>CM057472.1:74161100-75361100 GCA_030035585.1 Dugong dugon
TACTTGCCCTACCTGTCAAAGAGAACCATGGTTTGTGAATTACTATGTGTTATGCACTGAATTGTGTCCCTAAAAAATATGTGTTGTAAATCCTAACCTCTATGCCTATGGTTATAATCCCATTTGGGAACTGGTTGTCTTTGTTATGTTAATGAAGTTGGGTTAGTATACAGTGTGTCTTAAGTCAATCTCTTTTGAGATATAAAAGAGATGAAACAACCAAGCTAGCAAGCAGAGATGAAGAAAGAGAGATGCCAAACCACCTGAAGATTATCCAGGAGCAGAAGCCCAGAAGAGACAAGGATAGAAAGTCTTCCCCTAGAGGCAGAGCCCTGAAATTCGACTTCTAGCCTCCTAAACTTTGAAAAAATAAATTTCTGTTTGTTAAAGCCATCCACTTGTGGTATTTCTGTTATAGCAGCACTAGATAACTAAAACATTATGCTCAAATATAGATCAAAGCACAGTCAAGTGTTTCTTTATAATAACATTATCATTGCTTTCTTAACTTGGAGAGAAAGAATTAAAGTTAGAGAAAGGTCTCATAACCTTGGGAGCACCATGGGAATATGTTCCGTATTGAATATCATCAGCCCTACGTGTTGCCCAAGAAAATAAGTTGACAATCACTGGTTTAGACTAGGTCTTTTAAAAGTCATGTGAGAAAGTCAGATTCCTAGAGTCATGGAACTGCACATCGGGGGCAACCACAGTCTGAGCTTTGAAAATCATAATTCAAATAAATGGTGTTGGGCCTCACTTAGCTCATCTTCAGCTTGTTCTCATATTCAAAGAAACACCGTTGGAGAATCACAAAGTAATTATCAGGACAATACTCTCTTCACTCTTTGGTTCTTGACTTACTTCCAGAAAACCTCAAAAAGGAGAGTGCATTCTGAATGCAGAGTAAACGTCTAAGTCCTTTTCCCATTGTTGTTTCTCTCAGTAGCCTCACATAGACAGCAGCCGCTTCCCAAAATGTTCACTCTCACTTCCCAAATCCTCCAAAACTCTGCACAACACCCAGCCTTTGGACCTATCTTCTTCCCCAACTCCCTGATCGTTACTGGTCAATCTACTTTGTCCCTTACTCAGATGGTGCATGCTTCTAGACTTGGATCAGATATCGAAAATATTGGTTAGACTACTTAGAGGATCTTTTCAGTACTAGTAAAAGTGAAATTGGTACATTTCTGGAAAGCAATTAGATAATATACTGCATATCAACACCTTAAAAATAAAGATGTTGCAAAATCTCGATAAATGTTGATTTTAGGCTGATGTGTATGAGGGGATTCATTTTACTAATCTATTTTTATATACTAGCCTCTCTGATTGAGACAAGTACCCTTTATTGTCAGAATTAGCTCCAAGTGACTTGATTTTTGTTTCTTCTATTTTTAAATTTTATATTTGTTATTTTTTCTAAATATAGATGTTTCAATATTTTCTTCCTCTTTAGCTATATTTTTATTTTAAAAATTAGCATGTATTGATTTTATAATAAGAAAACTTATTTTTAATTTTAAAAGCTTATGGTGCTCATTATAGAAAATTTGGAAAATTCAGGATAATTGAGGAAAATATAATTACTGAGAATACCTTTATTTTAGTGCATTTTCTTCCAGTCTTTTTAAACACACACACATAACACACATCTAAACTGTACTGTTTCGTATTCTTTGTTAATTCATGTTGTAGTCTTAAATTTCCTGTTATTCTTCAAAACATGCCTTTAATGCCTCCATTGCATGCCATTGTTATGAATACATTATAATTCATTCACCTATTTCCCTATTGTTAGAAAGTTATTGTTTCCAAATTTTGTGACTCTATAATGAATGCTCATTAATCTTTACATCTATATTTCCTTAAAACAAATCATAAAAATTTGAAATCCTGTGCCAAATACTATAAACATTTCTATAAATTTTATAAAATTTTAATAGTACCCTAGTCTAGGGTACCCCTCACACACATCAGTCCAAAGTCAACATTTAACAAGACTTTGCATCTTTATTTTTAAGTTTGTTAATATGCAGTTTATTGTATGATTGCTTTCCAGAAATGTACTAGTTTCACTTTTACTAGCACTGTGAAGCTGCCACAAGTACTCTAACTAGTATTGAGTATTTTCAATATCTGATGTTTTTACTGGCTAATTTGATCAGCTGTTCAAACATACGCTGGCCGACTCTGACATTACATTGTCCCAAGAGTTCAGCCCTGATCCTTTCAGATTGTATCCTCACAATTCAGTTCCTTTCTCTCAAGATTGTCTGACTACCCTCAATTGACCAGAGAAACCCAGACTTCAACTGACAGTCTGCCAAACTGGAAATGGATGTGGGCAGCAGCTACCGTTCTATGAGATTATCATTGGTGTACTTGAGCAGCTCAAGCTCAACTCTGATCATCCCATTACTCATTGGGACTTACTGTGAGTAATGATGATTGAAGGTTGTTGGCAGTTTTTAATCGCATGATAACAATTTCCATACATCAGCCTTCTTCGAGGTCTGCATCTATCCTGAAGAGACCAAACTTGAGAATAGATAACTAAACATGGTTTGTTATATGCATTATCAAAACTAGGCTGGTCTATTCATAGAGAAATTGAATATCTCAGTAGCTTAATATTTTTATTTGCGGTTGGAAGTGGGCAAGTATGGAATTATTATTATAATATAAATAATATAATGGCTCTATAGCATACTAGAAAGATCACAAAAATTAAAGAGTCATAAACCGTAGAGTTGACTTTGCTCTTGAATAGCTATATAATATTAGGTAAGTTTTAAAATTAGTCAAGATTTAATTTTGCTCTTCTTAAAATTGCCAAAGTCTCTTCTAAAATTTCACACTTAAAAAGTCTTGATATAATTCCTTATCCATTTGCTATTAAAGATGTCCTTTAAAAGGTGATAGATAACAGAGTAGTTGTTATTATATTATCTGTAGGAGTAAGGTGAGTCACTTCGTGGTGTGCTGATAAGTGTTTAACAACCAGCTCTCTCTTGGAAAAAAAATTCTAATATGTATCATTTGCTGAATACTATAGTGTAAATATTCCCACTATATATTATTTAAAGCTACCAACTTGAAGTCACTGAATGTGGAATTGAGAAAAGATTTGCACAATCATCACGCATAAGCTAGTATGATTTGGCTCCAGCACACTACTGATCTTGCATGTATATAGTATACCAGGTAGAATGCACACAGCTGCAAGTAACAGAAAATCCAACTATCAGTGGTTTAAACAATAAAGGCATTTAATTTTTCACGTAACAAGAATCTGGAGGTAGGTGTTTCCAACGTTATTTCAGCAGTTCCACCATGTCAGGATGCTGAGTCAGTAGTTTCTTTATATTTCTCTTGGCCTTCTACCTTATTGCTGCAAAATGGCTGCAGTAGCTCCAAGCTTTATGTCCTTTTGGAATAAGTAGAAAAGAAAAAAGTAGAAAAAAGTAGAAAGTAGAAAAGAAAAGGTTTTTGGTGGTGGTGTTGCCATTGGTGTTTGCCATTGAGTCGATTTTCAATTCATAGTGACCCCATGTGACAGAGAAAAACTGCCCATAGGGTTTTCTAGACTGTAATCTTTATGGGACCAGATCATCAGGTCTTTCTCCCATGGAGCCACTGAGTGGGCTTGAACTTCCAACCTTTCAGTTAACAGCCAAGCACTTAGCTGTTGCACCACCAAGGCTCCTTAAAGAAAATGTATGGAGTAATATACTTTTACCTTGGGTTGTTTTTTTTACCCCCACATTTTATTAGAGAGAAAAAATTTTGCCCAGAAACCTCAACAGTCTTCCCCTTATGTTTCATCAGCCAGGACTGAACTACATGTCCATCTCTAGACCTATCACTGGCAAAGTGGTCCGAATTGTCACAATTGGCTCAGAACAATTGTGACTCTCACACTAGGAATGGACACAAGCTAAAAAGAGGAAGAGACATTGAAGTAGGAAAATAACACTGTCCACAACACGTGAAAAGTTTTCAAGCTGAAAAAATGCTGACATTTTCAACTATCAACTTCAGTTTGATAATTATTGAACCTGTTCAATGGGCAAAACACAAAAATGTATCAGTCTCTCTCATCATGATCACATGCCTTAGAGTGGCTTTATAGATAACTTCCTAGCATAGCTATTAATACGCTTAGCCTTTTTTAAAAAAAAAATTTCTATGTTCTATGTTTTTATGTTTATTTTAAAAATTTTTTTTAATGTTGATCATATCATAACTTAACTTCCAAAGAAATTTTACTTAATTAATGTGAACTCCTTAAATCAAGCTTTGTGACCATTTGGACATAGGAGTAAATAGTTCTTAATGAATTAAAAATTTAGTGCCCTAATTCAGAGCATTTATTGTCATGATACATTACTATGTAATGTGCTTCATTTTATTAATAAATACTGCTTGGTTTACAGATTCAGTTATAATACATGTACCTGAGTAATAACATTTTCATTTCTTTAAAATGATTTTATAGTTTATAAATAATGTTTTATTTGATGACTTATTTTGTAACATTCAGAAAGTTTGCTACAGTGCACTCAAATTCAAATTGGAAAGAGTGTTTGATTTAATATACTAAAGAAGTCTCTGAATAATTTTTTGCATGAAAAAGAACAGCTTACGAAGACACAAGATTCTCTTTTGTCACTCAAGACCACACAGCCTTTAAAAAATACAATCCTTATTCAGCCTCCACTTCTTTATATTTTCCTAATTATCATTTACTATCTCCTATTTATTTGCAAATGCAAATGAGAAAGCCAGAAAAATGCTGCTATACAGAAGAAAGGCTTAATAATATGACAAGTGTCATCTTTTTTAGTATACGATCATTGAAACAGTATACGGAACCCATAAAAAAAAAAAAAAAAACCATTGCCATCGGGTCAATTCCGACTCATAGCAACCTATAGAACAGAGTAGAACTGCCCCCTAAGTTTTCTGAGGAGCAGCTGATGGATTCAAACTGCTGACCTTTTGGTTAGCAGTTGTAGCTCTTAACCACTGTTAATTTGCATAATTTGGAATGTATTTTTATTTTTTAGTGCCTAAAATTATACTGTGTCCTATACAGTTGCTATGAGATGGAATCAACTGGACAGCAATGGGTTTGGCTTTTTTTTTTTTTTAGATTAAGCAAATGAAATTCGTGGAATACTTTACCTTGCTCCATCTTTTCAGTTAAGGTGGTATATGAGCCTCCATGAACAAGTAAAACAGAATTAGAAAATTCTCTGCTCAGTTTAAACTATTGAGCCTACTTTGGATTTTGGCTATTCAGTAGGGCTGATTGTCTAATTTGAGATGCATTACATCTTCACAATTTACATTTTTTCTGTTTAACAAGGTTGCTATGAGTGGGGATTGACTCAACAGCAATGGATTTGGGTTTTTTTTTTTTAATGTCCCCCATAATGCCTAATAATAGGTGTCAAGAAATACCTGCTGCTTTGGGTTTTTGTTTTCATTCTACTTTGAAAAGTATTATCTCTGTCATTCACCCCCTGACATGCTAAATCTAAATCTATCAAATTAGAAAATGTGATCAAAAGAATATTCCATATAATTTAAACAAAACACTGCTTGAATTATCTGAATTTAAATGTCTCCTTTAAAATTGATAATTTCAATGAAAAAAAGAAAGAAAAACTTAGAACACACAGGGAAAAAAGATGGATTGAACTATCTTGAATTTTGGTTCCAAATGAGCAATCTGCAGGCCAAATGCAGCCCACGCATATGTTATTTGGTCCATACAGTATTTAAAATTCAGAAGTTCACACCAAAATCCAGATTTCCAACTTCTCTTAAAAATTATAAAGAACTGGAAGGATTGACTCTACATTCTCAGGAGAGCTGGGTGGCAGCTCACCACCCCCATGTCCCACTATAGACAAGGCCTCTGCTGCCCTCTAACTCTGCACAGTCCCCATCAGCTTTTCTCGTTTAAGGGAACTACTCTGCATACAGGAGCCCTGGTGGTGCAGTGGTTAAGTGTTTGGTTGCTAACCAGAAAGTTGGTGGTTTGAATCCACAAGCCGTTCCTCGGAAACCCAATGGGCAGTTCTACTCCGTCCTATAGGGTTGCTATGAGTCAGAATTGACTCAATGGCAACGGGGTTTTTTTTGGTTTTTACTCTGCATACAATTGTGCAGGTGGTTCCTGATAAGGGGACTCTCACCCAGGAGGTGAGAGTGGAAGCTGAAATCCATCTCTCTTTCCTTCCACTTGCCAGGACTTGCATCTGAGGGGACTTATTGCCCATAAGGAGCATCTTTCCTTAATTTACAAAAGGATGCTCATGGCCAGCAGCCCTTTCAGTATTTTCATCCAAACATGGGAAGTCATAAGGGCAAGGATTTTGTCCTATTTTTCTTAATTGACTTTGTAACGCTGGGACAGGGTCTAGGATATATGTCTTAGGCTGGGTTCTCTAGAGAAGCAAAACCAGTGAAGTGTATAGAGAGAGAGAGAAATTTATCTCAAGGAAATGGCTCATGTGGTTGTAGAGGCTGGCAAATCCCAAGTCCATGGGTCAGGTGTCAGGCTGGAGGATTTTCCTGACTTACTTAGATGCTGCAGGGGCTGAAGAATCCAAGATTGGCAGATTATATGACAGGCCACTGGACATGGGCTGCAGAGGCTCATGAATCCAAGATCAGCAGGTAAGATGGCAGGCTGCTGGCTCAAGTCCCAAGAACTGGAGGTCAGATGATGACAAGCTGGATGAAGCATCCAGAGCAAGTAAGTGAGCTTTGCCAGAATGTCCATGTATATACTGGATGCAGGCCACATTCCCGAGAAAACTCCCATTACAACTGACGGGCTAATCACATCAGATCTCATCAAGGAGGATGACTACATCATTACATAACTGCCAAACTACATCATTATACAACTGCTAAACTACTAAGAATCATGGCCCAGCCAAGCTGACATACCACCTTAACCATCACAGTATTTAATAGGATTAAAAAAAAATGTAGGGCTAATAAATGACTCTTGAATACGTATTTCTAGCTTATACCCTCTACCAACAATTATTTTCAAAGACTCTCAAAAGATTTGTGATATATTTGGAGGAATATTGACATCTTCATATTCACCAACCCATATGAATTCTGTTGACCTTGTATCCCTTATGACTGGGATACAAGGTCCTGCTCCATATGAGGAGATTCTACTTCCTTTTCCTATTTGGTGTGTACTACAGTTCCCTGTTGGAGCTGAAGCCCCAGGCATCCAGATAGCCCTCAAGTCCATATAGTCCCATGTCCTCCCCTTTACCCTGCTAGTACATCTGAAACCCCAAATATGCCTTACAACTAAGGGCACCCAAGTTATAACAATAAATTCTCCATCAATCCTTTCTCTACTTCCACAAGCAAAGCAAACTTCCTTTAAAGATATATGTATCTTTATACATTTATACATATGTATAAATATATATATATATACATGTATACACAGAGACACACATACAGATACATATTAGAAATAAACTAGAAAATGCTTTTGGTTATAATCTATTACAGCCACATATTTTTAAATATGTACAAAGATAATAATAATAATTTTTGTTTATTTATTACACTTTTCTACAAAAGAGCTAAGGTAATTTATTAAAATAATATTAAAAAAATAAGAAAAAAACTGATTTAAAAAAAAATCAGGACCAAGCAAATATATTAATTAGACTAGAGGATCATAAGCAGGGAGTTAGGACCCAAATATCCAAAGTTACAAAATTACCTCTGAGATTCATAGTAAACCAGCAGAAAAGAAAAACAAAACTAGTTTATTCAGCTGTCCCCAAGGGAAAATGCATACCAGGATTTCCAGGAGAAGCAACAATTTTTCAGTATCTAATTCTGAAAGAAATTTATATGTGGCCATGAAAGGATGTTGGTCATGAAATGATGTCTTGAGTAATTTTCTTTACAAATGCTGGAGTGGGTTACATAAAACATGCTCAGAGAATCCCAAAGTGAAAGGTCAAGGTGTCACACAAAATATGATCCAGAGAAGACAGTGAAGCCAGAAAACAAATGATTCAAATAAGCAGTTTCCTGTTGATACGCTGAGATCTGAGAAGGAACTTTGGAATAGTATTTCTCAAGGGCTGGTCTACACATCACACATGAGAATTGCCAGGGAGTGCTCGTTAAATTGCAGATCCTCCAGATCTCCAGAGTAGGAATCTCTAGGGGATGAGCCTAGAAATCCATAGTTTTTACAAGTTCCCTAGGTGATTCTTAAATACATCAAATCCAGAGAACCACTGCCTTAGAGCCATGGTCTTTAGTCTTTTTTGCTTGTGCATCCTAAAGGAATTTTGAAAAACTAGGTACCCTTTCATATGTTCTTCAATTGACACTGAAATTGTGTATTGTAGTTTAAATGGTTACAAAATTTTATTTTGTATTGTAATATTGACATTTTCAAATAAATCTGCTATATCACTTTTAAATGTATCCAATAAAAACTTAAATACCCATACCCAATGAGATCTAAACAAACTAGCTCCTTGTAACAGTCAAAATTTTTACATTTTCTCCTTTTTCCCTTGGTCTCTGGTTTCCATCCTACTTCCCCCATAGTATTTTAATTCAGTGCAATATACTTATTGCTTGGAAGTCTTTTTTTAAATCATACTTCTCTGCAAAATAAATATGTATGTACGTACATTGAATTTTTATTTTTTTATTTCCTGTGACCTTAAGGCTCTAAATGTTTAAATTTCTTCATAGTTGAGTTAGCATTAAGATTATTAGTACACAATTCAGAAAAACATAAAATATACATTTTCATAAATAATTTTTAAGCAGAGCAAGTAAAATTATTTTGGAAATTCTATTAATTTGATGGATAGGATGTTTTTATCCTTCGTTAGTTCATATATTCACAAATGAATATTACTTATTGCTAGAATAAGATAGACTTCAGCATCAATTTTATTCATATTTGTTGCTTTACATACAACATTCACTGAGAAAACTTTATACAAATAAGTAGATGGGAATAGAAGGTGTTTATATCAGTGTCACTCAAATCTTTGAATTCTTTCTGAATTATAAGCTAAAAATCATACAGTGATTTAATAAATTTAAACTGACAATTTGAGTAGGTCTTCCTTCAATTTTGTTGGAAGCAAAAATTTGGAAACCACCTGACCTGTAAAAGAGTTATAATGAAGTCACTGACAGTCAGTCACTCTTTTCAACCCCAACACCAACTTTTTGAATTGTGGTTAGTTTAGTGCCCCAAAGGTTTTTACCTACCCTCAAGGCAAGTCACTGAAGTAAGATGTCAAATGGTTGAAATGTATTCCTTTCTTTTAACAAGTGGGAGAAGAGTGATTATGAAAGGAGAGGTGGGAAAGGGGGCAAGGGGCATTCACAGACAGATCTATTTTAGTAAAGAGTACTTGTGGAAGTTGAGGATCCCGGGAAAGATTCCCTAAAAGCTATCCTTGCTTCCACATCTTGTAAAATCTTTGTGAAAGTTCATATATTCCAGTTTGAAGAACATTGTGCTAAGTATCTGGACACATTGAGAAAATGCATTACTTTCATAAAGACCTCAATAATAATACTGAGAGAATAAAAACAAACAACAAAAAACAGTGGCCAGTTAGTCTGCTGAGAATCATGGGGACCCCATGCATGTCAGAGTAGAACTGTGCTCCAGATGGTTTTTGATTGCTGGTTTTCAGAAGTAGATCACCAGGCCTTTCTTCCGAGGTGCCTCAGGGTGGACTTGAACTTCCAACCGTTTGGTCAGCAGCCAAGTGAGTTAACTTGTTGCACTACCCAGGGACTCCTAAGAGAAATCAAGAGTTGAAATTTATCTCAATCTTCTCAACTGCCTTGGTTCACTCCAATATAGATGAAGCCTAGCTTGGGACAGCATAGCCGGGGTTAAGGTGGAGGACAAAATGGTCCTAACAAACAGCACAGTCAGATGTGGATGATTTTTAAGAGCCTGTAAATTTTGCTATTATGATTTTGCCAGAACTTCTCTCCTCATTTTAGTTAGTGAGACTCTTATAATCCCCTCAAGGGTTGAATTGGCTCTGGGTCAGAGAGGATCATAAAGACCTCATGTTTTCTTCCCCCGAGGAATTCTGTAATTTTGTCATTACAACCAAAGCTGAGAGAGGCGAGGATAGAAAAGCTTCTCAATTTTTGCTTTAATATGAAAATAATTACGTACATCTACTCTTGGAGACCTGGCTTAATTAGACCTATCTGATTTTCCACTGGTAAAACTAACACAAAAATGTATTTCTCTGAGTTCTCTAATTATAGAGCAATCACGCTTTTTCTTAACAGATACTAAAATCAAATGCTATAATGTTGGATGAGGTCATTGTGAATAGCTTGTTATAAGACCTGTTTTGAGGTACCACATGAATTTCAGTGAATATTATGCAGTGACAGAAAGCAACAAAGTTTACTGAAGAAAAAATTATGAGTTGCTACTATAATTTACCTAAACAATGATAAGAGGTTCTACAAGTTATTTCAGAAGAAGCATATCTACTGACCACAACCTCCTGTTCTTTCACTCCCACACGCCTCAGTCTCAGCCCTTTCCTGGTTTCGCCTCTCTTGGCCACCGCTTGTTGGCCTTTATTTTCTTCCTTGGTTGCCTGAACTCTATGATGCCTTTTGACAGATACTCTTACCCAGCACCCTCAACCCCTTTACTCCCTTGAACTTCTGCTTATCCATTCTGCCAAGTACCAACTCAGAGTCAAAACAACTGTGTTCTCTCTACTATTGCTTCTAGTTTGCCAAGCGCTGCTAGAGAAAATTATATAACTGCTGATTCATGCCATGACAGTTCTGCGATTACCAAGCTCACCTTGACCCTTAGCATACTTGGCAAATCTTTCATTCTTAGTTGGCTTCCTTTTCCACTGTTCACAGTGCTAATCCAAATCTCAAGTCATCACTCTCCTGAGGTTTCCTACCACAACTGCTCAATCAGCAGATGACCTAACTTTCTACTTCAGGAAATATTAGTGGTCAGCTTGCCTCCCTTCCACTTCTAACATCATCTATAGTTTCACTCTCTTTTGCTTCTGCCTCAGAGGATGACGTAGTATACCAATTGTCCCCTCAATGCTCCTTTTTACTTTTTAAGCCCTTCACTATAAAGTCTGTGTACATTATTACAAGGTAAATATTCCCCTTGGATGTCATATTGCAAGTTGAAGAGATAGGCATTAGAATGTTTGGAAATAAAAGTTGCTGATTGGCTGTAGAAAAGAGGACATCAGAATAGCAAGTGTTCTTCCACCTTCAATTATTCTCAAGCAAGGACAGAAAGGAAGGTGAGTTGGGATGCTGCCTGCCCATCAAATGTTTTAAAATTCTAGTACAGTTCTACCGACCAAATGTCACAACATGAAATTTAAAGAGGCTATGCTTTAGTGATCGATGCCATTTTTGTCCTCTACTATTTGCTATCACCTGCTACATCTACAGTCTAAGATGCTACTAATAATAATTAAAGAATGTCTGCCCACTCAATTCCTTCTTTTCACTCTGAGGAGTTCGCTCACACTCATTCCATCCACACTTTTCATGGGAACTCTTAGGGCAGCCAATGTGAATTGCATGATGCTTCTCCTGATATGGCTATTCTAATTTAACGTCATATTACACTAGATATGAAACAAAAGTAACACATGTATGCTTTAGAAAAATTATTTTTAGAGACTGCCTAAAGAGAAGTCTTGATGTACAGGATACTTATAGGAGACATGCAGCCTATCTAACCAAGGACAGATGCAGTTTTGTGGGATCTTGAAATGTATATAATTTGGAGGGGTCCTCTTTCCAAAAACATATAAAAGTATGAATACAAAATGAGGTACAAGGTGTTTAGAAGATGTCCATGGATTGAATTATGTCCCCCAAAAATGTGTGTCAACTTGGCTAGTCCATGATCCCCAGTATTGCGTGATTGTCCACAATTTTGTCATTTGATAGTGATTTTCCTATGTATTGTAAATCCTACCTCTATGATGTTAATGAGATGGATTAGTGGCAGTTATGTTAATGAGGTAGGACTCAATCTACAAGATTAGACTGTGTTTTAAACCAATCTCTTTTGAGATATAAAAGAGAGAAGCAAACGGAGACATGGTGGCCTCATACCACAAAGAAACAAGAGCCAGGAGAACAACGCGTCTTTTGGACCTAGAGTCCTTGTGCGAAGAAGCTCCTTGACCAGGGAACAAATGATGACAAGGACTTTCCTCCAGAGCCAACAGGGAGAGAAAGCCTACCCCTGGAGCTGGCACACTGAATTCAGACTGCTAGCCTTCTAGACTGTGAGAGAATAAATTTCTCCTTGTTAAAGCTGTCCACTTGTGTTATTTCTGTTACAGCAGCACTAGATGACTGAGACAGAAGAAGTCTGTGAAAATGAAGGGCTCTGAAGCTTAGGCTTCGTCAGTCATATAATTCAGCTTTTTTGTATCTGACTGCTTACCTAAGGCATCAAATTCCTAACCAACCAAACAAAAACCCACGAAAATCTGAACACCTAACATGCGCCACTTTACGTAATATTACACTTGATGCTCACAGCAAATCTATTGAGTCAGTATTATCACCCCATTTTATAAAAGTGGAAACTAAGGCTCAGATAATTTACTAACTCTCTATGAGTCGGAATCGACTCGACAGCAATGGGTGGTTTTTTTGGTTATGCTCACGGTCAGGCTGCTGGTAGGTAGTGAAGATGAGATTCAAACCAAGGTCTGATAAACTAAATTTTGTTATTTCTACTGCAATACTCTACCTTTAAGGCTTTCCAAAAGATAAAGGGTTTATTACTTTGGAGAATGCCCCTAGAAATGCATGGATATGCTCACTTAATACTTGAAATTGACATGACTTAATTCACATGTAAGACATTCACTAAAAGTACTACCCTAAAACTGTGTTTAAAGGGCGTAAAAAAACAAATGCATAACTACTCTGGGTTATCCTCTGTTCATTAAGTGAAATAGATGAAGACAGGAGATCTTAGGGTCCAGGAGACATGGGGTTGGACCAAAGAGAGGAAATGGAAGCAGAATCAGTATCTGGAGGTAAGCCTTCCAGGAAAGAGCCTGGCTGTGGAAGGACATGCGGTATGGATCTTTCAGAAATGATGTCCTCTCACCACATGTTCATTATTCTTCTGCCTTGTCATTATGATATGTCAAGTTTTAAAGACAGAAAAATAATGGAAATTGACTCATATATTATTCAATATTATATTCATACCCTGTATTTGCCAGTTTGACCTCTATTTTTTTTAAACATGTCTCTTAAAGGCACCTCTCCTTCTCCTAAGGCCCCCAGAAGGTAGGTATTGTGTCTTTGCCTTCTCCTCACAGAATCCAACACTGTGCCTATACATAGTAGGCACTTTATGGAGGTTTGTTGCTATGAAAGATGGTATCGATGAGTTAATTTTGACAGGCTACCATTAACACAATAGGGATTCCATAATGTAGATATGCTGTGATTTTTTTCCTATTCATTCAACGACTTCAGAACAAAAGCTTTTGGCATTTGGTTAAAGCTAAGGCAAGAACCGACCAGATATGGTTAGTAGTATTTTCAGTCAATAATAAGCTGCCAGTGATGTTGGAGCTACTTAAAAGACCTGTTGATTTTGTGGTCTTAGGGCTATTGTGACCTCAAGCTGTAGCTAAAATCAGTCCAATGCATCAGGGGTTTCAAGAACAGAAGCACAAAAATGATGACTTAACTGCATAGGAAAAGAAGGCACATGTATTTTAAGAAGACCTCTTTATTCTTAAAGTAGAAGTTCCCCCTTCAATATGATGAATGGTACAAACTCTTCAGGATCATGCCTGCACTCAAAAACTAGGTGAGTCATTGATAGGGGATGTGAGATGGTAACTACCCAGAAGGGAGAAGAGGGCCTCCATTTATTAACCCTAGCTAAGGCTAGCATTAATGGTATCTCTTCCCACAGAAGTTCTCAAGTAGATGACAGCTACTTAAAGGAATTGAATGAAGACTTAAAGCTAAGAAAGCAGGAACTGCTAGAGATGCTAAAACCCTTAGAAGATAAGAACAACCTCTTGTTCCAGAAGTTAATGTCTAATTTGGAGGAAAAACAAAGAAGGTAAGGACTACCTACCCCAGGATTTCACAGAAGTTGAAAGATTAGAGAACCTCTGTCTCCATAGGATTAGCAATGATTATTTACATTTGTTTGGAGAAAAAAAAGACTTGGGAATTTAGCTGTAGTAGGTAATAAATTTGTAACCAAAAAATCAAGTTGGCAAGGAATCCTTTATTTTCTTTTAGTAAAAAGATTGCGAGCCCTTATCCTAAGAGGTTACAGTTAAACTCTTCCTCCCTAGGGTACCCACCCAGGAAAAAGAGAAAGGGTCTTTAATCTTCAGTCTTTCATAGTCACCCTGATAGCTTCCTTGCTCATGTCTGCAGAATCTCTTAAGCATAGATGATTCTGCTCTCTACATGCCAAGCAGTGCCATGGCAATCTTTTCTGAGCCTAGCAGCCCTCTGGATTAGTGTCTGGCCTCCCTAAATATACTAGACAGCTAAGGTCTTGACTTTTCACTAGGGCACTCACTGTTCTTGGGACCTACCAACTCTCTGTTTCCTTAGTAATCTCAGGGAATATCCCCTCAATGGGTCTACCTCTGCACTCTACTCTTATCGTAAGTGTCCCAAGGAACTCAGACCTTCAAAGAAGAAAAGCCAGGCAGAAGGTTGTGGTTAAGCATAGTTGCTTATAACCCAGCAACACAGACTTCTCTCAAGGCAAGAGAGCACAAAGACCTGGTTCTCTACTTAGAGCTAATAAAAAGTAAAAGGAAGAAAAAGTACAAGGAACAAAAACAGAAATTAATTAATCTTAAAAAGTATCTTCTCTCACAGTCAGATTTGGGTACTGATTCAGATTTTGTTAGAAACTTCTTAATGCCTTGGGTTTTCTGGGGACTACCATAAGGGTATAAGTGGCCTCACCAGCAGGCTGTCTTTATGGAGAAGCAAAGGGGATAAGGACAGGCAGATGGAGATGGGAATAGGGAATAACTCTGGGATTTAGCTTGAAGACAGCAGGTTCTTTTACCTTTTTTTGTCCCCACAGGGGAAAAACCACTCCTTTTTTCTCAGAAAGTCACACACCAAAATATTCTCTCTTCTGAGGGGTCAAAGAGGAGATCTGGATGTTGGAGACCTAATTTTTGAACATTATAGAGCACAAAACTTTTTATAGAGCACATAGCTAAAACAAATGTCAATTAGGAATGGAATCATCCTAGTTATACAGAACTTCTATAACTCCTGGAATTTCAGCCCCCATCTAACTCCCATGGCAGAGTACTTTCTGACCAGTTGCAGAATATTAATTTTAACCTTTAGGAAGTACATATGTTTTATGATGTCTCTCTTTATTCTAGTCTGCAGATCATGACGCAAATCATGGAAGGAAAGGGTGCTGATGAATCCTCAGTAGTGGATCTCATCAAGGAAGCAGAAGAGATGAAGCAGAACCTAGTAAGTTGTCGGTGAGCACTCCAGGGAATAGCATACTGAACACGGCTCAGTTGCATTGCTGTTGTCAGATGTAGAAGGCAAGACAGAATGCCCATCTCTAGCATCTAATGCTCTAACACACCTATCTCCTTAATCTAAAAACCTCAGGGTTATCCAAAAGGAGTCAGATAGAATATTGGGAAGAACAAGGACTAGCTAGAAAAAATTTCTTTCTTTGCCTTTTTTTAACTTTTTCATCTGGGGGTTAATGAATACGAGAATATTAACTCTTCACATTTCAGAAAGTGTAGAAAATATCTGTTAAAAACAAGAGAAATAGATCAGCGAACAGGAGGTACGAGAAAGCAGCTTCATGGGGCTTCCAGAAAGAGACAGAACAACCGGTAACCCACGATATAGGCTTTCCCACCCCCCCCCTCACCCCCATTTAGCCTCCTCTGCTTCCTGCAGCCACAGTCTATTGGCTGGGAAGCACGAGCTTCCCCCCAGTGCCGCTTGGACTCCACCCGCCTGCACTGGCCAGCTCCAAGTGCCATTTGTTGGCTGCTGGTGTTGCTTTTTCCCGCTTCTTTAGATTTCTTCCTCACCTCTCACCACCTCCCCCTCCTTTCTCTCAAATACCTGGCTCTGTGCACCATCTTTGCTTCTTCCTGAAAGGCTGCGAAACACCACTTAACTGTGAAACTGTTTCCCGGCCCGTGCCGCCACGGTGGTGGGACCCTGGGGCTTTTTTTGTTTGTTTGTTTGCTCTGATTTGTTCTGTTTTGATTTGCTTGTTTGTTTTCCTTTTCATTTCTCGGCTTGGGAGCCCCTTCTAGCCAGGCAGTACCGTGTGGCTTGAAAACTAGTCCCTTACTCTGTGCAGATGCACGGGACATCCCTGGGGTCATTTCTTTTTCCTTGTTTTTGGGTTTTTTTTTTTTTTTTTTAATTTCCTTGCTTAGTTTTCTTCTCTCTCTTATTCCCTTTTTGTCTTTCTTCATTTCCAGTTTCTCGATTTATTGATTTTTTCTTTTACCCTTTTTCTCTTTTTTTTTTCATTTTTGTTTTTCCCCATTTCTCAGTCTCTCATCTCTCCACTCTAATAGCAAGCTCCCTTAGCACTCTTTTTTGTTTGTGTGTATGTCTTTGGCTCCAGTTCCTCTCTCCTCTCTCTCATCTTTCCCATACCCATCTTAGCTCCACACATCACAATCTACCCCCTCCTTCCTGCCTACCTGCACCGTGTGCTGAACATCACACTCCCAAGCAACACAGGCACAGACTCCTGGAACCAGCCATGCACTGATTCCCAGTCCGCACTGTCAGGCCCGGTACATGCCACAAAAAACCTATCCCAGCAACTCCCCTTCAACTGGACCTGTCCTGCTGTACCATACCTAAGTGACTGACCCTGCCCATTGGAGAAGGAGGTAAAAAGTATCATGCCCACAGATGAAAAAAAATCAAAGAATGCACAGCCCGCCTGCTCAGATATAACCAAATAAAACAAAAAAGCAGGACAAAACAAACAAATCTACAATCAGTAAATGAGGAAAATAACCACTGAATGCCTCGAAGACAGCAGACAATATCAAAACATTTACAAAAACAAGGCAGGATGGTTCCAGTAGGTGTCCAAAATAAAACACCAGATGACCTTCCAGTAGAAGAAAAGGCACTAGATCTAACTGATAGGGAATTCAAATCTCTAATATTCAGAATTATCCAAGAGTTGGAGCAAAAAACAGACAAAAATGAGGGAAAAATAGACAAATTCATGGAAAAGGCAGACAAATTCATGAAAAATACAGACAAAAACATGGAAGAAATCAAGAAAATAATACAGGAACAAAATGCTAAAATAAATTCACAACTAGAAATTAATACAAAAACAACAATTAGAAATCCAAAAGATAAACAATAGGATTTCAGAAACAGACAGTGTCATAGAAGGGCTGGAGAGCAGGTTTGGAACGATGGAAGATAGGATCAGTGAAATTGAAGACAAACACTTGGCTACAACTCTGTTTGAGGAAATATCAGAAAAAAGAATGAAGAAAAATGAAGAAACCCTTAGAATTATGTGGGATACAATCAACAGCAAAAGCTGCGAATGATTGGAGTTCCAGAACAGGGGGAGAAAACAGAAAACACAGAGAGGATCATTGAAGAACTGCTGCAAGAAAACTTCCCCAATATCATGAAAGTTGAAAAGCTGATCATCCAAGAAGCTCAACAAACCCCATATAGGATAGATCCCAAAAGAAAATCACCAAGGCATATCATAATCACACTTGCTAAAACCAAAGACAAAGAATCCTGAGAGCAGCTCGAGAAAAACAAAAAGTTGCATACAGAGGAGAAACAATAAGACTAAGCTCGAATTATTTGGCAGAAACCATGCAGGCAAGAAGCCAGTGGGATGACATACATAAAACCTTGAAAGAAAAAAATTGCCAGCCAAGAATAATATATCCTGCAAAACTCTCATTCAAATATGATGGTGAAATTAGGTCATTTCCAGATAAACAAAAATTTAGGGACTATGTAAAAACCGAACCAAACTTACAAGACTTATTAAAGGGAGTCCTTCGATCTGAGAACAAACAAAATCAGACCACAGGCTGAATACAGGACACGAGATTGTACTAGCCAGATACCAACCTAGGAAATGAACTCTTAAGGACTATGCAAAACCAAAAGAATTACAAAAGGAAACCAGAGAGGTTCGTCTGTAAATGACAACAACATCAGAACAATAAAAGAGGGAATAAACGGTGTAGGTGTAGAACCTTCTAATGGAGAGGAAGTCAAGCAATACCAAGTAATAATAGACTGGTACAAATCTAGGAAGATAAGGGTAAATTTCAAGGTAACAACAAAGAAAGTTAACAAACCTACTCATCAAAATAAAGAAGAAAAACATAAAGTCTCAGTAAAAACAAAACCTACAAAAACAAAAGAAATGAAAAAAAAAATCCACAAACAAAAGGAACTCAGCACAGGAGAGTAAGAGGAACAAAGAAAATATCAGCACCACAAAAAAAAAGCACTACAAAATGCAATCCCACTCCTAGGAATATCCTAGAGAAACAAGAGCTGTCACACGAATAGACATATGCACACCCATATTCACTGAAGCACTGTTCACAATAGAAGAAAGATGAAAACGACCTAGATGCCCATCAACAGATGAATGGATAAACAAACTATGGTACATACACACAATGGAGTATTATACAAAGAACAATGATGAATCTGTGAAGCATTTCATAACATGAATGAAACTGGAGGACATTATGCTGAGTGAAATAAGTCAATCACAAAAGGACAAATATTGTATGATACCTCTACTGTAAAAACTCATGTAAAGTTTACACACAAAAAGAAACAATCTTTGTTGGTTATGAAGGATGGGAGGGATGGTGCGGGGAACTAAAGAGATAAGTGGTAACTCTGGTGAAGGGTAAGACAGTACGCATTACTGGGGAAGCCAGTACAACTTGTACAATGAAAGGTCATGGAAGCTCCATAGACATTTCCAAACTCCCTGAGGGACTGAATTGCTGGGTGGAGGGCTGTGGGGACCACGGTCTTGGGGAACATCTAGCTTAATTGGCATAACAAGTTTATAAAGACAATGTTCTACATTCTACCTTGGTGAATCTGGGGTCTTAAAAGCCTGTGAGCAGCCATCTAAGATACTCCACTGGTCTCATCCCTTCGGGAGCAAGGGAGAATGAAGAGAAAAGGATACAAGGAAAAGATGAGTCCAGAGGACTAATGGACCACAGCTACCATGGCCTCCACCAGACTGAGTCCAGTACAGCTAGATGGTGCCCGGCTACCACCACTGACTGCTCTGAGCAGGATGACAACAGAAGGTCCTGGACAGAGCTGGAGAAGGGTGTAGAACAAAATTCTAACTCACAAAAAAAGACCAGATTTACTGGCCTGATGAACTGGAGAAACCCCGAGAGTTTGGCCCCTGGATACCCTTTTAGGTCAGAGATGAAGTCACTCCTGAGGTTCACCGTTCAGCCAGGGATTGGACAGCCCCATAAAAAAATGGGACTAATGAGGCACAGCAGTCCAGGGACAAGGACTAGAAAGCAGGAGGGGACAAGAAAGCTGGTGATAGGGAACCCAAGGTTGAGAAGGGACAGTGTTGACATGTCATGGGGTTGTTAACCATTGTCATAGGGCAATATGTGTACTAACTGTTTAATGAGAAACTATTTGTTTTGCAAACCTTCATCTAAGGTACCAAAAAAAAAAAAAAAAAAAGAATTAACTATGTGAGATCAAATTGACAACAGCAACTCAAAAGGTTTGATGGGAAGCCTAGAACAGTGAGTTGAAAATAATGGTGATGGAATAATTTGGAAAAGGACAGTGAGAATAGCAGCAAAGCTGGAAAAATGTAATCAATGTCACTGAATTGTACATGTAGAAACTTTCGAAATGGTGTAACTTTGGCTATGAATATTTTCACCAAAAAAAGGTCCTCAAGGTCGAGAAGGGAGAGTGTTGACATGTCGTGGGGTTCTTAACCAATGTCATAAAACAATATGTGTACTGACTGTTTAATGAGAAACTATTTGTTCAGTAAACCTTCATCCAAAATACAATAAAAAAATTTTTTAAAAAGTACAAAAAAAAGAAGAAAAATAGTTTGCTCTGAGAGATTCTTAAAATTTAAAAAATTAATGATGTAAAGGATCTTAAAAATGAGAAATTATTCATCTAAGCCCCAGAGAAATTGCCACATGACCAGAACATCGTAAGTGTTTTAAGTATGAGGAACTCGTTCCTATTGGTATCATGCTACAATTACCATAATTAAAGTTATTATTTAAAAAAATTGTTTTTTATTATCATCCTTATCAAACTCATCTCTCATGCTCTTAGATTTGGGGCTAGGCCTATTCATTGCCTTCCTCTGTGGTTTACTATATCCCTGCACTCCTCTCACCCCATTACTTAGTAATTTCTTCCAACCTCACTTTAATTTTTGGTTTGTTTGGTTTTTTTTCCTCCAACAGGAAAAGAAAAACAAGATGCTTCGGAAGGAAATGGAGATACTATGGAACAAGGTATGCCTCCAAGAATGTCTTGAAAGTATTGCCCTACAGACCATAATGCAAAGAACTTCCCTTTCCTCTGGCTCCTATCCTTATTTTTTCGTGTCCCTGCTTCCATCTGTGCCTCATTCCAATTCATTCTTTGCACAGGAGCCAAAGTGATCTTTTTAAAACAATCAAATCATGTCACTCTTCTGAAGCAAACCCTTATAGCTATTCCTTATCGTGGCATAATCTGCCTCTTCCCACCTCTCCAGCTGTCTCTCACGGCAGTCCTCCTTTTGCACTCTATGCAACCACCACACTGGCCTCTTTTCGTTTTTCAAACATGCCAAGCTCTTTTCTATCTCAAGGCCCTCACTCTTGTTCTACTCTCTGCCTGTAATGCTATTTTCTTATGGCTTGCTCATTCTCATCCTTCAGGTCTCAGTTTAAATGTCACCTCCTCAGAGAGACCCTCCCTGTTCACTTCATCTAAAGTGAAGTACCCTCCATCCTACTTTCTATTATACAACTCTGTTCATGTCACCCATAGCACTTTTCATAATATATGCTTACTACTATTTTTTTTACTTGTTCCTTGTCTCCCTTCCCTGCTCTCCCCTTCCCCCCACCCCAGAACATATTCTCCTCCAGTGATCTTGATTTCTTTGCTCATCTCTGAATCCCTAGCACCTAGCACAATGCTAGGAATCCCTGGGTGGTGCAAATAGTTAATGAGCTTGGCTGCTAACCAAAAGGTTGGAAGTTTAGTTTACACAGAGGTGCCTCGGAAGAAAGGCATGGTGATCTACTTCCTAAAAATCAGCCATTGAAAACCCTGTAGAGCACAGTTCTACTCTACCACACGTGGCGTCTCCATGAGTTGGAATCAACTCCATGGCAACTGGTTTTAGCACAATGCTTGGTACATAGTAGACAATCAATAAATGTAAGTTGAGTGAATGAATGAATGAATACCTAACTCTAATCCCCCTCTAATTTTTCAACAACTACTGCATTGTTTAAGAAAACAATATTACGGCCTTCTGCTGGAAAATCAGGAGGAAAAAGCCTTTGTAGGCTAGCCCTTGGGATGGGAGTTCTTTTTCATATACTACGTAACTGAAAGAGCAGACCGTGTATTGTGATATAAACAGGTGTGTGGTGTGATCTCTGACTGCTCTTCATCTCACATTTCCATAAATAACCAGCATACCATTGAGCCCTGCATTTTGTACTGAGATCTGCTCCCTTAGTTCTCAGTCACATTTACAAATCAGCTCCATGAATTGCCAGATGTTTTAGATGAGTTCTTGAAACCTTGCGATAAGAAATGTTCCAGCACAGGAGCCAACATGGTGATACAGACAGAAGCACCACACCGTCCCTCCACAGCAAAGACTCAAAAAACTAAGTAAAAGACAGACAAATGTCAATCCTGGAACCCTAAGTGTCAAATGAAGAGATAAAGAACTCAACCAAGCACTGAATGGAATAAGAAACTGACAGAGAACAGAGAGCAAGGAGAGTTAAGAGCAGAGGCCCCCATCAGCTAATGCTGCACAGATCCACCATCTTGGATTCCTGTCAGAGATCAGTGGACAGGGAGTACGGGAAAACAGATTCATGGAGCTCCCAGCAGAAGACAGAGCACCCTGTAACGAGCAAGACATGCTTTCCATTCCTTCACCTTGCATTCCCCTGCTCGGCCTTTGCCACTTCCCAGCTGGCCAATCTGCACCTTCTCAGTGGGCCATGACCATGGCATGGGAGGCGTTGGTTCCGTGCTGTGAGGATTTGCCCTGCCCACACCAGCCGGCTTCTTCACTGCCATTTCTTTGTTGCTAGTGTTGCTTTTTGGAGCCTCTTTTGGTTTCTTCCCTGCCTCTCACTTCCTCCCCTTCCTTTCTCTTCAACACCTAACTCCATGTGCCATCTTTGCTTCTGAAGCACCGCTCAGCTGGGAAACTGCTTCATTGGTCCACACCTCTACACTGGTGGGAACCCTAGGGGCTTTTTTTTTTGTTTTCTTTTTTTTTGTTTGTTTGTTTGTTGTTTTCTCTGTTTTTTCCTTGTTATTTTTCTTCATTTCTCAGTTTCTTGTCTCTTTCTACTTACCTTCTTTTCCTGTCTCCTGAATACCTGTCACTGTGTATCATCTCTATCCCTTCTAGCCAGGCTGTACTGCGTGGCTTGGGAGCCACTTCCCAACTCTGCATAGCTGTGCTGGTGGGATCCCTGGGGGCATTTTTTTTAATTTATTATTTTGTTATATTACTTTTTGTTTTTCTTCATTTCTCAGTTTCTTGTCTCTCTACTCCAATGGCAGGCTCCTTCAGCACTTTTTTATTCTCCTGTTTCTCTCTCCTCTCTCTCTTCTTTTCCATATCCAACCTAGCTCCACATATCACAACCTCCCCCTCTCCTTCCCTCCTGCATATCTGCCCATCTGCACTGTGTGTTCAACATTGCACTCCCAAGCAGCACAGGCACGGCCTACCAGAACCTGCCCTGAACTGACCCCCAGCTCACATTGTCGGCCCAAGTATGTGCCACAAACTACCCATCCCAGTCCCTCTTCTTCAGCTGAACTGCCCTGATGAAACATAGCTGAGCGACTGGCCCTGCCTATTGGGCAAGGAGGTGAATAATATAGTGTCCACAAAAGAGCAAACAACAAAGAACACACAGCCCACCTGCTCAGACATAACCAAATTAAAAAAAAAAAAAAGCAGGAAGAAACAAACAACTCTACATTCAATAAATGAAGAAAATAACTAACAAATGTCCCAAAGACAGCAGACAATATCAAAACGTATTTTAAAAAAGGACAGTAGGCCTCCAAAATAAAACACCAGATGACTTTCCAGTAGAAGAAAAGGCACTAAAACTAGCTGATAGGGAATTCAAATCTCTAATATTCAGAGCTATCCAAGAGTTGAAGCAAAAAGCAGACAAAAATGAGGAAAAAATAGACAAATTCATGGAAAAGGCAGACAAATTCATGGAAAATATAGACCAAAAAAAAAGGAAGAATTCAGGAAAATAATACAGAAACAAAATGTCAAAATAAATAAACAACTAGAAATCATACAAAAACAACAATTAGAAATCCAAAAGATAAACAACAAGATTTCAGAAATAGACAGTCTCATAGAAGGGCTGAGGCACAGGTTTGGAACAATGCAATACAGAATCAGTGAAACTGAAGACAAACACTTGGACACAACTTTGTTTGAGGAAAAATCAGAAAAAAACAGCAAAGAAAAATGAAGAAACCCTGAGAATTACATGGGATACAATCAAAGGCAAAAATTTGTAAGTGATTGGAATTCCAGAACAGGGGGAGAAAACGGAAAACACAGAGAGGATCATTGAAGAACTGCTGATAGAAAACTTCCCTAATATCATGAAAGAAGAAAAGGTGGCCATCCAGAAAGCGCCACAAACACCATATAGGATATACTCCAAAAGAAAATCACGAAGGCATATCATAATCACACTTGGTAAAACAAAAGACAAAGAATCCTGAGAGCAGCTCAAGAAAAACAAAAAGTCACATACAAAGGGGAAGCAATACTACTAAGCTCTGATTACTCAGCAGAAACCAAGCAGGCAAGAAGGCAATGGAATGACATATATAAAACCTTAAAAGAAAAAAAATGGCCAACCAAGAATAATAGATCCTGCAAAACTCTCATTCAAATATGATGGTGAAATTAGGACATTTCCAGATATACAGAAATTAAAGGACTATGTAAAAACCAAACCAAACTTACTAGAATTATTAAAGGGAGACCTTTGGTTTCAGAACAAACAACATTAGACAACAGCCCAAATCTAGGACAAAAGATAGCACCAGCCAGATACCAACCTAGGAAATGAACTCTCAAGGACTATTCAAAACCAAAAGACTTACAACAGGGAACCAGAGAGGTTAATCTGCAAATGACAAGAACGTCAGAACAATAAAAGACAGACTAAGCGGTGTAAGTATGGAACTTTTTAATGGAGAGAAAGGCAAGGTGATACCAAGTATTAGACTGGTCCAAACCTAGGAAGATAAGGGTAAATTTCAAGGTAACAACAAAGAAAGTTAACAGACCTACTCATCAAAGTAAAGAAGAAAAACATAAAGTCTCAGTAAAAACAAACTCTACAAAAACAAAAGAAATGAAAAAAAATCCACAAGTGAAAGGAATTCAGCACAGGAAAGTAAGGATAACAAAGAAATCGTCAGCAGCACGAAAAAAGCACTACAAAATGAAAACAATAAACTCTCAACTATCAATAATCACATAAATGACCTAAATGCACCCATAGACAGAGAGTGACAGAATGGATTAAAAAACATGATACATCAATACGCTGTCTACAAGAGACACACCTTAGAAACAAAGACATAAATTTATTAAAAATCAAAGGATGGAAACAAATATATCAAGCAAACAGGAGAGAACATCTAGAAAGATACTCAACAAAGATACAGAAGATCTAAAGGCCACAACCAGCCAACCTGAATTCATACACATATACAGAACAGTCCACCCAACAGCTGCAACGTATACATTCTTTTCCAACCCACATGGAATGTTCTCAAGAACAGACCACATTTTAGACCACAAAGCAACTCTCAACAAAATGCAAAACACTGAGATAATACAAAGTATCTTCTCTGATCACAACACCATCAAAGTAGAAATTAACAAGAAGAAGAGCAAGGAAAAAAAAATCAATTACATGGAAACTAAATAACACCCTGCTTAAAAACCACTGTGTGATAGAAAAAATCAAAGATGGAATCAAACAATTCCTAGAATCAAATGAGAATAAAAACACATCATACAAAAACCTTTGTGACACAGCAAAGGCAGAATTTATAGCAATAGAAGCACACATCAAAAAAGAAGGGACAAAATCAAGACATTAGCTACACAACTCGAACAAATAGAGAACAGCAAAAGAAGCCTATAGCCACCAGAAGAAAGGAAATAATAAAGATCAGAGCAGAAATAATGAAGTAGAGAATAGAAAAACAATAGAAAGAATCAACAAAACCAAAAGTTGGTTCTTTGAAAGGATCCACAAAATCAACAAACCCCTAGCCAAATTGACAAAAGAAAAACAGGAGAGGACACAAATAACCCAAAAAGAAATGAAATGGGGGGGCATTACAACAGACCCAACTGAAATAAAATGATCATAACAGAGTATTATGAACAACTGTACTCCAACAAACTTGAAAATCTAGAGGAAATAAAGACAAATTTCTAGAAACACACTACCTGCCCAAATTATCACAAATCGATGTTGAAAATCTGAGCAGACCCATAACTAGAGAAGAGATTGAAAAGGTAATTTAAAAAACTCCAACACAAAAAAGCTCTGGCCCAGATGGCTTCACTGGAGAATTCTACCCAAAATTCAGGGAAAAGCTTATACCAGTACTACTCAAATTATTTCAGAACATAGAAAAGGAAGGACTACTTCCAAATTCATTCTACGAAGCCAGTATAACCCTGTGCCTTAGTTATCTAGTGCTGCCATAACAGAAATACCACAAGTGGATGGTTTTAACAAAGAGAAGTTTATTTCCTCACAGTCAAAGTAGGCTAAAAGTCCAAATTCAGGGTGTCAGCTCCAGGGGAAGGCTTTTTCTCTCTGTTGGCCTTCTCATCAATGTTCCCCCGGACTAGGAGCTTCTCAGCGCAGGGACCCCAGTCCAAAGGATGCGCTCTGCTCCTAGCACTGCTTTCTTGATGGTATGAGGTCCCCCTGTCTCACTGCTTACTTCTGTTTTTTATAGCTCAAGAGATTGCCTCAGGACACAATCCAGTCTTGTAGATCCACTCCTGCCTTACTAACATAACTGCCATCCATCCTCCCTCATTAACATCATAGAGGCAGGTTTACAACATACAGGAAAATCACACAGTACCAGGAATCATGGCCTAGCCAAATTGATACACACATTTTTGGGGGACATAATTCAAACCATGACACCCTGATACCAAAACCAGATAAAGACACCACAAAAAAAGAAAATTACAGATGCAATATCTCTCATGAATACAGATGCAAAAATTCTCAACAAATTCTAGCCAATAGAATTCAGCATCATATCAAAAAAAAAAAA
This sequence comes from Dugong dugon, assembly GCA_030035585.1. Taxonomy (NCBI): domain Eukaryota; kingdom Metazoa; phylum Chordata; class Mammalia; order Sirenia; family Dugongidae; genus Dugong; species Dugong dugon. The sequence continues at coordinate 74,187,885 of CM057472.1, forward strand.
AATACACCATGAACAAGTAGGATTCATACCAGGTATGCAAGGATGTTTCAACATTAGAATATCAATCAGCATAATCCACTACATAAATAAAATAAAAGAATCACATGATCATCTCAATCAATGCAGAAAAGGCATTTGACAAGGTCTAACCCCCAATCCTGATAAAAATCTCTCAATAAAATAGGTATAGAAGGGAAATTCCTCAACATAATAAGGCATCTATACAAAACCAACAGCCAACATCGTTCTTAATGGAGAGAGCTTGAAAATATTCCTGTCTTAGTCATCTAGTGCTGCTATAACAGAAATACCACAAGTGGATGCCTTTAACAAAGAGAAGTTTATTCTCTCACAGTCCAGTAGGCTAGAAGTCCAAATTCAGGGTGCTATCTCCAGGAAGGCTTTGACTTTGAAGGAAGGTCCTTGTTATCAGGCTTCCCTTAGTCTGGGAACATCTCAGTGCAGGAACCTCAGGTCCAAAGGACACACTCTGCTCCCAGTGCTGCTTTCTTGGTGGTATGAGGTCCCCATGTCTCTCTGCTTGCTTCTCTCTTTTATATCTCAAAAGAGATTGGCTTAAGACACTATCTAATCTTGCAGACTTCATCAATATAACTACTGCTAATCCATCTTATTACATCATAGTGATAGCACTTACAACACATAGGGAAATCACATCAGATGATAAAATGGTAGACAATCATACAATATTGGGAATCATGACCTAGCCAAGTTGACAGATATTTTGGGGGGACATAATTCAATCCATGACAATTCCCTTTGAGAACAGGAACAAGACAAGGATATCCTTTATTACCACTCCTGTTTAACATTGTGCTGGAGGTTCTAGCTAGAGCAATAAGGCAAGAAAAAGAAATAAAGGGCATCCAAATTGGTAATGAAGAAGTTAAACTGTCCCTATTTGCAGATGATATGATACTATGTTTAGAAAACCCAAAAGACCCCATGAGAAAAGTAATGGAACTAATAGAAAGATTCAGCAGAGTAGCAGGATATAAGATAAGCATACAAAAATCAGTTGGATTCCTATACACAAATAAAGAGAATGACAAAAAAAGAAATCAGGAAAACAATACCATTGATAATAGCCCCTAAAAAAATAAAATACTTAGGAATAAATCTAACCAGGGATGTAAAAGACCTATACAAAGAAAACTACAAAACAGTACTGCAAGAAACCAAACAGAGCTACATAAATGGAAAAACATACCATGCTCATGGATAGGTAGACTCAACATTGTGAAAATGACAATTCTACCTAAAGCAATCTACGAATACAATGCAATCCCTATCCAAACACCAACAACATTCTTTAAAGAGATGGAAAAAATAATCATTAACTTTATATATAAAGGGAAGAGATCCCGGATAAATAAAGCATTATTGAAGAAGAAGAATAAAGTAGAAGGACTCGCACTACCTGACCTCAGAACCTACTATACAGCTATGCTAGTCAAAAGCAGCCTGATACTGGTACAATGACAGATACATTGACCAATGGAACAGAATCAAGAACCCAGATATAAATCTATCCACCTACGGTCACCTAATCTTTGACAAGGGCCCAAAGTCCATCAAATGGGGAAAAGACAGTCTTTTTAACAAATGGTGCTGGTAAAATTGGATGTTCGTCTGCAAAAAAATGAAACAGGACCCATACCTCACACCATACACAAACTCTAATTCAAAATGGATCAAAGACCTAAATATAAAACCAAACACTATAAAGATCATAGAAGAAAAAATAGGATCAACGCTAGAGACCGTAATACACTGCATTAACAGGATACAAACCATAAGTAACAACTTACAAACTCTAGAAGATAAGATAGATATCTGGGCTCTTCTAAAAATTAAACACTTATGCTCATTAAAACACTTCACCAAAAGAGTAAAAAGAGAACCTACAGACTGGGAAAAAATTTTTGGCTATTACAAATCTGACAAAGGTCTAATCTCTAAAATCTACAGGAAAATAACACCTCTACAGCAAAAAGACAAATAATCCAATTAAAAAATGGGCAAAGGAAATGAACAGACACTTCACCAAAGAAGACATTCAAGCGGCTAACAGACGCATGAGGAAATGCTCACGATCACTAGCCATTAGAGAAATGCAAATCAAAACCACAGTGAGATACCATCTCACCCCAGCATTACTGGCACAAATAAAAAAAAAAAAAAACAGAAAATAACAAATGTTGGAGAGGCTGCAGGGAGATTGGAACTCTTATGCACTGTTGATGGGAATGCTAAATGGTACGACCGTTTTGGAAAACGATATGGCACTTCCTTAGAAAGCTAGAAATAGAAGTACCATATGATCCAGCCATCCCACTCCTAGGAATAAATCCTAGAGAAATAAGAGCCGTCACACGAATAGACATATGCACACCCATGTTCATTGCAGCATTGTTCACAATAGCAAAAAGATGGAAACAACCTAGATGCCCATCAACAGATGAATGGATAAACAAACCATAGTACATACACACAATGGAGTACTACGCAACAATAAAGAACAATGATGAATCTGGGAAGCATCTCATAACATGGATGAATCTGGAAGGCATTATGCTGAGTGAAATAAGTCGATCACGAAAGGACAAATATCGGATGAAACCACTACTATAAAAACTCATGAAAAGGTTTACACACAAAAAGAAACAATCTTTGATGGTTGTGAGGGAGGGGAGGGGTAGGAGTGGAAAAACACTAAATACACAATAGATAAGTGGTAAGTTTGGTGAAAGGTAAGACAGTAAAAAATACTGGGGAAGCCAGCACAACCTGTTCAAGGTAAGGTCATGGAAGCTCCATAGACACATCCAAACTCCCTGAGGGACCGAATTACTGGGCTGAGGGCTGTGGGGACCATGGTTTTGGGGAACTTCTAGCTCAATTAGCATAACATAGTTTATAAAGAAAATGTTCTACATTCTACTTTGATGAGTAGCATCTGGGGTCTTAAAAGCCTGTGAGCGGCCATCTAAGATACTCCACTGGTCTCACCCCTTCAAGAGAAACGGAGAATTAAGAAAACTAAAGACACAAGGGAAAGATTAGTCCAAAGGATTAATAGACCACAACTACCACAGATTCCACCAGACTGCGTCCAGTACAACTAGATGGTGCCCGGCTACCACCACTGACTGCTCTGACAGGGATCACAACAGAGGGTCCCAGACAGAGCTGGAGAAAAATGGAGAACAAAATTCTAACTCACAAAAAAAGACCAGACTTACTGGCCTGACAGAGACTGGAGAAACCCTGAGAGTATGGCCCCTGGACACCCTTTTAGTTCAGTAATGAAGTCTCTCCTGAGGTTCACCTTTTAGCCAAAGACTAGACAGACCCATAGGACAAAACGAGACTAAAGAGGCACACCAGCTCAGGGGCAAGGACTAGAAGGCAGGAGGGGACAGAAGAGCTGGTAATAGGGAACCCAAGGTTGAGAAGGGAGAGTACTGACATGTCATGGGGTTGTTACCCAATGTCATAAAACAATATATATACTAACTTTTTAATGAGAAGCTAGTTTGTTCTGTAAACCTTCATCTAAAGTACAACAAAAAAAGTTAAAAAAGAAATGTTCCAGCACAATTTATTTATCAAAATCCAGCTTCTCCAGAGTTCCCAAAGACTTTATACAAGGGATGTTCATATATCTTAGTTTGTGATCAACTTTTCCAACTCATATTTTTAGAGAGAAATGGAGAAGGGCAGTATGCTTAGTGATTAAAATCACAAGCTTCAGAGTCAGAGATCTGGCTCTAACCCCAGCTCAGTACTTTCCTAGCTGTGTGACCTTAAACAAATGACTTAGCATCTTCAAGTCCCAGTTTTCTCATCTGTAAAATGGAAATAAAGATAGTTCTTCAAAGAGCTGTGAGGATTAAATGAGAATGTTTGTAATGTACTTAGTGTAGTGTCTAGCATATAACGACTCAGTAAGTAGTTTTCGTTATTATAAGGTACGCTTGAAGGTTAAAATAGAAGGACTCATTTCATTCTGAGCACCCTTTAGTAGCACACTTTGCATGTTGAGCTTTGAGAAATTGCTTGCTAGCAGGAACCAAAAGCCTTGACCATTCCCTCAAATCACTAATTTAAGCTTTGTCAAAATGTCTCTCCACAGACATTTGAAACAGAAGAACCCACTGATCGACAAAAAGCACCACAGATAAAAAGCAAGGTAGAGTTGCAGGATGGAAAGGCAAGTGGACTGCATGGACTTAGAATCTCAAGGTTGCTGATGTCACACAGCTGAAAACAGTTGACAATCAGGGCTGGTTTGGGCAGACAAATAGGTAGGATCTGGATATATTGGATTTACTATCTGCACTTCTTTCCTAGGGCCACCTATTCCCTTAGCTCTCTTCTTTCATACCAGACTCCCAAACCCCCTTCATCATCTAGGAAGACCAGAAGTGACCAGGAGGCATCATGTACAGAGAAAGTGAAGGAGATAAGGAAGGTAGAGCGATCTTTCTGAATGGTAGTTGCTTTCTCAGTTGATAGATTAGGAATCTTCAATGTGTAACAGTAACCTGCCTATGCTATGGTGGTTCCTGAACCAATGCAAATTTTTATAGGAGATCCAGTTCCCTTGGGATATTATATTTGAGTCAGAGTAACCTTGTAAGTTTCTGGGAAGTCATGTTAGCAAGGGTAGAGTGGGAGAAGCTGTACTAACAATGACAACACTACAATAGCTATGTGATGTCAGAACACTTGCTAATTTATTCTTGAAAATTTATTTATAGGTGTCATGCTTGTATGCAATCTTCTCATAACTAATTCATTTACAGAAAATGACCCTATTCATTTAGCTTTTAGTTTTTGGAGAGTGGACTGTAGAGGTGAGCCCAATAAGTGGTATACAGTTGAATCCAATTTTTAGTGAATAATTATCCATAAGGCACAAGATCTATAACACCATAATGCTGCTTAATGATTTTGCAATATATATTGAGAAAACTGATTTCTGATTTCAATTTACTTTGTTACCCAGAAACTCTTTCTTCCACCAGGAAAAGCAACAGAGGAAAATGGAATGGGTCAGGTATCAGGAACAAGCCAACATCCTTCAGGTACTAAAGTCTTCCAAGGCTGAACATGGGATGCAGTTTCATTCATATACTATAAAGTCAAATGACTAGTTTTATCTGATGGGGCCCTCAACTTTAAAAATACTGAAAGGTACCTGAGGTGAGTTGAGCTATTCCATGTTTCCTAAAAACAAAGCCAGCCTTGGGCAGTGGCAGCAGACTTTCTGGCTTTTAGCTTCTTATTGATAAACCAATGCCCTCATTCTGGAATAACAAACAATTGTCCTGCTTATAAAAAACGCATCATGCAGAGATGGCTGGAGGGACCTATCACTGGCTTTAACTTGAGCAACTGGTAACAAATAGCATTTCTTCCTGTGGTCTTGATTGTATTCTACTTCAAATGGGAATAATCACAGATACTTTCTGTCCAACTTTTAAAGACTGAACATGATGGAATCATTTTTGTAACTTCTGAGTATAAAAAGATTCATGCAACAGTGGATTTCAAGAAGTCAATACTATATGAGTATTTCTGAAAAATGTTCTCTTCCAGAATGACTTTCACGGCAAAGTGATTGAGCTGAGAATTAAAGCTTTGAAGAACTATCAGAAGGCCAATGACCTGAAATTATCACTATACTTACAGCAGAATTTTGAGCCAAAGCAAGCATTCTTAAATCTTCCTGGGTCCCAAGGTAGGTAGAGTAGCATAGGTTTACAGTTTGAGGCTTTGTCTTGTTTTGTTTCACATTGGGGCTCTCATTACCTGTAAACTGATCAGCACAATGCCTGGCATGTGGTAAGTTAGTGTTATCACAATAAATTTCATCACTATCATTATCAATATCACTATTCAGAAGGTCTTGTGCCAAGGTAAGGATTCCCTCCAGTGGAAATTAAATTCTCCTTTCTAAAGACTAGATAATATATAATAAACTTAGTGATGTAGCTGATACAGAGTTGGTACTCAATAAAATGTTAGCTCCCCCATCCCCACCTTCCCCTCTTTCCTAGGAATTAGAGTTGTTTGATCTAACCAATCTTGTTGGAATAGACTGCTACTTCAGAGCAGAAGGTCAAGGAGATAGACATCTGACCATGGTTGTGAGGTTCACCAATCCAAATGTGCCTCTGGGAATGTTGGTGATTTCACCCAAAGAATTTATGGCATTGTTAGAAGAAATCATATTGTTTACCATAAGAAATAGAATAGAGGACTGGCTTTAAGAGGTAGCAGAAAGGATTCTTAAAATTTCAAGTATCTATGAATCTGAACTCTGTATTTTAAAAAAAAAGCATACAATGAGAAATCATGTTCTATCAGTATGAGTATGTATATTTCTAATTTTTTCTCAGTCCTATTCCAAAAAGGACCTGAACAGCTTATAAAAACACACAATATATGTGATTAAATAAATGAGTAAATCAAGGCAAAATGAAAATAACTGACATCTGGTAAATACATGAAAATGTACAATGGCAAATGTATAATATAGTTGATAGAGGTAGGCTACAAAGTTCGTTCTGGATTTCTAGCAAAAAGAAACATGGATTTATGGTGTCCGTGAAGTAATAACCAACCAGTTGCTCAGGAGAAATATAGCTTTTCCTGGTACTGAGACCTGAGAGAAATTTCTCCTTCAGGTCCTTTAAAGGGGCAGACATCATATGTGTGATATAGTAGCCAATGTCCTCAACAATATTTCTAAAAGAAATTCATATCTAAATTTCCTAGACTTTTTCTTATTCTATTCTTTGGAACAAACTGATAAGAAATTATTGAATTGAAAATTCAAAAAAGTGTTGGATCAGCTCAAGACAATTTGGTCTAAGTATATAACACTCTGGCTTGATCCATAGGTAAAATTTAGAAAATCTAGAAGACTGGATGGGCTACCTATTCTTCAGGCCACTGATCTTTTGATAAGAACTGAACAGCAGAAAGCTTGAGATGATGTTAAATAAGAACCTGTAATGCAACCAGAAGCAGTGTAAAGTCATTATGATACAAATAAAAAAGATAGAGAAGAAGGTTATTAGGAGAAATCCCTGTTTTACCTCATTTGAAATTAGCTGAAGGTCATCAAGGGACTCATAGATTAAATAAGGACCCAAAAGTCTTTTAGCTCCAGATTCAAATCAAACCAAGATTAGTAAATACTAAAGTGAAGGGTTCCATTCAACTTGATCACATCAGGAGTTTTTTTTTTTTTTTTTTTTTGGTGTTTGTTTGTTTTCCTTGCTAGAAGAGCATTGAATCAACTTTGAACTGAAACAGCCCACAGATCAAAACTCTCTTCTCACTTCTCCTCATATGCTCCTGGAGCATTAAGTGATAGGTCATGAAGCTGTTCATTTACCAGAAATGAATGCAGCCAGAGACATGAGTGACCCATTGGTCCCATGCTTTATTGATTATGAATTTGTTGAGCACTGATTATAGGTCAGTTTCATTTTCTAACACACATACACAAAATCGTTGGGTTTGTTTGAGCCCAAGTGAATCTGACATCTAACTGAGTCCTAGATTTTGGTTGTGTTGACCTAATTATGGCACAGTGGTTAGGAGCTACAGTTGCTAACCAAAAGGTTGGCAGTTCGAATCTACCAGCTGCTCCTCGGAAACTCCATGGGGCAGTTCTACTGTGTCCTATAGGGTAGCTATGAGTTGGAATCCACTTGATGGCAAAGGGTTTTGACCTACTATTAACCCAGTGTTTGATTACTGGAAAGGAAAAAAAAAAGAAAAAATATTATTTCTCTTCAAAGAGGGATTTTTAAAGTAATTGAGTTAAGCGATAATTATCAACGGTGGTATGGTAGAAAGGTGGTTTGGTGGCGCTCAGTGTTTACCAAACTTTTATATATCACTTAGACTATTGTTTATTCAATATTTTCTGTTTAGACTGGCTTCTTTAATTTCTTAAATGAATTCTTTGGAAATAAATTTATATTACTATTTTAAGTGAAAAACCAACATAATTTTCCGTAATAGTAGGAAAACAGTAAGTATACAGAAAACAAAATTTTAATGTCCCAGAAAGATGTTGAAACTTAAGGCCCACTAAATCTTTATTAGGAACTGAGATCAGCAAGGTTTAAAGAGTTTTAAAGAAATCAAGTACCCAGTCATGGTTTGGGGGGACATCTAGCTCAACTGATATAACATAGTTTATAAAGTATTCTACATCCTACTTTGGTGAGTAGTGTCTGGGGTCTTAAAAGCTTGTGAGTGGCCATCTAAGATATGTCTACTGGTCTCACCCAGTCTGGAGCAAGGGAGAATGAAGAAAACCAAAGACACAAGGGAAAGATTAGTCCAAAGGACTAATGGACCACAACTACCACTGCTTCCACCAGACTGAGTTCAGCACAACTAGTTGGTGCCCAGCCACCACCATCGAGCACTCTGACAGGGATCACAATAGATGGTCCTGGACAGAGCTGGAGAAAAATGTAGAACAAAATTCTAACTTATAAAAAAAGACCAGGTTTACTGGTCTGACAGAGACTGGAGAAACCCTGAGAGTATGGCCTCCAGACATCATTTTAACTCAGTACTGAAGTCACTCCTGAGGTTCACCCTTCAGCCAAAGATTAGACAGGCCCATAAAATAAAACAAGACTAAACGGGCAAACCAGCCCAGGGGCAAGGACAAGAAGGCATCAAGGGGCAGGAAAGCTGATAATGGGGAACCTAAGGTCGAGAAGGGGAGAGTGTTGATATGCCGTGGGGTTGGCAACCAATGTTGCAAAACAATATGTGTATTAATTGTTTAATGAGAAACTAATTTGCTCTGTAAACCTTCATCTAAAGCACAATAGAAAAAGAAAACTAGTACCACACTGGAACTTTCTTTTTGATGCCATCAAGTTTGAAAGAATTGAAAAGGGAATAATTTTCTCACAGTGTTTTATAGTACTTATTGCTGTGTTCCATCACCTCCTAATTTTATCTCAGTTGCCACCTAAAATCATTTCACCATCAAATTTCAGGAAATTGTAATTTAATGGAAAAAGCTCTGGATTTAGACTCAGATACACGAGTTGCAGTCCTTACTCTGATGTTCACCTGTTAAATGACTCAGGCAAGTCATTTAGTTTCAGTTTTTTTCTTTATCTAAAACAACCATAACACGTTACAGAGCATGTGGATGTTACAGAACAAGAAACAAGCTCAGAGAAGCCAGGCTTGTGACGCCATAGCCAAAGCTCATTTCCTGTATCACTATAAAACAACAGTGTCAAGGTATGGTATATGATTTCCAATGCCTCTTCCAGCTATAAAGGCTATGATTTGAATTCAGATATATCAACTGTTTAATGCACAATCTTCCCAATGAAGAATCATACTCCGTAATATTAATTCACTTAGTAATTGAAAAAACTACCATGGTTCCAAAACAAGTTGACAGTCAGAATCTGTAATTCTATAGTTAGCCCAGTAGGTGGTACCAACCACATCCAGGCTTCAAGTCCACAAATTATGATCGTTAGGAATAGTGAAATGCTGTGGGAGAGATTGGCCTTCTATTGCCCTTAAGACAAAATGTACTACATTTATATATCAAAGGAAAAAAATAACAAACAATTGGTATTTTCTGCCATGTTCTGTAGCACCAAGATATATTACTGGCAGTCTTGATTAGACCATATTAAACTTAGTGTTCTACACAATCCTTCCCTATTACTCTACTGCCTGAACTAGTTTCCTCTGTTCGAAAAAGCCTCTGTCACTTTCTCCACAATCCCTATCTATTATTGTTTCTTTCTATGACAGATAAATCTGATGATTGAGACAGTGAACTAAAAACTGGTTTGGGCACTTGCACAAGTTGGTGGATTTTTTTTTTTTTTTTAGTTTAAGTACTTTGTACAAAAGAATTGAATTTCACAAATCTTTGTTAAAGAAAGGGTGGAATTTAATTCTGGACACACCTTCCTGCGAATTGAAGTATAGGACCTTCTGTTCTACGCATTTCCAAGTAGTAGGAGGATTTACCCCACTGCTCTTGGCCAAGAATCCCTCTTCCCAGTATTCTGTGTACTGGCTGACTGCATTACAGTGGTGTTATATATTTGGGATTTGGTTAGCAAAATGCATTAATATTACGGACTTTATTGTACTTCAAACAATCCTAACCTGCAAATTCCCCTGAGGCCCAGGTTGCCGCTTTTCCAATGTCAGTCTTATCTGTTTAGCGCACTGCATCATCTAGTCTTAGAGAAGAGAAAAATGTTTTTCTGTTGCTTATACCTAGAGTGAAGTCTTTCCTTTTGGTCTTGACAGAGACAGGTCACATTTGAAGGGATTTACTTCCCCACCAGTGTAAAATTACAATTTTACCAAGGTGTATGGCAGCCCCTCACTAGCTTCTGTTGAGTCAGCAGGGCAGTTTGTGGCCTTTCGCAGTCACCTATCTTAGAGAGCACAGGCATGAAATAATCTTTAAATTCAGCTGAATTTCCCATCATACCTGCTGGTGTTTAAAGAAGAGATTTATCTTCGGTAATAATATAACTGGTGATAAGACATTTGATTCTGATAGCCTTGCTTTTCCAGCCTCCAACCCCAACTCTCAGCATTTCCTTAAATTTAGAGAAGAATCTGAAGATTGGCTGTGAATAATATGCTACACTTATAAATTTAGATGAAAGCCCATTGAGGTGGGAAATGAATACTCTTGAGATCTTATTTACTCTATAACTCCCTCTGTTCTGAAAACAAGTCATCCCTCCCACTTTAACCTTTACACCTGCTTCACTTTCTTCCTGATGGCTGAAATACACTTCAGCAGGGGCTGCTGAAAGGAAAATAGTAGTGTTTAGCTAAAATGCTGAAAGGCAGAGGCGGAAACCCACAGCCAGCTCAAGTCTGGGTCCTTGGTAAGTAATATTGCTCTAAAGTACAGGCTTTTTAAGCTTTGAGGCAACCTGAACCTTCTGAATGTCAAAGTCGGATTTATGGTATTAGTTATGGTTATGAAGGTTATGAAGTTAACTCCTAAACTAAGTTATTTTTTCACTTCCTATAAAACCCCAGAGAAGTCTAGGAGGGAAATACTGTCTTTCCCTAAATATAAATTTTGAATTGAAAAGAAAGTAAACTTTAGCTTTATTAATATTATGATTATTTCAGTGGGTGACAATAGATTCCATAACTTGCTTATCTTGCACACATCTCAGGACAGCAGCAGGATGTCTAGGATAAGTTTGCCACATTCGGCAAAAACAGAGAATGCCCAGTTAAATTTGAATTTCAGATAAACAATGAACAATTTTTTTAGTAAAGTGTGCTCCAAATAGGGCATGGGACACACTTTACTAAAAATTATTCGTTGTTTATCTGAAATTCAAATTTAATTGGGTGTCCTGTATTTTAGTCTGACAACCCTAATCTTTTTTGTTGTTAAATGCCATCTAGTCAGTTCCGACTCATAGAGACCCTATGTATAACAGAACGAAACTTTGCCTGGTCCTGCGCCATCCTCACAATCGTTGCTATGTTTGAGTCCATTGTTGCAGCCACTAATCTAGGACCCTAATCTAGGACAGGTTAACTACAGGGCCTACTTAGTACTGTACCATTCTCCCTCTTTTCCATTTTTAGTGCCTCCCTTCTCTCCCTCTACCTTAGCTTGTGCCTATCATTCCTTCTGCCTTCTCTTTCTCTCCCCCTAACCCCTTGTCTTTGGTTTGTTCTCTCCTGTTCACAACTAACCATTTTTTTTTTGGTGGAATATATCTGGGTTATCTGAGGATGTGTATGATTTATCATCTCATTTTTTATTTAAAAATTGTATTAGAAGTGTACTTTATAGGTTCTCTAAGTTGTTTTTAGTTGCATGTAATCTGCAAATGATTTTATTTTTCCCTGTGGAACAGAGGTTCTCAACAGAAAAAAAGTTTGCCACTTCAACTTTAAAAATACTGTTAATAAAGTTATATTCTGAAACAAGTAGAAATTTCACATCAGTGCCAATACCAGAGTCAGCCATACATTTATGCAATACTGTGATGAATGGTAACAGTCTTGCAATTCAAAATAAAACAGTCCTTTTCTCAAAGGAAGCTCTCATTTTCCTAATGTTTCCCATCAGGTACCATGGGCAGTGCAACTATGGCAAGAGCAACCACGGGCAAAAACCAACCTAATGTGGTAAGAACTTTGATTTTCAAAATCATTTGAAAGGTTTGCTTAGATAGTGGGTGTGTTTGTTTGGAATTCATCTGTTAACATATATTCTAATTTAACTTTCTTAGGGGATTTGCAAAGTGAGTGCCACAGCACTCGATGTTTTAGCTGTCTTTTTTTTTCTTTTTCTTCATGTCTTAGAGGAATCTGGGATCAAAGATCAACACAGAACAAGGAGCTAAAAGAAGTCAGTTTGATGATGTAGGAGGGAGACTCTTTCTTCTGAGGTCACTGCCAGATGAAGCTCTGAAGGATTAGGAGGATTTCGCACCATTTGGTTTGGACAGATTTAAAGACTAGGCTTGGCCGTTTGTGTTAATTAAAATCTCTCAAACCTTTGTTTTAATGCTACTCTCCCTCTCTCCCCACACAATCTGGGTGGAAATGTTAGATGCTTGGCCTTAAACTTATCAGGAATTTAGTCACTTAAGGATTGTAAACAGCTTCTGATTATTTGATTGCTTTTGAATTTGAATTTGACAGGTTTGAGCCACACTGATGCTGTTAACAAGTCCATTAAAAGGAGCTTCCCTCCATGTATGAAACATTTAATTCTGGGCAGATTCACCAATGGCAAGTGAGCAAAAGTAAATACAAAAAAGGAAAATTATATGCCATAGAGTCCCTGGGCAGTGCAAACAATTTGCACTCAGCTACTAACCTAAAGATTGGTGGTTTGAACCTACCAAGCAGTGCTGCGAAAGAAAGGCCTGGCAATCAGCATCTATAAACATTACAGCCAAGAAAACCCTATAGAGCAGTTCTACTTTGTAACACATGGGATGACCATGAGTTGGAATCGACTCGTTTAGAGTCCTTTTACTCTCTCACCAACCACAACAAACTGCCTTATTGATTCTGCCTCCTTGTTATCTATTCTTTGAATATCATACCTTCCCAGTACCACTGGTTTGATTCAGGCCCTCATTCCTGCCTGGATTACCACAGCCTCTTAATTGCTCTCCCCCACTTCAGTCCCTCTCATCCATCTTCCAAAGTGCCACTGAAGCTATTTTTTTCTAAAAGAGAAATGAGATAATGTCATGTCACTGGTTTCCTGATGACTTCAGTATGAAGTCCTGCCTATCTCCCAATCTCATCTTTCACTATACTCTCCACTCCCCATATATCCTACATAGAGCTCTGCAGAACTATTTATGGTTCCCATGATACCCCATGAGTGCCACCATTTCCATGCCTTTGCACAAAGCTGTTCCACTGCCCAAAAGACTCTTTTCTGTTTGTCTGCTTAATCATTGTCTACTTGTCCTAAGGGCTAAGTCTGGTGCCCTTCTTCTATCTCAGTGGTATTTTTTAAAAATACCAGTTCCCTGGGACACTGCCCAGATTATTTAAATCATGATCTCTGAGGGGGATAGGGCAATAGCATCTGTCATGGATTGAACTGTGTCCCCCAAAAATGTGTCAACTTGGCTAGACCATGATTCCCAGTATTGTGTAACTGTCCACCATTTTGTCATCTGATAGTGATTTTCCCATGTGTTGTAAATCCTACCTCTATGATGTTAATAAGGTGGGATTATCGGCATTATGTTAATGAGGCAGGACCCAAGCTACAAGATTAGGTCGTTTCTTAAATCAATTTCTTTTTGAGATATAAAACAGAAAAGTTAGCAAAGAGACAGGGGGACCTCATATCTCCAAGAAACAATGGCCAGGAGAATAGTACATCCTTTGGATCCGGGGTCCCTGCACTGAGAAGCTCCTTGATCAGGGAAGATTGATGACAAGGACCTTCCCCATAGCCGAGAGAGAGAGAGCGCCTTCCCCTGGAGCTGGCACCCTAAATTTGGACTTCTAGCCTCCTAGACTGTGAGAGAATAAATTTCTCCTTGTTAAAGCCATCCACTTGTGGTATTTCTGTTGTAGCAGCCCTAGATGACTAAGAAAGCATTTCTGTTTTTTAAAAGCTCCCCAGGAAATTCTAGTGTGCATCCAGGTTTGAGAAGCACTACTCTATGCTTTCTTATCTCTACCAGTTGCCTTCAAGTTGATTCTGACTCATGGCAACCCCATGTGTGTCAGACTAGAACTGAACTCCTTAGGGTTTTCAAGGCTGTGACCTTTCAGAAGCAGATCACCAGGCCTTTCTTCCAAGACACCTCTGGGTGTGTTCAAACTGCCAACCTTTTGGTTTCTTATCTCTATCATAACACTTAATTAAGTATATTACAACTATTGGCTTACCCAACCATCTCCCTCACCAGATGATAAGCTCTTTGAGGCCCAGGATTGTGTCTTGTTTATCTTTTCATTTTGAGCACCTAACACAATGCCTGGGATTTAACAGAGGCTAAGAAAATGATATTGCATAAGACCACAGAAATTTAATTGCAAAGTCTCAGGTCTCCTGACGCCCATCTTATGCAAGCTGTCACTGGATCATAGTACAGTTCCTAAGATCTTCAGATCTTTTCTTTTAATCTGATTAAGTTATTATTGATTTCCTATCTCATATCAATATGGGGAAAGTTAATTTGTTACAAAACACTTCTTAACCCGTAGGAATCTCTTGTACATTCCAGTAATGAGCAAAGTATCCAACCAGTTCAAATCTTTCTCTCAAACCCAAAACTAAACCCACTGCCACTGAGTCAATTCTGACTCATAGTGACCCTATAGGACAGAACAGAATTGTCCCATAACTCTTCACAGAAGCAGATTAGTGGGTTCAAATTGACTACCTTTTGTTTAGCAGCCCAGCCCAGCGCTTAACTGCTGCGCCACCAGGGCTCCTTTCTTTCTCTCAAGGTCAACTTAAATTTTTAAAAAGTGCATTTTAAAAAATGTATTTTTGGACTTGTTATGGACTGAATTGTGTCCCCCAGAGATATGTGTTGGAATTCTAACCCCTATACCTGTGGACTAGGACCTGTGGTGGCAATGGTTAAGTGCTCAGTTGCTAGCCTAAAGGTCGGCAGTTCAAACCTATCAGCCGTTCCACAGGAGGGAAGACCTGGTGATCAGCTTTCATAAAGATTACAGTCTAGGAAACCCCATGGGGCAGTCCTACAATAACAACATACCTGTGGATGTAATCCTGTCTGGTTTTCTTTGTTATATTAATGAGTCACTATCAGTGTGGGTTGTGTGCTAAATCTAATCACTTCAGAGTTATAAAGAGCGGTATAGACAACCAAGACAAGCAAGCTTCAGTGCAATTGATTACTTTTGTGTGGCCTTTCTAGCCATGGTGTTGTAATCCCAACCAAGGTGACTGGGCAGGACTGTGTGATAGGGTAACTGTCGCCCACCAAGGGGATAGGTCAGTATTGCATTAAAAGAGAGCCAATTCCAGAGCAGGGAGGAGGATCCTACCACTATCAAGGAGGAACAGCCAGGAGCAGAGAGCGTGTTCTTTGGACCCAGGATCCCTATGCTGAGAAGCTCCTGGAAGCAGAAGACCAAGGGAGAGAGCAAGCATAACACTGAAGACGGTGGGAAGCGGTGGCAAGAGAGACCCAGCAGCAGGTGACAGCATGGTGGGCTTCCTGGCCATGGAGAAAGTTGAGCGCCTTTGGGGAGAGGCCTAGGGCCAGGAAGAGGTGTGCCTGTAAACACAGTTGGGTAGAAGCTGTCCTGATGGACGAACTGTATCATGAATGTTCCTGAGCCTGAATTGTAACTGTTACTTCCCTAATAAACC
Organism: Dugong dugon; assembly: GCA_030035585.1. Lineage (NCBI taxonomy): Eukaryota > Metazoa > Chordata > Mammalia > Sirenia > Dugongidae > Dugong > Dugong dugon. The sequence goes on from CM057472.1 coordinate 74,203,822, forward strand.
TCATAACTGTGAGTATGGTCTGTGAGTTCTGTGCGGCCACTGCAATGACTTATCGAACCCAGTAGAGAAAGTAGGGAGTGATGTGCAAGGGACGGCTGGTGTCAGAATGAGTAAAGGTGGTGGAGAGAGGAGGCTTGTCTGGCTTCCACCTCATGGGATTCAGCCTTGTGCTGTTCATCTTGGTTATCCTTCCCCTTGTGGGGCTGGGGGAGGTCAGACCCAGCCCCCAAGCTGTTTTTACACAAGCGTAAATGGTGGTGGTGGTGGTGGTGGTGGTGGGGATAGATGCCATGTGAGGATTGCCAAGGAACCGAGGACAGCCAGGGATACAGGTGCTGGCTACAGACTCTGAAAGAGACAAGGATCTTACCCTAGAACTGGCAGAGAGAGAAAACTTTCCCCAAGAGCTTGTGCCCTGAATTTGGACTTCTAGCTTTCTGAACTGTTTTTCTGTTTGGTTTTTTGTCTGTTTTTTAAAACAACTCACTTGTATTTCTAGTTCAGCAGCACTAGGTAACTACAACAAGACAGGAAAGGTTTACAAGAAATCACATAATTTGGGCATTAGAAGAAACTTTAAAAATAAGCATAAAGTTCCTTCACTTTACAGATGAGGTAACTGAAGTTTAGATATGTTAAAAGGGTGTCCAAAATCTCAGTTAATTGAGGCCAGAGCTGGTTACCAGAGCCTAGATATGATTACTACCGGTTCATATTCCAGTCTCAGCTCGTGTATTTTCCTCTCTTGACTACGAAAAACAACAGACTCTGTAGCCCTGAGAGGATTAGTTTCACTCTCTACCAACTGAGTTAGCTGAATATGTAATCTACATTGTTTCAAGAAAGCCAGCACTGCACTTTTTTAGTCTCTATATGCTTTGGCAGTCCTGAGTTGTTGTTGTTGTTGTTAGGTGCTGTCGAGTTGGTTCTGACTCATAGTGACCCCATGTACAACAGAATGAAACACTGCCCAGTCCTGGGCCATTCTCACAATAGTTGTCATGCTTGAGGCCATTGTTGCAGCCACTGTATCAATCCATTGCATTGAGGGTCTTCCTCTTTTCCACTGACCCTCTACTTTACCAAGCATGATGTCCTTCTCCAGGGATTGATCCCTCCTGATAACATGGCCAAAGTATGTGAGACGTAGTCTCGTTATCCTTGCTTCTCAGGAGCATTCTGGCTATATTTCTTCCAAGACAGATTTGTTTGTTCTTTTGCAGTTCATGGTATATATTTAATATTCTTCTCAAACACCATAATTCAAAGGCATCGATTCTTCTTCAGTCTTCCTTATTTATTATCCAGCTTTTGCATGCATATGAGGCGATTGAAAACAACATGGCTTGGGTCAGGTGCACTTTAGCCTTCAAGGTGACATCTTTGCTTTTTAACACTTTAAAGAGGTATTTTGCAGAAGATTTGCCCAATGCAATGCATCATTTGATTTCTTGACTCCTGCTTCCATGGGTGTTGATTGTGGATCCAAGTAAATGAAATTCTTGACAATTTTGATATTTTCACCGTTTATCATGATGCTGCTTATTGCTCCAGTTGTGAGGATTTTTGTTTTCTTTATGCTGAGGTGTAATCCATACTGAAGGCTGTAGTCTTTGATCTTCATCAGTAAGTGCTTCAAGTCTTCTTCACTTTCAACAAGCAAGGTTGTGTCAGCTGCATAATGCAGGTTGTTAGTGAGTCTTCCCCCAATCCTGATGCCGCATTCTTCTTCCTATAGTCCAGTTTCTCATATGGACTGCTTGGGAGTCCTGTGAGATTTTCCAAATCAGTTGGATTAGACAAAGCAATTAGGATAAAATGCAGGAATATAAAATCTGACTTTACCACTGATTACCTTAAACAAGCCCGATTCCCAAATTTAAAACTCGATTAAAGAGCACCATTTGAATGTTTTAATAAATGATGTTATTTTTTATCACTACAGTGGATTTAGATGAATATCTGACCTTTTGAACCTTTTCCCCCTAGTTTTTGCTAAGGCATATAATTAACTAGTTTACTTGCTAGCAGCAGAGATTTATAATTTATTTATTTTTTTTGGCTTTAACAAGGAGAAATTTATTCTCTGACAGTTTCAGAGGCCGAAAGTCCAAATTCAGGGTGCCAGCTCTAGGGTAAGGCTTCTTCTCTCTGTCAGTTCTGGGTGAAGGTCCTTGTAATCAATCTTTCCCTTGTGTCAAAGATTCTCAGTGCAGGAATCCCAGGTCCAAAGAACACGATCTGCTCCTGGCCCTGTTTTCTTGGTGATATGAGGTATTCCTGTCTCTCTGCTAGGTTCTCGCTTTCTGTTGACTCAAGATACAATCTAATCTTGTAGATTGAGTCGTGCCTCATCAGTATAACTGCATCTAATCCTGCCTCTTGAACATCAGAGTGGTAGGATTTCCAGCACATAGGAAAGTCACATAAAATGACAAAATGGTGGACAATCGCATAATACTGGGAATCATGGCCTAGCAAGCTGACACACATTTTAAGGGGCCACAGTTCAATCCAAAACAAAGTCCTTTGTCCTTTTTTATTTACTGAGTTGTTTTTACATTTGTGGTTAAGTTGTATAAGTTGTTTTGTTTGTATTTTAATTTTGGATACTACACCCTTACGTTTCCTGATTATTTTCTCCCAATTTGTACATTGTCTCTTCACTTTCTTGAGATCTTCATATCTTTTTTATGGACCTAATGGCTCAACCAGGAGGTAGCTTGCACTGAAGGGAATACATCCTAGAGAAATAAAAAACATTCTAGACACAGGTGCTTGACAACGAGGAAGGAGCAGTTTATTTGCTATGGCTACGGAAATAAAACTTCCTAACAAGCCAGCCCATTTTTCTTATTTTTTAACTTTTTCTTCCTCTTTTTTAATCTAAAAAAAAAAAATTTTTTTTGTTGTAGTTTAAATGAAGTTTACATTTCAAGTTAGTCTCCCATACAAAAATTTATACATATATTGTTACATGACCCTAACTGCTCTCCCCATACTGTGATAGCACACTCCTCCTTTCCACCCCTGATTCCCCATGTCCATTCAACCACCTCCCAACACTCTCTGCCTTCCCATCTCACCTCCGGACAGAAGTTGCCCATTTAGTCTCCTGTATCTACTTGAGCTAAGAGGCACACTCCTCACGAGTATCACTTTATTTCCCACAGTCCAGTCCAATCTCTGTCTGAAGAGTTGGCCTTGGAAATTGTTTTATTTCTGGATTGATAGACAATCCAGGGGCCATGCTTTCCAGGGTACCTCCACTCTCAGTCAGGCCATTAAGTCTGGTCTTCTTACTAGAATTTGAGTTCTGCACCCCACCTTTCTCCCACTCCATCCAGGACTCTCTGTTGTGTTCCCTGTCACGGAGGTCATTGGTGGTAGCCAGGCACCCTCTAGTTCTTCTGGTCTCAGGGTGATGAAGTCTCTGATTTATGTGGCCCTTTATGTCTCTTGGGCTAATACTTCCCTTGTGTCTTTGGTGTTCTTCATTCTCCTTTACTCCAGGTAGTTGGGAGCAACTGATGCATCTTAGATGGCCGCTTGCAAGCTTTTAAGACCGTAGACGCCACTCACCAAAGTAGGATGCAGAATATTTTCTTAATAAGCTTTGTTATGCCAATTGACCTAGATATCCCCTGAAAGCATCGTCCCCAGACCCCTATCCTGCTAATCTGTCTTTCAAAGTGTTTGATTGTATTCAGGAAACTTCTTGGCTTTGGTTTAGTCCAGTTGTGCTGACTTCTCTTATAGTGTGTGCTGTCCTTCCCTTCACCTAAGATAATTCTTATCTACTACCTAGTTAGTAAATAACCCTCATCCTGGTAACCATCAAAGAATGTTTTCTTCTGTGTTTAACCCTTTTCTTGAGTTCTTATAATAGTGGTCTTATACAATATTTGTCCTTCTGTGACTGACTAAATTCACTCAGCATAATGAGTTCCAGCTTCCTCCATGTTATGTTTCATGGCTTCATCGTTGTTCTTTACCGTTGCGTAGTATTCCATTGTTTGTATACCATAATTTGTTTATCCATTTGTCTGTTGATGGGCACCTAGGTTGTTTCCATCTTTTTGCTATTGTGAACAGTGCTGCAATGAACATGGATGTACATACATCTATTTGTGTGACAGCTCTTATTTCTCTAGGATATATTCCAAGGAGCAGGATAGCTGGATCGTATGGTACTTCTATTTCTAGCTTTTTAAGGAAGCACCAAATCGATTTCCAAAGTGGTTGTATCATTTTACATTCCCACCAACAGTGTATAAGTGTTCAAGTCTCTCCACAACCTTTCCAGCATTTATTATTTTGTGTTTTTTGGATTAATGCTAGCCTTGTTGGGGTGAGATGATATCTCATTGTAGTTTTGATCTGCATTTCTCTAATGGCTAATGATCATGAGCATTTCTTCATGTGTCTGTTAGCTGCCTGAATATCTTCTTTGGCGAAGTGCCTGTTCATATCCTTTGCCCATTTTTTAATTGGGTTACTTGTCTTTTTTTTGTTGAGGTTTTGCAGTATCTTCTAGATTTTAGAGAATAAACACTGATCGGATTTGTCATAGCCAAAATTTTTTTCCCAGTCTGTAGGTTGTCTTTTGACTCTTTTGGTGAAGTCTTTTGATGAGCATAAGTGTTTGATTTTTAGGATCTCTCATTTATCTGGTTTCTCTTCTGGTGCTTCCGCATTGTTACTTATGGTTCGTACTGTGTTTATGCCATATATTAGGGCTCCTAGTGTTGTCCCTATTTTTTCTACCATGATCTTTCTCATTTTCAATTTTATATTTAACTCTGTGATGCATTTTGAGTTAGTTTTTGTGCATGGTGTGAGGTATGGGTCTTGTTTCAGTTTTTTGCAGATGGATATCCAGTTATGCCAGCAACATTTGTTAAAGAGACTGTCTTTTCCCCCAATTAATGGACTTTGGGCCTCTGTCAAATATCAGCTGCTCACAGGTGGATGAATTTTTGTCTGGATTCTCAATTCTGTTCCACGGGTCTATGTATCTGTTGTTGTACCAGTACCAGGCTGTTTTGATTACTGTGGCAGAATAATAGGTTCTCAAATCAGGTAGTGTGAGGCCTCTCACTTTGTTCTTCTTCTTGAGTAATGCTTTACTTATTCGGGGCCTCTTCCCTTTCCATATGAAGTTGGTGATTTGTTTCTCCATCTCATTAAAAAATGCCAGTGGAGTTCGGATTGGGATTGCATTGTATCTGTAGATCGCTTTGGCTAGAAGTGACATTTTCACAATGTTGAGTCTACCTATCCGTGAGCAAGATATGTTTTTCCACTTATGCCGGTCTCTTTTGGTTTCTTGCAGTAGTGTCTTGTAGTTTTCACTGTATAGATCTTTTACATCTCTGGTTAGAGTTATTCTTAAGTATTTTATCTTCTTGGGGGGCTATTGTAAATGGAATTGATCTGGTGATTTCCTCTTCGAAGTTGTATTTCTTGGTGTAAGGGAATCCAGCAGATTTTTGTATGTTTATCTTATATCCTGAAACTTTGCTGAAATCTTCTATTAGTTCCAGTAGTTTTCCTGTGGATTTGTTGGTATTTTCTGTGTATAAAATCATATCATCTGCAAATAGAGATCCTTTGACTTCTTCCCTCCCAATCTGGATGGTCTTTATTTCTTTTTCTAGCCTAATTGCTCTGACTAGGACCTGCAGCACAATGTTGAATAAGAGTGGTGATAAAGGGCATCCTTGTCTGGTTCCCGTTCTCAGGGGGAATGCTTTCAAAATCTCTCCATTTATTCTGATGTTGGCTGTGGCTTTGTATAAATGCCCTTAATTATATTGAATTTCCCTTCTGTTTCTATTTTGTTGAGAGTTTTCATCATGAATGGGTGTCAGACTTTGTCAGATGCCTTTTCTGCACAGATTGATAAGGTCATCTGGATCTTGTCTTTTGTTTTATTTATGTGATGGAGTACATTGATTGTTTTTCTAATGTTGAACCATCCCTGAATACCTGGTATAAATCCCACTTGATCATGGTGAATTATTTTTTTGATATGTTCCTGAATTCTGTAGGCTAGAATTTGGTTGAGAATTTTTGTGTCAAAGTTCATGAGGGTTATTGGTCTGTAATTTTCTTTTTTTTGTGGTGTCTTTATCTGGTTTTGGTATCAGGGTTATGCTGGCTTCATAGAATGAGTTTGGGAGCATTCCATCCTTTTCTGTGCTCTGAAACACCTTCGTAGTAGTGGTGTTAACTCTTCTCTGAAAGTTTGGTAGAATTCTCCACTGAAGCCATCCGAGCCAGGGCTTTATTTTGTTGGGAGTTTTTAAATTACCTTTTCAGTCTCTTCTTTTGTTATGGGTTTATTTAGTCGTTCTACCTCTTTTTGTGTTAGTTTGGGTAGGTCGTGAGTTTCTGAAAATTTGTCCATTTCCTCTAGGTTTTCAAATTTGTTAGAGTACAGTTTTTCACAGTATTCTGTTATGATTCTTTTAATTTCATTTGGGTCTGTTGTGATATCACCTGTCTCTTTTCTTATATGGGTTATCTGCTTCCTTTCCTGTTTTTCTTTTGTCAGTTTGGCCAGTGGTTTATCAATTTCGTTGATGTTTTCGAAGAACCAGCTTTTGGTCTTGTTAACTCTTTCAATTATTTTTCTATTCTCTATTTCATTTAATTCTGCACTAAATCTAATTATTTCCTTTCTTCTGACACCTGAGGGCTTCTTTTGCTGCTGTCTTTCTACTTGTTCCAGTTGTAGGGTTAATGTTTTGATTATAGCCCTTTCTTCTTTTTGGATGTGTGCATTTATTGCTATAAACTGACCTCTGAGCATTGCTTTTGCTGTGTGCCAAAGGTTCTGGTAGGATGTGTTTTCATTCTCTTTTGATTCTATGAATTTCTTTATTCCAACCTTAATTTCTTCTATAACCTAGTCGTTTTTGAGCAAGGTGTTCTTCAGTTTCCATGTGTTTGATTTTTTCCCTTGCTTTTTCTGTTGTTGATTTGTATTTTTATGGCTTTATGGTCAGAAAAGATGCTTTGTAATATTTTGATGCTTTGAATTTTAGTAAGGCTTGCTTTATGTCCTAATATTTGGTCTATTCTGGAGAATGTTCCATGTGCATTGGAAAAGAAGGTATACTTGGCTGCTGTTGCATGGAGTGTTCAGTATATGTCTATGAGATCAAGTTGGTTGATGGTAGCATTTAGCTCTTTCATGTCTTTGCTGTGCTTCTTTCTGGATGTTCTGTCCTTCACCGAATGTGGTGTGTTGAAGTCTCCTACTACTATTGTGAAGCTGTCTATCTCTCTTTTCAGTGCTGTTAAAGTTTGTTTTACATATTTTGGAGCCCTGTCATTGGGTGCGTAAATATTTATTATAGTCATGTCCTCCTGGTGTATTGACCCTTTAATCATTATATAGTGTCCTTCCTTATCCTTTGTGGTGGATTTTACTTTAAAGTCTATTTTGTCAGAGATTAATATTGTCACTCCTGCTCTTTTTTGAGTGTTGTCTGCTTGATATATTTCTTTCTATCCTTTGAGTTTTAGCTTGTTTGTGTCTTTAAGTCTAAGGTGTGTCTCTTGTAGGCAGCATATAGACGGATCGTGTTTTTTTATCCAATCTGCCACTCTCTGTCTCTTTATTGGTGCATTTAGTTCGTTTACATTCAGCATAATTATTGATAGGTATGAGTTTAATGCTGTCATTTTGATGAGTTTCTTTGGGTGTTGCTCACAGTTTTTTTGTTCCTCTTAATTTTCTGCGTTGAGTCATTTTTCTTTATGTATTTTCTTTTCATCTTTTTCATTGTTGTTGATTTTGTGTTTGCTGAGTCTTTATATTTTTCTAGTTTTTTACTTTGATTTGTAGGATTGTTAGTTTCCTTTGTGGTTATCTTAATATTTACCCCTATTTTTCTAAGTTTATACCAGTCTTTTATTTCTTTATATCACCTTGACTTCTCCTCCATATGAAAAATCTATGTCTACATTTTTTAAGTCCCTCTTTTTTTTTTCATGTTTTCCTTTTTTACATATTTATATCTCTGTTTCCCTACTGTCAATGTTTTAGCTTTGATGTATTTTTGTGACTTTCCTATCTGAGTCGATATCCAGTTGCTCTGTCCTGTGTTCTAGTCTTGCGTTGTTATCTGATGTTATTGATTTTCTAACTGGAGGACTCCCTTTAGCATTTCTTGTAATTTTGGTTTGTTTTTGCAAATTCCCTAAACTTCTGTTTATCTGGAAATGCCCTAATTTTGCCATCATATTTGAGAGACAGTTTTGCTGGATATATCATTCTTGGCTGGCAGTTTTTTTCCTTCAAGGCTTTATATATGCCATCCCATTGCCTTCTTGCCTGCATGGTTTCTGCTGATTAGTCCGAGCTTATTCTGACTCTCCTTTGTAGATGACTTTTCTTTTACCCCTAGCCACTCTTAAAATTCTCTCTTTATCTTTCGTTTTGGCAAGTTTGATTATAATATGTCTTGGTGACTTTCTTTTGGGATCTACCTTATGCGGGGTTCGATAAGCGTCTTGGATAGATATCTTCTCATCTTTCATGATATCAGGGAAGTTTTCTGTCAACAAATCTTCAGCAATTCTTTCTGTGTTTTCTGCAATCACTTGCAGGTTATTTCTCTTGATAGAGTCCCACATAACTCTTAGAGTTTCTTTATTCTTTTTTAATTATCTGATTTTTCCTCAAGTAATTTGGTGTCAAGTGCTTTATCTTCAGTGTCAGTAATTCTAATTTCTACTGCCTCAATTCTGCTCCTATGACTTTCTATTGAGCTGTCCAATTCTGAAATTTTATTTGTTAATCTTCTGGATTTCTGATTGCTGTCTCTCTGTGGATTCTTGCAGCCTATTAAATTCGTCATTATGCTCTTGAATAACCTGTTTAAATTCTGCTACTGCTTTGTCTGTATGTTCTTGGATTTCTCTGCATTTTGAAGAATTTCTTTTCTAATTTCTTGAAGAGTTCTGTATATTAATCTTTTGTATTCTGCCTCTGGAAATTCCAAGAAATTCTCTTCCTCCAGAAAATTTATTGATTCTTTATTTTGGGAGCTTGCTCAAGCCATCGTGGACTGTCTCTTTATGTGATTTGATATTGACTGTTGTCTCTGAGCCATCAATAAATTATCATAATTTTATTTTATATTTGTTTAGTGTGTCCTAGCGTCTTGTTTTGTTTTGATATGCCCAAATAGGCTGCTTGTGTGCGCCAGTTTGATTATTGGCGCCTTTGAAGCTCTAACGTCCTGTCACCAGGTAGTTATGTCTGTAACTAAGTATGTATGCCCAGGTGTCCATTAAATTTTCCAGTATGGATTCAGCTCAGGTGTCCAGGCAGTCGGTCACCAAGTGTGTAGTGCAGGCTCTCACCTACAGTCTTAGAGAGGCATGGGTGATTGGTGTAGGCACAGTGATCTGGCTGCAGTAGGGGGCCATGAGCTAAGCAAGGCAGAGGGCTGATGGCTGCCCCTGAGTGTCTGAAAGGAAAGTGTGTCCCTGTTCCCTAGAGCGAGTAGGTAGGTGAGTTTTGCAACTGGACTAGAAGCACTCTACTTTGTTGGCTGTAAGGACTGGGGGGCACCAATTATTCTTGGACCACTGTAGCAGGTGGCTAGGTGCCATGGGTGGAGCCACCAGTCCTCAAGCCCCTGATGTGGACAGGTAAGGCACCTGCTTAAAGGGCAGAGCAGTGTCAAGTGTCACAAATCTGCTACTTCACAGCTCAAATAGTTGAACTTAGACCTCAGGTATTTACCCTGTTGTACAGTGGGAGTGAGGGCTTACGCTGTTGAGATGGGTCTACACAAGTCTATATTGGGGTGGAAGGCACTCAAAGTCTGTGGACCTCTGATGCCTGTGCCTAGGCAGAGGAGCCGTGCCAACCCTGAGTTCCTGGCTTAGGGGAACCAGTAGCTTATTTTTTCCCCGTTTGTTAATTTGTTCCTTCTCCAAGGGCAGAAGAATGGGTCAGGGCACCTTATGGGATCTACTTCTGGCCCAGGGGACTCACAGATTGCTGAAGCCAGCGGGATCAGTGTAGAGCGGGGAAGGGGGAGGTAAATGGGAGAGAGGTATTTCCCAAATGGGTTTACTTTTTTTTAAATCCCCACGAAAGTCCACATGCATGTACTTATCTTTAGCCATTTGGGTGCTGCTTTTCACATTTAGAGTGTCCAAGTAGAATCTCTACTACTGGATCACTCTCAGTGTGGAAAGGGCCTCCTAAGCAAGTGAGTGGAGCTGTATGCCTGCCTCACTGCACACCCTGAGCCGATCCAGGCTGAAGGGCTGTGGCTACTGCCAGGTCAGTTCGGGCAACTCCTTGCTGCTTCCAGACAGTCTGTCTCTCCCCCTGTCACTCAGTCCGATTCCTCAACTTTGCCTTGCTCAGGGCTCCTAAATATTCATATACAATCAATTCACTTGTTTTTTCAGCTCTTTGTTGTAAGAGGGACACAGGAAGCTGTCTGACTACTCTGCCATCTTGGCACCACCCCCCGAGATTTATAATTTCTTAATGAATCATTTGCCATCCCCAAAGTATTAAAATTATAAGTTCATTATTAATTCAAGCTTATCACCTTTCCCTCAAATGCTCCAAACCTTGGCATTTCTTCAAAACACCAAACTGAAATACTGTAGCCATTATCCTACTTTGTCTTTAAGACCTCACTCTGGATTCTGACTTTCACCTATGTGGCAATACACTCATCAGTTAGGTTGGCTGGCTATTCATGGGTGTCTATATTCTGGTGAGTGCAGAATATAGATCTCTTTGTGTGTACAAAAAAATATATTTGGTCAACTTATCCATGGTTGATCAGTCAGAGAGTCATTCCAGCTACTCAAACTCCCAAGAGACTCCCTGATAAACCAAATATTAATTTAAATTACACTGAGAGCTATATCTTCCAATGTGGCTGGAATATGTCTCTATTTAGGGCATTCCCACCTCAAAATCAAGTTATTAGGGAAACTGAATCAGTAATAAGAAACTATTGTTAGAACTGTAAAATTGTTATTACAGTTTTATATATTTACGCTCAAAACATTCCTGTTTTTATGAGAATAAAATCCCTGATATCCTTGACTGTATTTGGGAGACACTTTTCCATCAGCAATACATTTATAACCATAACTTTTATGTAGTATTTTTGTGACTTATTTTACCTTGACTTTCTAACTATTTAGAGGGTATCTGCTAACATTTCACTCCCAAAAGTTGCCTGTTCGCCATGACCACAAACTGACAAGTAATATTGTCACACTTTCCTAAATAAAATAAGGCCAAAAGCAGCCTGGAACTTTCATCATTAGTCTAGAGTTGCAATCATCAAAGCAGCAGGTGACAGTGTGCAACTTTTTGCCTTATACTCTTAGATCCAGGCAGAAAATAGCTTTAGTGTTTGTGTGGGAGTCTGCTTCCATAAGGATTACAGCCAGGGAAATTCTACTCTATCTTATAGGGTCACTATGAGTCAGAATTGACTCCACGGCAGCCGGTTTGGTTTTTGGTTTACCCCATCAGTAGATATGAAGTGGAGCCCTGGTGGTGCAGTAGTTAAGAGCTTGGCTGCTAACCAAAATGTCGGCAGTTTGAATCCACCAGCGGCTCCTTGGAAACCCTTTGGGGTAGTTCTACTCTGTCTCATAGGGTCGCTATGAGATGGAATCAACTCCATGGCAACGGGTTTTTTTTTTTTTTTTAATAGTCACCTTAGATGGTATTTTCTTTTATAGGTAGAGGCTTCTGCAATCTGTTACGTGCCAAGGCAAATTTCTAACAGCCCCTTCAGCACCTTGGGAGGAGCCCACGCTGCCAGTAATTCGAAGTCCGTTTTGCTTCACATTTCTTGCATTTAGCCAGCTAATATTAAGAAATAGGAGGAGAACAAGTTTTTGTGTTGGGAAGGGAGGCTTGCTCTGCAACCAATCAATCCCACAGCAGGAGGCACATAGGCAGATAAATATGAAATGTGATTATTACATGGTAAAATAAGATTTTTCAGGACAACTGAAAAATCCATCTTCTCTGCTTCTTTCACAAATTCACTTAATGCTTCCTAATACTTTAAGATTTTTACTTAAGTTTCATTTTAAGCATATAACACTATATAAGCATTGTGATAAACCATATTTCCCCCAATTATTAGTCACATTGGGGGAAAATGAAATTACTTACTTTAACATAATAATCTCCATTTTGTACATTGTTTTTATAGAGACAAAAGTATTTATCTGAGGAAGCTGGGCTTTAAGCTAAGTTTTGGTTACATGGAAACAACCAATAATTTAAGAAAAGCATGATGCTTTTAATTTTTTTTAAAGTTCACTCAAACTCAATCCATGTCAGTTTTTAAGCTTGGGACTATCTTTTCTTGACATATATACTGAATGCTAAAAACCCAAGGCCTTATAGATAAAGCCCTTTTAACAAATCAGATAGCTTCCAGGCATTTAATAATACTTTTGCATTTAACAAATCTCACTTTCCTTTCACTTATCTAACGAGCCCTCTTCTAGGAACTGCCATCCTCCTTCCCTAGAGTCTACCCATTCTTTGAATTTCCAAACAGGGAGACAAATAGTTTTTTTTAGATATCAAACTTTTTTGTTTGTTTTCTTTTACCATGTAAGCAGTCATATAAATAAGTGGTGACTTTGTACATTTGTAAATTGTCAGGACACTCCTGGGAAGAGCTTCCCTACCACTGATGAATATTAATATATTCACCTGACTGTGCAGGTGATATTAAAGATATAAATTGGAGCCCTCAGAAAAGAATAATGATAAGGAGAGACAGCAGTCTGTAAGAAGAGTAGAACTAACTGCTAAACTCTCAAGACACTAACTTTACAGATGGTATCCAGATTCATCCTGCCTCAGACTCATTCCATTTATTAGGGGTATAGCAGATCACCATTCTGTGGGCTAGTGTGTGACCTAGGCCTAATCAATCAGAAAATGCCACTCCCCTTGACTCAGTAAGTGGTTCAGGGATGGACAGATAACCTAAATCTATAGTTCTCAAAATTTTGGTGTTTGGACTCCTCTACATTTTTAAAAATTACTGAGGACTCCAAAGAGATTTTGTTTATGTGGGTGATACCAAAAAAACTCATTGCCATCTGGTCGATTCTGACTCATAGCAAACCTAAAGGACAAAGTAGAACTGTCCCATAGGGATTCCAAGGAGCTACTGGTGGATTTGAACTGCCAACCTTTTGGTTAGCAGAGTAGCTCTTAAACACTATGCCACCAGGGTTTCCATGTAGGTGACAGCTATCAAAATTTACTAATTTTTTTTTTTTTAATATAAGAAGACACAAGCACATATTCCATTAACTGTCAGAATGATAACATCATTACACAACATGTAGCCTCTAGAAAACGCCACTGTTTCTCATAAGAAAATGAGTGAAAAAGACAAATCATGCCTTAGTATTAGTATGAAGGAGCCCTGATGGTGCAGTGGTTAAGAGTTCAGCTGCTAACCAAAGTGTCAGCAGATCGAATCCACCAGCTGCTCTTTGGAAACCCTATGGGGCAGTTTTACTCTGTCATATAGGGTTGCTATGAGTCAGAATTGACTTGATGGCAACAAATTTGGTTTTGGTTTCTTAGTATGAAAGTAGTAGTGTTGTTGGATGCCGTGGAGTTGATTCTGACTCATAGCAACCCCATGTGACAGAGTAGAACTGCCCCCATAAGGTTTTCCAGGCTGTAATCTTTACAGCCGATCACCAGGTCTTTCTCCCATGGAGGACCTGGGTGGGTTCCAACTGCTGCCTTCCGGTTAGCAGCCAAGTGCTTGCTTAACCATTGTGCCACTGTGATGGTTAAGATTGTGTGTCAACTTGGCTGAGTCATGATTCTCAGTGTTTTGACAGTTGTATAACATTGTGATCACTTCCCTGTTGAAATCGGATATGTGATCAACCCCATGATGGAATCTGCTGAGTGGTACCAGCAGGGGCGGGGCCTGTGGCGACTCACCGCCCCCTCAGTCTTCATCTCTCCGCCCACCTCCACTTCCTTCCTTCCTGCTTGCCTTGCCAGGGCTTTTGCTTGTTCTGGATCTGGTAGCTTGCTCCTGTTCATCTGGCTTCTGGTTCTTGGGACTTGGGCTGGCGGCTTGCCAGTGGTCTTGCCTGCCAATCTTGAGATTTGTTGATCTTCACAGACTGTAGCAGTACTGCTTTCTGGCCTGCGGATCTTACGTTCACCAGCCCCTGTGGCTACGTGGATTGGGAGAATCCTCTTTCCTGCCTCATGGACTTGGGACATACAGCCTCTAGGGGCTGCATGAGCCATTTCCTTGATATAAATCTCATATATATATATATATATATATATATATATATGTTTTCCTGGTTTTGCTTCTCTGGAGAACCCAGCCTGAGACAGCCACCATGGCATGAGGTGCCAATAGAAATACGTAAAATATCACCACTATTGAATCAAATATTTGTGAGAGACAAATCTCTGGGTGACTGCATATTTGATACTTTTCTACAATTTTGTCAGAATGAGAAGTATAAGGAAGCTGGTTGGTTGGTCCCACTTGTGCTAGACACAGTGGTGAAAGAAAGGAATGAGCTCAAAGCTTCACTCACAGCTCAAGTGCCGCATACAAGACCTGAAAGTTGCCACTTGTGCCCTGAAAGAAAGCCTTATTTCTTGTAATAAAAGAGCTGATATTGCTGAAAACCAAATATCATTGTCTTACTGTAACAGTGGCTGAATTACAATGCCAATTGAATTGCCAACCTTGAACGGTGTCTGAAGTTAAAGTGAAGGCAATGATTGGGAAGAAATGTGATCCTGAAATGCAGGATGTGGACATATGGGCAGATAATCAGAAAACTGGGAACACTGAGCCCCTAAATTCTGTTGAATCATTCCTGCCAACAGAACCAGCCCTTACTCCCATCTGAAGAGATTACTCCATCTTTGTCTGCTAAGCCACCCTCCCCAGTAAAAGCATAATCCCTTCCATCACCATCTGATGACAATAACCCAACTGTGACTGAAGAGTCTTTGTCTGGGATATCACCTGTGGCATTGCCTGAGGCAGATTCCTTACAAGACATTGCTGAATGTCCCCAGGACCCACCGCCACCACACGCTTTTGCTTCTAGACATATAACTAGACCTAAGACCCAGTGAGCCTCAAGAGGTGAAGTACAAAGTGTGAGCCGTGAGGAGGTATGCTACATTCTAAAAGAACTGCTTGATTTTTCTAATACAAACAGAAACCTGGGGAATATGTGTGGGAATGGCTATTAAGGATGTGGGATAGTGGTGCAAGGAACATGAAGTTGGATCAGCCTGAGTTTATTGATATGGGCTCACTAAGCACAGATCCTTCATTCAATATTTCAGCTCAAAAGGTTAGAAAGGACCTTATAGTTTATCTGGTTGGTTCACTGAAGCATGGATTATGGGGTGGCCTATGCTAAATCAAGCTGAAATGCCAAAACTGCATTGGTATACTGTAGAAGAAGGTATCCAAAGGCTTAGGGAAATTCACGTTAGAGTGGATTTATCAGGTTGGACCCACAGACCTATCCATGGAGTGCCTAGAGGATACACCTTTCACTACAATGATGAGGAATAAATTTGTGAAGGGAGCCCCAGCATCCTTGAAGACTGCTGTGATTGCTATTTTAGGTAAGTCAGAATTGTCAGTGGAAACAGCCTCAACTGAATTAAGACACCTAACTACAATTGGGCTGACTGGACCCCAAGATGTGAGGGCCAAGTGGCGGGACTCAATCAACAAAGACAAGGTGGTGTAGTTACCATAATAGCAGAGTCAAAGGAGTAATCAGAATAATCTCACTTGTAAGGACTTAAGGGATTGGCAATTTAGTCATGGTGTCCCTAGGTATGAAATAGATGGGAAATTTACTAAATATTTACTTGATTTACATAAGCGGAAAAATTTTAGGTCAAGTGAAGGGCAATCTAACCTGCATCTCCAGAATAGAGAGTCATGCCTGTCAATCAATTCCCAGACTTGAGCCAGTTTACAGACCCACAACCCCTTGAATGGAGGGGAGGATGGGTCCCCATGAGGAAGGCCCCCACTACACTGCCAAAAATTTATACTGTTAATCTTTTTCCCAGCCTTCCCCAAAGGGATCTATGGCCTTTTACGAGAGTGACTGTTCATTGGAGAAAAGGAAATAATTAGACTTTTCAGGGATTCCTGGACACTGGCTCTGAACTGACACTAGTTCCAAGATACCCAAAACATCACTGTGAACCATCAGTCAAAGTAGGGGCATCAGGAGGTCAGGTTATTAATGGAGTCTTAGCTCAAGTCCATCCCACAGGTGGTCCAGTGGGTCCCTGAGACCATCCTGCGGTGATTTCCCCAGTTCCAGAATGCATAACTGGAATATAACCCTCACACTGGATCCCTGACATGTGGAGTAAGCACTGTTACATAGGAAAAGCCAAGTGGAATCCATTAGAACTGCCCCACCTAGGAAAATAGTAAACAAAAAGCAATACCACACTCCTGGTGGGATTGCAGTGATTACTGCCACCATCAAGGACTTGAAGGACGCAGGGGTAGTGATTCCTACCACATCTCCATTCAACTCCCCTATTTGGCCTGTACAAAAAAAAAAGATGGATCTTGCAGAATGACAGTGGATTACTGTAAACTTAACCAGGTGATGACTCCAATTGCAGCTGTTATTTCAGATGTGGCTTCATTGCTTGATCAAATTAATACATCTCCTGGTACCTGGTATGCAGCTACTGATCTGGCCAATGCCTTTTTCACGATTCCAGTTTTGAATAATCACCAGAAGCACCTCAACATAAAGAAAGCAAAAATCCTCACAACTGGAACAGTAAACAACATCATGATAAATGAAGAAAATATTGAAGTTGTTAAGGATTTCACTTTACTTCAATCCATAATCAATGTCCATGGAAGCAGTAGTTAAGAAATCAAATGACGCACTGCATTGAGCAAATGTGCTGCAAAAGACCTCTTTATAAAGTGTTTAAAAGCAAAGATGTCACTTTAAGGACTAAGGTGTGCCATGGTGCTCTCAATGGCCTCATATGCATGCAAAAGCTGAACAATGAATTAGGAAGACTGAAGAAGAACTGATGCCTTTGAGTTATGGTGTTGGTGAAGACTATTGAATATACCATGGATTGCCAGAAGAACGAATAAATCTGTCTTGGATGAAGTACAGCCAGAATGCTCCTTAGAAGCAAAGACACAAGACTTCCTGTTACGTACTTGGACATGTTATCAGGAGGGACCAGTCCCTGGAGAAGGATGTTATGCTTGGTGTAAAGTAGTGGGTCAGCCAAAAAGAGGAAGACACTCAACAAGATGGATTGACACAGTGGCTGCAATAACGGGCTCAAACATAGCAATGATTGTGAGGATGGCGCAGGACCGGACTGGGTTTCATTCTGTTGGATGTGGGGTCACTGTGAGTCAGAACCAACTCAACGGCACCTAACAACAACAACAACGTTAGTATGAAAACAGTTTTGACCTTGCAGATCTTCTAAGGGAGTTTCAGGGATCTCCTGGTATCCCCAGACAGTCCTGAGAACTACTGATTTAAATTATAGTGTAGAGAAGCCAATACTATCTTTGCCACCATGTAGGAAGAGCCAATGTGAGAATTAAGTCAACAAGGAAGAAAGTATATCTGAAATCATCTTGATGACTTTGTTTCAGATCCAGAATCTAGTCAACCCTGAAACGTATACATATGGCTGGACTTCCTAGCTGATAAGTCAATAAATTCCTTTTCACTTAGACTAGTATCTATCACTTGCAACCAAACACATCCTAATATATTTGAATTACCAAGTGGATTTCAGAGGAAGAGAGTAAGGGTAAGAAAAACACCCAGGACAAGGACACAAAATGATTATTCAAGCAGCAATTTGGGTAGCAGAGATATAAAATCAAAAGCCCAAGGAAAAGTTTAATTTTAATAAACATGACTACTATTGGAAAACATTGTCCTAATTGTTCCTAAATAAGTGTCATGAAACTCCATAGGTAGTTGAATTGACTCAACTTACCTTCCATCTTCACCAAAGAATTACAAGGGCATGATAACTGAAAGCAAAATGTCAATTCCCATTAGTAGAAATGAGTAAGTTTCTCTCATTAGACTTCGGAAAATTCTAATTTAGAAAACTATTTCTGGGGGAAAAGCGTTGGGCTTTCTAAGTCAAATATTAAACATTTCACCAATATTCCCTATCCCTCCTTCCTTCCCCCCTCCCAAAAAAAAAGTTGCCATTAAATCGATTTTGACTTACGGCAACCCCACGTTTGTCAGAGTAGAAATGTGCTCCATAGGGTTTTCAATGGCTGATTTTTTGGAAGTAGATCACCAGGCCTTTCTGGCCTGGGTGAACTCCAACCTCCAACCTCTCAGTTAGCAGCCGAGTGCATTAACCATCTGCACTAATAAGGGACTCCTTCTCTATCTTGCACACCTGTATTTTTCTCTGAGCGTGCCCAATTTCCAAATCTTAGCTTTTAAAGAAACCTTTGAACCTTCTTTTCTGATAGGCTGAATTACTAATTTATACGTTTTCATGGAAATACACAGAGTAATGTAATTACTGCCTAACTCAGTCATTCTAAGGTTCATCTCGATTATAATCTAGTTTCCTTTGGGAAAAATATAGGTTAAAATCAACCAGTTTCACTATGTACCCTTTTTTTTTTTAAGCAGAGAAAAGTAGCATTAAATACATTCACAATGTTGCTTGCACCCATTTTTAACTGACCCAGTTATAGTTGTGACCATTAGCCTATTAGGAAAGAAGATCTGACCATGACAAGAGTGGAATAAGCCTTAGAGGAAGAATCATTCATTCTTGTCTGCATCTAGTGCTAATGAGGAGAGTCTGATTCCAGAAAAGGTCAGTAAGCTAAGCAGAGGGTCATTGAAACCCTCTTTGAGATGGACTGACACAATAGCTGCAACAAAGGGCTCAAACATACAAACAGTTGTGAGGATAGCACAGAACCAGGCAATGATCCATTATTTTGTATACAAGGTCATCATGAGTCTGAACCAATTTAACAGCAACTAACAACAGCGACAATGATATTGAAATTGTGATTAACCACAAGTAAAACTAAGGAGGGCTAAGTGTAAATATATTTCTGATAAAGTTCCATCTTCATAATGAGGATCATTATGAAAGTCAGGTGTTTACCTATCTTTTAAGCTGCTTCTAATGGTTGATGCAAACTCCTGTAGTTTTCACTATTAAAACCTAAAGAATGGAGAGAATAAATCCCCAGGCACTTGTAATTCTTTAGATACAAATTGAACCTTTTTACTTCTGGTCCTCCCCCTCTTCTGCAATATGTTTCCTGAGACATTCGTCAATAATTGAAAATGGTACTCTCCTCCTACTTTACAGAAAAATTTCTTTGCTATAACACTTGATTCCAGGATGAGGTCTGAATAAATGTCATACTGTATGTCTTAGTTATCTAGTGCCGCTATAACAGAATTACTACAAGCAGATGGCTTTAACAAACAGAAATTTATTCTCTCACAGTCTAGTAGGCTAAAAGTCCAAATTCATGGCATCAGCTCCAGGGGAAGGCTTTCTCCTTCTGTTGGCTCTGGAGGAAGGTCCTTGTCATCAATCTTCCCCTGGTCTCTCTGCACAGGAACCCCGGGTCCAAAGGACACGCTCTGCTCCCAGTGCTGCTTTCTTGGTGGTATGAGGTCTCCCTGTCTCTCCGCTCAGTTCTCTCTTTTATATCTCAAAAGGGATTGGCTTAAGACACAACCCAATCTTGTAGATCTCATCAACGTAACTGCTGCTAATCCATCTCATTAACATCACAGTGAAAGGATTTACAACACATAGGAAAATCACACCAGATGACAAAATGGTGGACAATCACACAATACCGGCAATCATGGCCTAGCCAAGTTGATATCTTTGGGGGACACAATTCAATCCATGACACTGTAGCAGGAGGAAAAGAACATGTGCACACTGCAATATTTATTCAATAACCAGAAGTAAAGAAGAGAAAGTCAAACTAGACAACAAAGTCACTGAATTTTTCCTATGTAAAAATTTTTAAAGCTTGCTGAATTCAAGAGAAATAAATACACTTAAGAAAATTGTTGGAAGACAAGCATTTACTATAATTGTCCAATTTTACTACTAACATTCAGCAAAATATAACAAATGTTAACAAACTTCCGTATACTTTAGGAAGCTTAAATCCTATTCATCCTTTCTAATTAACATTTAATGAATTTCATTATTATCACTTTTTAAAAAATTAATCAGAATGAAAATTTTTTTAAAGTCTCACTACTGTTGTTTTTTTTTTTTCCCTAATGGTGTGTATTTAATGATCCCAATTATTATCATTAAGGAGTGCTGGTGGCACAGTGGTTAAGTGTTTGGCTGCTAACTGAGAAAGGTCAGTGGTTTGAACCCACCAGCCGCTCTGCAGAAAAAAGATGTGGCAGTCTACTTCTGTAAAGATTTTAGCCTCGGAAAGCCTCTGGGGCAGTTCTACTTTGTCATACAGTGTTGCTATGAGTTGGAATCAACTTGATGGTAACAGGTTTGGTTTTGGATTATTATTATTAAAGCAATTAACTCTCAACTACCTCCAACTCCTGGTAACCACTAATCTACTTTTGCCTTTATGCATTTGACTGTTCTAGATATTTCATATAAGTAGGATAAAACAACATTTGTCCTTTTGTGTCTGGTTTATCTCACTTTTCATATCATGTTCAAGGTTCATCCATGTGTAGCACATATCAAAGCCTCATTTCTCTTTATGGCTTAATAACATTCCAGTGTATGTTGTGATGGTTAAGGTTGTGTCTCAACTTGGCTGGGCCATGATTCTCAGTGGTGTGGCAGTTGTATGACCTTGTGATCACTACTGTGATGAGATGTGATAGAATGTGTGATCACCTCCATGATGGGATCTGCTGTGAGCAGCCAACCAGTTGAGTTTCCTTGGCCATGTGGCCTGCATCAAATATAAGTGGACATTCTGGCAAGTCTCGTGGGCTTTTGTTTGCTCTAGATCCTGCAGCTGGCTCCTGTTTGTCTGACCTCTGATCCTTGGGACTTGAACTAGCAGCTTACCTTCGGTCTTGCCTGCTGATCTTGGGAATCATCCATCTTCACAGCCTGTGAGCAAGAGCCTGCACTCTGACCTGCCAATCTTGGGTCTGCCAGCCCCTGTGGCTACGTGAATCAGAAGCCTCTGTCCTGAATCACGGACTTGGGATGTTCCAGCCTCTACAACCACGTGAGCCATTTCCTTGATGTAAATCTCTCTCTATATATATTTATATGCTTTACTGGTTTTGATTCTGTAGAGAATTTGGCCTAAGACACATGTATATACCACATTTTGTTTATCCATTCATTAGATGATGGTTACTTGAGCTGTTTTCATCTTTTGGCTATTACGAATAATGTTAATCTTCTGGACTTCTGATTGCTGTCTCTCTGTGGATTCTTGCAGCCTATTAAATTTGTCATTACGTTCTTGAATAACTTTTTTAAGTTCTGCTACTACTGTCTGTGTGTTCCTTGGAAGTTTCTGCATTTTGTAGAATTTTGTTTCTAATTTCTAGAAGAGTTCTATATATTAATCTTTTGTATTCTGCCTCTGGTAATTCCAAGAAATTCTCTTCCTCCAGAGAATTTATTGATTCTTTATTTTGGGAGCTTGCAGAAGCCATCATGGACTGCCTCTTTATGTGATTTGATATTGACTGTTGTCTCTGAACCATCAATAAATTATAATTTTATTTTATATTTGTTTAGTGTGTCCTAGCTTCTTGTTTTGTTTTGATATGCCCCAATAGGCTGTTCCTGTGTGCTAGTTTGATTATTGGTACCTTAAGCCCTAACATCCTGTCACTAGGTAGTTAGTTCTGTAACTAAGTATGTACACACAGGAGTCTGTTAAATTTTACTATATGGGTTCAGCTCAGGTGTCCAGGCAGTCGGTCACCAAGTGTGTGGTACACACTCTCACCTACAGTCTTAGAGACACATGGGTGATTGGCATAGGCACTGGTATCTGGCTGTGGCAGGGGGTCATGTGCTGAGCCAGGTAGGGGGCTGATGGCTGCCCCTGAGAGTCTGAAAGGAAAGCGTGTCTTTATTCCCTAGGGTGAGTAGGTAGGTGAGTTTTGCAGCCAGACTATGAGCACCCCACTCTGTTGGCTGTAAAGACTTGAGGGTACCACTTTTTCTTGGACTCCTGTAGCAGGTGACTACCACCCTGCGTACTGCCCCTGGTGCGGATTGGTAAAGGTGCCTGCTTAAGGGGCAGGGCTGTGTCGAGGGTCACAAATCTGCCACTTCACAGCTGAAACAGTTGAAGTTAAACTTCAGATGTTTACCCTGTTGTACTGTGGTGGTGAAGGCTAACGTTGTTGAGATGGGTCCCCACAAATCTATCCAGGGGTGTAAGGCACTCAAAGTCTGGGGATCCCTTATGCCTGTGCCTAGCAAAGGAGCTGTGCCGACCCTGAGTTCCTGGCTTAGGGGAGCCAGTAGGTTATTTGTTCCCTCTCCAAGGCCAGGAGAATGGGTCACGGTGCCTTTTGGGATCTACTTCTGGCCCAGCAGACTCCCGGTGCAGAGCGGGGAGGGAGGAGGTAAAAGGGAGAGAGGTTTTTCCCAAATGGGCTTTTCTTTTTTTTTTTAAAAGCTTGCGAAAGGCTGCACGCATGTACTTATCTTTAGCCACTTGGGAGCTGCTTTTCACTGGTTTGGAGTGTCCAAGCAGAATATCTGCTGCTGGATCTCTCTCAATGTGGAAACTGCAGCTGTTTGCCTGCTTCACTGCGTACCTTGGAGCCAGTCGAGGCTGAAGAGCTGCGGCTCCAGCCGCAGTCCAGCACTTCTCGCTTCTTCAGAACCGTCTCCCTCTCCCCCTGTTACTCAGTCTGATTCCTCAACTTTGCCTTGTTCAGGGCTCCTAGATATTCATATACAATCAAATCACTTGTTTTTCCAGGTCTTTGCTGTGAGAGGGATATAGGAAGCTGTCTGACTACTCTGCCATCTTGGCCCCGCCCATCTTTTGGCTATTATGAATAATGCTGCAATGAACATTAAAAGTGTCTGTAATGTACAAATGTCTGAGTCTCTGCTTTCAAGTCTTTCTGGTATATATCTACGAGTGGAATTGCTGGACCATACAGTAATTCCGTGTTTAAATTTTGAGGAACCACAAAAATTTTCCACAGTGGCTGCACCATTTTATATTCCCACTAGTTGACATTTTACATTCCCACAAGCAATGGTTGAGTTTACCAATTTCTCCACATTCTTGTCAGCACTTGTTATTGTCTATTTTTTAAATAATAGCCCTCCTAGTAGTATAAGGAGGTATCTCACTGTGGTTTTGATTTTCATTTCCCTAATGACTAATAGATCAAGAGAATAGAACAAGGGGATATCACGTGGTTTAAAGTCAGGAAAAGTGTGTGTCAGGGTTGTATCCTATCACCATACTTATTCAATCTGCATGCTGAGCAAATAATTCGAGAAGCTTGACTATATGAAGAACATGGCACCAGGACTGGAGGAAGACTCATTAACCTGCAATATGCAGATGACACAACCTTGCTCGCTGAAAGTGAAGAAGACTTGAAGCACTTGCTGATGAAAAGCAAAGACTACAGCCTTCAGTATGGATTACACCTCAACATAAAGAAAACAAAAATTCTCACAACTGGACCAATAGGCAACATCATGATAAACAGAGAAAGGATTGGAAGTTGTCAAAGATTTCATTTTACTTGGATCTACATCAACACCCATGGAAGCAGCAGTCAAGAAATCAAACAATGCACTGCATTGGGCAAAGCTGCTGCAAAAGACCGCTTTAAAGTACTAAAAAGCAAAGATGTCACTTTGAAGACTAAGGCGTGCCTGACACAAACCATGGTGTTTTCAATCACCTCATATGCATGTAAAAGCTGGACAATGAATAAGGAAGACCAAAGAAGAACTGATGCCTTTGAATTATGGTGTTGGCGAAGAATATTGAATATACTGTGGACTGCCAGAAAAATGAAAAATGAACAAATCTGTCTTGGAAGAAGTACAGCCAGAATACTCCTTAGAAGCAAGGATGGCGAGACTACATCTCACCTACTTTGGACATGTTATCAGGAGTTATCAGTCCCTGGAGAAGGACATCATGCTTAGTAAAGTAGAGGGTCACCAAAAAAGAGGACGACCCTCAATGAGATGGACTGACACAATGGTTGCAACAATGGGCTCAAGCATAACGATTGTAAGGATGGTGCAGGACCGGGCAGTGTTTCGTTCTGTTGTACACAGGGTCATTATGAGTTGGAACCGACTTGATGGCACCTAACAACAACGACTAATTGGTGCAGTGGATAAGAGCTCAGTTGCTAACTAAAAGGTTGTCAGTTCAAATCCACTAGCCTCTCCCTGGAAACCCTATGTGGCAGTTCTACTCTGTCCTATAGGGTTGCTAAGAGTTGGAATCAACTTGATGGCAGTGGGTTTGGTTTTTGGTTTAATGACTAATGAGCCCTGGTGAAGCAGTGGTTAAGTGCTCAGTTGCTGAGAAAGGTCAGTTTTTTCAATTCACCAGGCATTTCCCGGGAGAAAGATGTGTCAGTCTGCTCCCACAAAGATTACAGCTTTGGAAAACTCATGGGGCAGTTCTACTGTTCTATTGGGGCACTCTGACTTAGAATCAATTTGACAGCAATGTGTTTTTTTTAAATGACTAATGAGGTTAAGCATCTTTTCATGTGCTTATTGGCCATTTATATATCTTCTTTGGACAGCTGTCTATTAAAATTTCTTTGCTCACTTTTTAAAAGGGTTATTTTTTTTTGTTATTGAGTTATAGGAGTACCATGATCATTTTTATAGATCTAGAAAGTTAGTCTCTCATCCTCTGCTATTATTTGTGAAACAAAGGTGCCAATTTGTTTCCCTGAAGAATTATAGAATATTCTAAGTTGAAATGATGCTTATTTAGCCTACTACTTTAGGCAAAGGATGAAGAAAAAGGCCTAAACTTGTTTACAAGAAGCTGTTAGTGGGCAGGTTTGGAACTTATCTGAAAATTCAAGGCATTTTCTAATCATTTCATATTGGAGGGTGCTGTACATAATAAAAGGCACTCGGCTACTAACCTAATGGTTTGAACCCACCCAATGGCGCCACGGAAGAAAGGCCTAATGATCTATTTCCATAAAGAGTACAGCCAAGAAAATCCTATAGACCAGTTCTACTTTGCAACACATGGGGTCGCCATGAGTCTCCTTGATGTCAAACGGTAGAGAATAAACATAGTTTAGAAACATAACAATGTAACCAAATATTTGGTCTTCATTTTTAGCTTGAGATAAAATCACTCTCTTGGACATAATTTCACATCTCTATCTCCGATTTGAAACTAGTTACAAATCCCTTGGCCAGCAGACTTTATAGTGACAATTACAGGAAGTGAGTTCATGATATGGCTTCAATTTTTAATCCACTGTGAAAAATTCCAGCAATACACACACTCAAAATTAAGTATTTCACTGATTTATCTTATCCCACTTCAGTTCCATCCATTTTCTCTTCTGTACTTCCCATTATTTAAGATGAAATACATAACTGTGTGACTCTTCAGAGGATGAGTAATTCCATGTTTCAACTGGAACAATAAAAAACTCATAACCATCAAACTGGCTCTGAAATTTTAATTGTGTATAAACACTGATGATTTTCCTTTTTTTGACACTTCATTTTGCTTTTCATTTTTATGCTTCCAGGTTTTACCATGGGTGAGAAAACAACCAAACCCTCTGCCGTAGAGTCCATTCCGACTCATAGCGACCGTGTAGGTCAGAGAGAAACTGTCCGATAGTTTCCAAGGAGCGGCCGGCGGATTCAAACTGCCGACCTTTTAGCTAGCAGCCGAACGCTTAAGCACTGTGCCACCAGGGCACAGAATGGAAGAATATATATATAACTATATATACACACACACATATATATCAGAAGTTGAAAGGACCAGAAAGAAGAGAGTAACAAATCGACATAAAATAGCTACAGGTGATTAATATGAAAGGCACATGAAAGTAAAGGGCACCAAAAGCTATTTTGATGGTAAAATAATATCCCACAAACACTGAAATGAAACTCAGTTGCCACGGCCTGCATTCTATTTCCAGTTTTGAGACTGTGGTTCAGGTGGGAGCAACATGCCCTTCTCTTTCTCTAAGTGGATAGTGCTTTTCATCTAAAAACAGACCGTGGCGGTGAAGTTTAAGGCCACAAAACCATGGGACAACGGGGTAAGACAGGCCAAATATCTCCATTCAGGATGCCCTGCCGCAAACTCCTAAGCTTCGCTTGCTTGTGAGGATCGACCTGTAGGTACTGACTTGGAAATGGCATCCTAAAGCTCTGGAGAAGCAGAAATGCCCCGGCAACTAGAGCTGATTGAGGTAGCAGGAGGCTAAGATTAGGCGGGAAAGGATACCTCCTTCTTTGCCCACAGCGAGCTCTGTCACATTAGCCGCTGTTCTGTCACCCACGCAGCTTTCGAAGCAACCTCCAGGTTCCTCGGTGCCTTCGGGGGGCGGGCCAACGCTCCCGAGAGCTGTGAAGCGGCTCTGCGTGCGGAGCCATCCACTACCCAAGCCGTAGAATGGCTAGGCTGCCCTGGAGAGGCACCCTCAGGCGACTGACTACAGACGAGGCGCTAAGCTCGGCAGGTGATTGCTTCTGTCTGGGGCTCGGCGAGGCTGCGTTCGTGTCTCGCGCGCACCCACTCTGCGTTCTCTCAGCCAATCCGGCGCTACTCGCTCGCCCACCTACGTTCCCCAGGCCATCACTGGCTGGGGCCGCTCCAGCCCACTCCCAGAACTCCGCAGCAAGCTCTCACCCCTCCCGTAACTGTCCACGAGTTGCACGCCTCTGAGTGTAGCTCCGCCCCTATCCCTGAGGCCGCCCCCTCAACCTCCAGAGCCAGTGCTCTTTTCCTTTCAGTCTCCTGGCATTTAGGCGCTCTGGGTCTCGCGCTCTCCGCAGAGTGGCTTTAGTCTCTCGCGCCTCGCTCGGACGCCTCTGCGCGCTCTCTCAGTGCGGCCGCTGCGTCCCCCACCCCCCGCTTGCTGTCTCCGACTCGGACTCGGGGTCGCGCTCCCTGACTCCGCCCCCCCCCCGGCGGACTCGCGCACTCCTGGCCGGGCCTCTCCCGGGAGCAGGCCGCCAAGGGCTCTGCCACCTCCCACTCCTTCCCCGCTCGCCACGCGCTCCCCGGGCGCCCTCGCTCCCGCGCTCTCCGAGGCGAGCGCGCTCCCGGCCCGCGCGCTCCGGGCTCCGGTTTCTCCCGGCTCCTGTCGGTGCGGTGACTGCGCTGGGAAACATGGCGACCGAGGGAATGATCCTCACTAACCACGACCATCAAATCCGTGTCGGAGTCCTCACAGGTAACCGGGGGAGGAGATCCACGATCGCTACGGCCGCTGTGCCCCCACCTGCCTCAGCCTTCTCGCTGTAGTGGGCCAGCTCTGCGGCCCTCTGGAGGAGGGCAGCTAAGGAGGGGGCACAGGGGGTGCGTTTTACAACTGCTGAAAGCTGCCGAAGGTTGGGGTGAGGGTTCCCGTGGGTTCCCCCGGAGCTGGGGCAGGCCCATGGGATGTCAGGCCCCAGCG
This sequence comes from Dugong dugon, assembly GCA_030035585.1. NCBI lineage: Eukaryota > Metazoa > Chordata > Mammalia > Sirenia > Dugongidae > Dugong > Dugong dugon. The sequence goes on from CM057472.1 coordinate 74,231,572, forward strand.
CCTTCGCAGCCGAAGTCCCTGGCCCCCGGGGACTAAGGGGTCGGGGCGACGGGCGCTGCGGGGCTGCGCGCTGCCGGTGCTGGCGGCGGGATCCCGGCTCCGCCGTGTGAAGCACGCCACTTTCGTCTTGCCTGGGTGCATTCCTCCGCTAATGCTTTTCCAAGGGGGGTGGGGAATCCCATCTCCACCCCCTCCCTGCCCTCCCCCTCCCCCTACCCGGCGGCCCCGTGGAGCTTTGGCCGAGCTTGTCCCAGGCACCGGCTGGACTTGACCACGGGTGTCCTTTAGGCGAAACTCTGCTCCGCTTCAGGCTGCCCGTCACAGGCCGGGCATCCCCTCAGGCACCCATGGGACACCCTTCGCCTTCCCCGAGAGGTGGAGGATGAGCTTGCGCCTGGACCTCGGAAAGTGTCTGCATTCTGCCTTCCCGAGCAAAGGGCCCTCTGTCCATCTCTCTGTGTCCTAGCTGGGATGGACGGGCTGCAGCCTGCAGCAGGGGATCTAGTCCATTTTATTTGAGAGAGAAGGATTCCCCCATTTGGGCTCCTTTGTTCGCCTCTCTTCTGGGAATCTCCCCTCCCCCCACGGTCATGGTCCCGAGGCTTGTGAGAAGCTCACTTTTCCCGGGTCGCGTTTCCCTCGCTCGCGGACGCCGTGTGTGCTCTGCATGTCTGATTCCGTTGCGTTGTTTTTGGGTAGTATTCCTCAGTTCAGCGATAGGCAGTTGCTGCAGGGCTTGACTTCCAAGATGAATAGCAAGCCGATTTGTAGGGGTTTCTGCTGTGGTTTTGTAGTTGGCGAGGTGTGTGTGTAACTGAGTGGCGAGGCGGGGGTTAAAGAATTATAATTGGAATCAGAGGGTTTAGTTTGGAGTGGAGGAAATACAAGACTCAGTGATGTGATTTCGGAAAAAGAGATGTAGACGGGAATCCTAGCCCTTCTATTCCACCCCCCCACTTCTTTTTTTAAATTTTTTTTCCTTGTCAAATTCTGACAGGTTGACATGGTGCTCGAGAAGGGACTAAATTGAATGAGACTTGATTTTATTATTAGGTAGAACAGCTTCCGAGACTGAGGGTAGATACTGAGTGCAAAGCTTAATTTAGCTGCTGAGTTTCACGAAAAGGGGGGTATCTGTGGCACCCCTTCCTCTCTTTTAAGTAAACAAATTGCCTTTCCTTGGTATTCTTTCCAGATGTTAACTGTGATCTACTGAATTTTCCTTTTTGAAAGCCCCTGGGATAGAGAAACTAGTGTAAACCAGTTGCAGGGACAGGAACCCTCCGAATCGGAAGGTGCACTGTTCTCTTCTAAATGCTGAAACTGCTGCCTTGCACCTAGATTTAGTTCTACCTCTAAGTTTTTAGAGTTGACATTGCTGCTTTTTAAAGAATCTGATCATGGTATGTAAAGATGTATACTGTATATCAACCTTCAGCTTGCACTTTAAATTCTAGCCATGCTTTGAAAATTAATAGAATAGTAAGACTGAAGTTTAATAGAAACCAAAGTATGTCAGCTGTGCATGGAATTGAAAGGCCATAGATGTTTAAAAGTTAAACCGTGGAGATTTTTTTAATGTCTATTTACGCTTCCCTAGTAGTTTTACTTAGTGAATCATCTTACGTGTTGTATTGGGCAAATCTGCTCCAAAAGACCTCTTTAAAGTGTTAAAAAGCAAAGGTGTCACTTTTAAGACAAAGGTGTGCCTGACCAAAGCCGTGTTGTTTTCAGTCGCCTCTTATGCATGCGAAAGCTGGGCAGTGAATAAGGAAGACTGAAGAAGAATTGATGCCTTTGAATTATGGTATTGATGAAGAATATTGAATGTACCTTGGACTGCCAGAAGAACAAACAAATCTGTCTTGGAAGAAGTACGGCCAGAATACTCCTTAGAAGCAAGGATGGCTTTGTCTTACATGCTTTGGACCTGTTATCAGGAGGGACCAGTCCCTGGAGAAGGACATTGTGCTTGGGGTCAGCGAAAAAGAGGAGGACCCTCAATGAGATGGAGTGACACAGTGCCTGTAACAATGGGTTCAAACACAGCAATGATTGTGAGGTTGATGTAGGACGGGGCAGTGTTTCCTTCTGTTATACACAGACTCTCTTTGAGTTGGAACCGATTAACACCTAACAACAACAGCAGTAGTTTTATTTAATGAATCATCTTATCTCGGTCAAGTAACGTAATAAATAGGTGTTTTACAGAGTGCCTTGAAAGATACAGCATCTCTCTTGTATCCCTACAGTCCAGTGAGGTAACACTGGTATGCAAACAATTGAAGAAGCAGTGTATGTAACTGTTGTGCTAAAATTGTTGAGACAAGTTACCCATGCATTTGGGGGATAAATGCAAAAGGAATTTCATATTTAGATGGTTTGAAGCTTTACCTGAAGGAAGAATTTAGTACATTTACCAGAGACAAGAAGAAACTGGCATTTTTAAGGGAATTTGAAAGTCAGTGGCAACCTTATAAATTATTATGTAGGTGAAGATGAGTTTCTTGAATAGAATAAAATGCAATGCAAAGGGCTTGAAAAGCTCCAGTGGAATAGGTAGGTGGCTTAGATAAATGTCAAGGAAAGCAGATGACTTTGGAATTAAATACAATCGGAGAAGCATTTCATTAGAATGAGGTACGGTAGTTTAGAGGATAAAAATCTAGGGCCAAGAGTAAGGATGTGGCTAAAGGAGTGAAAAGGAAACTGCATATTTGGTAGAAGTGGTAACAGAAGGCAGTAGGATTTGATGATAGAATGGATATTTGAAGTAAGAAATAACAGGCTTTTTCTTCAAAAATTATTGAACTAAATATGAATCAAAATTGACTCGATGGCAGTGGGTTTTATGATGGCACCTGGAACCAAGGAGAAGAATCAGAGAAAAGAGCTCCAGTGCTCAGTCTGTGAATAGTGGATTTTACTTACAAAACAGCTTAATTTCTTTGGTCTTGATATTACATATGATTTTGGGGGAACAAACTCCTACAAAAATGAAGCTATACTGTGCAGTTTTGTGTCTTTTAGAACTTCAAGTGTTGCACTGAGCTTAAGTACTATGATTTTGTGCTTCAGAAAATTGAGTTAAGAAGCCATAATTAAAACTGTGATTTCATGAGTTGTAGTTTGAATCTGAAAGGTGGAGGACTTGTTTTGTAAAACATCCTCTGTGTCCTTCACAATAGTGAATTTAAATATTTTATCCAAAACTATTTACAAAGGTAGTGGTATGGTCTACTACCTTCCCCCCACCCCGTACGCACACATTTTACAATGTGTTAGATAGTATTTTGGGGAAATTGTATTGTTATTTCCAACCTTCTTTGTGACATTGTTGATTATCTGTTGAAGGGTAATATTTGTACTTTGAAGCTTTTCATCTTCTGGATGTTTTTGTAATCTTATTCTCAGCTTTGAATTTGCAAATATAGTATGCAGTCTTTTGAAACTTCTCATAAAATGAATTAACTGTATTAGAATTTTGAAAGAATAATGGTAGAAGGGGAAATGTTTAGTAAAGGCATTTCTTTTTTGTTTGACTATCTTGAATCATTTATGACTTGGCAGTCAGATTATGATAATGAATAGAACATGGACATTTTAGTTTTACTAATGATTTTTGATAACAAAAATGAGGACATATATGTACATAAAAATAGATGGTACATGGAAACATTTTATGTTGAAGACTATTGCTCTGTCTCTAAGAACAGTATCTTTATTAATAACTATCTTATGTTGATTTGCCAGAGATGAAGGTTATAGTTTAATTTTTAATGTATCTGTTTCCAATGTTCTTTACTTCTATTACTACTTATAGCAGACACTGAAGATATTAAATATCATGAGGCAAAGAAGCCTCTGCTGCTTTGAAACTAGAAACAAGATATAGGACAGCCAGTGTTAGGAGATATATATATATATGTATACATATGTATACATATGTATGCATATATATATGTGTGTATATATATATATGTATATGTGTGTATATATATATGTTAATAGTTTCAGTAGTAATTGTATGTATGGTCAGCCTTAACAATTACATTGCAGGCTTACTATGTTTCAGATGTGTCACTTTCACCTACTTTTATTCTATTTTGAAAGAAGCTATTTATCAAGACAGCACAATAATTCCACCACTATAAAAGTTCCACAGAATCATTATCAAGAAAATAATGAATACATGAATATTTATAATATAGAGTCAGACAGATTATGCTCCATTGGCTACTTAATATCACATTATCTAGCCACTGCTAAGGTTTGGCACCACAGTGCTTGGCTAAAGGTGACAGTACATTACCTTAATCCATTATCTAAAGCAGTGATATGGGCAGGGGTGGATTACCCAATAAGCAAGGTTTCATGGTGAAACCCATGTAAAATTGTTCAATACAGACTAGGAGTGAGCACAAGTGAGCCCATGCTTACCTTGCTTGCTGGATATTAGTCTCTGTCAAGGATTGTAAATTTGATAAGAGGCTTTGATTCTGTAGGGAGGTGCTGTGAGGTTGGGAGAGAGACAGATGCCAGCCATACCTAGAAGCAGAATCTTTGATGTGGTGAAAAAATGTGAAATTGTTCATTCACTACAAATGATCTGGTGTTTACCCTGCCTATTGGATAACCCGTTCCTGTGCATGGATGAGAAAAAATTGCAAATTTGTAGAAAAGCGCATTATTTTAAATATATCTTTGCTCTGCTAATACACATTTTCATTGCACTAAAATATAGATTTGAAATCAGTAAGAAATACTGTAACAAATATAAGACAATGTAACATAGATTAAATAAAAGGCTAATTGTAAACTAACCAGTTGCCATTGAGTAGACTCCGACTCATGGTGACCCCATGTGTGTCAGAGAAATCTGTGCTCTGTAGGGCTGTCAGTGGCTGATTTTTTGGAAGTAGATTGCCAGGCCTTTCTTTTGAGGTGCCTCTGGGTAGACTTGAATTGCCATTCTTTGGGTTAGCAGCTGAGTGAGTTAACCATTTGTACCACCCAAGGACTCCAGTTGTAAGCCAACCAAACCAAAAATACTATAGTTGCATGTAGGGAGTATTTGAGTCATTCATAAATAAAGTCATTCAAAATATTAAAAAACAAAGTTCTAAGCCAAGGAGATGATGATCTAATAACTATGAAATTATTTAATCATTTATTTCATTCCCTAAACTTATTCTTATATATTATGTGTCACTATTATTTTCTGAAAACCCCATTTATTGAAAAAAACAAAACAAAACAAAACAAAACCCATTGCAATAGATTCCAACTTATAGTGACCCTATAGTACAGAGTAGAACTGCCCCAAAGGGCTTCCTGGGAGCAGCTGGTGGATTTGAACTGCCAACCTTTTTGATCAGCAGCCGAGTTCTTAACCACTGTGCCACCAGGGCTCCCATTTACTGATAAGAATATGTAAGTACATCATTTTTTGAGAATAGAAGAGTGTCAGTAAGTAAATATATCACTATTACAAACAAAACCTAAATCCTACCAGATGGAATTATGTATTCTGCCAAACCTACCTCATTTTTTCAATAGTTTCTATATGACTATTGTTAAAAAAGAAGGCTACTTCTCAAACTAGGTTATTCTTTCATGAATTTTTGGTTGGAAGCAATGTATTAGAGAATTAGAGAATCAAAAGTATGAACATGTTAATTACTTTCTGGTGAATATACTTAGTACTGTCATCACTGACCAGAGACTTTAAAACTGTTAATACATATGTTGCTACGTATTAAGAGTTTTAACTGTATTAAAAATGTGTGTGACTATTTGACTTCAAACTGAAGTGTATGGTGGAGAATCAACAATATGCTAGTGGGGAGGAAGTGATGAATGAGGGTCTGTTTTTAGTCTTACTGGTGAAAAATTCCTGGTTAAGTTAAATATCGTGCTTTTTTGAAACAGTGAATAATATAGATAAAATCTGTACTTGGCTCCTGTAAATAGGATTGAAAAAGGACAAAGCATATTTGGAATTTGAGATATTAAAAAAAGAGATCCTGAAAAAGAAAGTAATGAAACCACAAGGGATTTCTTCCATCACATCTGGGCAGAGAAGATAAATACCAAGGAAGAAGAAAAGATTGTTTAACTTGCTTAAAGTAGTTGTGACTACAGCCAGTATGAATAGTATGCTATCTGACTTGCATTAAAAAAGTGTTTTTGTGAGACCTCTGAAAAAGTGAATGTCTGATGAAGTATTGCCAGGTAGAAGTTCTCTCTGGTTGTTTAATGAGTTGATAAATGAATTTATACTTAATGAATTAATTTTAATTACATAAGTAGAACTTCTTGAAAATTTTGTCATTAAAATAAACAATGCCAACAACTTTTATAGTAGTTTTGCTAGTAATATATTTTGAAAGAATGGGATTAAATTTACTGTGCTTTTAAAACATTTCCTAATGTGAAAATTAAAGGAGGAAGGAGATGAGATATGGTGAAATAAGTGAGTGTTACCACAATTGGTATTTTGCTTCTCAAACTGAGAACATGGTATTGTGTCAAAGGATACTCTGAGGTTTAGAGTCTAAGCTTTGGGAACAAGCAAGAATTCTTTTTTTTTTAATTGTGCTTTAGGTGAAAGTTTACGAGCTAATTAGTTTTCTCATTAAACAATTAATACACATATTGTTTTGTAACGTTGGTTGCCAACTCTGTGATGTGTCACATTCTTCCCTTCTCAACTTCAGGTTTCCCATTTCCATTCGTCCAGCTTTCCTGTCCCTTCCTGCCTTCTTGTCTTAGCTTTTGGGCTGGTGTGCCCATTTAGTCTCGTATATATGGTTGAACTACGTGTTGTTGTTGTTTTATACGCCTGTCTAACTTCTGGCTGAAGGGTGAACTTCAGGAGTGACTTCAGTACTGAGTTAAAAGGATGTCCAAGGGTGCTCTCAGGGTTTCTCCAGTCTCTGTCAGACCAGTAAGTCTGGTCTTTTTTTGGGTTTGAATTTTGTTCTACATTTTTCTCCCACTCTGTCTGCGATGCTCTATTGTGATGCCTGTCAGAGCGGTAGGTGGTGGTAGCCAGGCACCAACTACTTGTGCTGAACTCGGTCTGGTGGAGGCTGTGGTAGTTCTGGTGCATTAGTCCTTTGAACTAATTTTTCCCTTTTGTCTTTGGTTTTCTTCATTCTCCCTTGCTCCAGACTGGGTGAGACCAATAGACGTATCTTAGATGACTGCTCACAAGCTTTTAAGACCCCAGACGCTACTCACCAAAGTAGGATGTAGAACGTTTTTTTTATAAACTGTGTTATGCCAGTTGAGCTAGATGTTCCCTGAGACCATGGTCACTAGCCCTTAGCCCACTAACTGGGTCCCTCAGGGAGTTTGGATGTATCTGTGAAGCTTCTATGACTTTGCCTTGGTCAAGTTATACTGGCTTCCCCAGTATTGTGCAGTGTCTTACACATCACCAAAGTTACTATTTATCTATTGTCTAGTTGGTGTTTTTTCCTCCCCACATCTCTCAGGCACTAATTCTTAAAGTATCAATTTTACTTTAGAGTAAGTAATTTAGAGCATTTTTTATATTAAGATAAGCATGAATACATCAGGCACAGAGTGTAGCATTTGCATGAGCTTTTTAGATAAAATCAGAAACTTTGAAGACATTTCAAGTGAGCCCATTATGTAACTCCAGACTTCATCATTTTTTGTTTTTGGTACTTAGGTGAAAAAATTTAAGCAGCAGTGGGGTCATGGAAATAACGCTAGGAGAGCGTGTTCTAATCCTAGTCTGGCCAGAAACACTTTGTAATCTTGAGCATATCAACTCTTTCTCAGCTTTTCTCACCATTAAAGTGAAGAAATCATTCTCTAAGATTACTTCAAGCTCTCATGTAATATATATTTCTATCCTTTAGTATCCTGACTGGCTGGAAAGAGAGATATAGGATATCAGGTTTAGTTAATTTTTTTTCTGTTTTATAACAGGAATGGTCATGGGAGGGTAGATTATATGTTAAAAAAAAAAAAGAGAATAAGAAATGAAAAAAGTTAAAAATAGGTGTATTTCATATAAAACTCAGATTTTTAGCTTCTTCTGAAAAATTGAAAGACTCAGCAACACTGCAGCCGCTTTCTCTCATCATAATAGTTCGTTAGAGTGGCTGCCCTTGTGAGATAGGGCATGTATTCTCCAGTTTGCCACAGTTCCCACTTGTTTATACTGTCTGCCTAACCCCTGCAGGTATTTGAGTTTGTGATCCTTGTTCATATATAGTATTTGGCACTTACGTTTTTCCCTCCCTCCCTCTCCAGCTTGTCTTTGACATCTTTTTGTATTCGTGACAGTATAACAGTTAACTTTATTAAGAACTTATCAAGTGTAAAATACTTTTCTAGAACCTTTTTACAGAGCCTATTAATTCATTTAATCCTTATAATAGTATTGGTATTATCACCATTCTATAGTTGAGGAAATTGAAGCAGAGTGAGATTAAGTAACTTGCCCAAGATAGTGGGATAAGAGGCCAAGTTAGGTGTTAAACCCATGTTGTCTGGTTCCTAGAGTGTAAACTCTTAACCACCACTACATTGTACTCCTTCTTGGTCTGTAAAAATTAGTTCGTATAGATAAGCATGTTTCTTTTCAGTGGCTCTGTTGTATTACATCATAGGTTATGTTGTATTTAATCACTCCTGTCATGGTTTGAATTATGTCCCCCCAAAAATGTGTGTATCAATTTGGCTAGGCCATGATTCCTGGTACTGTGTGATTTTCCTGTATGTTGTAAACCTGCCTCTATGATGTTAATGAGGGAGGATGGGTGTGTGTTAGTAAGGCAGGACCTGATCTACAAGACTGGATTGTGTCCTGAGGCAGTCTCTTGAGATATAAAAGACAGAATTTGGTACTGAGAGTGGGGTGCTGCTCTAACAGATACCTAAAATGTGGAAGCGGTTTTAAAACTGTGAATGGATAGATGTATGGCAGTGACAGAGGACCAGCAGCAGCAGAGAGCCTGCAGCAGCAGAGAAGCAGCAGCAGCAGCAGAGAACCAACAGCAGCAGAACCAGGAGACCGGTGAAAGATGGCGCTGGAGCCGACCCAGGAGCCGACCCATGGAGTGAGAGAGCTGAGTGTCTGTGCACAAGGCTTTCTGGCGGAGTGGGGTGCCTCCGGGCACTTATACCGGTGGAGCTACAGAGCTTTGGAACACTTGCCCCAGCTGGGCAGACGCGGGCATGAGGCCTGAGGGCCAAGAGCCCACAGGAAACAGAAGCAGAAGCTGAAGAGACAAGGGACGCAAGAAGCTGAGCTGCCTTGGTATCAAAAGGTATGGGCACGACCTCGGGTTTCAAAGGGTGGAGCCACAGCCTCTGGTGTTTCTAAGAGTGGAGTTGTCACTCCGATGGACTAGGAAAATGGTGCGCCTAAAGCCAAGGGAGCAGAGTTGCTCTCCCAGTGGGCCTGGAAGGCAGAGCTGAAGCCCAGGGCCGAGGGGCCTCCACTCAAAATCCAGAGACTCTGGCCAATACCTAGAGTCTGGAGGGCAGGGCTATTGTGTAAATTGTCTCAGAGAACAGAGGATTATTTTCAAAGCCTTGAGGGCTAATGTAATGTGTTCTGCTGACTTGCTTGGTGCCTGTTACCCCTTCTTTTCCTCTGGTGTCTCCCATTTGTAATGGAAATGTCTAGCTTGTGCCTGTTTTGCCATTGTACCTTTGGAAGCAAATAACTTGTATTCTAGATTTCACAGATGAAGAGGAATTTTTGGATGGGGTGAATATGTTTTCCATGTTGCAAGGATGTGATTTTTTGGGGACCTCATACCATCAAGAAAGCAGTGCTGGGAGCAGAGCGCACCCTTTGGACCCGGTTCTCTGCGCCGAGAAGCTCCTAGTCTGGGGGAACACTGATGAGAAGGCCGAGAGAGAGAAGGCCTTCCCCTGGAGCTGACACCTTGAATTTGGACTTTTAGCCTACTTTAGTGTAAGGAAATAAACTTCTCTTCGTTAAAACCATCCACTTGTGGTATTTCTGTTATGGCAGCACTAGATGACTAAGACAACTCCCTAATTGATGGACATTGAAGTTCTAATTTTTCATTGTGACAAATGTTGTAGCTAATAACATTGTACATTTATCATTGTATATTTATGAGTTTTTTAAAATACAAGATTAATTACTATACATAAAATTTTGGGGTCAGGGGTATATGAATTAAAAATTTTAATGGACATTGCCAACTTGTCTTCCAAAAAAGGTGTATTAAATGTGTTACCATCTTTATTGGGTATTATCTTTTTAATCTTTACAAGTTCTGTTGAGATATATTTCTTTCTTGAGTTACATAGGTGGATTAGGACCTTTTTGTTGCAAAATGACAGATTCCCAGCTGAAAATTACCTTAGGTTAAAAGTGGGGAATTTGTTAACTATATAGTCAAATGGTTATAGAGATGGAGCTGTCTTTAGGGACTCAAACTATGTAATCAAGAATTGATGTAATCAAGCACTTTTGCTCTCCGTTTCATTGTTCTTTTTTTTGTTAGTGTGTTGCATGCTGACTTCCTTCATGTAACCAGAATTGGGGGAGGGGGAGGGTTGGGAGATTATAAAACCAAAACCAAACCCATTGCCGTTAAGTCAGTTCCGACTCATAGTGACTCTATAGGACAGAGTAGAACTGCCCCACAGGGTTTCTAAGGAGCGCCTGGTGGATTCAAACTGCTGACCTTTTGGTTAGCAGCCGAACTCTTAGCCACTACACCACCAGGATTATAGTAATAGTTAACTACAGGCTTTCCCTGTCCCGACTAGTGAGTTAAGAGGAAAGATTTTGTATATACAATTCCAGGATGCTCCTTCACCTGGCTTGCCTCACATGTCCATCTTTGAGTCAGTCACTGTAGTCAGGATCCTGAGTGAGGACTTTGACTGGCCAGGTTTGGAGCACATCCTTGGGTCTTGGAAATGGGACAGTAAATCGGTAGCCTCACAGAAATCACACAGAGGGAAGGGAAGTCTTCAAAAGAAGAAGGGTTTCTGTCACTAGAAGGGCTAAAAGTGTTGGGCAGACAGCTCCCTTTCTAGAGGTTCCCTGAAATCTTGATACCTTTCTGCTCTCTTTCTCTGCCCTCCCTTCCCCCCCAAGAATATGGTTTATTACATCTGCCCCCTTTCTTTTTCCTTTTCCCTTATAGATTGCTTCTTCCATGAAAATGCTCCTCTAGCAGATAATTTTAATTTAGAATTGGAGCAGATCAGTGTGTGAGAATTAGTGGTTAAACTCAGGGACACTAATATCAAGAGTATCTAGTTTATGTATCAGGAGCACTCATACAATGATTGGCTTCTACTTTTCATATTCTACATAAGAATGTTCATCTTAGAACAGTAGTAGTATACGTATAGTAGAGAATAAGATTTTGCTAGTTTTTAGAAAAACCCTTTTATGTTGCTTTATTTTGAACTTATGATCGGCAGTCTTTTTTTTCCTACTTTTTTTCTATCATTCCTCCTAGTGTTTCCTAAATGTTGTTCTGGCAGCACTTGTCTGGGAGATGTAGTATGAAAAAGTTTTTACATGGTCAAATAAATTTGGAAAGTGCTACATAATATATCCCTCTTTGGAGAGTCACATTATATATTAGCATGTTAAAAGCTGTGAATAATGTAATTGTGAGTCCTGTTGGACTTACTTAGACTAGTGTTTTTGAGAATGGAACACTTTTTTCAAGACACAGCAGAATTCTGTTCAACACCTCTGAAAAATGGTGGGTTTTTTCCTTCAAATGATCTGTTGGAATTCTGTGTAAGACCTTTATATTTATTCTTTTAACTTTTTGCTGTAGAAGTAATGATTTCCCACAATGATCTCTACTGTGAAAATTAATTTTGTTTTTTTTCTGGATTTGCGTTAAGAATATGCATTATTTTTTTTCTCAAATTACTTACCGCTTCTTTTTTTTTTAAATTAAAATGCTGACTAAATACATTGTTATCTTTTTCAGAAAATCTATGATAGCAAAGAGGAGAAACTGACCAGTCTTGATTCTGGTACTGTTACATGGGGAAAGAACACTGGATGAAGATCTATTTTGGATTTTCATTGGGAGTTTAATAGTATCATTTGTAAAATGGAAAGTTGATTAGATGATCTCTAAGATCTCATTCAGCTTTAGAATCTTATCAGTCAATCTCAGGAACATACCTTGTGTTTACCATTCTATCCTTGCTTATATTTATGTAATCTATAATCTATTACTGGCAGTGAAATTATTGATTTGAAATGGCTTCCTTTCTTCAAACAGGAAAAATTGCTAAGACACTGACGTTCATACCAAGTGTAAATGGAGATAAATGTCTGTTTCTCCCACTGCATAATATGTGCAATTTTATTTTATTCAATATCATATGCTGCAGAGAGCTAAAAAATTGTAAGATGTTTAAGATTGAGAATAAAAATTACATGAATCTAAGCATAATAACTGATTCACAAAATCGAGTTTAGAAGAATAATAATGACTTGGGAGTTTCTGGGGTATTACCTTTTTCTTTTTTTATCTTAAAATGTATTAATACATTATATCAAAGATCTGAAAGGCAAAAATTAGTATTTCCACCCCAAATTATGATTATTTTGCTATTATATATGTAAATATATTGTAAAAATAAGACACATACCCTTAACGAACAGTATGTTTCAGGTTTGCACAGATATTCGGAATAGTAGTGGAACTCTGGATTAGACTGCCTACGCTTATATCTAAATTGAGTGAAGTTAAATTTTCAGAGTTACTTAACTTCTATAAGCTTCAGTTTTCTCATCTGTAAAGTGAGGAATAATACTAATGCCTGCCTCAGAGGATTGTGATAAGTGAATTAATGAATGTAAACATTTAATGAGTGTGCCCACATGATAGGCACTCATTAAATGTTATTGTGCATTATAGTAAGTATGAATACTTTTATAAACATGGTAACAGAAAGCAACCAATATAACTTTTGTATATCTGACCTCAATTCTGGTTTATCCCCAAGCTGTTCTTTCCCACTATTTTATTTTTTTATTTTAGGATCATCGTTAAATAACAACACTGTACCAGGCTTCTGTTTGTTCTAAATTCTTGTTTTCCAGCTTAAATTTTGGGCAGTAAGAGACTAAAGATACTATTTGTAACTTAGTAACTAAGGGTGAGAATTTGACATTTTTAAGGTATAGGTATAAAGTAAAATAGGTATGTGAAACGGCTTCTGATATTCTTCTTTAAGGCTCCTTAAGATCCATGGAGAGACAGCTGCCTCTACACATATGTATGTGTGAATTCTTTCTCTCTCTCCCCTGCTCTCTCCCTTCTTCCTCTCTCCCTCTTACTGTTTGTCTCTCTCTCTCTCCTTATAGAGTATTATCATGAAGAAAGTGTTTTGAAAAATTTACAGTGTTATACAAATCATGAAGTAATGCAGGGTGATAAGGTAATAGTGAAATAAAGTGATTTAGTAGATGATTGTTGGTTTGTGGTAGAGAGGAAGTTTTAATTGTAGATGAGGAAAATAGTATACTTGTAGTTGCCCCAGGAATAAAGAGCCAAGGCTTAGACTTTCTGTGTTTAGGTTGAAGAAATAATGATTTGGAGCATAAGGGAAAGAAATACATAAAAGAGGAGGGATACTTTATGAAATAGCAGATGCCAAAAGAATCTATAGAATTTAGTGCATTGCTAAAAAAAATTTTCAGCAGGTAAGTTTGGGAATCATTGACTTAGGTAATACTCCAGTTTTTCTCTGCAGATGAATCTGTGAAGTAGTATTAATTTGAAAGAAAAATGTCAATTTACATCATAATGAAACATGTACTGCTTTTTGATTCTTAATGCTGTTCAGAAGTGGGTCATATCTAATATGAGAAACTCGAAGACAAATAATGGAGACCCTCCAGAGCAGGAACTTTTAAGCTGCTAAGTAGTTATGATTGGATTTTATAACTCTGTTGTTTTCCTGTCCATGAATAATGTGTTAGTCTTGTTAACAAACAGTGTACGATGTGATGTGCTTTGCATTGTGTTAGCCTAAAGCTGCTAAATATGTATAATGTCATCCTTTAAGCATGAGGTTGTAAAATAGGCTTACATTTTAAGTCATTTATATATTAAAACACTTGCCAAGTACCGTACGGCAAGGTTCACCAGACTTTCTATAAAGGGCCACATAGTAAGTATTTTAGATCTTTTGGGCCATATGATTTCTATTGCAGATACTCAACTCTGCCCTTGTAGCACGAAAGCAGCCATAGACAGTATGTAAGCAGATGAGTATGTGTTCCAATAAAGCTTTATTTTCAAAAACACATGGTGGACCAAGGTTGTCCCGTGGGTCGTAGTTTGCTGACCTCAGCCTGGTGCTGTTAAGTTGACTCAGATTCATAGTGACCCTATAGGACAGAATAAAACTGCCCCGTAGGGTTTCCAAGGTTGTAGACTGCCACATCTTTCCAAGCAAACTGCCACATCTTTCTCCCACAGAGCACCTGGTGGGTTGAACTGCCAACCTTTTGGTTAGCAGCCGAGCGCTTTAATAATACATATTCTGTATTAGGAAAAATCAAATTGCAAGTTACTTGCATGTGAATTAAACTTTCGTATTAGTTAGGATTCACGTTACAAACAGCCACAAAACGTAGTGGCTTAAAACTATAGTATCTTTAATATTGCAGTGAATTAACTGCATGCTTCTGCTTTAGGTGGTGTGATGGTTAATTTCATGTGTCAACTTGACTAGGCTATGATTCTCAGTGGTTTGGCTAGATACTGGTCTGGTTGCTATTTTGTAATGTAATGTAATATAATGTAACATAATAACCTTCCGTGATGTGATCTGGTATGAGCAACCAATCAATTAGAAAGGGAGTTTCCTTGGGGGTATAGTCTGTCTCCAGAATATAATGGATATTCTGGCAGAGCTCATACAGAGCTCTGTCACTTGACCTGTACTCTTCTGGTTGCCTGACCTATGGATCTTGGGACTTAAGCCTGCAGAAGCCTCTAGCCTGCTGCCTGACCTATGGATTTTGGACCTGGTGGCCCCACAATTACGTGAGCCAGTCCCTTGAAGTAAATCTTTGTCTGTCTATCCATCTATCCATCAAATCTGTCTGTCCATCTAATCTATCCATCCATCCGTGTCCACTGGTTTTGCTCCGCTAGAGAACCCAAACTAAGACAAGTGGTGTCAGCTGGGGTTCTGATACAGCTGCAGTCATCTGGAGGTTCTCACCTAGGAGTTCATGTAGGACTGTTGGCCAGGGTCTTGATTTTCCTACAGGTAGCTCTCACTGTGTGGCTGATTCATCAGTCTCATGGTGTGATGGCTGAGTTCCAGGAAGTACTCTAAGAGCAAGCCTTGTGAGAGGGAAGAAGCAGAAGCTGCCAGGCCATTTAAGAAGCTTCACTTCTGCCATTATTCTTTTGGTCAAAACATCACAAACCTAATCCAGAGTCATTGTTTGGAGTGTGAATGCTGGGAAGCCTGGTTAACTGGAGGTCACCGAAGTAACAGTCTATCACAAGATTGTTTCGGTTGTAAGTGACAGTACAAATTGAACTAGGTATAGTAAAATGGGAAATTTATTACAAGAACATTGGGGAATCTGACTCACAAAACCCAAATACAGGGTGAGGCCCTAGGAATTTTGGACCCAGGGTTTGGACCTCAGATTGTTTTTGATGTTTGCTTTACTCTTCAAGTCAGCTTCATTGACTCTTACCGCGGATCTGCCTTTTCCACACTGGAAATAACTGTGCTGTCGACAGTTCACTTATTTACATCTTACTATTTCAGCCATTCAGAGAGGGACTGACTTTATTTTCACAGTTGTGTTTCTAAAATTTTTGAGGAAGAACTTGGATTATCCTTGACCAATCATCTACGATCAAGGGATAAGAGGTTATGCTGTACCAACCAGGAGGACAAGAGCAGGGTCAGTTAACAGAAGAGGCATGATGAGTACATAGTCCCCAAGCAGACACTTGCCTCCTCCCCAACCATCTGTTTACTAACATAAAATAATTTGTTAATTATTTTAATACGTTTTTTTCTCCATTATACTCCTAATTCTTTCTTCATCTACCTTTAGTTATTTGATTATTCTACTGGAGAGTAGGCGAAAGTAGGGATTTGAATTAGTTCGGTATCTTGAACATTCATCGTAATCTCCCTTTGCTTTGAGTAGAAGTGTTCTGTATCTACTATTTTAGTTTACCACCATTAACATAGAAACAAAGAATGAGGGTGATCTTACTGTGCTGTCTATCACCCATTGATTTCCAAGGATAATTTGGCTGATCTGACTGGCTGAGTGGGCATATCCTTTCTCTGGAAAGGGCCCACTTGCATACATGAAAGCAAGTAACTAAAATACAGAATGAAATAAAAGCTGTACTAGAAGTACAAGCCACATGCTCTGGGTGCACAGAGGAAGGAACAGTTAATTTTGACTGAATGGCTGTAGGAGGGATGGCATTTTAAAGAAGGTAGTGTTTGAACAGGACCTGGAAGAATCAATAAACTGTCCTTAGAAAAGAAAGAAAGGTAATGAAAGGAAAGGTAATCTGGCTGTCAGGTTTCTTGGCTGCTGTGGGAGTGGCAGCAGAGTATCTATGCTAAAGTAGATGAATTTAAATACAGGTATAGGGAATTCCGGATAAACAACAGCATGCAGTTACCTGATTTTAATGTTCCTGAATTAGAATTTGTAAGAGCCAGCTCAGTTTTACTGCATTCAGACCTTAGGTGACTATGTGGCAGTTTGAAATTTGAGAATGTGTTTTTTTAATTAAACAGTTTATCTCAAACACTCGGATTTTGGATCCAGAAAGAACTTTAAGGTTTATCTGGACTAATCCAGTCTAGTAGGTGAAAAAACTAAGCTCTGTTCTATGACTTACTTAAGGTTACACGTCTAAATATAGAGTTGGGCTAAAACCCTGGCCACCTTAGTCCAAATCTTCTGAGGAGTAGGTTCCATCTCATGGCAGGGCCATGTGTGTCAGAGTAGAATTATGCTCCATTGAGTTTTCAATGGCAGATTTTTCAGAAGTAGATTGCCAGACCTTTCTTCGGAGGCACCTCTGGCTAGACTCAAACTTCCAACCTTTGGTTACCAGCCGAGCATGTTAACTGTTTGTACCACCCAGGGACTCCATCTTACTCCTAGTCTTGGGGTTTTTTTTCTTTTTTTTCCCTTTTTTCTTTTTATTATCCAGTGCATTCTCTATAGTGTGCAGATTTGTCCTTCTACTTTACCAAGCGTGATATCCTCTCCAGAGATTGTTCTGTTCTGATAACATATCCAATATAAGCGAGATGAAGTATACATCTATTTATTTATATATTTATTTTTAAATTTTTTTGATTTTTTCCAATATAAAAATTTATACACACATTGCCATGTGACTCGAGTTGCCCTCCCCACACTGTGACAGCACACTCCTCCTTTCCACCCCTGATTCCCCATGTCCGTTCAACCAGCTCCCAACCCTCTCTGTCTTTACACCTCACCTTTGGACAGAAGCTGCCTGTTTAGTCTCTTGTATCCATTTGAGCTAAGAGGCACACTCCTCATGAGTATAACTTTCTGTCCCACAGTCCAGTCCAATCCCTGTCTGAAGAGTAGGCCTCGGAAATTATTTTAATTGTGGGCTGGTAGGGAATCCAGGGGCCATGCTTTTGGGGATTCCTCCAGTCTCAGACCATTAAGTCTGGTCTTCTTAATAGAATTCAAGCTCTGCACCCCACCTTTGTCCTGCTCTATCCAGGATTCGCTGTTGTGTTCCTTTTCAGGGCGGACACTGCTGGTAGCCGAGCACCATCTAGTTCTTCTGGTCTCAGGCTGATGAAGTCTCTGGTTTATGTGGCCCTTTCTGTCTCTTGGGTTAATAATTTCATTATGTCTTTGGTGTTTATTCTTTACTCCAGGTAGTTGGGACCAATTGGTGCATCTTAGATGGCCACTTGCAAGCTTTTAAGACCCCAGATGCCACTCACCAAAGTAGGATGCAGAGCATTTTCTTAATAAGCTCTGTTATGCCAGTTGACCTAGATGTCCCCTGAAAGCATGGTCCCCAGACCCCTACCCCTGCTACTCTGTCCCTCAAAGTGTTTGATTGTATTCAGGAAACTTCTTAGCTTTGGTTTAGTCCAGTTGTGCTGACTTCCCCTGTAGTGTGTGCTGTCTGTCCTTCCCTTTACCTAAGATAATTCTTATCTACTATCTAGTTAGTAAATAACCCTCCTCCTCCCTCCCCACCCTTGTAACCATCAAAGAATGTTTCCTTCTGTATTTAAACCTTTTCTTGAGTTCTTATAGCAGTGGTCTTTATACAATATTTGTCCTTCTGTGACTGACTAAATTCACTCAGTATAATGACCTCCAGCTTCCTCCATGTTATAAGATGATTCACAGCTTCATCGTTGTTCTTTATTGTTGTGTAGTATTCCATTGTGTGGATATACCAAAATTTGTTTATCTCTTCTTCCATTGATGGGCACCTAAGTTGTTTTCATCTTTTTCCTATTGTAAACAGTGCTGCAACGAACATAGGTTTGCATATATCTATTCATGTGACGGCTCTTAATTCTCTAGAATATATTCCCAGGAGTGGGATAGCTGGATTGCATGGTACTTCTATTTCTAGCTTTTTAAGGAAGCGCAAATCAATTTCCAAACTGGTTGTACCATTTTATATTCCCATCAACAGTGTATAAGTATTCCAGTCTGTCCACAACCTCTCCAGCATTTATTGTTTTGTGTTTTTTGGATTAATGCTAGCCTTGTTGGGGTGAGATGATATCTCATTGTAGTTTTGATCTGCATTTCTCTAATGGCTAATGATCATGAGCATTTCTTCATGTGTCTGTTAGCTGCCTGAATATCTTCTTTGGCGAACTACCTGTTCATATCCTTTGCCCATTTTTTTTTAATTGGGTTATTTGTCATTTTGTTGTTGAGGTTTTGCAGTATCTTCTAGATTTTAGAGAATAAACACTGATCGGATTTGTCGTAGCCAAAAATTTTTTCCCAGTCTGTAGGCTGTCTTTTGACTGTTGGTGAAGTCTTTTGATGAGCATAAGTGTTTGATTTTTAGGATCTCTCATTTATCTGGTTTCTCTTCTGGTGCTTCCGCATTGTTACTTATGGTTCGTACTGTGTTTATGCCATATATTAGGGCTCCTAGTGTTGTCCCTATTTTTTCTACCATGATCTTTCTCATTTTCAATTTTATATTTAACTCTGTGATGCATTTTGAGTTAGTTTTTGTGCATGGTGTGAGGTATGGGTCTTGTTTCAGTTTTTTGCAGATGGATATCCAGTTATGCCAGCAACATTTGTTAAAGAGACTGTCTTTTCCCCCAATTAATGGACTTTGGGCCTCTGTCAAATATCAGCTGCTCACAGGTGGATGAATTTTTGTCTGGATTCTCAATTCTGTTCCACGGGTCTATGTATCTGTTGTTGTACCAGTACCAGGCTGTTTTGATTACTGTGGCAGAATAATAGGTTCTCAAATCAGGTAGTGTGAGGCCTCTCACTTTGTTCTTCTTCTTGAGTAATGCTTTACTTATTCGGGGCCTCTTCCCTTTCCATATGAAGTTGGTGATTTGTTTCTCCATCTCATTAAAAAATGCCAGTGGAGTTCGGATTGGGATTGCATTGTATCTGTAGATCGCTTTGGCTAGAAGTGACATTTTCACAATGTTGAGTCTACCTATCCGTGAGCAAGATATGTTTTTCCACTTATGCCGGTCTCTTTTGGTTTCTTGCAGTAGTGTCTTGTAGTTTTCACTGTATAGATCTTTTACATCTCTGGTTAGAGTTATTCTTAAGTATTTTATCTTCTTGGGGGGCTATTGTAAATGGAATTGATCTGGTGATTTCCTCTTCGAAGTTGTATTTCTTGGTGTAAGGGAATCCAGCAGATTTTTGTATGTTTATCTTATATCCTGAAACTTTGCTGAAATCTTCTATTAGTTCCAGTAGTTTTCCTGTGGATTTGTTGGTATTTTCTGTGTATAAAATCATATCATCTGCAAATAGAGATCCTTTGACTTCTTCCCTCCCAATCTGGATGGTCTTTATTTCTTTTTCTAGCCTAATTGCTCTGACTAGGACCTGCAGCACAATGTTGAATAAGAGTGGTGATAAAGGGCATCCTTGTCTGGTTCCCGTTCTCAGGGGGAATGCTTTCAAAATCTCTCCATTTATTCTGATGTTGGCTGTGGCTTTGTATAAATGCCCTTAATTATATTGAATTTCCCTTCTGTTTCTATTTTGTTGAGAGTTTTCATCATGAATGGGTGTCAGACTTTGTCAGATGCCTTTTCTGCACAGATTGATAAGGTCATCTGGATCTTGTCTTTTGTTTTATTTATGTGATGGAGTACATTGATTGTTTTTCTAATGTTGAACCATCCCTGAATACCTGGTATAAATCCCACTTGATCATGGTGAATTATTTTTTTGATATGTTCCTGAATTCTGTAGGCTAGAATTTGGTTGAGAATTTTTGTGTCAAAGTTCATGAGGGTTATTGGTCTGTAATTTTCTTTTTTTTGTGGTGTCTTTATCTGGTTTTGGTATCAGGGTTATGCTGGCTTCATAGAATGAGTTTGGGAGCATTCCATCCTTTTCTGTGCTCTGAAACACCTTCGTAGTAGTGGTGTTAACTCTTCTCTGAAAGTTTGGTAGAATTCTCCACTGAAGCCATCCGAGCCAGGGCTTTATTTTGTTGGGAGTTTTTAAATTACCTTTTCAGTCTCTTCTTTTGTTATGGGTTTATTTAGTCGTTCTACCTCTTTTTGTGTTAGTTTGGGTAGGTCGTGAGTTTCTGAAAATTTGTCCATTTCCTCTAGGTTTTCAAATTTGTTAGAGTACAGTTTTTCACAGTATTCTGTTATGATTCTTTTAATTTCATTTGGGTCTGTTGTGATATCACCTGTCTCTTTTCTTATATGGGTTATCTGCTTCCTTTCCTGTTTTTCTTTTGTCAGTTTGGCCAGTGGTTTATCAATTTCGTTGATGTTTTCGAAGAACCAGCTTTTGGTCTTGTTAACTCTTTCAATTATTTTTCTATTCTCTATTTCATTTAATTCTGCACTAAATCTAATTATTTCCTTTCTTCTGACACCTGAGGGCTTCTTTTGCTGCTGTCTTTCTACTTGTTCCAGTTGTAGGGTTAATGTTTTGATTATAGCCCTTTCTTCTTTTTGGATGTGTGCATTTATTGCTATAAACTGACCTCTGAGCATTGCTTTTGCTGTGTGCCAAAGGTTCTGGTAGGATGTGTTTTCATTCTCTTTTGATTCTATGAATTTCTTTATTCCAACCTTAATTTCTTCTATAACCTAGTCGTTTTTGAGCAAGGTGTTCTTCAGTTTCCATGTGTTTGATTTTTTCCCTTGCTTTTTCTGTTGTTGATTTGTATTTTTATGGCTTTATGGTCAGAAAAGATGCTTTGTAATATTTTGATGCTTTGAATTTTAGTAAGGCTTGCTTTATGTCCTAATATGTGGTCTATTCTGGTGAATGTTCCATGTGCTTCGGAAAAGAAGGTATACTTGTCTGCTGTTGGGTGGAGTGTTTGGTATATGTCTATGAGATCAAGTTGGTTGAGTGTAGCATTTAACTTTTTCATGTCTTTATTGAGTTTCTTTCTGGATGTTCTGTCGTTCACTGAAAGTGGTGTGTTGAAATCTCCTACTACTGTTGTGGAGCTGTCTATCTCTCTTTTCAGTGCTGTTAGAGTTTGTTTTATGTATTTTGAAGCCCTGTCATTAGGCGGGTAAATATTTATTATAGTTATGTCCTCCTGGTTTATTGACCCTTTAATCATTATATAGTGTCCTTCCTAATTCTTTGTGGTGGATTAGTATTGCCTCTGCTGCTCTTTTTTGATCATTGTTTGCTTGATATAGTTTTTTTTCCATCCTTTGAGTTTTAGTTTGTGTCTTTAAGTCTAAGGTGTGTCTATTGTAGGCAGCATATAGACTGATCATGTTTTTCTATCCAATCTGCCACTCACTGTCTCTTTATTGATGCTTTTTGTCCATTTACATTCAGTGTAATTATTGATAGGTTTGAGTTTAGTGCTGTCATTGTGATGTCTTTTTCTGAGTGTTGTTCACAGTTTCTTTGTTTCACTTAATTTTCTGTGCTGAGTCATTTTTCTTTATGTATTTTCTTTTAATCTTTTTGATTGTTGGTTTTGTGTTTGCTGAGTCTTTATATTTTTCTGGTTTTTTATTTTGTCTTGTAGGATTGTTAGTTTCCTTTGTGGTTACCTTAATATTTATCCCTATTTATACCAGTCTTTTATTTCTTTATATCACCTTGATCTCCTTTCTGTGGAAAAATCTGTGTCTACAGTTTTTAGCCCCTCTTTTTTATTTTCATGTTGTCATCTTTTACGTATTGACATCTGTTTCCCTATTTTCAGTGTTTTAGCTTTGATGTATTTTTGTGACTTCCCTATCTGAACTGATATCTGCTTGCTCTGTCCTGTGTTCTATTCGTGGGTTGTTATCTGATGTTACTGAATTTCTAACCAGAAGACTCCCTTTAGCATTTCTTGTAATTTTGGTATGGTTTTTGTAAATTCCATAAACTTCTGTTTATCTGGAAATGCCCTAATTTTGCCATCATATTTGAGAGACAGTTTTGCTGGATATATAATTCTTGGCTGGCAGTTTTTTTCCTTCAAGGCTTTATGTATCATCCCATTGCCTTCTTGCCTGCATGCTTTCTGCTGAGTTGTCCGAGCTTATTCTTATTGACTCTCCTTTGTAGATGACTTTTCATTTATCCCTAGCCACTCTTAAAATTCTCTCTTTATCTTTGGTTTTGGCAAGTTTGGTTATAGTATGTCTTGGTGACTTTCTTCTGGTATCTACTTTATGTGGGGTTTGATGAGCATCTTGGATAGATAGCTTGTCATCTTCAAGATATCAGGGAAGTTTTCTGCCAGTAAATCTGCAGCAGTTATCTCTGTATTTTCTGTTTTCTCCCGTTCTGGTACTCCAGTCACTCGTAGGTTATTCCTCTTCATAGAGTCCCACATATTTCTTAAGGTTTCTTCATTTTTTTAAATCATTTTATCTGAGTTTTCCTCAGATAATTCCGTGTCAAGTGCTTATCTTCATTCTCACTAATTCTGACTTCCATTGCCTCAATTCTGCTCCTGTGACTTTCTACTGAGTTGTCTAATTCTGAAATTTTATTGTTAATCTTCTGGGTTTCTGAATGCTGTCTCTCTGTGGATTCTTGCAGCCTGTTAAATTTGTCATTATGCTCTTCTCTAATCTTTTTAATTTCCTGTATTGTGTGTTCTGCGTTTTGCTTAATTTCCTTCCTAATTTCTTGAAGAGTTCTGTATATTAATCTTTTGGATTCTGCCTCTGGTAATTTCAAGAAATTTTCCTCCTCTGGAAAATTTCTAGAATCTTTTATTTTGGGAGCATGCTGAAGCCATCATGGATTACCTCTGTATGTGATTTGATATTGACTGTTGTCTCCGAGCCATCAGTTAGTTATTATTTATTTTATGTTTGCTTACTGTGTCCTAACTTCTTGTTTTGTTTTGATATGCCCAAATAGGCTGATCGTATGAGCTAGTTTGATTACTGGCACCTTTGAAACTCTCACGTCCTGTCATGAGGTGGTTAGATCTGTTACTAAATATGTTAGTTCAGGGGTCCACCCACTCCTCCTGTATGGATTCAGCTCAGGTGCCCAGGTAGCTAGGCACCAACTGTGTGGTGTAGGCTCTCACTTACAGTCATAGACAGGCACAGGTGATTGGTGTTGGCACAGGCATCTGGCTGAAGCAGGGGGACACACTCTGAGCAAGGCAGGGGGCTGACGGCCACCGCCGAGTGTCCAGGGGGAAGGTGTGTCCCTGTTGCCTAGAGTGTGTAGGTGGATGGGTTTTGCAGCCGGACTCTGAGCACCTAATGCTGTTGTTTGTAAGGACTCGGGGGCATGTCTTATTCATGGGCCTCTCTCGCAGGTGGCTAGGTGGGGTAGGTAGAGCCACCATCTTCAGGACCCTGATGTGGGTAGGCGAAGACCCTGCTTAATGGGCAGAGCAGTGTCAAATATCAAGAACCTGCCACTTCACAGCTGAAACTGTTGAAGTTAGAGTTCTGGTATATACCCTGATGTACTGCGGTAATGAGGGCTTATGCTGTTACGATGGGCCCACACAAGTGTATGCAGGGGGAAGGGCGCTCAAAGTCCGTGGATCCCTTATTCCTGGGCTTAGGCAAAGGAGCTATGCCTACCCTGGGTTTCTGGCTTAGAGGAGCTGGCAGTTTATTTTTACCCGTTAGTTAATTGTTCACTCTCCAAGGCAAGGAGAATGGCTCCTGGCATGTGACGGATCCTACTTCTGGCCCAGGGGACTCGGCAGTTGCTGAAGCCTGTCTGAGACCTAGTGCAGAGCAGGGAGTGGGGAGGTAAATGGGAAAGAGGTTTTTCCCTAAGCGGGGGGGGGTTGTTTTTGATCCACGCGTTAGGCAGTACACAATTACTTATCTCTGTCCTGATCGAGGGCTGCTTGTCACTGGTTCTGGGTGGCCATGTAGACACTCTGGTGCTGAGTCTCACCCGGTGTGGAAAACGCGCCTCCCAAGTACCGCTGCTTGCCTGCCTCACTGCTCACCCGAGCTGATCCGGCCTGAAGGGTTCAGGCTTTCGCTGTGTCAGGTGTGGCAACTCCTGGCTGCTTCTGAACCATTTCTCTCCCCTGCTGCCACTCAGTCTGGTTCCTGAACTCTGCATTTGATGTTCAGGGCTCCCAGATTGGCATATATAATCAAATCACTTGTTTTTTCAGGTCTTTGTTGTAAGAGGGTCCACTGGAAGCTTCTGACTACTGTGTCATCTTGGCCCCGCCTCCTACATCTATTTAAATTACTTGCTGTAGTAGCAGTTTTTACAATTGGGTATAATATGCACAGAGTGAAATGCACAAATGTTAATTGCACACACGATGAGTTTTTCCTATGTATAGGCTCTTTTAAGTACCACAGAGTTCACGATGTAAGAACATTTCCAGCACTCCAGAAGTCTCGTTCATGCTTTTTACTATCAAACCTCCCAGTAAGTAATCACTATTGTGATTTTTATCATCACAGCATATATTAGTTCTACCCATTTATGTGAAGTTTGTATAAATGGAATGACTTCTTTCCCTCATCATTACGGCTATGATATTTATCCATGTTGTGTGTAGCAGTAGTTCATTCTTTTTGTTGCTATGTGGTATGTCATTGAATGAATGGATCATTATTCTTCTGTTAGTGGACATTTCATTTATTTTTAGTTTTTGACTTATGAATAAAGCTGCTATAAATATCCTTACATATGTCTTTTGATAAATATATGGTCTTATTTTTGTTGGTATACCTAGGAAAGGAGCCCCTGGGTCGTGCAGATGGTTACGTGCTGGACTACTAGCCAAAAGGTTGGCTGTTCGAAGCCATCCAGGGGTGCCTCAGAAGACAGGCCTGGTGACTTGCTTCTGAAAGATCATAGTCTTGAAGACCCTATGGATTAGTTCTGCTCTGCACACATAGGTTCCTTGTGAGTTGGAATCAGCTCAATGGCAGCTAAGAAGAACAACAATACCTGGAAAGTAAAATTGCTACGTTTTTGTTTTCCAAGGTATTGTAACATTTTACGTCCCTACTAGCAGTGTATGAGAGTTGCAGTTCTACATTCTTGTCAAAATTGGATTTTGTCAGTCATCTTAATTTTAGCCATTCTGGTCAATGTATAGTGGCATCTCATTTACATTTTCCAGGTGAGCAGTGATGGTGAGCCCTTTTTAATATATTAATTTTAATATATTTTTTAATTGGGCTATTTTTGCCTTACGGATTTTTAGAATTTCTTTATGTATTCTGAATATGAGACCTTTGGGTAAATGTGTGGCAGATATCTTCTCCTAGTCTGCGGTTAGTCTTTTCATTCTTTTAATGGTGTATTTGAATAAATAAAAGTTCTTAATTTTAATTAAATCTGATTTATCAAGTTCTTTTTTTTTTATGGTTTGTGGTTTTTTTAGGTCTTGTAAAGAAATCTTTGCCTATTACAGGATCATGAAAATATTCTTCAATACTTTTTTTTTGTTGTTGTAATTAAATGAAGTTTACATTTCAAGTTAGTCTCCCATACAGAAGTTTTTTTTTTTAACATACATTGTTATGTGACCCCAACCGGTCACCCCATTCTTTGACGGAACACTCCTCCCCTACCCGATTCCCCATGAACATTCAACCAACTCCTAACTCTCTCTGCCTTCCCATCTCACCTCTGGACAGAAGCTGCCCCCTTGGTCTCTTGTATCTACTTGACTAAGAGGCACGTTCTTCACAAGAATCACTTTATGTCCGACAATCCAGTCCAATCCCCGTCTGAAGAGTTGGCCTCGGAAATTGTTTTAGTTCTGGGGTGATAAGAGAGTCCAGGGGCCATGCTTTCCAGGGTGCCTCCAGTCTCAGCCAGACCATTAAGTCTGGTCTTCTTACTAGAACTTGAGTTCTGCATCCCATCATTCTACTGCTCCATCAGGGACCCTCTGTTGTGTTCCCTGTCAGGAACAGGCTGTTGAAGTCTCTGGTTTATGTGGCCCATTCTGTCTCTTGGGCTAATACTTGCCTTGTGTCTTTGGTGTTCTTCGTTCTCCTTTACTCCATGTGGTTGGGACCAATTGATGCATCTTAGATGGCCGCTTGCAAGCTTTTAAGACCTCAGACTCACCAAAGTAGGATGCAGAATATTTACTTAATAAGCTTTGTTATGCCAGTTGACATAGATGTCCCCTGAAAGCATGGTCCCCAGGTCCCCCATCCCTGGTACTCTGTTTCTCAAAGTATCTGTCTTCAATACTGTCCTATAAAAGCATTATTGTTTTGCCCTTCACTCGTAGCTGTATGGTGCATCTCACATTAATTTGAATGAATGATGTGAGGTAGAGATCATGAATTTTCTTTCGAACGCCTGGATATTCACTTGACTTAGTGCCATTTTTTGGGGGGGGAAAAAGGTCCTTTCCCCACTGGATTGCAGGGTACCTTTGATGTAAATCAGACGAACCTCTTTGTAGAGCGTATATTATATTCTACTAGTCTGTTTGTCTATTTTTGCCACAATAGAACTGTGTCTTAAATACTGTAGCTTTACAGTAAGTCTTAATGTTTGGTAGTATAAGTTCTCCAGTTATTTTCTTTTTTTCCAACATGTTTATGACTATGCTAGGGTCCTTTGTGGAGCCCTGGTGGCGTAGTGGTTAAGAGCTTGGCTGCTAACCAAAAGGTTGGCAGTATGAATCCACCAGCTTCTCCCTGGAAACCCTAGGGGGCAGTTCTGCTCTGTCCTTTAGGGTTGCTATGAGTCAGAATCGACCTGTCGGCAGCCAGTTTTTTTTTTTTTTTAGGTCCTTTGTGTTTTTATATGCATTTAGAATCAGATTGCAATTAAAGAAAAAACAAAAACCTGTTAAGATTTTGATTAGGATTGCATTGATGCTAATCAATTTCAGGAGAATCGACATCTTAACAATATAGAACCTTCCAGCCCATGAACATGAATTATCTATCCATTCATTTAGGTCTGTAAATTCTTCAGCAAAGTTTTATGTTTTTAATGTAGAAATCTTACACATTTTTGTTTGATTTATGGCTAGGGAGTTGATTTTTTAAAAAATTTTTTTATTGTATTTTAGAGGAAGGTTTACAGAACAAATAGTTTCTCATAAAGTCAGTACACATACTGTTTTATGACATTGGTTAACAAGCCCACAGCATGTCAGCACTCTCCCTTCTTGATCTTGAGGACCTTTTTTTTTGGTAAAAATATACATAGCCAAAGTTACACCATTTCGAAATTTTCTACATGTATAGTTCAGGGACATTGATTACGTTCTTCCAGTTGTGCTGCTATTCTCACTATCCTTTTCCAGATTATTCCATCACCATTATCTTCAACTCACTGTCCCCTAGGCTTCCCATCAAACCTTTTGAGTTGCTTTTGTCCATTTGATTTGACATAAATAATTCTTTTTTTTTTTTTTGTACGTTAGATGAAGGTTTGCAGAACAAATAGTTTCTCATTAAACAGTTTGTACACATATTGCCCTGTGACAATGGTTAGCAACCCCATGACATGTCAACACTGTCCCTTCTCAACCTTGGGTTCCCTGTCACCAGCTTTCCTGTCCCCTCCTGCCTTCTGCTACTTGTCCCTGGACTGCTGTGCCTTATTAGTCCTGTTTCGTTTTATGAGGCTGTACAATCCCCAGCTGATGGGTGAACTTCGGGATGGGCTTCATCACTGATCTAAAAGGGTGTGTGGGGGCATGCTGTCGGGGTTTTTCCAGTCTGTCAGGCCAGTAAATCTGGTCTTTTTTTTGTGGTTAGAATTCTGTTCTACATCCTTTTCCATCTCTGTCCAGGATCCTCTGTTGTGATCCTGGCCAGAGCAGTCAGTGGTGGCAGCCAGACACTATCCAGCTGCACTGGACTCAGTCTGGTGTAGGCTGTGGTGGCCGTGGTCCATTTGTCCTTAGGACTAATCTTTTCCTTGTATCTTGTTCTCTTTATTCTCCATTGCTCCTGAAGGGGCGAGACCAGTGGAGTATCCTAGATGGCTGCTCACAGGCTTTTAAGAACCCAGACACTACTCACCAAGGTAGAATGTAGAACATTGTCTTTATAAACTGTGTTATGCCAATTGAGCTAGATGTTCCCCGAGACCATGGTCCCCACAGCACTCTGCCCAGCAATTGAGTCCCTCAGGGAGTTTGGATGTGTCTGTGGAGCTTCTATGACCTTTTCTTGTACAAATTATGCTGGCTTCCCCAGTAATGTGTACTGTCTTAACCTTCACCAAAGTTACCACTTATCTATTTAGCTCCCCCCCCTCCTCCCATCCCTCCTAACCAACAAAGATTGTTACTTTTTGTGTGTAAACTTTTACATGATTTATACAGTAGAGGTCTCATACAATATTTGTCCTTTTGTGATTGACTTATTTCATTCAGGATAATGGCCTCCAGTTTTGTTCCTCTTATTCTTCTGTACTGAGTTCGTTTTGTTTGTGGATTTTTTTTCATTTCTTTTGTTTTTGTAGGTTTTGTTTTCACTGTGAATTTATGTTTTTCTTCTTTATTTTGATGAATACATTTGTTAACTTTCTTTGTGTTTACCTTGAAATTTACCCTTATTTTCCTAGATTTGAACGAGACTATTATTACTTGGTATCGCTTGACTTCCTCACCATTAGAAGTTTCTGTATCTACACTGTTTATTCCCTCTTTGATTGTTCTGATGCTGTTGTCATTTACAGACGAACCTCTCTGGTTTCCTTTTGTAATTCTTTTGGTTTTGCATAGTCCTTAAGAGTTCATTTCCTAGGTTGGTATCTGGCTAGTACAATCCTGTGTCCTCTATTCAGCCTGTGGTCTGATATTGTTTGTTCTCAGATCGAAGGACTTCTTTATTAAGTATCATCAGTTTGGTTTGGTTTTTACAAAGTCCCTTGATTTCTCTTTATCTGGAAATGACCTAATTTCACCATCATATTTGAATGAGAGTTTTGCAGGATACATTATTCTTGGCTGGCAGTTGTTTTCTTTGAAGGTTTTGTGTATGTCATCCCATTGGCTTCTTGCCTGCATGGTTTCTGCCGAATAATCCGAGCTTAGTCTTATTGTTTCTCCTTTGTATGTGACTTTTTGTTTTTCATGAGCTGCTTTCAGGATTCTTTGTTTGTCTTTGGTTTTGGCAAGTGTGGTTATGATATGTCTTGGTGATTTTCTTTTGGGGTCTGTCCTATATGGGGTTCGTTGAACTTCTTGGATGGCCAGCTCTTCATCTTTTGTGATATTGGGGAAGTTTTCTGTGACCAATTCTTCAGTGATCCTCTCCGTGTTTTCTGTTTTCTCCCCCTGTTCTGGAACTCCGATCACTCGAAGATTTTTGCTTTTGATTGTATCCCACATAATTCTCAGGGTCTCTTCATTTTCCTTTTCCTTTTTTCTAAGTTTTCCTTGTACAGGGTTGTATCCGGGTGTTTATCTTCAATTCCACTGATCCTGTCTTCCACCATTTCAAATCTGCTCCTCCGCCCTTCTATGACACTGTTCGTTTCTGAAATCTTGTTGTTTACGTTTTGGATTTCTAATTGTTGTTTTTGTATAATTTGTAGTTGTGAATTTATTTTGGCATTTTGTTCCTGCATTATTTTCCTGAATTCTTCCATTTTTTTGTCTGTATTTTCCATGAATTTGTCTCTTTTATCCTTATTTTTGTCTGCTTTTTGCTTCAACTCTTGGATAATTCTGAGTATTAGAGATTTGAATTCCCTATCAGGTACTTCTAGTGCCTTTTTTTCCACAGGAAAGTCATCTGGTGTTTTATTTTGGATGCCTACTTGAACCATCCTGTCCTGTTTTTGTAAATGTTTTGATATTGTCTGCTGTCTTCGGGGCATCCAGTAGTTATTTTTCTCATTTACTGATTGTGGATTTGTTTGTTTTGTCCTTTTTTTTTTTCTTAATTTGGCTATGTCTGAGCAGGTGGGCTGTGTGTTCTTTGTTGTATGCTTGTCTGTGGGCACAATACTTTTCGCCTCCTTCTCCAGTTGGCAGGGTCAGTTGCTCAGTTATGGTACAGCAGGGCAGGTCTAGCTGAAGAGGAGTTGCTGGGATGGGTTGTTTTTGGCACTTACTACAGCCACCAGGGCGGTCAGTAATCAGTATAGGGAAGTTTCTGGTAGGCCGTGCCTGTGCTGCTTGGTGGTGTGATGTTAAGTGCATGGTGCAGGTAGGCAGGATGAAGAGGGGAGATTGTGATGTGTGGAGCTAAGATGGGTATGGGAGAGAGGAGAGAGGAACAGGAGCCAAAAACATGCAAAGAAAGAAAAAAGAGTGCGAGGGCAGCTTGCTGTTGGAGTGGAGAGATGAGGGACTATGAAATGGAAAAAAACAAGACAGGGAAGAAGAGGGAAAAAAAAAGAATGAATAAATAAAAATTAGAAAGAAAAAAGAACAGCAAAGCTCCCAGGGATCCCATCAGTGTGGCTACAAGGTCTAGGGAAGTTGTTCCCAGGTGTTGATGTACAGCCTGGCTAGAATGTGTAGAGGTATTCAGCACCAGGTATTCAGGGGACAGGAAGAGAAGGAAGGTATAAGGAGATGAGAAACTGAGTATGAAGAAAGACAAAAAGGGAAAAAGATAACAGAAAACAAAACAAATTTAAAAAAAAAACAACAATAAGAAAAGCCCCCAGAAAAACAGGAATAAAAAGAACCACAAAAAAAGAAATGTCCTCCGGGATACCTCTGCGCGTCTGCGCAAGCTGAGGGGTTAGGTCCGAAGCTGCGTAGCACTGCCCGGCCAGAGTGGGCTCCCAACTTGTGAAAAGAATAAGAAAACAAACAAACATTTCACAGTGAGCAAACAAAAAAAAAAGCCCCGGGATCCCACCAGCATGGCCGCACAGACCGGGAAGAAGTTCCACACTCGCATGGAGCTCTGTAGCCCCTCAGGAATAAGCCAAGATGGCACGTGGAGCCCGGGATTTGAGCGAAGGAAGGGGGAGGTGGTGAGAGGTAGGGAAGAAATCAAAAGAAGTGGAGAAAAGCAACAGCAGCAGCCAACAAATGGCACTCGGAGTCAGCCAGTGCGGTTGGATGGAATCCAAGCAGCCGGTGCTTCCCGGCCAAGAGACTGTGGCTGCGGGAAGTAGAGGAGGCTGAGTGGGGGTGAAGAAGGGTAGGGGTGGGAAAGCGTATATTGCTGTTTACCGATTGTTTTGTCTCCTGCTGGAAGCTCCGTGAAGCTGCTGTCTCGTACCCCTTGTTCGCTGGTCTCCAGTAGGAGACCAAGATGGCGGATCCACGCTGTGTTAGCTGATAGGGGACCTCTGCATGAATCTCTCCTCACTCTCCATTCTCTGTCAGTTTCTCACTCCATTTGGTGCTTGGCTGAGGTCTTTATCTCTTCGTTTGATGTTTTAGGGTTTCAGGATTACTGTTTTCTCTGTTCGGCTTAGTTTTTCGGATCTTTGTTGTGGAGGGACAGCATGGTGCTTCTGTCTAGAGCACCAAGTTGCTGGAAGTCCAGGATTTGATGTTTTTTAATGCTGTTATAAATATTTATTTAAATTTCATTTCCCAACTGTTCCATACTAATACATAGAAATATAAGTGATTTTTGTATTTTGATCTTGTAAACAGCACTATATAAATTTGTTTATTTTTAATATTTAATAGTTTGTGAATTCTGTTATATTTCCTTTGTATACAATCATGTCATGTGAGAATAATCATATTTTTATGTATTACTTTCCCATCTTTATACTTTTTTCTTTGTTTTTTCTTATTGCAACGACTAAGACTTCCAGCACAATGTTTAATTGAAATAGTGGTTGTCTGATTTCTGAATTTAGGGGAAAATATTCACTATTTCACCATTAATTGTGATGTTGTGGAGTCAGCTATGGCTCATGGTGACCCCATGTACAACAGAACAAAATGTTGCCCTGTCCTGTGCCATCTTCACAATCAGTGGTATGCTTAAGTCCCTGGCTGTGGCTACTGTGTATTTTGGATGCCTTCCAACCTGGAGGGCTCATCTTCTAACATTGTATCAGACAGTATTCTGTTGGGATTCATTGGATTTTCATTGGCTAATTTTCAGAAATATATCCACAGGCCTTTCCTCCTAGTCTGTATTAGTTTAGAAGCTCTACTGAAACCTGTCCACCATGGGTGACCCTGCTGGTATTTGAAATTCTGGTGGCATAGCTTCCAGCATCATAGCAACACACAAACTACCACAGTACTATAAACTGACAGAGTAGTGGTGGAATTGTTAGGTTAGCCGTAGGTTTTTCTAGGTACCGTTAATTAAAGATGTTACCATCTATTTTTAGTTTTCTGAAAATTTTCTAAATTATGAATGGGTGCTAGCTTTTATCAAAAAATTTTTTGCTTTTGTTTAGAGAAATCATGGTTTTTGTATTCTTAATTCTGTAGTGTGGTGAATTACACTGATTTTCAAGTGTTAAGCCAGGCTTACACTTCTGAGATCAGCCCTACTCTGTCATAATGTGTTATTCCTTTTAGGTGTGACTGCCCTGGTGGCACCATGGTTAAGAGCTACAGTGAGCTACAGCTGCTAACCAAAAGGTCGACAGTTGAAATCCACCAGCCTTGGAAACCCTATGGAGCAGTTCTGCTTTGTCCTGTAGGGTTGCTATGAGTTGGAATTGACTCGACGGTAGTGGATTTGGGTTTTTTGGTTTTGGATTCAATTTGTTAAATATTTGCTTTAGGATTTTTACATCTATTCATGAAAATATTGACTATAATTTTCCTTGTTTGTCAGGTTTTGGTATCAAAGTTTGCTGGCCTCAAAAAGAATTGGAAAATCTTTTCCTTTTTTCTATAAATGATGTTTATTCTGCAATTGTTAGTGGTCTTTGTCAACAAGGTCAGTTTGGTAATACTAGTGTTCAAATCTTTTACATCTTTACTGTTTTTCTTCTCTTTCTGTTATTTATTTTTATCAGTTATGAGATAGGTATCCTAAAATCACCATCTATGACTGCTGCTCTTGTTACATGCCTTCGAGTCAGCCCCTGACTTACAATAACCCCATACACAAGGGGATTGAACAATTGTGTTTCATAGGGTTTTCATTGACTGGTTTTTTTTAAGTAGATCACCAGGTCTTTCTTCCTAGTCTGTCTTAGCCTGGAAGCTCCACTGAAACCTGCTCAGCACCATAGCAACATGCATACCTCCACTGACAGACAAGTGGTGGTGGTGTGTGATGTGTGTTTGTGGTAAATGTCCCTTTTTTGCAAGATTTTTTCTACTGAGACTGAGGGAAATTTCACTTTACCTTTCTAGCTCAGCCCTGTCCTCCCACATCACCGTGGAACTCAGCAGATATTCCTTTTAGCCTTGCATTGGGAGTTTTCTAGTTTTCTGTCCACCACACTGAAAAGCTCTGCTGCTTTTTAACTTTCATTAGTAGACTCCTTCTGCGTGTGACAAACCCAAACCTTAGTCTATGTCCAGAATCTTTAAATGCTCCTAGGAAAGGAATGGCAGGTGATTTTCATCTCATCTAGGAAGGAATTTTAGTTCACCGCTTCTTGTTACTTCCTGAGCTTTCTGATGTCTTTAAAAATATGATTGTAATTCATTCTTTTTTTCTAGTTGTTGTTGAGGTATTGTAATAACTGCTGCCCTTAAAAGTTGAAACAGTGAAATCTGTTTCTTTCTGATTACAAAAATAATGCATGTTGTATTAACTTTTGTTAAGTTATGCTGCTTAATAAATGACCTCAATATTTCAGTGGCTTACAACAACAAATGTTTATTTTTTGCTCATGCTACATGTTGGCTGAAAGTTGGCAGTGACTCTGCTCTTGCTGTATGTATGTTCTAATTCTTGGATACAGGTTGGAGAACAACTCCTATTTGGGCCATGCTGTTCTTATAACAGAGGGAAAAAAGAAAGAAATCTGGCAGAAATACACAGTGGCTCTTAAAACTGTTAGGATGTTTGCTTATATGTCATTGGCTGAAACAAATCACATGGCTAAGCCCAAAGTCAGTGGTGCAGGGATGTTTACTCCTATGGAGTACTATAACTTACATACATACAAGCAAGAATGATTATCCTTTTGAAGGAAGGTAGAACGAATAATTGCATAGTAATAAAATGCACCACACATGCTAATTGGAAATACAGAGATGTGTAGTGTTTACAACAGAATTCTACCTCTGTCCTCCAAGATAATCAGTGATGATAGTTTGATGTATATTCAGGATTGGAATCTTCTTATTATGCTAGCTT
Organism: Dugong dugon; assembly: GCA_030035585.1. Taxonomy (NCBI): domain Eukaryota; kingdom Metazoa; phylum Chordata; class Mammalia; order Sirenia; family Dugongidae; genus Dugong; species Dugong dugon. The sequence continues at coordinate 74,266,480 of CM057472.1, forward strand.
GATGGTTTCTTTAAGAATAGTAGTTGCAAAATAAATTATAAATAAGAGCTTTGTCACTTCATCCATTTAACCGTAGTAACAGCACCCTCAAACTGGCTACATTTAGTTCTTGCTTTGGTAGATAGTCCCAGACTTACTATAGTGTTCAATTTATAGTTCCAAATATAAGTTATCTTTGACCTAACTGTGAGTCTGATCCGTAGCATGTCAGTGTCATCACTTTTTGTTACCTGAGAGAAGATAAAAATCAGAATCCTGGGATTTTGTAAATGATGTATTTTTTTTAAAAGGAGAGTGTGCTAGAAATAATAAAATCAAGAACAAAAAGTTTTTGATTGAGCTCAATTGTTTCTACCTAATGTATTTCACAGTAGAGATTAAAGTGGATTAATTGGACTCCCATTTAGAATGAAAATAGCCAAGAAAAGGGTTAACTTTATTTAGTCATTTGTATTTACAGATATTTTTTCTATTCAGAGCAATTCTTAGTGGTTCAGATTTTCATAAAATGTCCATCTGTCAGGAAAAGTGAAAGTAATTTTGTAGATATAGGGGGAGGGTAAATCCTAGTATTTGGGAGTTTGGACACTGAGAACATTTGGAACATGGAAGAAGAGGGAGGTGAAAGAAAGAGGTTGGGAAAAATTGTGTAACATAATTTTGCCTAGGTCCATCCTAGTAGATGTCAGCATGCCAATTTTGAAGCGGATTTGCAAGGCAGCTTGGTGCTGCTGGTACCATGAAAAGAGTTGCTGGAATGAAGCGGATCTGGATTCAGATTTTATTCCAGTTATGCCACTCAATAGCTTTGTGATTTGGGCAACTTATTTAAGTCTTATTTATAAAAAAAGAGATAAGAATTGATTTATTATCCTACCATGTTTCAGTTGTCCCTCTGTCCCTTTCTTTATCCAACTTAAATTTCATAGTCCTTCATTAAATGTGGCACATATTGTTCATCCTTTGCATACACCCTCAACTTGCTTGCAAAAACTACGTTGTTGTTGTTAGCTGCCATCAAGTAGGCCCCAACTCATGGCAACCCTATGCACAATGGAATGAAATGCTGCCTGGTCCTGTGCCATTTCCATGATCCATAGGGTTTCACTGACTGATTTTCTAGATTGCCAGGTCTTTCTTCCCCATCTATCTTAGTCTGGAAGAATTGGAAAAAATTCTTAGTCTGGAAGCTCTGCTGAAACCTGTTCAGTATTATAGCAACACTCAATCCTCCACTGACAGACAGGTGGTGGCTGCCTATGAGGTGCATTGGCCGGGAATTGAACCCTGGTATCCTGCATGGAAGGTGAGAATTCTATCATTGAACCACTACTGCCCTCTGGAAAAACTATACCAAAAAACAAACAAACAAACTAAACCCATTGCCATTGAGTCAATTCTGACACATAACGACCCTACAGGACAGAGTAGAACTGCCCCATAGTGTTTCCAAGAAACGGCTGGTGGGTTCAGACTGCTGACCTTTTTGGTTAGCAGCTGATCTCTTAACCCTATTTAAATCCAACCTTCTTTCTACTCCACGTCTGTAGCTGTGTGTGTCTAGAGGAAAATGCAAAATCATGCTGACTAGTTTTACTTTAAATTCGTGGTCGCAGACATTAAGTAAGTCCTTAACTACCTTGAGTTCGTACTATATTTTCCTAAGTCATTTATTCTTCTATTCTCTTTGATGACTTACTTCATGTTTTCTCACGTCAGACCTCTTAGCAACATCTCCCCAACCTCACCCTAAGTTAATTATTTTGCTTCCTACCTCACTGAGAAAATTGAAGGACTCAGAAGATAACTTGCCTAGACTCTGTTACCAACTTATTCACCTACTAGCACTTCCTCCCATATACTCTGCCTTCCCACTTCTGCTTTCTAACTTTCTAAAGCCAGTTCATCCATTTGTATATTAGATTCTATTCCTTATGCCTATGTAAGGACATTGCTGCAGCAATTCTCTATTCTTACGCCTATGTCATAAAAGTTTTCTCAGTATTGGATCACTGCCATAAGAGGACAAACCTACTGCAATTTTTATCTTTAGGAATATCTTTTACTTGGCCCTTTTTCTGTTACTAAGTAACGCTCTATTATTTGCTCCTGATTTGCAACAAACTCCTTGAAAGAATTGTCTGTGTTTATTCTCTCCAATTCCATTTTTTATATTTTCTCTTAAATGCAATACAGTTAGGCTTTTACCTTTACACTGCATTGAAACTATGCTTGATAAGGTCACCAGTGACCTTCATATTGCTAATCTCAAGTTAATTTCTCAGGACTCATCTCCTTTATCAAATCAGTAGCACTTGTTATAGCTGATCATTCCTTCCTCCATATACTTTCTTCACTTGGCTTCCAGGACATTATACTTAAAAATTTGTTTTTTCTTCTGTGTCTCTTATCTTCTTCCTCTCCCTAGTCTCTTAAAAGTTGGAATATCTGTCCTTGGTCCTCTTTGTCTGTACTCACTCCCTTGATTATTGTGATGGTTAATTTTATATGTTAGCTTGTCTAGGCTATGGTCCTCAGTTGTTTGGTCAAACGTTTGTCTAGATGTTGTTATGAAATGTTTGCATATGATTAAATCACTTGGCCTTGAGCAAATCAGATTACCTTCCGTTATGTGAGTGGACCTCATCCAATCAGTTGAAGCCTTAAAATAAAAAGTGGGGGTTCCTCAAGGAAGTATTCTGCCTCCAGATTATAAATGAACATCTTGCTGGAATTCCTCTCGCTTTCCTACCGCTTGACCTGTGGATCTTAGGACACAAGACTGCTGGAATTTACAGTCTGTTACCTGACCTACAGATTTTGGATTTGCTAGCCCCCACAGTCGTGTGAGCCAATTCTTCTCAAATAACTCTGTCTCTATCTCTATATCTTATTGGTTCTGTTTTTCTTGAGAACACTGACTAAGGCAGTGATCATGGCTCTAAACACCATCTGTATGCTGACAACTATCAAATTTATATCCCCACTTAAAACATAGCTCCTGAATTCCAAACTCATAATATATATATATGTATGTATGTATGTTCTGGTGGTGCAGTGGTTAAGTGCTGTGGCTGCTAACCAAAAGGTCGGCAGTTTGAATCCACCAGCCGCTCCTTGGAAACCCTGTGGGGCAGGTCTACTCTGTCCTGTAGGGTTGCTCTGAGTCGGAATTGACTTTGACAGCAGTGAGTTTGGTTTTTGGTGTATATATGCTTATATATACATAACTGCCTACCTGACGTCGCCTTTTGGGTCTCTGATTGACATCTTGTGATTAATATTTCTCAAACCCAATTACTGATTCCCTGCCCGTAACTGTTTCTCCCACAGTCTTTGTCAGCTCAGGTATGGCTCCTTCTGAATCTGGCTTGAATTTCTGGCAGTTCCCTTTTGATGTACTGCTGCAACCATTTTTGAATTATCTTCAGCAGAATTTTACTTGCATGTGATATTCATGATATTGTTTGATAATTTCCACGTTCTGTTAGATCACCTTTCTTTGGAATGGGCACAAATATGGATCTCTTCCATTTGGTTGACCATTTTGTAGCTGTCTTCTAAATTTCATGGTGTAGATGAGTGAGCACCTCCAGCACTGCATCCCTTTGTTGAAACATCTCAATTAGTATTCTGTCAATTACTGGAGGCTTCATTCAGAAGATGAGCCAGTTTTTGAAGAGGACGTGGTATGAGGGATATCTTTGCCGATATCAGGTGGATCTTGGCTGAAAGCAGAGAATATCAGAAAGATGGTTACATGTGTTTTAGTGACTATACAAAGGCGTTCAACTCTGTGGAACATAACAAATTGTAGATAACATTGTGAAGAATGGGAATTCCAGAACACTTAATTGTGCTTATGTGGAACCTGTACGTAGACTTAAGAGGCAGTCATTTGAACAGAACAAAGGGATACTGCATAGTTAAAAATCAGGAAGGGTGTACCTCAGAGTTGTATCCTTTCACCATACTGATTCAATCTGTATTCGTAGCAGATTATCTGAGAAGCTGGACTATATGAAGAACTTGGTATCAGGATTGGAGGAAGACTCAGTAACAACCTGTGATATGCAGATGATACAACCTTACTTGTTGAAAGTGAAGAGGACTTGAAGCACTTACTGATGAAGTTCAAAGACTACAGTCTTCTGTATGGATTATATCTCAATATAAAGAAAACAAAAATCCTCAAAACTGGACCAATGAGCAACATCATGATAAAACAGAGAAAATATTGAAGTTGTTAAGGATTTTATTTTGCTTGAATCCACAATCAACACCCATAGAAGCAGCAGTCAAAAAATCAAATGACATATTGCATTGGCCACATCTGCAAAAGACCTCTTTAAAGTGTTAAAAAGCATAGATGTCACTTTGAGGACTAAGGTGCACCTGACCCAAGCCATGTTATTTTCAGTGGCGTCATATGCATGTGAAAGCTGGGCAGTGAATAAGGAAGACTGAAGAATCGATGCCTTTGAATTATGATGTTGGTGAAGAATATTGAACAACCATGGACTGCCAGAAGAATGAACAAGTCCATCTTACAAGAAGTACATCTAGAGCGCTCCTTGGAAGCGAGGATCGCGAGACTTCGTCTCACATACTTTGGACATGTTATCAGGAAAGACAAGTCCCTGGAGAAGGACATCATACTTGGTAGAGTAGAGGGTCAGCGAAAAAGGATTGACACAGCAGCTGCAACAACGGGCTCAAACATAACAATTGTGAGGATGGCACAGGACTGGGCAGTGTTTCATTCTGTTGTGCATAGGGTTGCTATGAGTTGGAACCTACTCGAGAGCACTTAACAACAACAACAGTAATGCCTACTCCATTTTTCCAGTTGGAACCATCCTTGATTCTTTTCTTTCTCTTATTTTCCAGAATCACTTTGCCGTAAAAATCCCATCAAGCCCTACTTTCAAAATACGGAAATATGTCCCAAATGTATCAGTTTCTTATCACCTTCACTGCTAACCACTCTGGACTGAACCAGCACCATTTCTTGCCTTGATTACTGTAGCAACCTCCCAACTTTTCTCTTACCTGCACTCTTACATTTTTTTCTCAGCATAGATGTAGCTAAAATAGAAACATCCTTTTTATTTTCACATATACTTCTCCCTTATATACTCCTGATCCCGCTTACCTGCTCTGTTTTTTTCTATAGCATTTATTGGCTTTTCATGTAATTCTTTTTTTTAACATCGAAGTGTTTTTTTTTTCCCCTTTAGGTGAAAGTTTACGGAGCAGATTAGTTTCTCATTCAGCAATTTATACACAGATTGTTTTGTGACATCGATTGCAGTCCCCATGATGTGTCAGCACTCTTTTCCCCACCCTGGGCTCCCCGTTTCCATCCGTCCATTTTTCCTGTTCCTTCCTGCCTTCTCGTCATTGCTTTTGAGCAGGTATTGCCCATTTGCTCTTGTGTATGTGATTAAGCTAAGAAGCACATTCCTCGCATGTGTTGTTATTTGTTGTATATACCTGTCTAATCCTTGGCTGAAGGGTGAACTTTGGGAGTGGCTTCAGTTCTGAGTTAAAAGCGTGTCTGGGGGTCATATTCTTGGGGGTTCCTCAGTCACTGTCAGACCAGTGAGTCTGGTCTTTTTTTTTTTTTTTTTTTAAATTTGAATTTTATTCTATATTTTTCTCCTGCTCTATCTGGGACCCTCTAGTGATCCTGTCGGAGTGGCCTGTGGTAGTAGCTGGACACCATCTAGTTGTTCTCGTCTCAGGCTGGTGGAGGCTGTGGTGTTTATGGTCCATTAGTCCTTTGAACTAATATTTCCCTTGTATCTTTGGTTTTCTCCATTCTCTTTTGCTCTGGATGGGATGGGACCAGTAGATATATCTTAGATGTCCACTTGCAAGCTTTTAATACCCAAGACGCTACTCACCAAAGTAGGATGTGCAACATTTTCTTTATAAACTGTGTTATGCCAGTTGACCTAGATGACCCACACGACCATGGTCCCAAGCTCTCAAACTCACTAACTCAGTCCCTCAGAGTGTTTGGATGTTTCTTTGAAGCTTCAGTGACTTTGCCTTGGTCAGATTGTGGTGACTTCCCCTATATTGTGTACTGTCTTTCCTTTCACCAAGGTTAACACAATCTACTATCTAGTTAGTAATTTGCCCTCCTCAATCCTCCCCTCCCTTGTAAACATCAAAGATTGTTTCTTTTTCTATGTAAGCCTTTTCTTGAGTTTTTATAATAGTGGTCTCATACAGTATTTGTCCTTTTGTGATTGACTTAGTTCACTCAGCTTAATGCCCTCTGGATTCGTTCATGTTGTAAGATTTTCGGGGATTCATCTTTGTTTTTTTATTGTTGCATAGTATTCCATTTTGTGTTTGTACCATAATTAGTTTATCCATTCATCTGTTGCTGGGCACTTAGGTTGTTTCTATCTTTTTGCTATCGTGAATAATGCTGTAGTGAACGTGGGTGTGTGTATGTTATTCTTGTAACAGCTCTTATTTTTCTAGGATATATTCCTAGGAGTAAGATTGCTGGATCATATGGTATTTCTATTTCTAGCTTTTTAAGGAAGTGCCATATTGTTTTCCATAGTGGTTGTACCATTTTACATTCTCACCAGCAGTGCATAAAAGTTCCAGTCTCCTCGAAACCTCTCCAGCGTTTGTTATTTTCTGTTTGTTTTGATTAGTGCCAGTAGTATCTGGGTGAGATGGTTACCTCAGTGTAGTTTTGATTTGCATTTCTCTAATGACTAGTGATTATGAACATTTCCTCATGTGTCTGTTAGCTGCCTGAATGTCCTCTTTGGTGAAGTGACTGTTCATATCCTTTGCTCATTTTTTAATTGTATTCTCTTTTGGTTGTTGAGGTGTTGCCGTATCTTACAGATTTTAGAGATTAGACCCTTGTCAGATATGTCATAGCTAAAAAATTTTTTCCCAGTTTATAGGTTCTCTTTTTACTCTTTTGTTGAAGTCTTTTAATGAGTATGTGTTTAATTTTCAGTAACTTCCAATTACCTAGTTTATCTTCCGGTATTTGTGCATTGTTACTTACGGTGTATATCCTATTTATGCCATATATTAGGACCCCTAGTGTTGTTCTATTTTTCTTCCATGATCTTTATAGTTTTAGGTTTTATATTTAGATCTTTAATCTATTTTGAATTAGTTTTTGTGTATGGTGTGAGGTGTGGGTCCTCTTATACTTTTTTACAGATGGACCAGCACCATTTGTTAAAGAGATTGTCTTTTCCCCATGTAATGGACTTTGGGCCTTTGTCAATGATCAGCTGACTGTAAGTGGATGGATTTACTTCTGGGTTCTCAGTGCTATTTCATTGGTCCGTGTGTCAGTCATTGTAACAGTACCAGGTTGTTTTGACTACTGGGCCTGTATAGTAGGTTTTGAGATCAGGTAGTGTGAGGCCTCCTACTTTGTCCTTCTTCAGTAATGCTTTTACTTATGTCTGACCTCTTTCCTTTCCATATAAAGTTAGTGATTAGTTTTTCCATCTCGTTAAAAAATGCTGTTGGTATTTGGATCAGGATTGCATTGTATCTGTAGATCGCTTTGAGTAGAATTGATGTTTTTTACAGTGTTGAGTTTTCCTGTCCATGAGCATGGTATGATTTTCCATTTATGTAGGTCTCTTTTGGTTTCTTGCAGTAGTGTTTTGTGGTTTTCTTTGTATAGACCTTTCACATCCCTGGTTAGATTTATTAATAAGTATTTTATTATCTTAGGGGCTATTATAAATGGTATTGTTTTCTTGAGTTCCTTTTTGATATTTTCTTTGTGTATAAGGAGCCCCATTGGCAAAATGGTTAAGAGCCCAGCTGCTAAACAGAAGGTCAGCAGTTCAAATCCACCAGCCGCTTAGGAATCCAACTGATTTTTGTATGTTGATCTTGTATCCTGCTACTCTGCTGAATCTTTCTATTAGTTCCTGTAGTTTTCTTTTGTAATCTTTGGTGGTTCTCTGTGTATAGGCTCATATAATCTGCAAATAGGGATAGTTTTACTTCTTCCTTTCCAATTTCAGTGCCTTTTTTTTTTTTTCTTGCCTTATTGCTCCAGCTAGGACTTCCAGCACAGTGTTAAATAGTAGTTGTGATAAAGGGCATCCTTGTCTTATTCCTCTTCTCAGGGGGAGTGCATTCAGCCTCTCTACTGTTGACGATGTTGGCTGTTGGTTTTGCATAGATGCCCTTTATTATGTTGAAAAATTTCCCTTCTATTCCTGTTTTGCTGAGATTTTTTATCAGGAAGGAGTGTTGGGTTTTATCAGATGCCTTTTCTTTCTCTATTAAGATGATCATGTGGTTCTTTTCTTTTGTTCTATTTATGTGGTGGATTACACTGATTGATTTTCTAATGTTGAACTACCTTTGCATATCTGGTATGAATCCCACTGGGCCATGGTGTATCATTTTTTCGGTATGATGCTGAATTCTATTGACTAGAATTTTGTTAAGAATTTTTGCATATATATTTGTAAGAGATATTGGTCTAATTTTCTTTTTTTGTTGTCTTTGGTACTGGTATCATGGTTATACTGGATTCATAGAATGAATTCGGGAGTATTACTTCCTTTTTTATGCTCTGAAATAATTTGAGTAGTACTGGTGTGAGCTCTTCTCTGAATATTTGGTAGAATTCTCCTGTGAAGCCGTCCAGGCCGGGGCTTTTTTTGTTGTTGTTGTGGGATTTTTTTTTTTTTTTTTTTTAACCTCTTCAGTCTCTTCTCTTGTTATGGGTCTGTTCAGATTTTCTATCTCAGTTTGTATTAGTTCAGGTAGCTAGTGTGTTTGTAGAAATTTGTTCATTTCCTGTAGGTTCTCAAGTTTGTTGGAGTTAGTTTTTCATAGTGTTCTCTTACGATGTGTTTTATTTCAGTTAGGTCTTTTGTAATGTTCCCATCTCATTTCTTCTTTGGGTTATTTGCTTCCTCTCCTGTTTTTCTTTTGTCAGTTTGGCCGATGGTTTGTCGATATTGTTAATCTTCTCAAAGAACCAACTTTTGGTCTTGTTGATTCTTTCTATTGTTTTTCTGTTCTCTATTTCATTTATTTCTGCTGTTACATTTTTTATTTCATTTCTTCTGGTACTTGTGGGCTGCTTTTGCTGTTCTCTTTCTGTTTGTTTGAGTTATAGGGCTAAGCCTTTGATTTTGGCTCATTCTGGTTTTTTTTGAGGTGTGTGTTTATTGCTTTAAATTGACCTCTGAGCACTACATTTGCTATGTCCCAAAGGTTTTGGTATGATGTATTTTCATTCTCATTGGATTCTAGGATTTTTTAAAAATTATTAAGCTTTAGGTGAAAATTTACAGAGCAAATTACTTTCTCATTAAAGAATTAATTACACATATTGTTTTGTGACATTGGTTGCCAACCCCACGATGTGTCAATACTTCCCTCTTATCAACTTTGGATTCCCCATTTCCATTTGTCCAGCCTTCCTGTCCCCTCTTGCCTTCTCGTCCTTACGCCTGGGCTGGTGTCCTCATTTAGTCTCATATACATGGTTGAACTATGTGTGTTACTGTTTGTTTTATAGGCCTGTCTAATCTTTGGCTGAAGAGTGGACTTCAGGAGTGACTTCAGTACTGAGTTAAAAAGGTGACTGGGGACCATGCTCTCAGGGTTTCTCCAGTCCCTTGTCAGACCAGTAACTCTGGTCTTTCTTTGTGAGTTTTAATTTTGCCCTGCGTTTTTCTCCAGCTGTGTCTGGGACCCTTTGTTGTGATCCCTGTTCAAGGTATAAAGCATTTTGATTTTATCCTTTTCTTGTTTTTTGATGTGTGCATCTATTGCTCTAAATTGACCTCTGAGCACTGCCCTTTGCTGTGTCCCAAAGGTTTTGGTACGCTGTGTTTTCATTCTCATTTGATTCTAGGAATTTTTTAATTCCCTCTTTGGTTTCTTCTATTACCCAGTTGCTTTTAAGTAAGGTGTTATTCAATTTCCATGTATTTGATTATTTATTCTTGCTCTTCCTGTTATTTATTTCTATTTTTATGGTGTTGTGATCAGAGAGCATGCTTTGTATTATTTTGATGTTTTGGGTTTTATTGAGGGTTGCTTTGTGGCCTAAGATGTGGTCTATTGTGGAGAATACTCCATGTGTGTTAGAAAGAATGTATACTTTGCTGCTGTTGGGTGGAGTGTTCTGTATATGTCTATGAGGTCCAGTTGGTTGATTCTGGCCTTTAGATCTTCTATATCTTTGTGGAGTTTCTTTCTAGATGTTCTGTCCTTTATTGACAGTGGTATGTTGAAGCCTCCTACTGTTATTGTAGAACTGTCTATTTCTCTTCTCAGTGCTGTTACGAGTTTGTTTTATGTATTTTTGAGCCTTGTCATTAGGTGTGTAGATATTAATGTTATATTTTCTTGGTGGGTTGTCCATTTAATCATTATATAATGTCCTTCCTTATCTTTTATGGTGGATTTTTCCTTAAGTCTATTTTATCTGAGCTTAGCATTGCCACGCCTGCCCTTTTTTGTTACCATTTGCTTGATATATTTTTTCCGTCTTTTATTTTTTAATGTATTTATGTCTTTGTGTCTAAGATGTGTCTCTTTTAGACAGCATATTGATGGGTCTTTTTTTTTTTTAATCCATTCTCCCACTGTCTATCTCTTTATGGGTGCATTTAAACCATTTACATTCAGTGTGATTATCAAGAAGTAGGAGTTTATTGCTGTGGTGCTGACATTTTCTTGTTCCTCTTACTCTCCTGTGCTGAGTTCTTTTTGTTTGTGGATTCTTTTTTTTTTGGTGATTGTAGATTTTTTTGTTTACTGAGTCTTTATGTTTGTCTTCTTTTTTATTCTCATGAGTAGGTTTATGAACTCTTTGTGGTTACCTTGAAATTTATTCTTATCTTTGTAAGTTTGAACTAGTCTTTTATTACTTGATATTGCCTTGACTTCCTCTCCATTTGAAAGTTCTGTACCCACTCTGTTTATTCCCCCTTTTATTGTTTTGACATTGTCATCATTTACAGATTGATCTCTATGTTTCCCTGTGTTAGGTCTTTTAGCTTTGTTTTGTTACTGAGAATTCTTTACCTAGGTTGGTATCTGGCTGATGATGTCCTGTGTCCCAGACTTTAGTTGTTGTCTGATGTTGTTGATTCTCTAACCAACGGACTCCTTTTAATATTTCTTGAAAGTTTGGTTTGATTTTTTTGAATTTCCTTAATCTCTGTTTAACTGGAAATGTCCTCATTTTGCCGTCATATTTGAGAGAGAGTTTTACAGGATGTATTATTCTTGATTGGCAGTTTTTTTCTTTCAGGGTTTTACATGTGTCATCCCATTGCCTTCTGGCCTGCATAGTTTCTGCTGAGTAATCAGAGCTTAGTCTTATTGTTTCCCCTATGTAAGTGACTTTTCATTTTTCTGAAGCTGTTCTCAGAATTTTTTCTTTGTCTTTGGTTTTGGCAAGTGTGATTATATGTCTTGGTGACTTTCTTTTGGGGTCTATCCTACATGGGGTTTGTTGAGCTTCTTGGATTGTCAGCTTTTCGTCTTTCATTACATTTGGAAAGTTTTCTGCCAGCAAATCTTCAACAGTCTTCTCTGTTTTCCATTTTCTCCTCCTGTTTTGAAACTCTGCTCACATGTAGATTTTTGTTCTTGATTGTGTCCCACATAATTCTTACGATTTTCTTCATTTTTATTCATCTTTTTCTCTGATTTTTCCTCAAAGTGGTATCTGTGGATTTGTGTTCAATCTCACTGATTTTGTCGTTATTTCAGATTTGCTCCTAAAACCTTCTGTGGAATTCTCCATTTCTGAAATTTTGTTGTTTATCTTTTGAATTTCTAGTTGCTGTTTTTGTGTGATTTCTAATTATTTATTTTGATGTTCTGTTCTTGTATTAATTTCCTGAATTCTTCTATTGCAGTGTCTGTGTTTTCTTTGATTTTGGCTATGTTTTCCCTTGGTTTATCTGTGTCTTCCTTGATCTCTTTCTTAATCTCTTGAAGGACCCTAAATATTAGTCTTTTGAATTTCCTATCAGGTAGTTGCACTGCCTTTTCTTCTACTGGAAGGTCATCTGATTATTTTGGACAGTTTCTGGAGCCATCTTGTTCTGCTTTTCTGTATGTTCTATATATTTTCATATTGTCTACTTTCTCTGAGGCATTAAGGTTTTTTTTTTTTAATTGATTGCATGTTCATTTGTTTTGTCCTGCTTTGTTTTGTTTTGATATTTCAGGGTGGTTGGGCTGGGTGTCTTTGGCTCCTTATCCCATACTTTCCTGCCTGTGTGGTTGTTGCTGGCTATGCATCAAGATGGTGATCCTGTGCCATGTTCCCTGCAGGGGACCTCCACTCCATAGCTCTCCCTGTTCTCTGTTCTCCCTTAGTTTCTTCTTCCATTTGGTACTTGATCTAGTTCTTTATTTTTCATTTGATGCTTAGGGTTCCAAGATTGAGGTTTGTATCTGTTTTATTTAGCTTTCTGGGTGTGCTGCAGAGTGATGGCATGGTGTATCTGTCTGTAGGACATGTTGGCTCTGCCTCTCTATAATTCTTAATTTACTTACTGTGTTCATTTTTACTATATTTCTCCTTTTGTTAGAATAAGTTCCACCAGGGCAGGAATCTTTACCTGTTTGTGTATTTTGTTGACTGATACATTGCAGTTACCTGGAACAGTGCCTAGCACATTACAGGTGCTCTGTAAATATTTGCTGAGTGATAGAAGAATGCCTGCGTCTCAAGGTTGTGCAGGTATTGAATTTAGTAATGTAATTGTATGAACCTCAAACATTGACCAGCATATTATACATGCTCAGTGATTTTATTCTCTTTCTTCTCCTGTTTCTTAGTTGTTGATGTTTTATTTGGGACATCTGGAAGTATTGAAAGTGCTGTAGACTTCTAGATACTTTGTTTCATCCATTTACCTTGGTATAGCTTTTCCAGCTGAACCCAGCTTTCTTCATTCTTCTTTTCCTCTCTTTCCCTACTTATCAGAGGAGATGGAAAGAGTTAGAATTAAAGGAGTAGAGAGAAAGAGGAGGGAAAAGAGATCTCTTAGCTTCTTGTAGATGGGTGAAAAATTGGTCAGACTTTTAATGAACTTCCTTCCATTTTAGTAGGTCTGCTATTTTGCTTTACATAGTATTTTCTGATTCACAGTTCCTGGCATGTAGTTGATGCTCAACTAATATTTGAATGGCTAAATTTCCCCTGTTTAGTGGAAACAATCTTTCCAAACATGGAAGGTCTCCTCTGTGGATTAAAAGCAGCAAAAGAGTCTGAGAACTAGGGGGTTAATTCAGAATGGTGAGTAAAATCTGATAGAGGACTATGCTGCATGGGCCAAGGGGAGAAGGTATAGGTACACAGTGAATCAGAAAGAGATAGGTGTTAGCAAGAACAAGGTATTGAAAAAAGTATAGTCTCTTAGGTTTTATAAAACATTTTTCGTTGTTTTATCCTTATAAAACCGTTGTGTTATCCCAGTATTATAAATGGGGAAACAGATGCAGAGTGGTGATATTTCCTATACAAGGTCACACAGTTAAGTATCAGAGTTAATGTTCAAACCTTTTGCTAACTAATTTCATGATAAATAATTGAGGTTCTCTTGATAACTGATTTCCTGCTTAATTCTATTAAGAAAGGAAACAGTGAAGAATAACACAAAAAGCACAGTGTTTTGAGGCGTTTATCCTGGGTTCATTTGTTGGCTCTGCATGTTATAGGTCACATTCATTTTCTGAGCTTGATAACAGTTCACTGGGTGGTGGTTATGTGACTTAAATGAGATAGTGAATGTAAAAGTGCTATAAGAATGTGGTGTTGTTGGTGTTACTGTTCCATCACAGGGTGGTAGACAATGACTGGGCTGAGGCATAACTAAGTAGAGGCAAGTGAAAATACAATTATTTCAGGCCCCTAAGAAGATGTGACCAGAGGCAAGTAGAAGAAAAAGATGGAGCTAGATTTTGAAGAAAATTAGTATATTTGAAAATGAATGGGAAAAAAGTGAGAAGAAGTTAAGGGAGAAAGGAATAGTTTCATAATGAGTTGGGGAGAGAGATGATATGAGCCCTAATTTAGTAAGAGAGAAGTAGCTGTCAGTTTTTGCCTTATCACATGATAAGCATAGTTGGGGATTCTCAAACGGAAGCAGAGACCTTGGAGTCCATCATTCTATGGGTAAGAAAATGGAAACTCAGAAAAGTCAGGTAAATTACTCAAAGATCTAACCTTTTTCTCTATCACAGGAGAAAAACTAATAATAATTGTAGTTAATACTTATATAATGCTTACTATGTATCAGGCTCTGTACTGAACACTTTACATGTAAAATTAATAATAACCTGATGAGGTATTATGACCTATTCTGATTTTACATATGTGGAAACTGAGGCACAGAGAAGTAAAGCGATATGTCTAAGTCAGATAGCTTACTGGCTGAGGTGCGATTTCAACCTAGATAATCTGGATTGTCCATATTCTTAACCACTACATTATTTTACATAGTGACACTACATTACACTGTAACTTTATTTCATTGAGGTAAAAGGACTTAAAAGATAACATAATTAGTTATTTGAAGTTGTCAAATGAAATTAGTGTTTTTGAGTATGGAAATTAAAAAAAGGATATTTCAGAATCTCATATTCGTGGTATCTACTTAACAGAATAGCAAAATGAACTGGATTGTGCTTTTTAGAACTATGCAGAATTCATCGAGTATCTAGTTTGTTTGTTTTTTTAATTGTACTTCAGGTGAAGGCTTACAGAACAGATAGTTTCTCATGAAACAGAAGTACACGTATTATTTTTATAACATTGGTTAACAACCCCACAACATATCAACCCTCTAACTTCTCAACCTCTTTTTTTTTTTTTGGGTGAAAATACACATAACCAAAGATACACCATTTCAAAAATTTCTACATGCACGGTTCAGTGACATTGACTCCGCTCTTCCGATTGTGCTGTTATTCTCACTTAAGATGAAGGCTTACAGAACAAACTAGTTTCTCATTTAACACTTTCTACAAATGTTGCCCTATGACAGTGGTTAACAGTCTCACAACACATCAACAATATCCTTAGCCTTGGGTTCCCTATCACCAACTTCCTTGTCCCCTTCTGCTTTCTGGACCTTGTCACTGGACTGCTGTACCTTGTTAGTCTCATTTGGTTTTACGGGGCTGTCAAATATCTAGTTTTAAAATAACTAGATGCAGTTAATATAAAGCTGATACTTTGTGATCTTTGGCTTGCTTATGATCAAGTGATACTGATTTTAAGTGTTTTGGTATAACTGAAATTGAGAGGAAGATGACATTGAAATAGTTGTATTCTAGTAAGCCTGTTGAAGTTACCTGTTTTTTTCTAAAACAAGTGTTTTCTATTTGAGTTAATGTGAGATAAATATTATTGAAAAAATTATTCATACAAAATAATGCTGAGCTATTTCAGTCACCTCATATGCATGTGAAAGCTGGACAATGAAAAAAGAAGGCAAAAGAATTGATGCATTCAAACTGTGGTGTTGGTTTAGAATATTGAATATACTGTGTACTGCCAGAAGAACAAACAAATCAGTCTTTAAAAAAAAAACAAAAAACCAGAATGCTCCTTAGAATTGAGGATGGAGAGACTTTGGCTCACTTACTTTGAACATATCATCAGGAAGGACCAATTACTAGCAAAGGACATCATGTTTGGTAAAGTAGAGAGAGGGTCAGAGAATATGAAGGAAACCCTCAGTGAGATGGGTTGACACAATAGCCAAAACAACGTACGCAAACATAGCAACGATCCTGAAGATGGTGCAGGACCAGGAAACATTTCATTCTGTTATACATAAGGTTGCTATGAGTTTGAGCTGAGTCAGCGCACCTAATAACCACAACAATTGGCTAATGATGTTGAAGATTTTTACATGTGCTCGTTTGCCATACATATATATATCGTTTTAGGAGAAGTGTCTGTTAAGTCTTTTGCCCATTTTTAAATTGAGTTGTTACTGTTTTTTAAGCCTAGCTAAACATCTTTTTTTGTTTTTTCCTTTTCTCTTTTGTCTGTTACTGTGTTTGCAGCAGATGGGGTGAGTCTAAGTGTAAACTCACTGTGCTATCTTGACTGGAAATTCAAGGCAGAAGTCAGCATTTCTTCATGAAGGGATTGTTAAAAAAAAAAAAATATGGGAACGAAATCAAAGGAAATAATAAGAAATATTTAAATAATCTTTCTAGATATTTCTTTTTAGATATACATTCTGATCTATAAAATGAAATGAATCTAATAGACAGATTGTCAGCTGATTTTTAGAGATTAGCACAAGCCATGGAGCCAAAATTTTGGTCCCATCATTATATATATTTGCATTTGAAAACTAGTTTTAAAAGGTCAGTTTATATAGTTTTATATTGGCTATTTTGAATAGTTATTGAATTCATTGAGGATTTACAAAGGTACTTTATGTCAGCATATGTTTATTTCTTCACCATTTTAAATTGTTATTTGTTCATGGCAATTAAAGACTTTTACTTTAAGTATTTCTTACATATCCCAATTTAAAAAAATAACTGATAATGTTTAAAAACTACTAAGACATTGAAATGTTTTCCTAGGCTTTGTTGGGGATATAATGATAAAATGATGGTTTAATGTTGGTTTAGGCTGTGTTCTCTAGAGAAGCAAACCAGCGAAGTGTATAGAGAAAGATTGATTTATCTCAAGGAAATGGCTGACACGGTTGTAGAGGCTGGCAAGTTCCAAGTCTGTGGGTCAGGTGTCAGACTGGAGGCTTCTCCTGACTCATGTAGCTATAGGGGCCGATGACCCAAGACCGGAAGGTTAGGCGGCAGACCACTGGCTCACAGGCTGCGTAGGAGATTTATGAATCCAAAGATTAGCAGGCAATGCGGCAGGCCATTGGCTCAAGTTCCAAGAACTGGAGGTCAGATGATAATGAGCTGGATGCAGGATCCAGGACAAGTGAGCTAGCCTTTCCAGAACATCCACATCCATACGTATATTGGATGCAGGCCACACCCCCGAGGAAACTCCCCTTACAGCTCGTTGGCTTATCACATCAGACCACATCATTGAGGATGATTACAGCATTACATAACTGCCAAACCACTCAGAATCATGGCCCAGCCAAGTTGACACACAACCTTAACCATCACAGTCTACCCCTTGTCAACTTGGCACCTGTACACATCTCCTTAAACCGTACGCAAACTCTAAACAAAGACAGTTGCAAAGTCATATTTGCACATAACAAGATACAACTCCCATGAGTACAACCCAAACCACACTAGCCCCATTTACATTTTATATTTTATAAAGAAGGGAAGAAAGCAAAAATAATTGCTATGTACACACACACACACACACACACACACACACTCACACATGCTCATACACGTATAATAAAACAAGAAAAATACTCATAACAATTATAGTGCTCGTTTCTGGAACAGTCGTGGTCATAACTGGTATTTAGAACTACTTTCTTCCACCACCCATTCCATATATCCTTTATCCTCAGCAAGCACGCAGCTGGTTGTGGTTCTTTGTTGATTAAGTGCTGCCCCGTGGCCCCTACCACCACAAAGTCCAATCGACCTCACTCTAGTTACCGAAAACCAAAATCTGTTGCCTTCGATTTGATTCTGAATCAACAACTGTATCAGACAGAGTAGAACTGTCCGATAGGGTTTCCAAGGAGCGGCTGGTAGATTCGAACTGCTGACCTTTTGGTTAGCAGCCGAACGCTTGGCCACTGTGCCACCAGGGCTCCTCATTGTAGTTAGATGTCTTAATTCAGTTAGGACAGTTCCCGCTGTCAGATCTTACTTATATTAAATAGCAATGATGGCAGTCTTCAGGGATGCTGGAGCTCCCTTCACAAATTTGTTCCTCACCCTTGTGGTGAAAGATGTGTCCTCTGGGCACTCCATGGGTGGGTCTGTGGGTCCAACCTGATAAATCTGCTCTAACATGCCAATTTCCCTGAGCCTTTGAATGTCTTCTGCAGTATACCAAAACAGGTCTGGCACTTCAGTATGATTTAGTGTAGGCCACTGCTTAATCCATGCTTCAGTGAACCAACCAAATAAACTCTTAGATCCTTTTCTAACCTCTTCAGCTGGAACATTGAATGAAGGATCTGTGCTTAGTGGGCCCATATCAATAAATTCAGACTAATCTAACCTTGTGTTCCTTGCATCATTACTTAATAGCCATTCTCACACATACTCCCCAGGTTTCTGTTTGTATATATTAGAAAAGTTAACCAGTTCTTTTGGAGTATAGTGTACCTCCTCCGGGTTCACTCTTTGTACTTCACCTTTGGGGCTTGCTGGGACTTAGTCTAGTTATAGGTCTAGATGTAAAAATGGGTTATGGGGGTGGGTCCTGGGGACATTCAGCGATGTCTTGTAAGGCATCTGCCCTAGGTGATGCCCCAGGCAGTGACTCAGATGCCACCCCAGGCAGTATCAGCCAAAGGCTGTGCAGACACAGCTGGGTTAATCTCATCAGATGGGGTGGAGGGGATAATGGTTTTGCTGGGGAGGGTTGCTTAGGAGTAATCTCTTCAGATGGGATTAAGAGGGCTAGTTCTGTTGGCAGGAGTGATTCAATGGAATTTAGGAGCTCAGCCCCCCACCTTCCTGATTATCTGCCCATATGTCCCCATCCCAAGTTTCAGGATCCCATTTCTTTCCAATCAGTGCCCTCGCTTTAACTTCAGATACCGTTTGAGGTTTAGAGTTCAACTGACGTTGTAATTCAGCCACTCTTATGATAAGACACTGAGTTTGGTTTTTGGCAATATCATCTTTATTACTACAAGAAATAAGGCTTTCTTTCAGGGCACAAGTGGCAACTTTGAGGTCTTTTATGTGATGCTTGAGTTGTGAGCTCATTTCTTTCTTGATGCCAAGCCACATGGAGATTTCCAAGGAACCAAGAAAAGGAAAGAGACAAGGACCTTCCCCCAGAGCTGACAGAGAGAGAGAAGGTCTTCCCCTAGAGCTGGTGCCCTGAATTAGGACTTCTTGCCTCCTAAAGTGTGAAAAAATGAATTTCTGTTTGTTAAAGTCATCCACTTGTGGAATTTCTGTTATAGCAGCACTAGATAACTGTGACAGAATTTGGTAATGGAAGAGTGGGGTGCTGCTCTAACAGATACCTAAAATGTGAAAGCGGTTTTGGAATTGAGTAATGGGTAGAGACTGGAAGATTTTTAAAGTGCCTAATAGTAAAAGCCTAGATTGCCTTGAAGAACTGTTGGTAGAATTATAGATGTCAAAGGCAGTTCTGGTGAGGACTCAGAAGGAAGTGAGGAGAGCTATAGAGAAAGTCTCTGTCGTCTTAGAGAATACATATGGCAACAGCAACAGAATATTGCTGGAAGTGTGGGCATTAAATATGCTTCTTGTGAGGCTTTAAAAGAAAATGATAAACGTGTGATTGGAGAATGGAGGAAGGGTGATGCTTTTGATGCAGTGGCAAAGAACTTGTTTAAATCATGTTCAAATGTTTGGTGGAAGGTGGAACTTGTAGCTGATAAACTTGTATATCTGACTGAGATTTCTAAGCAAGACCGTAAAGGGGCCATGTGGTCTCTCCTTACCACTTACAGTAAAATGCAGGAGGAAAGAGATGAACTTAAAAATGAAGTGTGCAAAATGAAAACAAAGCTTAAAGACTTGGAAAATTCTTTTGTATAAACTAAGGACATGTGTCCTAGAATTTTCACCAAGAATGTGGCAACACAATCATTTGTTAAAGAGATTAAGCCTGTGACTGATGGACCTAACCAGCTACTACATTAGAAAACTCATCAGCTTAGACTGGAGGGGACAGAGAAAGAACAAAAGGAAAGAACGCTGTCTGCTTCTTGGAATTCTACAGGCAGGAAACAGACCAAAGGAGCTAGATCTGTCATCCTCCAAAAGAAGAAAAGGACCGATCCCTAGAGCATCTCGGACATTAGCAGAACTGTTGGAAGGAGCACAGGAAGCAGGGCCTTCTGGATCTCAAAGGGTGGGGCCAGGGTCTCCTGGATCTTAATGGGTGGGGCCACTGCCTTCTAGGTTTCAAAGAGTTGGATCTTTGCCAACTCTGTTCCAGAGTGTGGGGCTGACATTAAGATGTGCCGGGCAGATGGGGCTGCTGCCTGAGGGTGAGGAGGCAGGGATGCCATGCCCAAGAATTGGAAGAATGGGACCTGCTGGAGCTGAGGGGATGAGGTTGCCACTCAGATGGACTAGGAGAATGGGGTCACCTAAAGCTGAGGGAGCAGAGTTGCCGTTCAAATGGACGCAGAAGGCACAGCTGAAGCGTAGGACCGAGGGGCTTCCACCCAGAACCCAGAGAGGGTGGCCAACACCCTCTCAGAGAACAGAGGATTATTTTCAAGCCTTGAAAGCTAATGAAAATTGTTCTGCTGGATTTTGGACTTACTTGGTGCCTGTTATCTCTTTTTTCCCTCCAGTTTCTCCTGTTTGTAATGGATATGTGTACTTTGTGCTTCAAATGGAACATGCAAGTAATTATTCCCCAAGTACCTACAGTGAGAGTAATGCAAACCATTAAGTTAAAAAAATTGCTATGGTTTCATTTAAACTCTGGATAATAGAACCAAACATTTGTCAGTGGGTAAGAAACACCAGACTAGAAATTACCAGCACTTGAAATATGAGAGGAAGCCCTGGTAGTGCAGTGGTTAAAGTGCTTGGCTGCTAACCAAAGGGTCAGCAGTTTGAATCCACCAGCCACTCCTTGGAAACCCTATGGGGCAGTTCTACTCTGTACTGTAGGGTCACTGTGAGTCAGAATGGGCTCGGCAGCAATGGGCTTGGCTTTCGGGGTTCTTTCTGAGATGAGAAACAGAAAGAGAGACAAGCGTCTAGCAAGTGGAAATGCAAGCAGTTAAGCTGAATTACCAAGATGAGTAGGCCAAAAAACAGAAAAGCAGCCATGGAGTTTAGGTTTAGGAGCAGAAGTCCTTTCTGTGCAAAGGAATAACAGTGAATCAGACAGAATGCCTATTACTGAGATTGAAATACTAAAAAAGGGCTTGGTCATAAGAAATAAAGATATTAGTACTGGGATATAATATGAAAACATAACCAGCTTAGTTAATAGTTTAGGATTGCTTACATTTCCTTTAACTAGAGAAAGGATTGAACCTATAGATTAAAAGATCTGGTTAAATTTTCAAATGAGCATAAAACAGCCCCAGATGAAAAGTTTAGAGACCTAAAAAGGATAGGAGTGAAGTGGATCATTAAAATGAAAACTCATACTCAGAAATAAAACAGAAAGAACTCTTCTCTCCTGCCTTTGGCACAGAAGTAAAAGTATCAACAAAGAATTAGATACATACATAATAAAGCCCAGAGTCAGGTGGTACAAATGGTTAACATGCTTGCCAGTAGCCGAAAGGTTGGAGGTTAGAGTTCACCCAGAGGCACCTTGAAAGAAAATCCTGGCCATTTACTTCCGAAAAATCAGCCATTGAAAACTATGGAGCACAGTACTGCTCTGACACACATAGGGTCACCATGAGTTGGAATCAACTTGATGGCAACTGGTTTTATAATAAAACCACAGTGTAGCAGACTTTACACATGTAGCATGAGGTTTAAATTAAATCTTAATGTACTGTGTAAGAAATTAGCCACACCAGATGTTCTACTCTTATTCATTAAAATTATATTTCTACCATTTAAGAAACAAAGCAAGTTTCATAACTTGTAATTAAAATACTGATTTCTTAGATTGAGAGCTTTGCATTTTGTTTAATAAGAAGTTCTTTGCAGATTATATATTTAAATCAGTAAAATCCCTTTAAAAATAGATTTTATATGTGTAGGTTGAGGGCAGAATAATGTTCCCAACACTACACAAAGATGTCAACATCCTACTCCCTAGAACCTGTGAATATGTTACCTTACATGGCAAAAGGGATTTTGAATGTGTGATTAAGGTTAAGGACGTTGAGGATGGGAGATAATCCTGGATCATCTGGGTGGGCCCAATCTAATCATATGAGCCCTTAAAAGCAGAGAACTTTTCTCAGCTGTGTTCAGAGAAAGAGAACTGGACACATGGTAGTGTGAGAAGGATTTCACCCATCGTTGTTTGCTTTGCAGATGTAGGAAAGGGGCCATGAGCCAAGACATATGGGTGGCCTTTAGAAACTCGAGAAGAAAACAGATTCTCCGCTAAAGCCGCCAGAAAGGAAAGCAGCCCCACTGAAACCTTGATTTTAGCCTAGTGAGACCTGTGTCGGCCTTCTGATCTATAGAACCATATGATGTTTGTATTGTTTAAGTCACCAAGTTTGTGGTAATTTATTACAGCAACAATAGAAAAATAATACAGTTTATAAGTAACTTTAGTTTTATAAATTATTAATTTCATTTTACTCAGCCTAATTCTAGAAATAATGCATATGTAACATATATATAGACAAAAACACTAGACTAAGATAACGTAGATTCTAGTCACAGTTTGACAGCTAAATGTATGTGTGACCATGTATTATGGATTGACTTATGTCCCCCCCAAAATGTTTGTATCCATTTGGCAGGGCCATGATTCCCAGTATTGTGTGGTTGTCCTCTGTTTTGTGATTGTAATTTTATGTTAAAGAGGATTAGGGTGGGATTGTAACATCCTTACTAAGGTCACATCCCTGATCCAATGTAAAGGGAGTTTCCCTGGGGTGTGGCCTGCACCACCTTTTATTTTACAAGAGATTAAAGGAAAGAGAAGCAAGCAGAGAACTGGGGACCTCATACCACCAAGAAAGCAGTACCAGGAGCAGAGCACGTCCTTTCGACCCAGGGTCCTTGCGTGGAGAAGCTCCTAGCCCGAGGGGAGATTGATGAGAAGGCAGACAGAGAGAGAGTGCCTTCCCCTGGAGCTGACACCCTGAATTTGTACGTTTAGCCTACTTTCTATGAAGAAATAGATTTCTCTTTGTTAAAGCCATCCATTTGTGATATTTCTGTTATAGCAGCACTAGATGACAAGACACCGTGAGTAAACTGTTTTGTCACTGTTTGGATACCAATTTTCTTGTTTATAAAATGAAACTTATAAAGTAATTGTAGTGAGTTTCTAGAAATTTGTCCATTTCCTCTAGGTTTTCAAATTTGTTAGAGTACAATTTTTTACAGTATTCTGTTATGATTCTTTAAGTTTCAGTTGGGTCTGTTGTGATATCACCCATCTCATTTCTTATACGGGTTATCTGCTTCCTCTCCTGTTTTCCTTTTGTCATTTTGGCCACTGGTTTATCAATTTTGTTGATCTTTTCAAAGAGCCAGCTTTTGGTGTTGTTAACTCTTTCAGTTGTTTTTCTCTTCTCTGTTTTATTTAATTCTGCTGTAATTCTTATTATTTCCTTTCTTCTGGCGCCTAAGGGCTTCTTTTGCTGCTCTCTTTCTACTTGCTCCAGTTGTAGGGTTAATGTTTTGAATATGGCTCTTTCTTCTTTTTGGATATGTGCGTTTATTGCTGTAAATTGATCTCTGAGCACTGCTTTTGCTGTGTCCCAAAGGTTCTGGCAGGATGTGTTTTCATTCTCATTTGGTTCTATGAATTTCTTTATTCCATCCTTAATTCCTTCTATAAGCCAGTAGTTTTTGAGCAAAGTGTTGTTCAGTTTCCATGTCTTTGATTTTTTTTCCTTGCTTTTTCTGTTATTGATTTCTACTTTTACGGCTTTATGGTCAGAAAAGACGCTTTGTAATATTTCAGTGCTTTGAATTCTGTTAAGGCCTGCTTTATGGCCTAGTAATGTGGTCTATTCTGGAGAATGTTTCACGTGTGTTGGAAAAGAATGTATACTTGTCTGCTGTTGGGTGGAGTGTTCGGTATATGTCTGTGAGATCAAGTTGGTTGATTGTAGCATTCAGCTCTCAATTGTTATAAAATAAATCAAAATTGAATAGAACTACCATATGACCCAGCAGTTCCACTCCTAGGTGTATACCCAAGGTCCTTGAAAGCAGTGAGGCAAACAGATACATGTACACCAGTGTTCATTTCAACACTATTCACAATAGCCAAAAGAGGTCTTTTGCAGCAGATTTGCCCAATGCAATATGTCATTTCATTTCTTGACTGCTGTTTCCATGGGCGTTGATTGGGGATCCAAGTAAAATGAAATCCTTGACAACTTCAATCTTTTCTGTTTATTGTATGTTGCTTATTGGTCCAGTTGTGAGGATTTTTGTTTTCTTTATGTTGAGGTGTAATCCACACTGAAGGCTGTAGACTTTGATCTTCATCAGTAAGTGCTTCAAGTTCTCTTCACTTTCAGCAAGCAAGGTTGTGTCATCTGCATATTGCAGGTTGTTAATGAGTCTTCCTTAAATCCTAATGCCGTGTTCTTCATATAGTCCAGCTTTTTGGATTATTTGCTCAGCAAACAGCCTGAATAAGTAAATGGAATACTACTCAGCCACAAAGAGAAATGAAGTCCTGATACATGCTACAACATGAATGAACCTAGAAAACATTATGCTGAGTGAAATAAGTCAATCACAAAAGGACAAATATTGTATGATCACTCTTCATGAAATGACAAAAATATGCAAATGTATAGCGAACAGAGCTCCTTAGTGGTTACCAGGGGCAGGAGGAAGGGGAAGAGGGGAAGTCATTGTTTGGGAAGCAGTTAGTTTCTGTTGATGGTGATGGGAAATTTGGTATTAAGGGTAATGATTGCACAACATGATTAATGTAGTTGATATCACTAAGTTGTACACCTGAAAAATTTTCAGTTGACAAATGTTATATGTATTTTTACAACAGTAAGAAAAGAAACCTCAGGGTAAAACAGAATATATAAATAGCTATTAATTCAAGATTACATTGATGAGAGTATCATTACATAAATTGCATTTATAAGAATGAATTCTATACAAAATGACAAGAGCAATTAAAATTTAAAAAATGACTTAAAATGTATAACAAAGCCCTTAACGGAAGGATCACATTTTAAGACTGAGAAAACATTAAAGATTTCTTGAAAGGAAACCTGTAAAATAAAAAATATATATGGATCTGATGAGTATCATTATCTAATCTAAATCAGATTATTTTTCTTCTCTTTCTGACACCTTGTCTATCATTGTTCAGATTAGAGGATTTTACAGAAAAATTCATTGTTTTTGATCTTCAGAAACAAACTGTTGGCTTCTTTGTGTATTTTACTCAGTGCATTTCAGTACATTTGGTACAAAAGATGGATTATGACAAGTCATTTATGCCATTTCTGAAAATAAATTCCAAATGAGAGTATCATGATGCCATAGTCGCACAGGAATCTATAAACCAGCAATGTCTTACATAGTGATGTTTCTAGCATACTGTGGTTAAGACCACCAAAACTCTTCAACTAGAAATCTATCACACTTTTGCTGGGGAGTGTTCATTTACAGGGAGAAAAAATTTATTTCCAGGTTATTAAAGAGAAAATATTTTTATTGTGATAATTCTTAGTAATTTTTTAAGTGAATTACTGAACTATAATTCTAAAATAATGATTATTCTCTACTTAAGACTGTCAAATGTTGTCTCAAGTGAATAATAATTAGGGTCATATTACAAATTCCAGCCAGGTCAAGGAAACATTCTCAAACCAAAAAGAGAATCAAAGCAAAAAGATTATCACAATTTGGAATTCCACAACTACTAGATATATTAATGACTTACATAACTGGAAAACAGTTTTAGGGATTTATTACATATGTGATTCTGAAGTAGGACACACTTTCAAAAGTTGATTTTTGATGACAGCTTTATTTAGCCATACTTCAACCACAGAAGTCAGTGGTTTCACAGGGGAACGTATAGATGATCTGACAGTCAGACATCAACTACCTTTCTTGTATTTTAATATTTGTTTTATTCATGAGAAGACATGGAAGCTCTAGGAGTAAAATTATATACTACGTTTAATAACTTTGCAATATGTTCCATTACGATTTAATAAAAAAAGTATCTTTTTAAAATATTTCCCTTAAAATCATGATGCTATCAATACAACTGAAGACAGTTTCAGGATATGATATAATTTACATAAGCAGTCATTCTGTTTATAAATGCTCAGTGTCTCAGCCGCTGTTCACTTAAATTGGTGATGACTTGCTTTTTATTTGAAAGTGAAATTATAAGTTCCTTCACATTTGTCTTAGTTATCTAGTGCTGCTATAACTACACGTGGATGGTTTTAACAAACATAAATTTATTTTCCCACAGTTTAGGAGGCTAAAGTCTGAATGCATGGCACAGGCTCTAGGGGAAGGCTTTCTCTCTGTTGGCTCTCAGGGAAGGTCCTTTCTCTTCAGTTTTATTCCTGGTTCCTTGGAGATCTCCATGTGACTTGGCGTCAGCCTTCCCCCATCTTTGCATCTTGAATACTTGTTTAATCTGTATTATATCTCAAATAAAATGACTCAGGACATACCCTACAGTAATCCTGTCTCATTAACATAGCAGAGACAGGCCATTCCCAAATGGGAATATAACCATACGTGTCAAAACCAAAAACCAAATCCACTGCTGTGGAGTCAGTTCCGAGTAGATCTGTCCCATAGAGTTTCCAGGGAGCAGCTGGTGGATTTGAACTGCTAACCTTTTGGTTAGCAGCTCACCTCTTAACCACTGCACACCAAGGCTCCAACCACAGGTATAGAGGTTAGAATTTACAGCACATATTTTGAGGGGACACAATTCAGTCGATAACATTCCACCATTTGGCACCACAAAACTTACGTCCTTGGCACATGCAAAACACATCCACCTCATCACATCATCCCAGAAGTCCTAAATCAAATACAGGTTCAAAATCTCATCTTCTGAATCATCTAAAGCAAATATGGGTGAGATTGTAGGCGTGTTACATCCTGGGGCAAAATTTCTCTTCATCTGTTAGCCTGTGAAATCTAGAATACAGGTTATCTGCTTCCAGAGTACAGTGGTGGAACAGGCACAAGTTACATTTAATGTGGACATATATCATTTATGACTTTGTAATAATTTCTGGAGTTCCTACTCCTCTCTGTACCTCTGGGGAAATGGATAGCTACCTATAGGTAACTATGGTTCCTTATCAAATTAAAGGGAGATTTGAACCTTCCACTGGGTTAAGAAATAACAGTCCTTAAAAATCTACCCTGGGGGACATCTAGGTCAATTGGCATAACAAAGTTTATTAACAAAATGTTCTGCATCCTACTTTGGTGAGTGGCATCTGGGGTCTTAAAAGTCAGCGAGCAGCCATATAAGATATATCAGTTGGTCCCAGCACACTTGGAGTAAAGGAGAATGAAGAACACCCAAAGTCACAAGGAAGGCATTAGCACAAGAGACATAAAGGGCCACATAAACCGGAGACTGCAACAGCCTGAGACCAGAAGAACTAGATGGTGCCTGGCTACCACCAGTGACCGCCTTCATGGGGAACACAACAGAGAGTCCCTGTTTGGAGCAGGAGAAAAGTGGAGTGCAGAACTCAAATTCTAGTGAGAAGACAGACTTAATGGTCTGAATGAGACTGGAGGAACCCTAGAGAGCATGACCCACGGACTCTCTGTCAACCCAGCACTAAAACCATTCTTGAGGCCAACTCTTCAGTCAAAGATTAGACTGGACTCTGGGACATAAAATAATGCTTGTGAAGAGTGTGCTTCTTAGCTCAAGTAGATACATGAGACTAAATGGGCAGCTTCTGTCTGGATGTGAGATGAGATGGCAGAGAGGGTCAGGAACTGGTTGAATGGACACAGGAAATCAGGTGGAAAGGAGGAATATTCTGTCACAGTATAGGGAGAGCAATAAGGATCACATAACTATGTATAAATTTTTGTATGAGAGACTAACTTGAATTGTAAACTTTCACTTGAAGTACAATAAAATGAAATTAAAAAAAATAATCTACCCTGGGGAGATGGGGCCAAGGTGGCGGAGTAGTCCCATGCTTCCAGTGGTCCCTCTTACAACAAAGACCTGAAAAAACAAGTGAATTGATTATATGTGACAATCTAGGAGCCCTGAACATCAAAGCCAAAGTTGAGGAATCGGACTGAGTGGCAAGGGTAGGGAGAGATGGTTCAGAAGCAGCAAGGAGTTGCTAGACATGACGCTTTGGGACCTGGCACCCTGTGGGCCGGATCAGCTGGCATGCGCGGTGAGGTGGTCAGTGGCGTTTGGGATGCGTTTTCCATGTTGGGAGAGACCAAGCGGCAGAGTCTGCTCAGGCCTCCAGACTCAGTAAAAAGTGACGCTCAGTTGGTAAAAGATAAGTATGTGTGTTTAGCCTACTGCGCAGATCAAAAAACACTGGGAAGAACCTTTCCCATTTACCTGCTCCCTCTCTGCTCTGCACCAGGTCCTGCGCCAGCTTCAACGATTGCCACATCCCCTGGGATGGATGTAAGACCCTTGACTCACCCTAAGCCATTCTCCCGGCCTTGGAGAGGAAACAAATTAACAAACAGGAAAAATTAATCTGCGAGCTCCAACGATTGCCACATCCCCTGGGATGGATGTAAGACCCTTGACTCACCCTAAGCCATTCTCCCGGCCTTGGAGAGGAAACAAATTAACAAACAGGAAAAATTAATCTGCGAGCTCCCCTAAGGCGGGAACTCAGGGCAGGCACAGCTCCTTTGCCTAGGCACAGGCATAAGGGGTCCACAGACTTTGAATGCCTTTCACCTCTGTATAGACCAGTGTGGGCCCATTTGAACAGCATAGGCCTTCATTAGCACAGTACAACAGGGTAGACACCTGAAGCCTAACTTCACTGTATCAGCTATGTGGTGGAGTGGCAGGTTCATGACATTTGATACTGCTCTGCCCATTAAGCAGTGTCCTCACCCACATCAGGGGCCTGAGGACTGGTGGCTCCACCCACGTCACCTAGCCACCTGTGATAGTGGTCCAAGGATAACTGGTGCCTCCCAGTCCTTACAGCCAACAGCATTTGGTGCTCATAGTCCTGCTGCAAAACCCACCCACCTACACACTCTATGGAACAGGGACAGTCATCAGCCCCCTGCCTTGCTCAGGGCATGACCCCTTACTGTAACCAGATACCTGTGCCTACTCCTATCACCACTGCTCATCTAGGACTGTAGGTGAGAGCCTGCATCACACACTTGGTGACCGACTGTCTAGACATCTGAGCTGAATCCATACAAGAAAAGTAAATGGACTCTAGGGCTCACATACCTAGTAGCAGATCTAACAACCTGGTGACACGTTAGAGCTTCAAAGGTGCCAATAATCAAACTAGCTTACACGAGCAGCCTATTTGGGCATATCCAGACAAAACAAGAAGCTAGGACACAGTAAGCAAATATAAAATATATATAACTTATTGATGGCTCGGAGACAACAGTGAATAGCATATCACATAAAGAGGCAGACCATGATGGCTTCAGCAAGCTTGTAAAATAAAGAATCAAGAAATCTAACGGAGGAAGAGAATTTCTTGAAATTACAGGAGGTAGAATACAAATGATTAATATACAGACCTCTTAAAGAGATCAGGAAGGAAATCAGGCAAAACACAGAA
Organism: Dugong dugon; assembly: GCA_030035585.1. Taxonomy (NCBI): domain Eukaryota; kingdom Metazoa; phylum Chordata; class Mammalia; order Sirenia; family Dugongidae; genus Dugong; species Dugong dugon. Next base: position 74,296,089 of record CM057472.1, read on the forward strand.
CAAGCCAAAAAACGCACAGACAAAGCAACAGAGGAACTTAAGAAGATTATAGAAGAGCAGAATGACAAATTTAACAGGCTACGAGAATCCATAGATAGCAAACAGAAATCCAGATTAGCAATAAAATTTCAGAATTAGACAACTCAACAGAAAATCATAGGAGCTGAATTGAGGCAGCAGAAGTCAGAATTAGTGAGATTGAAGGTAAAGCACTTGACACGAACTTGTTTGAGGAAATATCAGATAAAAGGATTGAAAAAAATGAAGAAACCCTAAGAATTATATGGGAGTCTATCAAGAGGAATAACGTACGAGTGGTTGGACTACCAGAAGAAAGGGGGATAACAGAAAATACAGAGAGAATTTTTGAAGATTTGTTGGCAGAAAACTTCCCTGATATTGTGAAAGATGAGACGATACCTACCCAAGATGCTCATCGAACCCCACACAAGGTAGATCCCCAAAGAAAGTCACCAAGACATGATATAATCAAACTTGCCAAAACGAAATGTAAAGAGAGAATTTTAAGAGTGGCTAGGGATAAACGAAAAATCATCTGCAAAGGAAAGTCAATAATTCTAAGCTCGGACAACTCAGCAGAAACCATGCAGGCAAGAAGGCAGCGGGATGACATATATAAGGCCTTGAAGAAAAAAATAGCCAGCCAAGAATTATATATCTAGCAAAACTGTCTCTCAAATATGATGGCGAAATTAGGGCATTTCCAGATAAACGAAAGTTTAGGGAACTTGTAAAAACCGAACCAAAATTACAACAAATACTAAAGAGAGTCCTCTCATTAGAAAATCAATAACATCAGATAACAACAAAAGACTAGAATAGAGGACAGAGGAACTAGATATCAACCCAGATAGGGAAGACGCAAAAACAAATCAAAGGTAGAACACTGAAAATAGGGAAACAGAGAGGTCAATAAATAAAACATGACAACATTAAAACAAAAAACAGGGACTAAAAAATGTAGTCATAGATGTTTCATATGTAGAGAAAGTCAAGGCGATATTAAGAAATAAAAGAGTGGTATAAACTTAGAAAAATAGGGTAAATACTAAGGTAACCACAAACAAAACTAAAAATCCTACACATCAAAAAAAAAAAAAAAAAAAGTAAAGACTCAGCTAATACAAAATCAACAACAAAGATAAAAAAGAAAAGAAAATACATAAAGAAAAACAACTCAGCACAGAAAATTAAGTGGAACAAAGAAACTGTCGACAACACACACAAAAAAGACTTCAGAACTAAACACATACCTGTCAATAATTACACTGAATGTAAATGGACTAAATCCACCAATAAAGAGACAGAGAGTGACAGAATGGATAAAAAAACATGATCTGCCTATATGCTGCCTATAAGAGACACACCATAGACTTAAAGACACAAACAAAGTAAAACTCAAAGGATGGAAAAAAATGTATCAATCAACACTCAAAAAAGAGCAGGGGTGGCAATATTAATCTCTGACAAAATAGACTTTAAAGTAAAATCCACCACAAAGGATAACGAAGGATACTATATAATGATTAAAGGTTTAATACAGTAGGAGGACATTACCATAATATATACGTACCCAACGACAGGGCTCCAAGATACATAAAACAAAAACCCTATCAGCATTGAAAAGAGAGATGGACAGCTCCACAGTAATAGTAGGAGACTTCAACCCACCACTTTTGCAGAAGGACAGAACATCCAGAAAAAAACTCAATAATGACACGGAGGATCTAAATGCCAAAATCAACCAACTTGACGTCATAGACATATACCGAACACTCCACCCTACAGCAGCCAAGTATAGTTTCTTCTCCAATGCACATGGAACATTCTCCAGAATAGACCACATAGTAGGCCATAAAGCAGGCCTTAACAGAATTCAAAGCACTGAAATATTACAAAGCATCTTTTCTGACCATAAAGCTGTAAAAGTAGAAATCAGTAACAGAAAAAGCAAGGAAAAAAAAAATCAAACACATGGAAACTGAAGAACTCCTTGCTCAAAAGCTACTTGGTTATAGAAGAAATTAAGGCTGGAATAAAGAAATTCACAGAATCAAATGAGAATGAAAACACATCCTACCAGAACCTTTGGGACACAGCAGAAGCAATGCTCAGAGGTTAATTTATAACAATAAATGCACACATCCAAAAAGAAGAAAGGGCCACAATCAAAACATTAACACTACAACTCTAACAAATAGAGAGCAGCAAAAGAAGCCCTCGGGCACCAGAAGAAAGCGAATAATAAAAATCATAGCAGAATTAAATGAAATAGGAAAACAATTGAGAGTTAACAAGACCAAAATTAAAAAGATCAACAAAATCGATAAACCATTGGCCAAGCTGAACAAAGAAAATCAGGAGAGGAAGGACAAACCCAAATAAGAAATGAGATGGCGATATAACAATAGACCCAACTGAAATTAAAAGAATAGTAACAGAATACTATGGAAAATTTTACTCTAACAAATTTGAAAACCTAGAGGAAATGGACAAATTTCTAGAAACACACTATCTACCTAAACTAACACAAGCAGAGGTAGAACAACTAAATAAACCTATAACAAAAGAAGAGATTGAAAAGGTAATTAAAAAACTTCCAGCAAAAAAAAAAAGCCCTGGCCTGGATGGCTTCACTGGAGAATTCTTCCAGACTTTCAGAGAAGAGTTAACACCATTACTACTAAAGGTATTTTTCAGAGCATAGAAAAGGATGGAATACTCCCAAACTCATTCTGTGAAGCCAGCATAACCCTGATACCAAAACCAGGTAAAGACACCACAAAAAAAGAAAATTTCAGACCAGTGTGCCTCATGAACATTGATGCAAAAATCTTCAACAAAATTCTAGCCAATAGAATTCAACAACGTATCAAAAAAATAATTCACCATCACCGAGTGGGATTCATACCAGGTGTGCAGGGGTGGTTCAACATTAGAAAAGCAATCAGTGTAATCCATCACATAAATAAAACAAAAGACAAGAATCACATGATCTTATCAATCAATGTAGAAAAGGCATTTGACAAAGTCCGACATCATGTATGATAAAAACTCTCAGCAGAATAGGAATAGAAAGGAAATTCCTCAACATAGTAAAGAGTATTTATACAAAGCCAACAGACAACATCATCCTAAATGGAGAGAGTCTGAAAGCATTCCCCTTGAGAATGGGAACCAGACAAGGGTGCCCTTTATCACCACTGTTATTTAACATTTTGTTGGAGATCCTAGCCAGAGCAGTTAGGCTAGAAAAAGAAATAAAGGGCATCCAGATTAGTAAAGAAGAAGTAAAAGTATCTCTGTTTGCAGATGATATGATCTTATACACAGAAAACCCCAAAGAATCCAGAAGGAAACTACTGGAACTGATGGATTTCAGCAAAGTTTCAGGATACAAGATAAACATACAAAAATCTGTTGGATTCCTCTACACCAAGAAGCAGAACTTCCAAGAGGAAGTCACCAAATCAATACCATTTACAATAGCCCCTAAGAAGACAAAACATTTAGAAATAAATCTATCCAGAGACATAAAAGACCTGCACAAATAAAACAACAAGACACTTCTGCAAGAAACCAAAGGAGAACTACATAAGTGGGAAAACATACCTTGCTCATGGATAGGAAGATTCAACATTTTGAAAATGTCAGTTCTACCCAGAGTGATCTATAGATACAGTGCAATCCCGATCCAAATTCCAATGGCATTTTTTGATGAGATAGAGAAACAAATCACCAACTTCATGTGCAATGGGAAGAGTATCACTGCAGAAGAACAAAGTGGGAAGCCTCACAGCTGCCTGATTTTAGAACCTGTTACACCATCACGGTAGTCAAAGCAGCCTGGTGTTGGTACAACATACACATAGACCAATGGAATAGAATTGAGAACCCAGACATAAATTCATCCTCTTATGAGCAGCTGATATTTGACAATGTTTGAAAGTCTGTTAATTGGGGAAAAGACAGCCTCTTTAACAAACGGTGCTGGCATAACTGGATATCCATCTGCAAAAAACTGAAACAAGACCTGTACTCACACCATGCACAAAAACCAACTCAAAATGGATCAAAGACCTAAATATAAAATTGAAAGTGATAAAGATCATGGAAGAAAAATTAGGGACAATGCTAGGAGCCCTAATACATGGTAGAAACAGAATATAGACCATAAGTAACAATGCAGAAATACCAGAAGAGAAACTTGATAACTGGGAGTTCCTAAAAATCAAACACTTAGGCTCCTGAAAAGCCTTCACCAAAAGAGTTAAAAGACAACTTAGAGACTGGGAAATATTTTTGGCTATGACAAATCCAACCAGTATCTATCTGTAAAATCTACAAGATACTGCAAAACGTCAACAACAAAAAGACAAATAACAGAGTTAAAAAATGGGCAAAGGATATGAACAGGCAGTTTGCCAAAGAAGACATTCAGGCTGCTAATGTACACATGAGGAAATGCTCACAATCATTAGCCATTAGAGAAATGCAAAACTACATTGAGATACCATCTCACCCCAACAAGGCTAGCATGAATCCAAAAAACAGAAAATAATAAATGTTGGAGAGGTTGTGGAGAGACAGGAATACTTACACACTGCTGGTAGTAATGTAAAGTAGTACAACCACTTTGGAAATCAATTTGGCACTTCCTTTAAAAGCTAGAGATAGAAGTACCTACGATCCAGTAATCTCACTCCTTGGAATATATCTTAGAGACATAAGAGCCATCACACGAATCGATAATATGCACACCCATGTTCATTGCAGCACTGTTCACGATAGCAAAAAATTTAAACAGCCTTGGTGCCCATCAACAAATGAATGTATAAATAAGTTATGGTATATTCACAGAATGGAATACTATGGAACAATAAAGAACAATGATGAATCTGTGCAACATCTCATAACATGGATGAATCTTGAAGACATGTTGAGTGAAACTAGTCACAAAAGGACAAATATTGTATGAGACTACTATTATAAGAACTTAAGAAAAGGTTTGAACATAGAAGAAAACATTCTTTGATGGTTATGAGGGTGGTGAGGGAGTGAAGTACTCACTAGATAATAAATAATTATCTTAGGTGAAGGGAAGGACAGTACACACTACAGGGGAAATCAGCACAACTGGACTAAACCAAAGCTAAGACATTTCCTGAATACAAGCAAACACTTCAAGGGGCAGAGTCACAGGGGCAGGGTCTGGGGACCGTGGTTTCAGGAGACATCTAGGTCAATTGGCATAATAAAGTTTATTAAGAAAATGTTCTGCATCCCACTTCGGTGAGTGGTGTCTAGGGTCTTAAAAGCTTGCGAGCGGCCATCTAAGATGCATCTATTGGTCCCAACCCACCTGGAGCAAAGGAGAATGAAGAACACCAAAGAGACAAAGAAACTATTAGCCCCAGAGATAGAGAGGGCCACATAAACCGGAGACTCCATCAGCCTGAGACCAGAAGAACTTGATGGTGTCTGGCTACTACCAATGACTGCCCTGACAGGGAACACGACAGAGAGTTCCTGATGGAGCAGGAAAAAAGTGAGGTGCAGAACTCAAGTTCTAGTCAGAAGACCAGAATTAATAGTCTGACTGAGACTGGAGGGACCCTGGAAGACATCGGCCCCCGACTTTCCATTAGCCCAGATCTGAAACCATTCCTGAGGCCAACTCTTGAAAGATTAGACTGGAGTATTTGATGTAGAATGATACTCGTGAAGAGAGTGGTTCTTAGCTCAAGTAGTTACTTGAGACTAAATTGGCAGCTGCTGTCTAGAGGCAAGATGAGAAGGCAAAAAGGCACAGGAGCTGGTTGAATGGTCACAGGAAATCCCAGGTGGAAAGGAAGAGTGTGTTGTCACATTATAGGCAGAGCAGCTAGAGTCACATAGCATTGTGTGTAGAAATTGTATGAGAAACTGACTTGAAGTGTAAACTTTCACTTAAAGCACAATTAAAAAATAATAATCTACCCTTGTGGTTCCCAGATTTTTGAATTTCATGGATTAATAAAATGTATTTTAAAAGTTTGGAGGATGAACACAGAAGTGCCAACTTTGTATTTTTCTAAGTTAGAGCATAGTAAAATCCAACTACTGCCAACTATCACCATCATGACATAAAAGAACATTTGAACATTAAAAAGTAGCAAGGACAAGTCACTGAATAAGTGACTTCTAAATAAAAGACTTCTAAATTCAATAAGTTTAGCTTTATAGAAAGTTAATACATTGTCTTTTTAAATTTTAATGAGAATGACTATAACTTTACAAAAAATGCATCTGTAGTACCACTAATAATTAACTCCCTTTATTTTATTGACATCAGGCCTGACACTTAGAAGTGTGTTAGTTTCCTAAGTGGTAGATCTAGGCAGGGACTGAAACCAAGGAGTAGGAGGGATTTAGAAGTAGTAGTTTTTTTCTTAGAGTGACTCCCTTTGAATTCAAATCCAACATTTTAATGTAGTAAATAATAATTTATCTTCTCTGCCTCTCCCACTTTACATTTGCTCCAGAAACATCACATTCTACCACCTTTAAGGTTTTTCAGTTCAGTATTATCTAATCCTCTGTTCTTTCCATATCTTTGAGCCTTCATTTTGTTTCTTTGGAGAGATCTTATGCTTTATATTGACATTTATATTTAAAAATTAAAATAATATGTGATATATTTGATATAGTACAGAAATGTATAAAGTGAAAAATAAATTTGTTCTCCACGCCCCCATCCTCATTATTTTCAACCTGCAATCCCTTTCCCTACAGGTAATTACTATTAATAATTTCTAGCACATCTTTTTGGAAAACATTTTATGCATATGCCAAGAAATGACTGTATTTAAATTTGCCTTTTATATCTATTAAAATATAAACAAATTAGTTTACCTGTGGTACATTTTTAGTCTTATTCCTGGCTCTACTTTGGCTTCATGTTTCTTTTTCCATTTTAAAGAGTTCACGCTTATTTTATACTCTGTGATCACATTGTTTTAAATATACTTTTATTTGAAATTCTTCTGGATACAAGAAAGGACACAAATAAATAGTACTTTGGCATGTTTTTAGCATGCTACAATTAAATCTAGAATGAATTACTAATTCTGTAAGTGTGAATGTGATTGTAAGCTAAGAATTTTTACCAGTTAAGAGTATTAGAAAGCAGTATTTCTTGACATGTATATCATTAAATCTTTTATTTTCCCTAGATTTTATAGTAAAGTTATGTGTTGCCATTGAGTCGATACCGACTCTTAGCAACCCTAGAGAATAGAGTAGAACTGCCCCATAGTGTTTCCAAGGAGCGCCTGGTGGATTTGAACTGCCAGCCTTTTTGGTTGCAGATGTAGCTCTTAAACACTACACCACCAGGGTTTCCAAGTTTTGTGTAAGAAGTAAAATTTGTGGTTTTTCCTTAGTTTTTGTATTGAGTGAGTCATCTATACAAAGGAGAAGAAGAATAAGGGTAAGTGTGTGTGTCAGATTTAGTTTAATTTAGAAAATAATTAAATTATCACAAGGAGAGAATGTATTATATGCCAACAATCATGCTCATTCATATGTACATTCAAATGCAATTTACCACAGCAGTCATACTATAAAATATTTGGTTTTCTTTCTTTTTTATTGTAAATGTATTGCCCATTCATTTTGCTGATATTTTATTGCTAAGTGCTGTGTACTTCTTTGATTACGTTTCTCTTTCATGCTGAGATGCATAACTAATTTGGATAAATTACCCACAGTGGACTGAGAGTCCTCTTTGATGATAGTGGACATCTTTTCAAATAGAGTTGTACTTTGAACTTCATAGGTCCTTTCTACGTGAATTTAACAGGTTTCTTGGTCAGTGAATTTGGAGTCTTTGCGAAAGAAATCTACTGAGGTAGTGTAGGATGTATGTGTTTTTGCCATGTTGTTCATATTGTATTTGTTTAGCTTAGATATACAGTTTACAGTAAAAGTCATTTCTCAGACAGAAGCAGTTAGTATGAGATTCAATGCTGGGTGTTTGACCTTTTGAAATTAAATGACTTTAGCTAGGTGAGAAATAATTTTCTCTATTTCTACCTGGATAATCCAGAATGATTACATAAACTGAATAAACCTAAATGATTACACAGTTGAGATAATTCTGTATGATTACTCAACTTGAATAATCGAGAATAAGTTGGTTATATCGTTAGTAGGACTTCCTGGGTCGTGCAAATGGTTAACCCATTTGGCTGCTAACTGAAAGGTTGGAGGTTTGAGTCCACCCTGAGGTGCCTCAGAAGAAAGGCCTGGTGATCTGCTTCCAAAAAATCAGGCCACTGAGAATGTTGTGAAGCACAAGTTCTACTCTGACATGTATGGGGTTGCCATAAGTCAGAATCAGCCTGACAGCGACTGATTGTATATCCACGGTGGCTAGTGCAATGCCTAGCATATAGTCAATAGCAGATTTTCAATAAACAGTTTTGAGAGTTATTTTAAAGAAGCAAAAAATACATTTTTATGTTTTATTTTAAAGAATGTCACTCAGGAAAAAAAATTGTATATCAGGATAACTTTACATAGCACTTTAATTTCTGCATTAAATTTACATATTAGTTACAAGCTCTTCAAATCATTAAACTGTATTTTTAAAATTTTGCTTAAGTTTCCTCACTTTATAAAAATAGGGTTATGATACTTAATACTTCCTGACATATTTAAGAAGTTAATACCTGTTAACAAGTAAAACCCCTTTTATGAGAGGTTTATAGAGAGAAAAGCAATTATTCAGAATGGCTGCTTGGAATGTGCCCACATAGGAAAACTGGAGAAAGCAAACCAAGAAAATAAAAGCAAAAATATTGGTACAATTTGACAGAGGGTAATAAGAAAGGGACTGTACTAGAGTCAGATTTTCTTGGGAAAGAGGAAGTAGTATATTGTTTTGAGCAAAAAATGAAGGCAAAACAGTTTAAAGCAAATAATTTAAAAAGTGTATTTGTAGTATACTAGTATATACTAGTAGTGTGTTTTGAAGGTCCCTAGGTGGTGCAAATGGTTTGTGCTCAGCTGCTGACCTACAGGTTGGAAGTTTGAACTCACCCACCAGTACCATGAAAGATAGGCATGGCGATTTGCTTCTATTAAGATTACAGCCAAGAAAACCCTATGGAGCAGTTCTCCTCGGTAAAACAGGCTTGCCATGAGTCGGAATCAACTTGACGGTAACTAACAAGAAGTATGTTTTGAGATTAGAAACCCAGTCTTAAGAAACTGTGAAGTCATTCATAACTAGTATACATAAAGGTGACTGAAAATGATTGATAAAAAAGATGGCAGTCAGTTGTTAAGTTCTAGAATGTTTGTCAGAGATGAAAAGAGAGATGGAGATGAGAACAGTTCTGTAGGTGACTTTGGAGAATGGGTAAATATTTTAATGTGTCAAGAAAATAACTAGAAAAAGTAGGAGGTTAGTGATGAGTTAGGGAATAACACCAGAAGTGTTACACTTTGAGTTTCTTTTCTTTACTCCAGTTTATTTATTTAATTTGACATAAAAGTTTCAATCTTCTTTATTCATAATCCATCAGAGTTTCAACTTGCAAAGTCTAGAGAGCAGTTTCAATGCTATGTTTAAACATCTGTTAATTTACTGTTTTATCCCAGGTTGTCTTTGGACCAGCAAAATATTTTTTGATCTCTTAACTCTTTTATTCTGTGTGTTAGTGTTGAAATATATTTGTTCCAAAACCCATTGCCATCAAATCAATTCCGACTCATAGCAACCCTATGGAACAGGGTAGAACTGCTCCGTAGCGTTTCCAGGGAGCGGCTGGTGGATTCGAACTGCTGACCTTTTGGTTAGCACCCGAGCTCTTAACCACTGCGCCACCAGAGTTCCATATTTGTTCCAGGGCCTGCCAGTTTTAGGAATGCTGTAACTGCTTTTCTCTGAACTAGATGTACATTGATTATTTTGGAAATAAGAATCAAAGGATTTTGTTTGTTTTTAATTATAACATTCAAGGGGCATTGGGTTTGTACTAGTTTTGAATCCATTCCATCAGTTGCCAAACATTCAGCCTCTTGACTCAGACGCAGATTTATTTACATTAAATGCCACAAATGAATATCTCCAAGGTAACAAAAATAGCATACCCTTAACTCTGTTATGTCATTTTTAGTGTTGAGCAGCAAACAGTAAGCATGGGCTTGAAATAAAAAGAATAATTATAAAGTGTTAGGACTCATAAATGCTTAAGAGGTTATCAACTCTCAATTCCTTTTCTTTTCAAATTCTGACCTTTGGATAGGTAATTAACCATATATATATGGTTATATATATTATTATTATTGTTAACATTAAACTAATTAATATAAAAGTATGATATTGTAAAATGTTAAAGAATATTATTATACTAATCAAAGGTATTACCACCCTAATTCTAAAAATCAAGAGAAGCAGTAGCAAAAGGTATTACGTAGTATATGTATGAACTTACAGATATTAACCTTTTTTGGAATTTTTAATTTTATCTTTTTTATTTCACCACCCTGTTAACACATACAGTCTGGGATTTAAAGTAGTTAATGATACCCTGAAAACATGAAAGTAAAAAATAGTGTCAAAACCCACCCACTGCTGTTCAGTAGATTCCGACTCAGATTTGATCAATACTTTTAGAGACTTCCAGGAAATAAAGAAGTAATATAAGAGCAAAAACAAAACAAAAGCAAAAAAGAAAACTCATTTATTTTTTAATCTATTTTAGTGCTTTCTAATTCTTTTTTATATCATCAGTTTATCAGTATCAGAGTTTCAAGTACTTCTTGTCTTTATTAGGAAGAGTAATAATAATAATTCTAGCACTTACTGAACTACTGCCATCTCATATCAGTTGTTAAAAAAGACTCCTAGTATCCTTCAGTTTCTCTACTTTTTATGTTACTGAGAATTTAGTTAATTCATACCTTTGTCTTAAAGAACCTTAAACTTGAAGCATCTCTGACATTTTAGTATCTGTAACGTACTTTAAAACAATTTCTGGAGAAAGAGATTCAGCAGTTACTGTAATTTATTCAAGGGTTTAATAACCCTTATTGAAGAGATATTTCCATTTAATCAAGTAAGTAAGTATACAAGAGACAAATCTTTGTTTCTAGGGTACGCTCTTAGTTCTGCAGCTAACTTGAGAAGATAGTCTGTTTTAGGAAGGGAATAAAGGTACTAGGGAATTGTATTGACAGTATCTCTGACACATAGTAGATAATAAATATTTTTTTATTGTCTGCTTTTTTCCTAGGCTGGCTTGTATGTATTCCTACACCATTCTGACTGGTAACTTACTAACTATAAAGCCTTTTAACCCCATTAGACTGTGAGCTCCTTGAAGGAACTGTATTCTCTTTATCTCTAAGATCCTTAATCAGGCCTAGCACTGGGAGATAGTTAATTTTTGTTTGTTGGTTTGTTTTCTGAACTGGAGATATTTTTGGGTTTTAGTGGTTTAAGAACGTAGACTCCTAAGTATTTTACAGGGTAGAGTAGAGGACATCACAGTTTGGGACAAATGACAACATATCTCTTGGCAGCGCAGATATGCTGACCTTTAGTAAGGAGCCTAGGACTTAAGCAGAGACTTAGCCACTTTGGAACTTTGGGATATAGATTTGGCTATAGATGCTGACTTTGAAAATTAAACTGAATATGTAAGAGAATGTAAAAATGGCTGGCGGAGGCGTCTGAGCTCCTCTAACTTCACGAGTGGGAAGGAGAATCAAGATCAGTATTAGCCCAAGGCTAATTTCTATAAGCAGAGGTCAGACATACCTCCTCTCTCCAACCATTTTTTTTTTTTTTTAAACCAATTTTGACACAAGCCGTGCCTTCCACAGCAGTCTCTACTTCTCTGCTGGGTTCACTAATTCATTGCCACATAGAACTCACAGACAATACTCATGATTATGGGGTTTATTAGAGAAGTAACAGGTTACAATTCACGATCAGAAACAAGTCAGGATACAGTCCTTCAATCAGGATAGCCTCTTCTCATCTGTGCCCACAGGCTGGCCTCTTTTTGGCCCTAAGCCCCTTGGCCCAGCCTTTGCCTGCTTCAGCAAGTGTTACAAAGCTCTTTAGCTCCACCAGTAAGTGCCCAGAGGCACCCCACTCTGCCAGTAAGCCTAGGCCCAAAGATGCTTAACTGTCTGTGTAGCTGCATGGGTTGGCAAGCCTAGCTCCATCAATAAGTACCTGGAGGCACCCCGACTCTGCCAGCAAGCTTCCTCCCCGAAGGCACTCAGCTCTCCCACTCCATGGGTTGGCAAGCCCTACTGCAGCTGTCTCACACTGGTCTCCTGGTTCCTGCCGTCTTGAGCTGCTATGGCTTTTGCTACTGCTGCACCGCCCTCTCTCACTGTCTTCTGTTACAGCTCCTCCCTCTCTCTCTCTTGTCTCCCTTTAAGCCTAGCAGGATGGAAAACTGACCAATCTCATTAGGATTCCATACACCTTATTTGCATGGTATCACCCCCACCAAGGGTTCAGTGTACCTTATTTGCATTAGCAGCAAGCTGTCCAATCCCCTTGGTGATCCACAAGTGCCTTGTTTGCATAGTCCCACCCAATCGTGAGAGTCACAAAGACTGTGGCTAGAAGGACCATATTAAGTAATTCACTGCACTGCAGAGAGTAACCAAAGAATGTAGCTGGCTAGGTTGTCTTGATTAATAGCAAGCTAGAAGGGCTACAAGTTTTTAAAAAATAATAAAGAATTCTTTTTTTTTTTTTTTTTTTTTAATATATATTTTATTGTACTTCAGGTGAAAGCTTACAGAGCAAATAGTTTCTCATGAAATAGTAGTACACATGTTGTTTTTTGACATTGGTTAACAACCCCACAACGTATTAAGCCTCTAAATTCTCAACCTTTTTTTTTGATGAAAATTACAGATGGCCAAAGATACACCGTTTCAAAAATTTCTACATTCACAGTTCAGTGACATTGACTACGCTCTTCCAACTGTGCTGTTATTCTCACTTAAGATGAAGGCTTACAGAAAAAATAGTTATTCATTTAACAGTTACTACACATGTTGCCCTATGACAATGGTTAACAATCTCACAGCACATCAAGAATATCCTTACTCCACCTTGTGTTCCCTATCACCAGGGGGCTTCCTTGTCCCCTTCTGTCTTCTGGACCTTGTCAGTGGACTATTGTACCTCTTTAGTCTCATTTGTTTATTTATTTATTTATTTATTCTTATTTTATTTAAACACCATTTCAAAACTTTTTACTTACACATTTAAGTGATATTGACTATGCTCTTCCAATTGTGCTGCCATTCTCGCCCAAGATGAAGGCTTACAGGACAAAACAGCCTCCCATTTAATAGTTACTACAAATGTTGCCCTATAGCAGTGGTCAACAATCTCACAATACATCGACAGTGTCCTTATTCAATTTGTGTTCCTTATCATCAGTTTCCTACTCTCCCTCTGCCTTCTGGCCCTTGTCACCGGACTCCTGTACATCATTAGTCCCATTTAGTTTTACTGGGGTGTCCATTCCCAGGCTTAACATCGAACCTTGAAGGTAACTTCCCCTCTGAGCTGAAAGGGTGTCTGGGGGCCACACTCTCGAGGTTTCTCTAGTATTCTTTAGGCCAGTATATCTGGTCTTCTTTTTTTTTTTTTTTTTTTTTTGGGAGTTAAAATTATACTCTACATCCTACTCCGGCTCTGCCCAGAACCCTCTGTTGTGATCCTGGTCAGAGGAGTCATTGGTGGTAGCCGGGCACCATCCAGCTGTACTGGGCTCAGTCCCGTGGAGGCCTTGGTAGCTGTGGACCATTAGTCCTTCGGACTAATCTTTTCCTTGTATCCTGTTCTCTTCGTTCTCCCTTGTTCCCGAAGGGATGAGATCAGTGGAGTATCTTAGATGGCCGCTCATAGGCTTTTAAGACCCCAGACACTACTCACCAAGGTAGAATGTAGAGCATTATCTTTATAAGTAGTGTCATGCCAATTGAGCTAGATGTTCCCCGAGATCATGGTCCCCAGAGCCCTACTAAGGAGCATTCTTGCTGTACTTCTTCCAGGATCTCTTAGGGCGATTAATATTACCTGGTTTAAGTTCTGGAAATTATTTCCTTTAAGTGATTATGGGAATAGCAAACTCATTACTTTAGAATAAACTGAATATAAAATTTGCAGGCTAAATTACCAGCCTGGATAATAGGTTTTATTGTCACTTTTGTTGCTTTTGTTCACGGCTGTATACCCAGCTCTGTAAATAATTATTGAATACAGTTTGTCACTGATTATTATGTTTAGTGATTAACTTTATTTTGGTACTTTGTTAAGTAGGTATTTTTTGAGGGCCGTTATCGGTATGTGTAGGAAACCCTGGTGCCATAGTGGTTACTACTATGGCTGCTAACAAAAAGGTCGGCAGTTCGAATCCACCAACTGCTCCTTGGAAACTCTACGGGGCAGTTCTGCTCCATCCTGTAGGGTCGCTATGAGTCGGAATCAACTCGACAGCAATAGTTTTTATGGGTGTGCGTATGTACTAGGTGCTGTGGGATGCATAAAAAAAGTATAAGATGTACCCCCTGCCATTAAGAGGTTTAAGTTATAGAAAGTTAGGTAAATGAAGAGTGTGATGAGTGATGTTTTAGAAGAAAATATTCAAAACTCAGTGATGGCAACCTAGCTAGTGTTTTGAAAACTTTATTCTCTAATCTCCTATTTTAACGAGGTACTGTTAAAAGAAATAAGAAGTACTGTTATTTCACATTTTAATTAGGGGAAAAAGATAAACTTATTTTTCGTTAGAGGTGTTATTAGACCATTCATCAGTATTTCCAAAAGAAAATTTGTAGAATTCTAGTGAAGCTGTAGAGTTCTACTCTGTCCTATAGGGTCACTATAAATCTTAATTGACTCTTTGGCAATGGGCTTGGTTTGGGTACAGTAGGAGAAATAGGAGGAAATAAATGTTCTGTAAATAATTAGTCACATTTTTAAAGATTTAATTGATTTATTGTATTAATTAATAGAAGTGTTACGGATATTGCTTTATATTTTTGATAAAAACATATTAGTGTTCCTAGTTAAGTTGGTATAACCTGTTTCCTGTTACGACATTTTAAGCCAGATTTTTAGATCCATTTTGATTTAGTGGGAACAGTGCCACCTACTGAGTCACCAACATGCTGTAACATCTATTATTATTTACAGGGATAAAAGAGAGAAAAGTGTATGTTTATTCAGTTATTTTTATTTCTTATTTTATTTTTAAGTTTAATTGTCTTTTTGTTCAGTTTCAAAAGAAATTTTAATGAGAGAATATGAGTAAGCAGGTGCTTTATCTAAAAATTCCTTGGTTGGAAACAGCACTTGAATTTGAACTTTAAATACATTCTCTTTCTAGTACATTAAACAGGTTGAATTCTATCAAAAGCCTACCTAAACTACTTATAGTATGTATCATTTTTCCATCATTATCCCATGACCTTCTTTCATATTCTCCATTCCACAAGCATGTCTTTTCTACTTCCTGGATAAAAACGTCTTTAATAATGGATTGAACGCTTGTCTTGTCAAGTCAGTGGGATAATTCAGTGAATTGTGAAAATTATCCTGATATTCCATCACTACATATGGTCATAATATGTTTATAAACATATGATTACATTTTTACCCTGAAAAGATATTATAGGAAATATGTGTTTCCAAGAATAAAAAGGCATGTTGAAGAAAATATATTATGCTGTGTACTGTAGCTAAACTCAAATCATGTTAGCACATGATTAGTATATAATATATATTTTTGTATCTGTGGTTCTTAATTAATACTGAGTGTTGCCCAACCTGTATTTAAACACCACTGTTGAAAGGAAATTTGACTGATGAAAAAGCTATTCTCCCTCAAGAACTAAACAAATGTTTCCCCATGTACCAATGAATGAATGTGTTAGTGTTGTAGGGAATTGGTTCCACACTGAAAGGGAGAACTGTCACTATTATTGTGAAATTGAATTAAAATAAAATAGATACTGTGTTTCTCTGTCCAGCATATTCTTCCCATTTCTGTTAATACATACTTATCCCTCCCTCCCCAACATACACACCATTATGCTTTAGATAGGGCTGCCAAATATAATATTTCAGCCTTGGTTGTAGGGGTGGGACATTTAATGGTTTGTTATTGGCCGTTAACCTAAAGGTTGGTGGTTTGAAGCTGCTGGACAAAGCCCTGATGAACTGCTTCAGTAAAGATTGTTGTTGTTATTTGCCATCAAGTTGATTCTGATTTGTGGCGACCCCGTGTTCACAGAGTGGAAGTGCTCCATAGGGGTTTCAAGGCTGTGTGTGACCTTTTGGAAGCAGATTCAGGCCTGGCTTTCTGGTGCCTCTGGGTGGGTTTGAACTGCCATCCTTTCAGCTAGTAATCCAATGCCCAATTTGTGCCACCCAGGGATTTCATAAAGATTATAGCAAGAAAAGGCTGTAGGGAGCAGTTCTACCCTGTAACACATGGGATTGCCATGAGTCAGAACTGACTCAGTGGCAATATGTTTGGTTTAGTTTTTGGTAACCAACCATAATACCTCATCTCACTGGTGATAGTAATAGACCCATGGATGGACAGGAGTTCCCAGCTGGGCCAATCAGAATCCTTTGTTAGATTTTTATGTATGAAACTGGAAATCTTGTTTTGTTACCAGGTAGCCAAACTGGCACAAAGTAGATTTAGAGCTGCAGGGAGTCATGTTCACCCTCCCATCCCCACATCATATAGACTTGTCTTTAGTAGGAGAGAATGAAGTCCCCCACGAAGCAGCAGAGACCAAAGAGCTGTAAAGACAGAGAGAATCTTGATGGTGTGGTTGATTCCCAGGTTCTAATTCCCCATGTCCGTGAAGTGACTCATTCTTGCCAGTTCTTTTGGTATTCTCTGAGATACCTAGATATTCTGACAGTACCAGCCCCCCCACTTAAGTTATATCACTTGCAAATAAAATAATTCTTTATTTTTTATGTCTAGTATATTGCCCATCTGTCTTACAAGCTTATCTGCTGAGGAAGCTGACTCAGCTTTAGTCCTCAAATTTAAAATCTTTTTCTGTGGGCTAGAAAAGGCCTTAAATTTTTTTATTAGGTAGGGTTTTAGAGACAAAAAATTCAGTTTAAGAGTTACTCATGTTTTGTATTTTTATTGCCACTCTTCTTGTAGTCTTGAATATAGTTTTCTAGTTAGCTCAAGGATGGGGGTGGGAACGTGACGAGGAACCAATGGAGCCATCAAATGCATGAGATCAAGACATAATTGCTAGTATATGGGACAATTCTTGTAGTGATAAAAAAAAGTTTAGAAAATCCTCACTTAGGCAGGTTCTGAACACAACCATCTTACTGTTCTCTCTGCCTCTTCCGTTTAACTTGGAAGAATCTTGGAAATGTGGGAGGAACTGTTGCTGGGTATGTTTGCCAGCCTAAGATTTCTCCTTCTACTTCTTCCAGAGCATTTTTGGGCAGGTTATCTCTGAATCTATATGGCCCACCATTCTCCCTCCTTACCGATGCACTCCCCTTGTGACCCACCCATAAGCCATTCATTTAAGAGCTGCTTTCATAGAGCTGTCAGATGACAATTAAGAAATTCTGGTGTTGCTAAAAACAAGTCTGAATATTAGGCTAGTCACTTACTGCTTTTGGTTTTTAGTTTTTACAGTTTTCAGAAGACTGACTGGTAGGTAATCTCTCATAGGTCTTTTCAGCTCTAAGAATTCTACAGTTCTAAATAAATTGCCTGATTTAATGACTGACCTTTTCAGTTTACTTAAACATATTAAGTGCCTTCTGTGTACCAATTACTAGACTAGGTGCTCTAGGGAATTAAATATAAGTAATTTCCTGCCCATAGAGTTTTTAAGCTTTTGTGGGAATTACCCAGAGGAAAGTATTGATTAAGAAACAACATGGTGTGGTGTTTCTCAAAGTGTATGCCGTTTAAATGGTGTTAGGGACTACGTGGACAAAGCATTAAGTAACATCAAATTGCATAGAAAGCATTTCCCTTCTCAATTCTCTTTCAGTCCCTTTCATTATTTCCGTGAACATAAGCCCTTAACACCTCTTGAACACTTACCATTCTCCCTTTTTAACAAAGAGGGGCTCAGACTCAGAACATTCTGTAGGCAACATTCTCCAGTAGAATTTAATGACATTTATTTTTACCGTTATTGTTTATTTATGGCAGTTCACTTTTTTTCCTCATTTGTGGTAATATGAAGTTTTATTTATAAGTTTTTGTTTAAAAAGTGAATTGATTAAAAATGACTGACATTGGAAAGTTGGTATACTGTTTTAAGATCTGCCAGAATTAATGATGTCTTCCTTGTCCAGACTGTTTCAATTTTTTAAAACAATTCACAGCAAAATAGAACATTTAGGAGAGATAGATCAAAGAGACCCATCCTTCCTTTATTCCTTATCAAATATTTGCATGCTTTTCTTTTAGCCTTCTGCCTGAAAGTGGGACTCTTTTATTTGTCCAAAGGGTGTTGGTTTCAGATATGGTGTTGTTTCTTCAGTGATTAGGGGCAGAGGAGTACATAGCCTTAACTGGGACAAACATTGTGGTCCCATGGTGAAATTTAAAGTCCCTGGGTGATACAAAGGGTTAGCTTGCACAGTTGCTAACTGAAAGGTTAGAGGTTTGGGTCCACCCAGAGGCACCTTGGAAGGAAGTCTGGTGATCTGCTTCTGAAAAATGAACCCATTGAAAACCTAATGGAGCACAGTTGTATTCTGACACACATGGGGTCACCGTGAGTCAGAATCAACTGGTCGGCAACTTGTCTTTTTGTTTTTTTGTGCTGAAATTTAGTCATAATTCTGTCCATAGTGAAATCTCATTAGACCTCTTTTCAGGCAAATTTCCTTTCGTTTTCTTCTTTTGCTTTCTTTGGTAATTACGGACACATTTTTTCCTAAAAAGCTTAGGAATAGATTAGTCAAAACAACAGAGAGCAGGATTTCTGAAATTCAAGCCGAGACTTCGCATATGTTATTTATTTTCCCCTAGTTTAGATATAATTATCTTAAAGCATTGAAACCTTAATTGGCAAACCTTGTCACAATTTAAAATACCCTGGGCTACTTGAGTAAGGAACAATTGCAATATGGCACATTCCAGGGTTTTCAGGCTCCCTGTATGGATTTACCTGAGTAATCTCACAATGTATATAAATATACAAAGTTTGAGAAGCACTGGTGTAGTGGAGGAGCCCTGGTGGCACAGTGGTTAAGTGTTTGGCTACTAACCAAATGGTCAGCAGTTCAAATCCACCAGCTGCTTTCTGCTCTGTCCTGTAGGGTCACTATGAGTTGGAATCGACTCGACAACAACTGGTTTGGTTTTTGAGGTGTAGTGGAAGGTGCACAGAATCTGTAGTTAGGTAAGTTGGATTTCCTATGGGTCTGCTACTAGCTATAGTGACCTTGTCCATGATCCTTAAATTCTCCGATTTTTAGTGTTCTCATCTTTAACATAGGTGGGTGTATGTTTTTTTTAGATGAATTATAAAGTTTATAAAGTGCTTTTCAGCTCTAAAATTTTGCCATAACCTACTAAGGACTACCCTATAGTCTCATGCTACTTTAAGTGTCACCTGTGGACAGTAAAGGCATCATTCGGGAGTTTGTGAGAAATGCAGGATCTTAGGCAACACTACCACTAGACCTACTGAATCAGAATCTGCATTTTAATAAGATTCCTAAGTGATTAACATGCAGATTAAAGCTTGAGAAGCTCTTTTATAGAATACTACTTTGTTTTAGTGGTTACTTGAATGATCTGTTGCTTATCAAAAGAAAAGTGGAAGTATTAGAAGGCATAAGAATTGATTTGAGAAAAAAGAAATGTGGCAATTCATGCCTCTTAAAGATTACAATAACAGAAGAACACTTAAATTGAATAATGCTTTTTCAAATTATGAATTAAGTGGTTAGAATTTATTTTAGAGAGAAGGGGATTTTAAAACAGTTCATCTCTTTAAGTAAATTAATACAGAAGTGAATGATGATAGCCAACATTTATTAAGCAATATACTCGTCTCAGTTGGAGTCCTGGTGGCATAGTGGTTAAGAGTTCAGCTGCTAACCAAAAGGTCGACAGTTCAAAGCCACTAGCCGCTCCTTGGAAACCCTATGGGGCAGTTCTACTCTGTCCTATAGGGTCACTGTGAAGTCAGAATTGACAAGACGACACCTAACAACAACAACGATCTCAATTACATGAATGTATTATTCTATTGATAGCACTAAGGAATTGACCTGAGAGTATTTTAGCCTTCCTATTATTTGCATCAAAAATCCCACCCCCATCAAATCCCTCTGATAAACTTAGATTGTACAGAGAAAGTGTACTTGCTATGAAAAATTTAAGATACATCTGTTGGCCTCCTACTCTTCTGGTAAGATTGCTATGTCAAAATGCCTTTTATTCAAGATATCACTGCATCATACACGTTTTCAAGATAAGAAAACAGTTGCAGAGAGGTTTAGTAAATTGATTAAGGTCTCTCAACTAGTAAGTGGCTGAGCCTTAGGCTGTTCAACTCTAAGTCCAATTCTTCTTCCGTTATACCAAACTGTTTGTCTCTTGGCCAGATTGTACTGATTAGTTCTGATTATATTCATTGAACACATGTAATATGTTATGGAAACAACATTAGATTTGGAGTCAAATAGGTCTGGATTCAAATTCAGTCTCAGTAGTTACTAAATAAATGACTTTGGGTAAATTATTTATTCTCTCTGGGCTGCAGTTCCCTCATTTATAAAATGGGATTAGTATCTACTTCATAGTGTTATGAGGATTAAATATTTTAGGTGTAAAATTTATAGTAGATACTGTCTGGCACATAATAGGTCCTCAATTTTGCAGAAATTTAATATCATGTACTTGGAAAATGGCTTTAAATTAAATATATATATATAATTATAGACTCACAGGAAGTGGTAAAGAAATGTACAAGGAGGTCCTGTATGTCTTCACTTACTTTATCCCAGTGTTAACATCATGCATAGCTATAGTGTAATATAAAGCCAAGAAGTTGACATTGGTACAATCCAGAGTTTTTTCAGATTTTACCAATTTACATGCACTCATTGGTATTTGTGTATAATTCTTTGGAGTTTTAAAGGTTTGCTCTTTTAGGGACTCTCGCTTCCAAAGCTAAAGACAAGTGGTCCTAGACTGAAGAATATAGAAGCAGTATGTGTTATCATGTCGTCAGTGGGTAGTTTTCACTCATGAGTTTCAGAAAATGGAACATAGTAACAATATTTATTATAACAAAAGGGAGGAAGAGGATGCTGGAAAAAAAATGGAACTTTTATTTTTCTAATCTTTGTTTGGAGCTATAACTAGACAGGCCATAAATCACTGATCAGTTGAGAGCAAGCGCAGTGATAAAATGAAGAGTCCTCATAGAACTTAGGTTTAGAAATATTTAAATTAAAAAAAAAGTTTATTTTACTGTTAATGTATTCAATCCAAGTTAAATGTTGTTTTCAACAAGTTACGTTGCATGCAAATATTATGTAATTAAAATAATGACAAAAATATTTGTCATTAAAATGAAACATAAGTCTAATCAATCTAATTTTTATTCCATCTGAAATGTTATCTTAAGATAATTATTACCTAACATAGTTGATTATTAACTTGTCTTAATTTAATTATTAAGAAAGTTAATAGATTTTTGACCGTGAAATCTTAGAACCATATCCGATGAATATATTTAAATTCATCATCCTTT
The DNA here is from genome assembly GCA_030035585.1 of Dugong dugon. NCBI lineage: Eukaryota > Metazoa > Chordata > Mammalia > Sirenia > Dugongidae > Dugong > Dugong dugon. The sequence goes on from CM057472.1 coordinate 74,317,932, forward strand.
TCCAATGGCTGTAGATGTCTTTAGGATTGCTCTCATGCTACTATAGCTTTGTTTTTACAATAGTTTTATCCAGTTAGTTCTTAATATTTTATGAATAGTCTTGTTAATGTTTGCACTTTTGTGAATAAGAAAATAAACAATTTTATTGATAATCTGGGAAAATGAGGCAGGAAGAAGTGACTTGTCTGTAATGAATCAGGTGCGTTATTTTTAACACAAGTGATCCTCAACTAGGAGCTCTGTGACTGTTAATTTCTCATTTTCAGTGCAGTTTCAGTTTTATGCATTTACATACTTAGTACACTTATCACAGACCACCAGCACACAAGCTCTAATTTGTCCGTTTATTCCTTGGTAACCTTAACTCTGAGCTTCTAGCCTTGATTTTATCCAATGTTTTACCTACACCAGCGCTAGCTTTTGAGCCATTGGCTCCATGTAACTGATTCTAATGAGAGGGAAGAGTGGATTTAAAGGCAGGGAAAAGGAAAGGTGAAAGGAATAACAGGTACTAGGAACGTTTTGTGATTGTTCTATAATAAGGTGATTATTTTTGTGGTGCTTAATTGTTAAAATGATCAGGAAAGCATTTGCAAGAGGGAATCCTCAGAAATTATTGAAGTGACTGGTAATGAGATTATTTTAAAGGCTACTGCAACAGGTTTAGATGTTTTCTGTTACATTTTTCAGGGAAATATTATCTCATTACTTTATAACTTTGAATCCATGCCTTAAAAACAATTGATACACTTAAAAGAATAGTGCTCGAGGACTTCCATACTTGCTATGCAACAAGTATGAAGCAATGAATGCATTCATGTTTAGGAGGTAATATAGAGCACCACTGGAAAAAAAGGCCTGGTAATCTGCTTCCATAAAGAATACAGCCAAGAAAACTATGGAGCAGTTCTACTTTGTAACCCATGGGGTCGCCATGAGTTGGAATAGACTTGACAGCAAATAGCAACATAGAGTAGTCATTAAGAAAGATTTTGGAATTATATCTGATTTTTTCTTTATTGTGATGAAATACATATAACATAAAATTTACAGTTTTAATCACTGTAAAGTGTACAGCTCGGTACCATTAAGTACTTACTTTCACAATGTTGTGCAACCATCACCATTATTCCTAGCTTTAGAACTTTTTATCATCTCATAAAGAAACCCCATACCCATTAGTCAGTCATTCTTGATTCCTCCCCGCCCTTATCCCCTGGCAACCACTTACCTGCTATTTGTCTCTGTGGAGTTACATATTCTGACTTCGTGTATGGAATCTGTCGGGCTTCTTTTACTTGGCATAATATTTTCAAAGCTCCTCCATGTTGCAGCATGTATTAGTACTTCATTCCTGTTTATGACTGAATAATATTCCATTGTATGGATATATCGCATTTTATTTTTCCATTCACCAGTTGGTAGACATTTGGATGGTTTCCACTTTTTGACTGTTATGAATAGTGCTGCTACGAACATTTGTGTACCAGTTTTTGTTTTTACATATGTTTTTATTTCTCTTGAGTAATACCTAGGAGGGAAATTGCTGGTTCATATGATCATTCTATGTTTAATTTTTTCAGGAACTGTCAAAATGTTTTCCACAGTTACTACCCCATTTTACGTTCCCACCAGCAATGTTTGAGAGTCCCAGTTTCTCCAGATCCTCACCAATACTTGTTATTTTCTGTTCCTTTGACTGTAACCATCCTAATGGTTTTGATTTGCCTTTCCCTAATGACTAATGATGTTAAGCATCTTTTCATGTGCTTATTGGCCATTTGTGTATCTTCTTTGGAGAAATGTCTGTTTAAGTCCCTTGCCTGTATTTTCACTGGGTTGTCTTTTTGTTGTTGAGTTTTGTGAGTCCATTGTATATTCTGGATATTAAAATCATATTAGATAGATGGTTCCAAGTATTTTCTCCCATTCTGTTTGTTATCTCTTCACTTTGTTGATGAAGTCCTTTGAGTCGCAAGAATTTTTCACTTTGATGAAGTCCAATTTATCTGATTTTTCTTTTGTTACTCACATTTTTGGTGTCATATCTAAGAATCCGTGGTAAAAAGAAAATAAGGTCTTATAACTTTACCTTTATGTTTTAGAAGAGTTTTATGGTTTTATTTCTTATATTTAAGTCATTGATCCACTTTAGCTAAAGATTGTTTTGGCTATTCAAAGCCCCTTACAGTTCCGTATGAACTGAGGGTCTGCCAAAAAAGCTGTTAGAATATTGATAGGGATTGTGGTAAATCTGTAGATCACTTTAGGTAATATTGGCATCTTAATAATATTAAGTCTTGCAATCCATGAACATACATGAAGAAAGCAAGAGGTCATTAAAAAGACAGGAAAGAAAGGAAAGACCAAAATGGATGTCAGAAGAGATTCTGAAACTTGCTCTTGAATGTTGAGTAGCTAAAGTGAGCAGAAGAAATGATGAAGTAAAAGAGCTGAACAGAAGATTTCAAAGGACAGCTCAAGAAGACAAAGTAAGGTATTATAATTACATGTGCAAAGACCTGGAGATAGCAAACCAAAAGGGAAGAACACACTCAGCATTTCTCAAGCTGAAAGAACTGAAGAAAATATTCAAACCTCGAGTTGCAATATTGAAGGATTCTATGGGCAAAATACTGAATGATGCAGGAAGCATCAAAAGAAGATGGAAGGAATACACAGAGTCACTGTACTGAAAAGAATTGGTCGATTTTCAGTCTTTTCAGGAGGTAGCATGTGATCAGGAACTGATGGTACTCAAGGAAGAAGTCCAAGCTGCACTGAAGACATTGGTGAAAAACAAGGCTCCAGGAATTGACAGAATACCCGTTGAGATGTTTCAACAAACAGATGCAGTGCTGGAAGTGCTCACTTGTCTATGCCAAGAAATTTGGAAGACAGCTACCTGGCCAACTGACTAAAAGAGATCCATATGTATGCACATTCCAAAGAAAGGTGATCCAGCTGAATGTGGAAATTATCAAACATTATCATTAATATCACGTGCAAGTAAAATTTTACTGAGGATCATTCAAAAGTGGTTGCAGTAGTTCAGCCACAGTACAATACTGTAGTTGCAGCAGTATTGATAGGGAATTGTCATAAATTCAAGCCGGTTTCAGAAGAGGATGTGAAATGAGGGATATCATTGCTGATGTCAGATGGATCCTGGCTGAAAGCAGAGAATAACAGAAAGATGTTTACCTGTGTTTTATTGACTATGCAAAAGCGTTTGACTGTGTGGATTGTAACAAATTATGGATAACATTGTGAAGAATGAGAATTCCAGAACACTAAATTGTGCTCATGAGGAACCTGTGCATAGATCAAGAGGCAGTTGTTTGAACAGAATATGGGGATACTGTGTAGTTTAAGGTCAGGAAGGGTGTGCATCAGGGTTGTATCCTTTTGCCGTATTTATTCAATCTGTATCCTGAGCAAATAATCGGAGAAGCTGGACTGTATGGAGAACAGGGCATCAGGATTAGAGGAAAACTCATTAACAACTTGTGTTATGCAGTTGACACAACCTTGCTTGCTGAAAGTAAAGAGGACTTATAGCACTTACTGATGAAGATCAAAGACTACAACCTTCAGTATGGATTACACCTCAATGTAAAGAAGGCAGAAATCCTCACAACTGGACCAATAAGCAGCATCATGATAAAGGATTGAAGTTGTCAAGGATTTCATTTTACTTGCATCCACAGTCAACACCTATGGAAGCAGCAGTCAAGAAATCAAATGACACATTGCATTGGGCAAATCTGCTGCAAAAAACCTCTTTAAAGTGTTTAAAAGCAAAGATGTCACTTTTAGGACTAAGGTGCACCTGACCCATGCCATGGTGTTTTTAGTCGCCTCATATCCATGTGAAAGCTGGACAAAGCCTAAGGAAGACCAAAGAAGAATTGACGGCTTTGAATTATGGTGCAGGCAAAGAATATTGAATATACCATGGACTGCCAAAAGAAGGAACAAATTTGTCTTGGAAAAGATACAGCCAGAATGCTCCTTAGAACCGAGGATGATGAGACTTCATCTCACATACTTTGGACATGATATCAGAGGGACCAGTCCCGGGAGAAGGACATCCTGCTTGGTAAAATGGAGGGTCAGCGAAAAAAGAGGAAGACCGTCAATGAGCTAGATTGAGACAGTGGCTGCACTGATGGGCTGAAGCATGGCAGTGATTGTGGGGATGGCACAGGACTGGTCAGTGTTTCTTTCTGTTGTGCATAGGGTCAGTGTAGTTTGGAACCGATTTGATGGCACCAAACAACAAGAACAACAACGACAGTCCGTGAACATGGGATGTCTTCTCATTTATTTAGTTCTCCTTTAATTTCTTTCAGCAATGTTTTGTAGTTTTCAGTGTACGAGTCTTTCACCTACCTGGCTAAATTTATTCTTAGGCATTTTATTTTTTTAGATGCTGTTGTAAGTCAAATTGCTTATCCTCAATTTATACATAATTGCTGGTGCTAGTCTTGTTGATCTTGATTATAAGCTACTTGAGGGGAAGAATTTTGGCTTTTCATCTTCTGCACCCCTAATACCTAGCAAAATTCCCATCATATCAGAAGCCCTCAAAAAATGTTTATTTACTGACTGTATAAATACTATGGAAGAAAGGCCTGGCTATCTACTTCCAAAAATCAGCTATTGAAAACCCTATGAATCACAGTGGTCAGCTGTGCATGAGGTTGCCATGAATTTGGGGCCAACTAAATAGCAGCTAACAACAACAACGGAATACTCTAAAATCCTTTGTGAGTAATAATTCCTTTGTAAATAAATGTTGATTTTAGTGATTCATGTTTTTCTTCCATTCTATGTACTATTCTTTATCTGTCTGTTTTCTTTAGTTTATTTTCAGTGCTTTAACACTGGGAGGGTGATTAAAGTGTCTTGCAAGAAATCTGTGCCTATATTTAGCTTTATAATCAGAAATTGACATATTAATTCATAGATCTTTTTTCTTGCCATTTGCCTCTTTTTATTGTCAGTTTCTTTGTGCACAGATAATATTTTCCAGCATAATTTTGTCAAAAATGTGTTCCTCATTACTGTAATGAGTAGTGTGATATTAGAGGATAACCTATTTTGTGTCAGCACCAATGCTTTGACACATATAATTAGGAAAGTGAATCTTAGTCTTGTTTCTTTGTATTAAAAAGTTTGGTTTTACATCAGTTACTTAGGTCTTCAAAAACTCTCAAGTTTGGAGGGAACTTTAGAAGTTGTTCAGTCTAATTCCATTTTATTGTCTATGGTAATAAACCTTTATTTCTGATAAAGCTATATGATTTAAATAATAGGAAGAATTCAGGGTGAAAAAGAAATATGTTTACATTTCTACCAAAATAATGAAAATACAACATTTTAATATAACTTGTAAACTTCTTGGATTGACATTATGGGGAGGAGAGGTAGGAGAAAGAAAATCTAAGGATCACATAGATTTCAACCAAAGGCTAGTAAGTCATGTCTCAGCCATGAGTTGTTGAACATTTAAAAATAAGGGTTATAGATTAGTTGTTATACTTCAGTATTATTAGTTTTTGTTCTTGGTCAAGTCCCCCTCCCCCACTCCCCCCAGAAATTGTTTTTTCATCCCGCATTCAATTTTGGTTTTCTACATTATATATACCAGGTTTATGAGGCTGAGATGGGAGTCTTTGAGCATGTATTTTATCAAAGAAAATTTAAAAAATTATTTTATTAAGCATGGGATCACATTGTAAATCTCATCGGCTGTGAAATCCTAGTGGAAGGAAATTTATATGTGGGTAAAAAGTAAAGGTGTAGGATTTCTAAAAATGCTAAATTTGTAATTACAAAAATAATGAAATTTGTGAAACATACAAAGAAGAAAACAAAAAATTCCTTTAACCCTCTCTATGCAGAAATAATCATTGTTACTATTTTGTTGTATATCTTTACATTTTTTTCTGTGCATGTGTTTGTGCGTGTGCATATATATATTTTACAAACTTTGAGTCTTATTGTGAGAACTAGTTAGTACCTTGCTTTTTTCGACTTTATGAACATTTTCCCTTACCATTAAAAATTCAGTTCAAAATCGTTTAAAATTGTTTTATAATTTCCCATTGAATGCCTGTATAATAATTTAATCTATCTACAATATTTGTATATTAGAATTATGCCATTTTCAGTATTATGAACAATGCTGTTGTTGAGCTCCTTTATACATTTTTTTATACACAATTATTATTTTTGTAGAATGAAGGGAATGAGATTTTAAATCACATGTTAATGGTGCCTTCTGGTTATACTTCTATTTTATCTTAAGTGTTATCAAATGATATATTTTTGTCTTTGTGATACGTAGTAAATACTTGATAAATTACTTCACCTTTGTCTAAAGTAAATTATTATTTTTTTTTATTATTCATTTTCACATAGATCAGTTGTAGATGTAAAGAAGGAAACTTGTGTTTCCGCAAATCTAAATTATAAATGTAAAGAAGGAAACTTGTATTTTTTATAACACTTTGATTATATATCTTATTGTTAATGTGATATTCCCTCCAAAGAATATTCCACTGTCCTTTGTGTGTAGCCAAATCTAAATTGTCCACTATGAAAAAATATGCCTTTCTGTTACCTTCTGAATGCATTGCCTTAAGGAATGAATACTTGGTTTTAATGTTAGCCTATGTTAAGCGCTTTAGTTGGATTATTCATTTAATTCTTACTACATTATTATAAACTAAAAAAAAACCACACCCATTTCCGTCGAGTTGATTCTAACTCATAGAGAACCTATAGGACTGCCCCATAGAGTTTCCAAGGAGCACCTGATGGATTCGAACTGCCGACCTTTTGGTTAGCAGCCATAGCTGTTAACCACTACACCATCGGCATTTCCATTATAAACTATATGCAGTATTTTATCCTGTTTTATAGACAAGGAATTCTGAGACTTAGAGATGTTGCCAGAGTTCATACAAAGTATAAGTGGTATAACCACAATTAGAATGTAGAAACTCTGGCTCTAGTGCCTGCATTTGTAAGCATTATACTTTTAATACTCTGTTCTCTTCTGTTTTCTGATGTTTACCTCCTCTTGTAGATTATCTCTATTAGTGCAAAAATTGAAAAATTTATGTAATATGTGTGCATGTGTATGTATGTGTGTATGCATTCAAGTGTGAATATATACCCATAAGTACAACTGAATATTAAAAATTTAATATTAATATAGTTGCTTTGTTTGTAGACAGTAGGTCATGGAATAATATCCACTGAATGAAAACTTGTTTCTGGGTTATAATTGGACTGTAATTTAATTATAAATTAGATACATCTTTTTGTTTAAAAAAATCTTTAAAAATTTTTTACTATTTTCTTTAGGGAATTAGTCCAATATGTAACTTATTTATATTCATATGTGTTTATGTCTAATTTAAAATTCTTTTAAATTTAGTTCTAAGCCTATAATTTTGTTATTGTCATTAAGATGGTTAACAGCTGTTTTGTCCTTCCTATTATAAAGCCCTTCAAATAATAAAATCAGCTTTAATAATTGTGAATTTAAACTTGAGTAGAAATTTTCCAGACCAAAAAAATATATAGTTCAGAGATATGCAAGGTGACTTTTACTAGTAATTTAGTTATGGGTTTACTATCGTTTTTTCTTCTTTAAAAGCTACATAAGGGCAGTGGTGACTTCTATTGTCTAAGGCTTATTCCGTTGAATATAAAGCATTGTTTTCATGGCCAAAACCATTTGGGGTGGGGGAGTAGGGGGGCTTGAATAAAGAAATTTATTGAATAAGATGCCCTTAACACTAATATAAATCCTTTTTGTTTTAACAGCATTTTTGTAAAAGGCAACAAAGCACAGAGTATGTACTGATTGCTATTTTGGGCTACTTTGTGGCAAATCCTTGGTTATGCTTTTGTAGTAGTTCCATAGCAACATTATTTTTAACACATCATCCAGAAATGAAATTCAAATATTAATTGTATTGACACTTCTAGTTGTATATTAACACAGTTGTAAATCTTGAGAGATCTGTTTTCAGTAGGTTAGTTTTTCTGGTATTATAGAAGAATATCAATGTTTAAAATTCTGCAAAACTATAACTTGATACTGGTTCTTTTGAAAATCTTAGCCATCAGTTACCAACTGAAATTCCTGTAACCTTGGCTCCCCATTCTCCCTCTCACTGTCCTGTTAGAACATCATTACCTTTTACGGGGGCATCGTAATGCTTCTATGCTAATTTTTAAAGTTTAGCTCTTATCTCGTCATTCCCAGTCTTGAACGTGCACAATGATTCTCTGTTGTCTAGTGTTTTTTTCTGTGGCCTTACATTTTAGGGTTTTTATTTTTTTGTGATCTCACCCTCAATCTACTTTTTAAGGTTTTTCTTAATCTTATACTTAAATCAAATTGTTCCCTAAATAGCCCAGCACCAATAAGACTTTTATGATTTTGTTTACATTGTTCACTTTTTCTGAAATGGCTTTTTCTTAGCTTTGCATTTCAAAAATCTACCAAATGCGCCCAGTTGTAATTTTTCCATGAAGATACTTTAACCAAGTTACCGCTTTAGCTATTCTCATCTCATAAAGTTCTTTTTTAAATATATATTCTTATAATTCCTCTATATACTTACTACCAACAAACCAACCAACTGCTGAGGAGTCGATTTCAGCTCATGGGCGTTCCTATGTGTTTCAGAGTAGGGTTTTCAATGGATGGTTTTTTGGAAATAGATCACCATTTTTGCCTCTTGAGTGGACTTGAACCTCCAATTTTGTTTAGTAGTTGAGTGGTTGTTCAACCCAGCCCAACCCATTGCCATCAAATTGATTCAGACTCATAGCGACCTTATAGAACAGAGTAGAACTGCCCCATAGGGCTTCCAAGGCTGTAATCTTTACAGAAACAGACTGCCACCTCTTTCTCCCCTGGAGCGGCTTGTGGGATCGAACCACTGACCTTTCGGTTAGCAGCCAAGCACTTAACCACTGTGCCACCAGGGCTCCTTGAATGCTTGCTATCCCCCATTATTATTATTTTTTAATTTTTATAATTTGGAAAATTTAAGGAATATACAAAGTAACAGAATAGTATGATGAACCCACATGTACCCATCACCTGGATATAGCAGTTACTTGTTTCATTACTTCCCTCTACTTTCCACCCCCAGTTAATTATTGGTATTGTTATTTTTTTACTTCATTCTTTGAGGTAAAATTTACATACATTAAAATTCATAAATCTTAACTGTACAATATTGATAATTTAGTGCACATATGAAGTCTCCCCTTTCACAATATATAACATTTTTAGCTCCTGAAACTTTCTAAGAAACTGACAAACCTTTTTCAAAGTAATTGTACCATTTTTAATTCCCTCTAGAATGTGTAAGAGTTCAGTTGCTTCGCATGCTCACCAATATTTGGTATTCTCAGTTTTTAATTTTAACCATTCTGGCACAGTGGTTAAGTGCTTGGCTGCCAACTGAAAGATTGGGGGTTTGAACCCAGCCATTGGCTCCAAGGGAGAAAAGACCTGGCAGTCTGCTCCTGTAAAGATTGTTGTTGCTGGTTTGATTGAGACTGGAGGGACCCTGGAAGACGTGACCCCCAGGCTCTCCCTTAGCCCAAAAGTAAAACCATTCCCAAGGCCAACTCTTCAGACAAACATTAGACTGGACTATGGGACATGAAATGATACTCATAAAGAGTGTGCTTCTTAGCTCAAGTAGATACATGAGATTAAATGAGCAGCTCTCATCCGGAGGCGAGATGAGAAGGCAGAGAGGGTCAGGAGCTGGTTGAATGGACTCTGGAAATCTGGGTTAGAAAGGAAGAGTGTGCTGTCACAGTATAGGGAGAGCAAGTAGGGTCACAAAACAATGTATGTATAAATTTTTGTATGAGAGACTAACTTGAATTGTAAACTTTCACTTAAAGCACAATAGTATAAAAAAAGATTGTTGTTGCTATTGTTAGGCGCTCTTGAGTCAGTTCTGACTCATAAAAACCCCGTGTACAACAGAACGAAACACTACCTGGTTCTGCGCCATCCTTACAGTGGTTGCTATGTTTGAGCCCAGTGTTGCAGCCACTGTGTCAGTCCATCTTGTTGAGGCTCTTCCTCTTTTTGGCTGACCTACTTTACCAATCATGATATCCTTCTCCAGGGACTGATCCCTCCTGATAACATACCCAAAGTGTGTGAGACAAAGTCTTGCCATCTTTGCTTCTAAGGAGCGTTCTGGCTGTACTTCTTCCAGGACAGATTTGTTTGTTCTTCTGACAGTCCATGGTATATTCAGTATTCTACGCCAATACCATAATTCAGAGTTGTCAGTTCTTCTTCATTCTCCCTTTTTCATTGTCCAGCTTTCACATGCATATGAGGTGATTGAAGATACTTTAGCTTGGGTCAGGTGCACTTTAGTCCTCAAAGTGACATCTTTACATTTTAACACTTTAAAGTGCCCATAAAGATTACAGCCTAGAAAACCCTATGGGGCAGTTCTTCTCTATCCTGTAGGGCTGCTGTGGTTAGGAATGGACTCGTTGGCACATAACAACAAAAGTGCTCATTTGATTTCTACTTGCTCTGGTGGCACCGTTGTTCAAGCACTCAGCTGCTAAACGAAAGGTCAGTGGTTTGAACCCACCAGCCACTCCATGCAAGAAAGATGTAAAGAGTCTGCTTCCGTAAAGATTTACAGCCTTGGAAACCCTATAGGGCGGTCCTGCTCTGTTCTGTGGGGTTGCTGTGAGTTGGAATAGACTCAACGGCAATGGTTTTTTTTTTTTTTTTTTTTTTAAGTAGCTATTTGTTCATGTTGTATCTCCCCTCCTCCCCAACAGTAAACTTTTTCATAACAGTATATAATTCACCTTTATATTTGCCAAACTAATATTTTGTAGAGGTGCTATAGCCTTAGGAGTAAGTATACAAAATTTGGAGCCAGATGCATAAGTTCAAAGCTCAGCTCTGCCACTTACAAGTTTTGAAACCTTTGTGCTGTAAAAGTAACATAGTAGTAAACGAACTTTTTATAATTACGATAATTTGGGTCTCCAGCAAACAATTAACAGCTTAGAAATCAAGCATCAAGAAATTCAGTACCTTTTCCGAGGTCAAACAAATAAATACTAGAAAAGATTTAGCCTGATTTAATTGACTTGAAAGCATATGCTCTTAACCACTGTACAGTATAGTGCTGCCACCTGAATTTTACCTTAAAATCTATTGCATACCATTAAATTTCTGCTCACTACCCTCAATTAAGATATAAAGGAATGAAGGTACGTCTTTAAATGTTGAGCCTTCCAATCCATGAATATGGTGCATCTCTCCATTTACTTAGGTATTCTTTAATTTTTCTGAAAAATTGGGTAATTTCCAGTGTGGAGATTCTGCACATTTCGTTAGATTTATTCCTGGGTATGTGATATCTCTTGATGCCTTTGTAAAATATTCATTTCTGATAGTTTGTTGCGATTGATTTTTTTATATTGACCTTATATTTTTGACTTTGCTAAATTCGCTTATTAATTCTAATAGTTTATCTGTACATGCTTTGCGTTTTGTATAACAAAATTCATGTTATCTAAGAACGATGTAGTTATATTCTTCCATTACCACCCTTTAACATTTAGTTTATTTTAATTAAAATTAATTAATTAGGCCTTAATGCACTCACTATCACTGAGGTGTTTGTATTTTTTTTATTTTCTAAAGGAGAAATTTAATGTAGTAAATTTCATTGATTGACTTTTAAAATAGTAAACCAACCTTGTTTTCCAGTAAACTTGGTTGAGATGTGTTATACATTTTATAACATTTTATAATACTGGATTTAGTGTGCTACTATTTTGTTAGGACTTTTTAACATGTTTGTATGAGAGAGATTGTCTTATAATTTTCCTTTCTTGTCTGTGTTAATATCAAGGTTTTGGAATGGCTCACTCTTTTTCTGTATATTCTTTTATGTTTATATTTATCTATTTACATTCTTTTTCTATATATTCTTATAGTGTTATTTCTTCACTATATGTTTTGGTGGAAACCACCAATGAAGCCACTTGAGCCTGAAGTTTTATGAATGAAAAGGTTTTAGTTACAGATTACGTATTTTTGGGAAGATTGAATTTTTTTGATATGAAGTATGATTTACAAAAAGTGAAATTCTTAAATCTTAAGTGCACAGTGTGGTCAATTTTAAGAAATTAATAAACCTTAGTAAAGCAGATTCCATCAATATATAAAATATTTCTATCAACCCAGAAAATTCTTTTGTGCCTCTTCCTAAAAAATCTCCTCCCCCTCAAAGCAAGAACTTGATTTTTTGTTTTTTTTTTTTTTAGCAATAGTTTAGTGTAGTCCACTCTAAAACTTCTTATAAATGGAGTCATGTAGTATATGTTCTTTTGTATCCGGCTTCTTTGCTTCAGCATAATGTTTTTGAGAGTGATCCACATTGCTGTATGAATGGTCACTTGTTTCTTTTTTTTTTGTCATAATTGAAGCTTTACTTCATTATCTTTCATTATATTCAGAACATTACTGGCAACTAGAAATTTGTATACTAGAGTGATTTTCATAGCTACAGAATAAATAAAAAAGAATCAATAATGAAATTGTAACAACAAATATACCTTAAATATAGATACACATATTGATATCCCACACATACAGAAGTCATGCTCTGTGAATACTGAATACTTTGTTCACAGATTGTCCTTGTGAGGTATTTAGTTATATGATGTATCTTAGAGGGTTTATATATATTCCCTTAGTTGTGGATATTTTCACAGAGCTCATGTAAGAACAACACATTACAGATTTTGATAAAACAAGTTACAATCTGGGAGAAAATATTTGCAAACCACGTATCTGACAAAGGTCTCATAACATATAAAGAACTCTCAAAACTCAAATGAACAATTCGATTATAAAATGAGAAAACAGCATGAACAAATATTTCACCAAAGAGGAGAGTCGGTTGGTAAATGAGTTTATAAAAAGATGTTCAACACATTAACCGTTACGGAAATGTAAGTTAAGACCACAATGCGATATCACTACAAACCTATTACTGAAGAAAACCCAAACCCGTTGCCATTGAGTAGATTCTGACCCATAGTGACCCTATAGGACAGAGTAGAACTGCCCCATATGGTTTCCAAGGAGCACCTAGTAGATTTGAACTGCCGACCTTTTGGTTAGCAGCTGAACTCTTCACCACTACCAGCTAAAATAAGAAATAGTGATAATACCAAATACTGACAGATGTGGAAAAACTTGATCCCCAAACATTGCTGATGAGAATGTAAAATGGTGCAGCCACCCTGGAAAATAGTTTGGCAGTTTCTTATAAACCTAAATATACACTTGCCATATAAGTCAGTGATTGTACTCTTGGGCATTTATCCCAGAGAAATGAAAACTTATGTTTACCCAAAAACTTGTACGTGGATATTCGTAGGAGCTGTATTCAGAAGAGCCTAAGTCCTAGAAACAACCCAAATATTCTTCACTGGGTAAATGGTTGAACAAACTCTGGCACATCCTTACAATGGAATACTACTCAGCAATAAAGCAATAAACTATTGATACATACAACAACCTGGATGGACCTCAAAGACTTCAGGCTTAGTAAAGAAAGTCAGTGCCAAAGGTTAGATACTATATATGAACCCACTTATATAACATTCTCAAAATGATAAAACTATAGAGACGGAGAGCAGATTAGTAGTTGCCACAGGGATGGGGTGATGTGGGAGTTGGGTACGAATACGAAGAAGGGAGTTCTTTTGTGGTTATGGAACTTTTCTGTATCTTGATTGTGGTGGTGATTAAACAAATCTATACATTGTCTAAAATTGCATACAAATAACTATATATACACACGTAACACACACAAATGAATGCATGTAAAAAAAACGGTGAACACTGAATCAGGTTTGTAGACTTGACAGCAGTAATGTACCAATGTCATTTTTCTAGACTTTGATATTGTACTATAACTATATGACGTATCACCTTTGGGGGATGCTGTGCCAGAGGTACATGGGACTTTCTGTAGTATTTTTTACAGCTTCTTGTGAGTTTATAATTATTTTAAAATAAAAAGTTAAATTATGATGAAGTAGTTCAGTTATCAATTTGTTCTTTTATGGACTGTGCTTTTGGTATTGATTCTAAGGAATCTTTGCCTAAGCCAAGGTCAAAAAGATTTTCTCCTGTTTTTTTTTTTTTTTTTTTTTTTTTGTAGTTTTACAATTTTAGGTCTCTGATTCATTTTAAGTTAATTTTTGTATATGGTGAGAGTTTTGGATGGAAAAAAATTTTTTTTTTTAGTGTGGCTATCCAAGTGTCCAGCTCCATTTGATGAAAAGACTAACCTTTCTCTGCTTTATTGCTTTTGCACTTCCGTAAACAATCATTTTTCCATATATGTAAGGTTCTATTTCTAAACTCTTTTTCTCTCCCCTTTGTATAGTTATCTGTTTTTACACCAATACCACATTGTTTTGATTACTGTACCTTTATATTAATTCTTGAAATCAGGTAGTGTTAACCCTCCAATTTTGTTGTTCTTTTCCAAGTTTTGTTTTGTTTTTTACTTATTCTAGATCTTTTGCATTTTCATATGAACTATAGAATCAGCTTATCAAATTGTATAATAAAGTCTACTTGGAGTTTTGACTGGACTTGTGTTGAATCTGTACAGATCAATTTTCAGACAATTGACATGTTCAACAATATTTAGTCTTTTGGCCCACGAATAAAGTATATGTGTCTATTTATTTAGGTCTTTACTTTTTTGCAGCAGTGTTTTGTTATTTCAAGTTACAAGTGTTTCACATCTATTGTCAAATTTATTCCTAGAAATTTTCATATTTTTCTATATTATTGTAATTGGTACTTTAAAAAGATTTTATTTTCCAGTTGTTCATTGCCAGTGTGTAAAAATGCAGTTGATTTTTATATATTGACCTTGTATTCTGCAACCTCGCTAAACTCACTTATTAGTTGTAGTAGCTTTTTTATAGTTGTGATGAGAGGATGGGATGCTGATAGAGCCATGTATGACTCTTTGGGAGAAGAACAAGGGCCCCCATGTGCCGGGTTAGGAGAGATATAGAAGACTCCCTGGGACACCATAGGGAGTGCTTTCACCCAGTGTTGGGAATTAGGGGCGGAATGGGAGGCAATTGCCCCTTTGTCCTACCTGTTAATGAATGGTTAGAGGTTAAATGGTGAATGTGAGGACTGAAACAAGTTGCCCCTGAATTGTGCCTTGGTTATTGTTTACTCTTCTCTTGCTGACAATGTGACAGCAAGCCCTGTGGCCCTAGTCAAAAGGCAGTATTGCTATGGCTGCTGAGTCAAAGGGTACCCTGCATTGAAATAAATGGTGCCAGCAGATAGGATGTAGACCTTTGAGTGAACCAACATTAGAAGATGGTTTGGTTGAACTGTGTGAGCAGCTGGTCAAAACTGAAAGTAAATGCAAAGCTTTTCTGTGAAATGCACCACTTTTTTCATCTGTATGTTCATATCCCGCCTTCCCTCTCTACCCTGACCTCAGCTGCTTCAAAGAAAAAGCTGTGTCCTGGGGAACTTTGAAGGAGAAGAGGGACTCAAACTTTTATGGCTCTGTTGGATACAGGTACCCAAGACACCATCCTTCCTGGTCCCATGTGAGGAAGGAAAACTGGGTGCAAGGGTTGCTGAAAGTGTGGAGGACTGCAGGGAAGAGCTATAGTGGTGTGCACAGCAGTAAAAAGAAGAGCTCCCTGAGATGGGGTGCTTTCCAGATGTCATAAGCTACAGTCCCTTTTTTCTAACTCTCCACTCCCCACACTACTGGCTGCTGTTGTAGTCCGTGTTAGACTCCCTGGTCCATGTACTGGTAGGGGGAAATAGTACCTGAATTCAGCTGATAGATTTGAACAGAGTTTGCGGTAGGGAAAGGACGTTAAGTTGACATTGTGGGTAAAGCCCTTGGACGGATTCCATGAACCAGGAGATTACCTTAAATGTCTGGGTCTGTTTCACTGATGGTTTAGCTAAATGAAAAGCTGATGGTGTCCACTGGGTGGCAGCCACCCTCCAGTTCAAGGACAACTCTGGAAGAACAACCCTGGTAAGGGCTCATTTGCTGATTAGCACAATGGGCTGAATCAAAAGCATCTTCTTTGCGTTTTACCATGGCTTGACAAACTTCAGCCTGTGTGCCAGATCTGTCCTGTGGCCTATTTTTGTACTGTCTTTGAGCTAGGAATAATTTTTATCTTTTTAAAGCATTGGAAAAGAAAAAAAGAAAAAGAAGAAGAATATGCACCAGAGAATGTATGTGTCTTGCAGAGCCTAAAATATTTACTATCTGCTCTTTTTAGAAAAAAGGTTTTTAGACCGTTGGCTTAGACAATACTCTTAATGGCCAAGCATGTCACCTTTTTCCTGAGTTTGGGGTATTGTAAATGGCCCAATGTTTTAGTCTCTTATTTTGGTAAGACTACAGACCAGCAGATCAAAGACATATCCCTCTTTGGGGCCAAAAACCGTGGAAACAAATTGCAGCTGCCAGTTGGAAAGTCTAGGTCACCCATGTTGATGCCTAGAGTAAGAGCCTGTTTTCTGATGAGCTGTCTGGATTCAAGCTGTGATCAAGTCTGCACAGTCCAGATTGTCACAATTGCCAGCTGATTCCATCATTCTACCAGATGTGACAATAATAAAAGACTATATGTTTTTGATGCAGAAGCCATCACTGCCTACCAAACTTGTTATTTAATGGAGGTTCTGTTTCATATCATCTGCACGTACCTGGTAGTGTTGAGTACTAGACTGGCCTCCTCAAACATCAATTCAAAAAGACTTCTGACTCTGACTCTCTTTCTACCTCCTGGTACACAAACCTTAGTAAGCAGTTTGCCACTGTCCTCAGAAAGCAGTCTGCTCCTCTTAACTGCTTACTTGCTAACGATCAGGACTGAAGGGGTAGGAGATTATATAGACCTATTTTGAAAATTCAGGATTCCATCATGGCCATTCCTCTGTGTGATGCTTCCATCTTTCCCTGATAGCGGCCCCAGGCCAGCTTGGTTGGTACATCCTTAGGTGGTAACCTGGTCAATAGGGAGAAAGAGTTGCCTGGTGTTTGTGACTGGAGTTCTAGGGATTCTAACCATTTTACTAACCCACATTAGGCCTTTAAATATTCATTAAAAACTTTTCTGATTTCTTCTTATCTCCATTTATGGTGACTTCCTCTTACTGCTGAAAGCAGTCCTTGTTTTATTTTCTAGATTTTAGTTCATTTAGATTTCTTTGCCTTCTAGCTCTCTGTTGGTTTTTAATAAAAATAATGATTTTTTGTTTATTCAGCATGTTTTATTTTTAGGGTGGGAGTGACATTCTGTTGTGACTTAATATATCTTATGCAAAAGCAAAAGTATCTGGGGAATGCCTTTTAAAGCATAGAAAGGACTTTCTTTGATGTGAGACACATAGGAAGCGCTCAATAAATGTTAGTTTTTGTGTCGTTGCTATTGTTGTCCTTATCTCGAAGGAATATACAGTGAAATTTCTTTTATTATTATTTCCTCTGTGATCCAAACATTGTAGCTAGGCAAAAGCAGGGAAATAGATATGAATAAATAAATATTTAAAATCAGATAGAGAAAATAAATGTCAATTAAAAAAAGAATAGTTTTTCTTGTGTTTTATCTCTGGTATCAAAGAGCTGCATTGATATTAAGTAGTGGATGGAGATTTTTATCACAAAAATTCAAATTAAAAGAAAACAGATATTTTGTTATTTAAAAATGCATTGTAGCCATTGCTGGTAAGATGTGACAACTTTTTAATATAGTACTTTTGTCCCTTGGTATCCCCGGGAGATTGGTTCCAGAAACCCCACGAATACTGAAATCCAGAAATGCTCAGATCTCTTATATAAAATGACACAGTATTTGCATATAACCTAAGCACATCTTCCTGTGTACTTTAAATCATCTCTAGATTACTTATAAATACCTAAGACAATATAAATGCTATGTAAATAGTTGTTAATGCTTACACTTACCAGTTAGTCCTTTTTCAGTCTTTGCGAGCACTTTATGATGAACCAGAGAGACCATTTTTGCTGTTGCAGGAGCGGCACTAACACTTTCACGAATTTCAACTTTTTTCTGCTTTGTTGTGCGAATGATCCGTTCATTCTTACCGACCTTATGGCCTACTTCTGCAAGCGACATAACCAGTTTTCAGAAAACGTTAAGATTTTTATTTTCTCGTCAAGAGATTGCATTTTAAGCTTGCTCTTAGCCTTTGAGGGATTGCTTTGATCACTTAATTGCTTTTTAGGAACTGTTTTTTTCACAGAAACAGAGGGTGCATACAACAGAAGTAGCAAACGAACAAGTCGAGAGGAGAACAATGTTCAAACAACAAGTGCTGGAGAGAGACAGGATCTGTAAAATTAGTGGGAGGCTACAGCAGGGGATGCCTACACGTCACTTCCCTCGCGTGGATTCAGCAGTAGTACTCATCGTGTGGCAAATTCAAGTTTTGCTTTTTGGAACTTTCTTTTTTTTCCCCAAATATTTTCAATCCACAGTTGGTTAAATCCACAGATACGTAACCTGTGGATATGGCCTGGTAACATGATAGCATAGAAATCAGGTATCGTACTACCCACTTGATTGTACTAACAGAAGAAAATTCAGAGATGGAAAAATATGACTTTATATAGAATGTCAGTGTATTTAGAGTTAATTCTTAGAATAATAACATCTAATCAGAACTTTGATAATCGTGTGATATTCACGTGGCTTCCTTATTTTCTTAACTCATACTAACCTATTTGGTTATTATGCACATAGATATCAAACATGATACATAAAACATTTTGAATCCCAAATTCATTAATCTCTATGAATAACAGATTTGTTCCTCTAATTCAGGTTAGATTTACGATGGAGCTTATTTATGGTGATTTTCTTTTTGAAAGTATTTGATACTTCTGATTAATGAAGGAGTTTCTTGTCTGTCCTGCTTGAAATAAAGAAAAGCATTGTCTCAATTGATACTTCACTCAATCTTATGAAAATTAACATATCTAAGAAAATATCAGTTTGATAAACCTAGACATACAGATAATTTTCCATGTGTAGTAATATTCTACTGTCAATTTTAATGGTTATTCCAAAACATACATTCTAGGACCATTAACAGGTTCTCATAAAATTTCACCTTGCTTTGATTACACGTGAAAAGTGTAGATTTTTAAAGGTGATTAAGACACATATTGTTTAGTGCTGTAAAGTTTGTCAGATATCATCAGTTTTAACACATGGATTTTATTTTATTTTATTCTTTTATATTTTATTGTACTTCAAGTGAAGGCTTACAGAACAAATAGTTTCTCATGAAACAGTAGTACGCATGCTGTTTTATGACATTGGTTAACAACCCCACAACATATTAACCCTCTAACTTCTCAACCTTTTTTTATTGGTAAAAATACACATAGCCAAAGATACACCGTTTCAAAAATTTCTACATGCACAGTTCAGTGACATTGACTACACTCTTCCAATTGTGCTGTTATTCTCACTTAAGATGAAGGCTTACAGAACAAAATAGTTTCTCATTTAACAGTTACTACAAATGTTGCCCTGTGACAATGGTTAACAATCTCACAACACATCAACAATATCCTTACTCAACCTTGGGTTCCCTATCACCAGCTTCCTTGTCCCCTTCTTCCTTCTGGCCCTCGTCCCTGGACTCCTGTACCTCATTAGTCTCATTTGGTTTTACGGGGCTGTCCACTCCGAGGCAGAACAGTGAACCTCGGAGGTAACTTCACCACTGAGCTAAAAGGGTGTCTGGGGGCCATACTCTCGAGGTTTCTCCCGTCTCCTTTAGGCCAGTAAATCTGGTCTTTTTTTTTGTGAGTTAAAATTATGCTCTACATCCTTCTCCAGCTCTGTCCAGAACCCTCTGTTGTGATCCCGGTCAGAGCAGTGAGTGGTGGTAGCTGGGCACCATCTAGCTGTAGTGGACTCAGTGTGGTGGAGGCCTTGGTAGCTGTGGACAGTTAGTCCTTTGGACTGATCTTTTCCTTGTATCCTGTTCTCTTCATTCTCCCTTGCTGCCGAAGGGATGAGACCAGTGGAGTATCTTAGAGGGCCGCCCACAGGCTTTTAAGACCCCAGACACTACTCACCAAGGTAGAACGTAGAGCATTGTCTTTATAAGCTGTGTTATGCCAGTTGAGCTAGATGTTCCCCGAGACCATGGTCCCCAGAGCCCTCTGCCTAGCAATTCAGTCCCTCAGGGAGTTTGGATGTGTCTATGGGGCTTCCATGACCTTTCCTTATACAAGTTGTGCTGGTTTCCCCTGTATTGTGTACTGTCTCACCCTTCACCCAAGATACCACTTATCTATTGCCTATTTAGTATTCCCCCCCTACCCCTCCCATCCCTGGCAACCAACAAAGATTGTTACATTTTGTGTGTGAACTTTTTCATGGGTTTTTACAATGGAGGTCTCATACAATATTTGTCCTTTTGTGATTGGCTTATTTCACTCAGCATAATGTCCTCCAGTTTCATCCATGTTATGAGATGTTTCACAGATTCCTTGTTGTTCTTTCTCATTGCATAGTACTCCATTGTGTGTATGTACCATAGTTTGTTTATCGATTCATCTGTTGGTGGGCATCTAGGTTGTTTCCATCATTTTGCTATTGTGAACAAAGCTGCCATGAGCATAGGGGTGCATGTGTCTGTTCGAGTGACAACTCTTATTTCTCTAGGATATATTCCTAGGAGTGGGATTGCTGGATCGAATGGTATGTCTATTTCTAGCTTTCTGAGGAAGCGCCATATCATTTTCCAAAACGGTTGTATCATTTTGCATTCCCACCAGCAGTGCATAAGAGTTCCCATCTCCCCGCAGCCCGTCCAACATTTGCTATTTCCAGTGTTTTTGATTCGTGCCAGTAATGCCAGGGTGAGATGGTATCTCATTGTGGTTTTAATTTGCATTTTTCTACTGGCTAGTGATCGTGAGCATTTCCTCATGTGTCTGTTGGCTGCTTGAATGTCTTCTTTGGTGAAGTGTCTGTTCATTTCCTTTGCCCATTTTTTAATTGGATTATTTGTCTTTTTGCTGTAGAGGTGTTGGATTTTCTTGTAGATTATGGAAATTAGACCTTTGTCTGACTCGTACTGTTCAAAAATTTTTTCCCATTCTGTAGGTTCTCTTTTTACTCTTTTGGTGAAGTCTTTTGAAGAGCATAGGTGTTTGATTTTTAGAAGATCCCAGTTATCTAGCTTATCTATTGGGGTTTGTGCGTTGATGGTTATGGTTTGTATCCTGTTAATGCCATGTATTAAGGCCTGAAGTGTTGGTCCTATTTTTTCTTCTATGAACTTTATAGTTTTAGGCTTTATATTCAGGTCTTTGATCCATTTTGATGTAGCTTTTGTATATGGTGTGAGGTATGGGTCCTGTTTCAATTTTTTTGCAGATGGATATCTAGTTTTGCCAGCACCATTTGTTAAAAAGACTGTCTTTTCCCCATTTGATGGACTTTGGGCCCTTGTCGAAGATCAGGTGACTTTAGGTGGATGGATTTACATCTGGGTTCTCAATTCTGTTGCATTGGTCAATGTATCTGTCGTTGTACCAGTACCACGCTGTTCTGACTACTGTAGCTGTATAGTAAGTTCTGAAGTCAGGTAGTGTGAGTCCTCCAACTTTATTCTTCTTCCTCAGTAGTGCTTTACTTATTCGAGGCTTATTCCCTTTCCATATAAAGTTAATGATTAGTTTTTCCATCTCTTTGAAGAATGTTGTTGGTATTTAGATCGGGATTGCGTTGTATTTGTAAATTGCTTTGGGTAGAATTGACATTTTCACAATGTTGAGAGTCTGCCTATCCATGAGCATGGTATGTGTTTCCATTTATGTAGATCCCTTTGGGTTTCATGCAGTAGTGTTTTGTAGTTTTCTTTGTATAGGTATTTTACAATCCCAGGTCAGATTTATTCCTAAGTATTTTATCTTTTCTGGGGCTATTGAAAATGGTATTGTTTTCCTGATTTCCTTTTCATCGTTCTCCTTCCTGGTGTATAGGAATCCAGCTGATTTTTGAATGTTTATCTTGTATCCTGCTACTCTGCTGAATCTTTCTATTAGTTTCAGAAGATTTCTCGTGGAGTCTTTAGGGTTTTCTATGTATAATATCATATCATCTGCAAACAGGGACAGTTTAACTTCTTCATTACCAATTTGGATGCCCTTATTTCTTTTTCTTGCCTTATTGCTCTAGCTAGAACTTCCAGCACAATGTTAAATAGGAGTGGTGATAAAGGGCATCCTTGTCTTGTTCCTGTTTTCAGCCTCTCTCCATTAAGAATGATGTTGGCCATTGGTTTTGCATAGATGCCCTTTATTATGTTGAGAAATTTCCCTTCTATGCCTGTTTTATTGAGAGTTTTTATCCGGAATGGGTGTTGGACTTTGTCAAATGCCTTTTCTGCGTCAATTGAGATGATCATGTGATTCTTTTCTTTCTTTTTATTTATGTGGTGGATTATGTTGATTGATTTTCTAATGTTGAACCATCCTTGCATACCTGGTATGAATCCTACTTGGCGGTGGTGTATTATTTTTTTGATATGATGATGAATTCTGTTGGCTAGAATTTTGTTGAGAATTTTTGCATCTATATTCATGAGAGATATTGGTCTGTAATTTTCTTTTTTTGTGTCATCTCTTCCTGGTTTTGGTATCAGCATTATGCTGGCTTCATAGAATGAATTTGGAAGTGTTGCTTCCTCTTCTATGCGCTGAAATAGCTTGAGTAGTAATGGTACAAGCTCTTCTCTAAATGTTTTGTAGAATTCTCCAGTGAAGCCATCTGGGCCAGGGCTTTTTTTGGTTGGGAGTTTTTTTATTACCTTTCCAATCTCTTCTCTTGTTATGGTTCTGTTCAGATTTTCGACATCACTTTGTTGTAGTTTGGGTAGCCTGTGTGTTTCTAGAAATGTATCCATTTCCTCTAGGTTTTCAAATTTGTTGGAGTATAGTTTTTCATAATATTGTGTTATAATCCTTTTTATTTCAGTTGGGTCTGTTGTACTGTCCCCCATTTCATTTCTTATTTGGGTTATTTATGTCCTGTCCTGTTTTTCTTTTGTCAGTCTGGCCAGTGGTTTGTCGATTTTTTTGATTCTTTCATTAACACATGGATTTTAATACCCTCTGAAATTAAGTTACATTTTACAAACATCGTTGAAACAGCTATTATGATCTAGTTAACATTCCTGTGTATTCACAGTTTGGTAATAGCTGTTCATACTGTCCTTTCTTCAACTGAGTCATGTACATTATTGGTACCACATGTTTTGAGTTTAATTGCCATTTAAAATGTCTTTAAAATGATTACACTTTGATTTCTGCTTCTGGATAAGATGGAGTCACTGACGGTAGATCATATCTCCTTCTGAGAACTCTAGAAAAGCCAGATAAAATTCAAGAATCATCTGTTAAAAGGCAGTGGAGAACAATGAAAGTGGTGAAAACTATGGCAGCTAACATTCTAGAGGAGACAACCTTGGAGAAGTAAGCTGACTTCTGTAGTTTGTTTTTTTCATTCTTTTTTTGTTTGTTTGTATTGCATTTCCATTTGGAACATTTTTAGCGACGTCTCTTCAAATTCACTCATTCTTTCCTTGGCTGGGTTGAGTCTATTGATGAGCCTGTTGAAGGCATTCTTCATTTCTGTTATGGTATGTTTGATTTCTAGCATTCCTTTTTATTATTTCTTTATAGGTTCCATCTGTCTGCTAACAGTATCCACCTTGTCTTGCATGTAGTTTACTTTTTCCATTAGAGCCTTTAACTTATTAATCATAGTTATTTTAAATTCCCTGTTTCAGTCTGAGTGTCATATCTGAATCTGGTTCTGACAATTGCTTTGTTTCTTCAGACTGTGTGTGTGTGTTTTCCTTTTGCCGTTTAACGTGCTTTGTAATTTTTTTGTTGGAAGCCAGACATATTCTATAGGGTAATAGGTAATGAGGTAAATGGGCTTTTAGTGTGAGGATTTATGTTAATCTGGTAGGAGTTGGGCAGTGTTTAATGTTTGCTGTAGCTATAGACAGACACCTGAGACTTCAAATTCCTCCTTTGTTTTTTTCCTCTCTTCTTGCCTTTGAGGCTTTCTTTTGAACCGTGCCTCAAACAGTCTGTGTCTTGCTGCTCTTTCATGTGTAATTTACTGTTTTTATTATGGAAAGCTTACTAATGTGATGTTGGGGTGTGAGTAGGGGGATGTTCTCTAATCTTCTAGTTACTTTTCGGTGTTTTAATGAGAGATTTGGCCTTCAGAAGTGTTTCTGTTCCTCCTCCAGGGATAGAACTTTTACTCCTAGTACCCTCTCAGGCTAATAGTCCCAGTATATTTTTTAAAGCCCTATCGTCTTTTGACTATGACTTTTATTTATTTATTTTTTTCCTTAGGTGAGCCAAGAAGGTTGGAGAGGGCTGGAGTTGGACTGAGTTTTCTTCCACAGCTGGCATAAGATTTTCAGAGTTGCCTTTGTGGTGCAGAACGGTCTGGAGGGTCTCAGCATAGCTACTATTCCCTTCTGGCTTCTAGGGCCACATGGGAAGCTTTCTCATATCTTCACTGTAAGAACCTAGTGGAGTTCCTGGAGGAAAAGACTGCAAGAGTGTAGGTGCCCTCCTTTGACTGTAGCCCACAGGAGCTGCTTCTTACTCTCATGCTCCTCTATACTCAGCCTCCAGCAGTTGGTCAAAATTAATCTTTAAGTGTTCTACTTGTTCTTCAGGTAAGAAAGTCTCGGGTGCCTTATCTCTCTGGCTGTGCCTGACTTCCCAGGTTTTGGGGTGACAGTTTGCCCTCTTACCTGAGTTTTCTGTCCAGCTTTTTCTTTTGTGGGGATTGGAGTAACAGCTTTTAATCTCTTAACATGTCAGAGCTGAAACCGTAAGTCTCTAGTGCAATTTTTGATTTTTGATCTTTTGTATGTATCTGCGTGTGTTTGTATGTGTTTGTTCATTCATTTGTTCATTTATTCATTCTCTGGAAAACTTTATAATCTTTTGTTTATTCCTTTTGTTTTGAAATTTCTTGATATGTTTCTTGGTGGCTATCTTTTAGACATTTTCTCTGCTGGCCACTTATAGTTCCTTTCTGTCCAGAAACTTACCTTTCAGTTCTAGAAATTTTCTTATATTTTTTTCAGGATCATGTCCTTCCCCCACCCAAGTTTTTCATAAAGTACAGTCCAATCCCTGCCATCAACTATGCTTAGATAATTTTATAGAACAGCAGAATCTGTTTAACCTGTTAGTGGGCTAGGATTGAAATTTATGTTCCAGCTTCTACATAGGAGAAATGAATTTAGTCTAAAATGCATGTGTAAACACATAAAAGTTATTCTGCGTAAGTATTTTCTCTGTAGTCATGATGAAATTCTGTTAAATTTCGACATGTTTTGTTTGAAGCCATAGTAATCTTTGTTCTGGAACGTTTGCATTTAAGTAGAGAGACTGTGTTTTATGAAATATATTTGCTCTCATTCTGGCCAGTATATTCATTGAAGGACAAAGATTTTATAGGAGTGCTGAATGGTGCTGTTGTTGAGTAGCCTTTTATTAAGGCAGTGTCTTAGAAGGCAGGTGACTTAATATTTTGAGGCTGTGTTGCTTTTAAATAAAACCTGCAAGAAACAGTTTATTACAATTGACTGTCATGTTTCTAGTTATTGTGACATTTTCTTTATGTACATAATTGAATTTTTAATGTCTTTTTTGCTTGATACTAGGCCTTACAGTTAGTTAATGGGGATGGCATAGTATATCTGCACACCACAAAGATTTTTCAGAATATCTTTGTAGTTGAGAGGTCAATATATGAGCCAAATGATAGTTCAGTATTGGATTTGTGTTTATCTGGAGATAAGATTCTCATGGGAGGCCAACTCTGTAAGTAGTGGGAGTCGCATAACAACCAACAGTGAAGAATTTTGTAATCTCATAAAATATAAGAGCAGTGCAATTACCATTTATATTTTTGCCTGTGAATATTAGATATTTGCTTCCTTGGGAATGCCTATATTTCAGTGTTGGAATTTTTATAATATTCTGCTACAGAGCTTTTATAGTATAATATTCATATTCATGCCCATTCCAAAGAAAGGCGATCAAACAGAATGCAGAAATTGTTAAACAGTATCATCAAAATCACATGGTAGCAAAATTTTGCTGAAGATTAAGTCAGAAGCGACTGCTGCCATACATCAACAGGGAACTGCCAGAAGTTCAAACCTGTTTCAGAAGAGGATGTGGAATGAGAGAGATCATTGCTGATGTCAGATGGATCTTGGCCAAAAGCAGAAAATACCAGAAAGATGTTTACCTGTGTTTCATCAAGTTTGTGAAGGCGTTTGACTTGTGTCGATCATATCAAATTGTGGATAACATTGTGAAGAATGCGAATTCCATAACACTTAATTGTGCTCATGCTGAACCTGTACATAAATCAAGCAGCTGTCACTTGAACAGAACAAGGGGATAGTGCATGGTTTAAAATTGGAAAAGGTGTGTGACAAGGTTGTATTCTTTCACCTTGCTTATTCAGTGCCTATGCTAAACAAAATGAGAAGCTGGGCTCTATGAAGAAGAGCAAGACATCAGGATTGGAGGCAGACTCCTTAAAAACCTCAGATATGCTGATGACATAGCCTTGCTTGCTGAAAGTGAACACAACTTGAAGGACTTACTGTTGAAGACTATAGCCTTCAGTATGGATTACATCTCAACATAAAGAAAAATAAAATCCTTAAAACTGGACCAATAAACAACATCATGATAAATGGTAAAGAAATTGAAGTTGTTAAGGATTTCCTTGGATCAGCTATCAATGCCCATGGAAGCAGCAGTCCGGAAATCAAACAACACATTATATTGGGCAAATCTGCTGCAGAAGATCTCTTTAAGGTGTTAAAAAGCAAAAAGATCACTTTGATGACTAAGGTAGTCTGACCCAAGCCATGGTATTTTCAGTTGTCTCATACATGTGTGAAAGCTGGACAGTGAAAATGGAAAACTGAAAAATTGATGAATTTGAATTGTGGTGTTAGCAAAGAATATTTAATATACCACAGACTTCCAGAAGAACAAACAAATCTGTCTTGGAGGAAGTACAGCCAGAATGCTGCTTAGAAGCAAGGATGGCAAGACTTCATCTCGCTTACTTTGGACACATCATCAAGAGAGACCAGTTGCTGGAGAAGGACAGCATGCTTGGTAAATTAGAGGATCAGGTAAAAAGAGGAAGACCCTGAATGATATGGATTGACATAGTGGCTGCAACAATGGGCTGAAACAACAACGATTGTGAGGAAGACACAGGATCAGGCAACATTTTGTTTTGTTATGCATATGGTCTGTATGAGTCGGAGCTGACTCCATGGCACCAACAACAAAAACACCACCACAGATGTTTTACATAAAATATTCCTTTTTGAGAGAATATAGGATGGATTGCAATATATGAATCTTAGCTTAAAAGTATTATTAATCTAATACCTACCCAGGTAATCACCAACTGAACTTAAGAAATAAAACATTAGTGATAAAATGGGCATCTCTTGTGAATCACTTACCTATATCATTTCCCTTCATCTTTACTCACCCTCCCAGAGGTAAACATTATTCTGAATTTGGTATGTTGCATTCCCATGCTTGTTTTTACACTTTTATACTTTTTGTTATATCCAGGAAAAAAAATCTATATAGTGGTGTTTTGCATATTTTATACTACATATATATGAATAGCATCAGACTGCAACTGTTTTTTTCCCCTCAACATTATTTCTGTGATATAACTGTTAGATAGATCTAGTTCTTTACTTCATTTATTTTAACTGCTGAAGAGTATTTCACTGCATTAATATATCATTATCATTATTTACTCATTCTTCTATTGGTGGTCATTTCAGAACTTTTTCTATTGCAAATGATGCTTCAAAGAATCTTATATATGCATCTAGAGGCATGTATATGTGAGAATTTCCCCCAAAGTATATACCTAGGTGAGGTAGTTGGTGGTTCATTGTAGAATTCTCGTCTTCTATGTGGGATACTCTGTTCGATTTCAGCCAATGCACCTCATGTGCATCCATCGCCTGTCTGTTAGTGGAGGTGTATGTGTGTGTGGCTGTGATGCTGAACAGGTTACAGATGAGCTTCTAGGCTAAAGTGGAGTAGGCAGAAAGGCCTGGTGATCTGCTTCCAAAAATCAGCCAATGAAAACTCTTGTTTACAATGGTCCTATCTGTAGCCAATCATGGGAATGGCACAGGATGGGGCAGTGTCTAGTTATGTTGTGCATGGGATCACTGTGAGTTGGGGCCTGACTCAATGGCAGCTAACAATAACAACAACAAATACCTAGATATATAATTGGTGGCATATAGCGTGCAAATATTTTCAATGTTACTAAATTAAAAAAAATTGTTCTCTAAAGTGGTCTCATCAAGTTACACTCTCACAGGCAACTTAGGTTTTACTAAGACTTGTTATTTAGACTTTAAAATTTTTTGCCAGTCTGATAGGTGTTAATTGTAGCATGTTGAATTACTTTGTATTTTCTGGATCACTGGTATCAAAAATTTTTTCTTTAAATCAAGAGCAAATCCTTTATTCTCCTTTTTTCTCTTTTCGCTAACAGTGATACGCTTCTAATTATTTATTTTCCCATTTGGTTTGTATTTTTCTTGTTCTGTCTCCCTTCTACCCATTGTTCAAGTATACCATACCATTATATAAAATTTATTTGGTTAGAGTTATTTTGCAATGAACAACTAAATAAAACATTGGATTTTTTTGTTGTCTTTTTTTGGTCTAAAGGACTAAGCCTTTGGTAGAGAAAAGATTTGAGCCTCCTGACTAGGTATAATAAGAAAATAATAATAAGAAAATGAAGCAGTGAGGGAGTGAATAATCAGGTATCAAAACTATAGAAAATTCAGTTACAAACAGCAGTTAACAATGAATCGAGTGAAGAAAATGCTGGTTTATCAAAAATTCCACTAGTAGTTGATATTTATAGCATAATTATCCTGCCTTTCTGATTGACTGAGTTAATGCTGAGAGGATTAAGATTTACCTATACTGACTCTTTCTTGGATATTAACTATATTAGCAAGTTTGTTCAGTCAAATTATTAAATTTAATAAGATAGATAAATACTGATGGAGAAAAGGGGACAGCCTAGATTACTTCCACTGAAAGAATAGTTCCGGTGGAACTCCTTGGACAGCTAGATGACAGTATAAAGATACAAGGAATGATGTATCTAGTGATAACAAACTTTTTTGCTCGGGTTAAACTCCTTTCTCTCTTTTTCACTGGCTCCTTGGAGATAGGAATGTTTGTAGGTAGAGAATTTAATAGAAGAAAGGCAGATAATTTTGGTGAGAGGTTTGTGTCTTGATATGGGCCTTTCATGAGGCAATCTGTTGTCTTAATGACTTGAAATGTAAAAACTCCTAAGGAGATAGAAATAAGTGTCAGAGGGAGAAAATGGAAAAAATAAAGACTGGCAGGTTCAGTGAGGTTTATATTAGTGATTGGGCAGTCAGAATCCTATCCTAACTTATATGAA
Organism: Dugong dugon; assembly: GCA_030035585.1. NCBI lineage: Eukaryota > Metazoa > Chordata > Mammalia > Sirenia > Dugongidae > Dugong > Dugong dugon. The sequence goes on from CM057472.1 coordinate 74,347,668, forward strand.
AGTACATTCTCTTCTCATCTCGGTTAATTACACATAGTCTGTGTGTGGGCTTTCCTTTATTGACCGGATCATGGCCTCTTACAAGCAAATAATTTTATATACAGCCAATTTAATGGGTTAATTTTTTCTTTGTATTTAGCAGAGTTTATCATTATCTGCTTTTATTCAACTTCAGTAGACTGTCAGGATGATAGCAGTTTTTCTTCAGAAGGTACTTTTAAGTGCCTTAGCTCAAAATAAATGTATTTATTATCCTTGTACCCTTATAAGCAAATTTAAGTCTTCAGTAGTTTTATTGTTGCTGAATAATTTCATGTAATTTTTACCCCTCAGTAGGTCTTTCTTTGCAGGTATTACTTGTTTAGATAAGTTTGAAAAAGTTCTAAAAAGCCCTTTGCTATGTATAATGAAAGCCTGATGGTACAATGGTTAAGCACTTAACTGCTAACAGAAAGATTGGTGGTTTTAACCCACCCAGCTGCTCTTGTGGGATAAAGTCCTGGCTATCTGCTTCCGTAAAGATTATAGCCAAGAAAACCTTATGGGGGCAGTTCTACTCTGTCACATGGGTAGCTGTGAGTTGCAGTTGACTCCTTGGCACCTGACAACATCTTCATTTAGAGTATGCAGATACTACTGTCTCATAGATGGGAAGCTAACTTGTATTTACAGAAGACAGTATTGCCTTACTGAAATAATTTTTAAAGTACGATTTGATAACTATGCCAGTCTGTAAGAGGATTCCTTATAGCATCATTCTCATATTGTGCCAAGTACAATAATTTTATATTAGAAGTTAATATTGCTTTGTTGTTCTGCTTTATATCCTCTGTATTACAGACATTTCCCATTCTCAGGAATCATCTTTTTTATGTGAATGATTTTCAGATGTGTTTCTGCCCCTGCCTACTAAACATTATTTTTTTAAAGCTTGCTGTTACTTCAAGCTCAGATTATCTGAGCTCTATTTATTATCCTTTTCTTCTGCTACCTCACTGCCAATCCACATACCCCACATAAATCTCCTGTTTGTATCACTGACATCCTTCTCATGGTCAGTAAAATAAATAAGTTTTTAATTGTACAGGTCTGGATTTGAATCCTGGCTAACTCTGAAATCTTTGGAAAATTAGTTTACCTCTTTAAGCTTCATTTTCTTATCTATAAAGAAGGGAGAGCAGAGTCTCACAAGATTAGTAGAAGGAATAGATTAAAGGAGATAATGCATGTAAAGCACTTGCACAGTACCTATCACTTAGCAAATAATAGTTTCTCTACAAGTAATAAAATTCAAAATCTCATATTTCATAATGTTCACATATATTCCATTTTTTTCTATTACTGTAGCTGTCTTCCTTATTTTTTTGTGTTCTGACTTTACTTCCCTATAATCCATTCTGAGAAACCCAGTAAAATGATGTTTTTTTATATTTCATGTTTATAATGTCATGTGTCTGCTAAGAAAGAAAAAAAGAGAAAAAATCAATTGATCCTTATTTTCTTATCTCAGTAGAATCTTCCTTCTAGTCAGTCTGGTTTACTCACTTCAAAGGCTATCACCATTCGTGACTGTGCTCTTGCTCAGGCCATGCCCTCTCCACAATTCTGTCTGAAATGCACAATGCCTTTAGCACTCATTTGTAACTTATTGTGTACTGCTTTGTTCAGTTCTTGTATTACTGTTTTCTATTTGTATTAAATTTTATCATATAAAATGTGTTATATGTTATAGTGCTTGTGTTATTGATATGTATTGTTATTTAACTTTCTGATTAGGCCATTTTTTTCTGCTAGAGTGTAAATTCCTTTATACTTCTTACTTTTTTTTTGAATGTATTTATTCTTCTCTGTGTGTATCTTCATTTTATCAGAGAATAATGCAGTTTTAGTTTGGAACTTTATTTTTGAAATTATAGTTAATGAAAACAGTACTTTACTAAGGGTTCAACAAAAGTCTTTTATCCAACTTGTGGACACGCTTTTTTCCTATCCCCGTAAATTAGTTTTGCTAATTCTCAAATTTCATATAAATGGAATCTTACAGTATATACTCTTTTGTGTTTGGCTTTATTTTGTTTTGAAGCATCCATGTTGTTGTGTGTCTTAGTACTTTGTTATTTTTTATCACTTGAGTGGTAGTCTGTTGTATGAGCATTTTATAATTTTTTTTAATCCATTCTCCTATTGAGGGACATTTGGATTGTTCATAATTTTTTATTTTATTTTATTTTTTGCTATTATGAATGGAGTTTCAGTGAATATTCTTGTACAGGTGTTTTTGGGTATCTATGTTGTTAATTCTTTTAAGTAAATACTTACTGTTGGATAATAGGTAAGTTATGCATCTTTGTTCAGAATATCACAGAAGTGATGCTATAGTCTCATTGTATCCTGTCGATGGCTCATTGTTTTGATTTAGTTTCATTACTAGTAATATATAATTTGATCACTTCATTAAGGTAGTATTTGTACTAGATTTCTCCACTGTAATTTTACTCTTTTTCCCTTGTAATTGATAAATATTTTGTGGGGAGGTACTTCATTGAACTTTCGATTTTTAAATTTAAATAAGCACGAACTAAAGCATTCTTGTCTTATTCAGTGACTTACAATCCATTATCATGTATGTGGTAGGAGAAAGATGCAGCAGTCTGCTTCTGTAAAAATTACAGCCTTGGAAACCCTATGGGGCAGTTCTACTCTGTCCTGTAGGGTTGCTGTGAGTCGGAATTTACCCGATGGCAACGAGTTTTATGGGTTATCGTTTATTTTAGCGCTCACATTCTCCAAGATTTAGTTCTCTCGGGCTGGTGTCTGAGTTCTTTTGACATGTTTCCTAATTTTTTGAGCACTTCCATACTTTCTAGCAGAAAATGTTCTAGATTTACTTCTACCTTACTTCTGTTTTCCCTTTATCAGAAATGGAATCAACCATTTCTCCAAGAAACTCTGGCGTTTAGAAACCAAGATCTGGATGCTAGGTTTTCGTTGCTGTTGGGGTGTTACTGCTCCCAGGCCCTTTTAATGGATACAACTGGGCAATGTATGTGTAGCTATAAATATGTATGTTGTTGTTGTTAGGTGCTATCAAGTTAGTTCTGACTCACAGCGACCCTATGTACAACAGAATGAAACACTGCCCGGTCCTACGCCATTCACACAGTCATTGCTATGCTTGAGCCCATCATTGCAACCACTGTGTTAATCCATCTTGTTGAGGGTCTTCCTCTTCTTCACTGACCATTTCCTTTACCAAGCATGATGTTCTTCTCCAGGGACTGGTCCCTCCTGATAACATGTCCAGAGTACATGAGACAGAGTCTCACCATCCTTGCTTCTAAGAAGCATTCTGGCTGTACTTCTTCTAAGACAGATTTCTTCCTTTTCCTAGCAGTCAGTGGTATATTCAGTATTCTTTGCCAACACCGTAATTCAAAGGCCTCAGTTCTTCTTTGATCTTCCTTATTCATTGTCCAGCTTTCTCATACATACAAGGAAATTGAAAATACCATGGCTTGGGTCAGGTGCACTTTAGTCCTCAAAGTGCCATATTTGCTTTTTGAAGTTGAAAGAGGTCTTTTGCAGTGTCGTTTGATTTCTTGACTGCTTCCATTGTGGATCCAAATAAAATGAAATCCTTGATAACTTCAATCTTTTCTCCGTTTTACCATGATGTTGCTTACTGGTCTATCTGTGAGGATTTTTACTTTCTCTGTATTGAGGTGTAATCCATACTGAAGGCTGTAGTCTTCGTTCTTCAACGGTAAGTGCTTCAAGTCCTCTTCACTTTCAGCAAGATTGTGTCATCTGCATATCGCAGGTTGTTAATGAGTCTTCCTCCAATCCTAATGCCGCTTTCTTCTTCATATAGTCCAACTTCTTGGAATATTTGCTCAGCATACAGATTGAATTAGTGTAGTGAAAGGATACGACCCTGACACATACCTTTCCTGATTCTAAAATATACAGTATCCCCTATTCTGTTGGAACAACTGCCTCTTGCTCTAATTACAGATTTCGCATGAGCACAATTAAGTGTTCTGGAATTCCCATTCTTCGCGATGTTGTCCGTACTTTTGTTATGACCCACACAGTCAAATGCCTTTGCATAGTCAATAAAACACAGGTAATCACTTTCTGGTATTTGCTGCTTTCAGCCAAGATCCATCTGACATCAGCAATGATATCCCTCGTTCTACATCCTCTTCTGATTCTGGCTTGAATTTCTGGCAGTTCCCTGTCAATGTACTGCTGCAACTGCTTTTGAATGATCTTCAGCAAAATTTTACTTGTATGTGATATGAATGATACTGTTCTGTAATGTCCACATTCTGTTTGATCACTTTTCTTTGGAAGGGGCACAAATATTGATCTCTTCCAGTCGGTTGGCCAGGTAGCTGTCTTCCACATTTCTCGGCATAGAGGAATGAGCACCTCCAGCACTGCATCCATTTGTTGAAACATCTCAACTGGTATTCCGTCAGTTCCTGGAGGCTTGCTTTTTGTCAGTGCCTTCAGTGCAGCTTATACTTCTACCTTAAGTGTCATTGCTTCTTGATCATATGTTACCTCCTGAAATGATTGAATGCCAACCAATTCTTTTTGGTACAGTTTCTCTGTATATTCCTTCCATCTTCTTTTGATGCTTCCTGTGTCATTCAATATTTTGCCCACAGAATCCTTCAGTATTGCAACTCAAGGCTTGAATTTTTCTTCTGTTCTTTCAGCTTGAGAAATGCCAAGCATATTCTTCCCTTTTGGCTTTCTAACTTCAAATCTTTCCACATTTCATTATAATACTTTACATTGTCTTTGTGATCCAACCTTTGAAATTTTCTCTTCGGCTATTTTACTTCATTTCTTCCATTCAATTTAGATACTGTATGTTTAAGAGCAACTTTCAGAGTCTCTTTTGTCATCCATTTTGGTCTTTTCTTTCTTTCCTGTCTTTTTAATGACTTTTTGCCTTCTTCATGTATGATGTCCTTGATGTCATCTGATCTTCAGTCATTAGTGTTCATTGCATCAAATCTATTCTTGAGATGGTCTCTAAACTCAGGTGGGATATACCCAAGGTCGTATTTTGGCTCTTGTGGATTTAATTTTCTTCAGCTTCAACTTGAACTTGCACATGAGTGGTTGATGGTCTGTTCTGCAGTCAGCCCCTGGCCTTGTTCTGACTGATGATATTGAGCTTTTCCATTGTCTCTTTCCACAGATACAGTTGATTGGATTCCTGTGTATTCCATGTAGTGAGGTCCACATGTATAGTCACATTTTATGTTGTTGAAAAAAGGTATTTCCAATGAATAAGTTTGTCTTCCAATATTCTGTCCTGCAATCTCTGGCATCATTTTTATCACCAAGGCCATAATTTCCGACTACTCATCCTTCATCTTTGTTTCCAACTTTCATATTCCAATCACCAGTAATTACCAGTGCATTTTGATTGCATGTTTGATCAATTTCAGAGTGCAGAACTTGTTTTAAAAAAAAAAAAACCAAAAACAAAATATAGTTGTCCCTTGTTATCTGTGGGTGATTTGTTCCAAGACCCCCATGGATACCAAAATCAGCAGATGCTTAAGTCCCTTATATAAATTTTACTTGTTATAGTAAATCCAATCTATACTAGAGATTTTCTCATCATTCTTTGAGTTTAAGAAGGTAGAATCAGTTCCTGTATCCCATAAGATATTACAATTGGTACACAAGTTGTAGTTCAATAAACACTTAAAGGGCTGCCATGTGTATGGCATTGTCCAGTGTTCTGGAAATATAATCTGGCTAGAGAATCAAGGAGGCATAGATAGGATAGAGATAATTTGAATTTTTCTTTTCTGATTTAGATACCTTTTATATGTTTTTCTTGTCTTATTGCTCTGGCTAGGGACAGAGCAATAATACAGGAAATAAGACAGTATTCTAATACAATATTGACTAGAAATGGTGAGAGAGTGACCCTTGTCTTGTTCCTGATTTCAAGGGGGAAACTCTCAATCTTTCTCCATTAAGTGTAATGTTGGCTGTTGTTTTTTCATATATTGAAGAACTTCCCTTCTATTCCAATCTTCTTCAAGGTTTTCATCAAGAAAAGGGTGTTGGATGTTATCAAAAGTTTTTTCTACATCCATAGAAATGATTTCCTTTGTCTTTATATGGTGTATTATGTTGATTAATTTTCTAATATTGAACCATCCCTATATTCCTGGAACAAATCTTACTTGGTCATAGTGTTTGACTCTTAACAAGCTGTTAGATTCTGTTCACTAATATTTTGTTGAGAATTTTTACATCTATATTCATAAGGGATATCGACCTGTAATTTTTTTGTCTTGTGGTGTCTTTGTCTTATTCTGGTATCATGGTTATTTTTGTTTTATAGAATAAATTAGTGAGCCTTCCTTCCTTATCTATCTTTTAGAAGAATTTAAACAGGATTGGTGTCAGTTCTTCTCTAAATATTTGGTAGAATTGCCAGAGAAGCCATTTGGTTTAGTAATATTTTTTTGGTTGAGAGGTTTTTGATCACTGATTTGATCTCTTTACTTGTTAAGATGTTCTGTTTACTCTTGAGTCAGTTTGGGTAGGTCGTGTGCTTCTAAGAATTTGTCCATTTCATCTAGGTTATCCAGTTTGTTGCCGTACAGTTGTTGATAATATTCTGCCATAATTCTCTTTTATGGTATCATTGTTGTTATTTACCATTGACTTGATTCCGCCTCATAGCAACCCCATGGTATTCTTATTCTTTCTATGCCTTAAACCATTTTGCTGTTTTATTACTGTTAGAATTATTTTATCATTACTCATCCATTATTTCCAACTATCCTAAAAAGATTAAAATAATAAGAAACAGAAAAATAATAGACTCACCTAAAAGGGTGATGTAATAGTTAAATAAAATCTCACTATTGTATCATCCTCCATTTTTTTTTATCATGTTGCCTAAAATATTGCATCATCTTTGAAGAAGATATAAAAGAATACCAGAGACATCATCTTTGTAGTCTAACTTATATTGAACACAGTTGAGAATTCAGAACTTCTTATTTTTTGCCTATGATGGAAAAGATAAGAAAATTTACAAAAGAAGACTTTTGAAGTTACTAACAAAGTCAGAAGATGAATGCATTAAGATAGCAGCACTCTAGACTAATGTTGATGTGAAATTGATCTTATAAGTAAATTCTCAGACTTAATGTTCAGATGACACCATCCTAGATGAATTGTCTCAAACAAGGATCTGTGTGAGAACAATGTATTTCTAAACATAAAAGGAAATACGGTATTCTTACTCAGTTAGTCATTGAACAGGAAGGATTTCATCACAATATTTTGCAATAAGAACCTAGAGCATTCTGTGTTGCTAAAAGGACATGTGACAGTATTCATTCATATTTTATGATTTTGTGTCAAACTTTATCTAATATGATTCATAAATGGACAAATACTAACAGTAGGAAAATATACAACAATAACAGGAAGAAAATAGATGATGTAGAATTGAAAAAATCATTGATTGATCATTGTAAGTGGTGTTAATCTAAGAATGAAAATGTTTTGCACTTATAGAGTGAAGAAGATAGTCATTACTGTATTATTATGCATATAACAACTATCTTCTACATTTGTTTGCCAAGTGCTCCTTCCTCCAGTGAGGTATTTTTTTAAGTGCACTATGCTTTTTTTTTTTATTTTTATTTTTTAAAACAAAGCACACTTAGGAAAATACCTAGTGGGAGAGGGAGCAGTTGGCAAACAAATGTAGAAGGAGCTCGTTATTTGTGTAAAAATACGGTATCACTTCAACAAAACTATGGACTGTTAAAGGTTTAAAAAAATTTTCGAGTATTGCATTTTGATGATGCAAGTGCAAGAAGAACCAGAAGTAATGCTAAGCTAGACCCAATTTGATATGTATTTGACATCTGGAGTATTTACAAGATGAATATATCTTATACACAAATTGGTATTACCATTTTGGAAAGCTGGCAGTGTTTACTAAAGCTGAATATATCTATTTTCCTATGACCCAGGAATTTCAGAGCTTATGTTCGCCAAAAGGTATGTGAGTGAATATTTATAGCAGTATTACAATGAACTCAAACATACCAACAATCAAAAGATGTCACAGGACTGGGCAGTGTTCCGTTCTATTATACATGTCTATGAGTCACAGCTGACTTGACAACAACTAACAACAATGACAACAAAAAATTGGAAACAGTCCAAATGTGTACCTATAGTGGAATGGATAAACCATGGTATATTCATACAATGGAATACTATACAACATTGAGAACAAACAAGATACAGTTACACTTAACAACATAGACAGATTCCACAAACATAATATTCAGCAAAAGGTACCAGACGTAAAAAGAATGCCTATGGTGTGGTTTTATTTCTATAGTTCAGAAACAGACAAAACTAATCTGTGGTGTTAGAAGTTAGTAATTCCTCCTGTTGTGGGTAGAGTAATGACTGCAAAACCATGAGGAGAATTTGGTTTTTAAAAAAGTAAAGATTTAACTATTGCTTCCCAGTCCTATCTATGTTTGTATTTGAGCAATTGACCTTTTCATTTTTTCCCTTTTTTAAATATATATAATAAATATAGTTAATTTTCTATTATATTTGTATCAGTATAACAGTATTATGTGCACATTTTCTTGAGCCTTGTAGCTGTGCCAAACAGGTAGTTAGGGAGGTGCATGCATGTGAAGATAACCGAGATTTATTTTTAAGTGACAGCTTAATTCTATTTGGGTTTTAAATTACTGCTCTCAGTCAGTCTTTTGCCTTCGCGTATGTTCACTGGAATTTATCTACCTTGAAAGCTCTCCGTTCTTTGTTGAAATTTGGATTTCTCTCTTTAATTATTTAGATTTGTGATTAGTTCCTATAAAATTCACAGTAAGCTTTGGGTTAAATTTGAGAGTTTGGGAAGAGCAATTACAAATGTATTCTAGTGTTCTAAAAGAAGTCCTCTGTGAACTGCAGGTATCACCCTCTCAAATTTCTCTAGGTCTGTATAAATTAGTGTAAAGTAGTGGTTCAGTATACTTTTTTCGATACAGATGAATCTTTCTAAGACTAATCTTGTTCTCTGCCCACATCTTTTCTGATGAAATTAGATAAACCTTTAACTGTGCCACCCACCACCAAAAATGTTTCAATTTTCCTTTCATTCTTTTAAGGGAATTTATCACAAAGCCAAAGCAGAAATAATAGTAGTAATAATTATAGTAATAGAAATTATATAAGCAAACATTTATAAATGTCAGGCAGTATGCTAAGCACTTTATGTGTATTGACTTATTTAAACCTTTGAATAACTCTGAGAGGTGCTATTGTTGGCCTCATTTTAAACATGAGGAAATTGAGGAACAGAGAGGCTGACTAACTTGCTGAAGGTCATACATCTATTAAGTGGATATACCAAGATCAAGTCCAGATTGTTTAACTCCAGAGTTTGTGTTCTTAACCACTATACCACTAAAATACAGATAAGGAAATTTTAAAAATTAAAATCCAGTCATTAAGTAAACAGACCTGAGCTTTTCCGCAAGTATTTTAAAGTTTTGAAGAGGCTAATGATTGTATTAAATAGTAGTGATTAATTCTTACATAAACATTTTTATAATTGCATATTTAAAATACTAATTTAAATTTTACAGTAAAACATGCAAATGTTGTTTACTATCTTATTTCTTATTTGGCAGTCTTTCTGTTTGCTTTTCTCTCCTGAAAGATAGGAAAGAGTAATTCATGGGCTATCCTAAGGAATAGTGATAGGTAATTCTATAGCTTTATATAGGAGTGTATCTCTGTGTGATGAAGTGGATATGGAATTCACAAATCTGTTCCTTGGAAATTCCTGGATGTTTAGGAACTTAATAAAAATATTCTGAAGCAAGCATTAGATGGAGAAGATGGTGCTTCAAAATACGGAGCAAAATAACAGAAAAGAAAGTTGATGTGAATTATAAGAATGGCACTAATTTAAAATAAAAAAAAATTATAATTATCTGATTCCATTTGCCAGGTGAGTTTTCCTGATTTGCTTATAATACATCCCAGTAACATCTCAGCCTCTATCCAGGTTGGCATATTTTTATTTTAAAAATTCCAAAGCTATTTAGACTGATTTTGATTGCAGCATTAATTTATAACATGTTTTATATATAGTGTTTTACTATTAACATATATATATTACCTCATTTGATATTCAGACTAACCCTCTGAAGTCTCATAGTGGAGATATACTTGTCCCCATTGTATAGATCGGGGGATTCAAGCTCAAAGAGAGTAAAATCTGTTTACAGGGTTACCCTACACTCATGACAACGTATAGCTAGGATCTGAAAGCAGATCTTTTGCCATCGAGTCAATTCTGACTCATAGTGACCCTATAGGACAGAGTAGAACTGCCCCATAGGGTTTCCAAGGAGCGGCTGGCAGATTCAAACTGCCAGCCTTTTGGTTAGCAGCCAAACTCTTACTAAACGCCGTGGCCACCAGGACCCCTCCATAAAGATTACATCCTTGGAAACCCTGTGGGGCAGTTCTACTCTGTCACATGGAGTCGCAATGAGTTGGAATCGACTCAGCAGCACCTACAATAACACACCAAATGTAAGTGAGTCTTTTACCTTTGGATATATAGCAACTCAAAATATTTTATGTAATATTTATATATGTTAAATGGGAAATAAAGGAAGCTTTTTGAAATCACTTGCTTTTTCAAAGACCAACTTGTAAAGGCAATCAACTTGCAAAGGCAATCAATTTGTTAATCCAAAGGGATTTGCTATTACTTGTAGTTTCTCAGTCCTACCACAGTGGCGCTGTTTATAATGTGATTCCATAAAGTTACACATCATGGTTGGTTTGATGGCATGTATACAAATCATGTGATTTTTGGAACCGAATATCTTAGTGTGTCTTGGAGATAAGTTTTATAGTTGCTAGCAATTGAAAATGTCTGTGAATAATGTGAGAAAAGAGATTTTAACTTTGTGTACTGAGAGAATTTCTACACTGGCTCTAACTACAAAATGAGTGGAGAAACAAGAGTTCCTGTGGAGAAGAGAATCTGTGATTTGCATGATTCAGAGTCCTTTATCTTTAAGGAATCCTAATGGTCATTGTTGGTCCATATTGGAAGAGAGGTTTAAAAAAATAAAGACACATATTTAGAGAAATTTTAAATAAAAAGATTTGCTCTTGAAAACATACAGTACTATGTTAGTCAAAGGAACCCTGAACATAATCATAAACTCATTGTATGTTTAGCAGTCCTTTTCATTAATAATATTTTTTCAATAATAATAATTGAATAAGAATTGAATATTTTTTAATAATATTTTTAATCATACTTTTTAATAAAGTTTTCACAGGTCTCAAAGTGCTTTAACATATATTATCTTACTTGCTCTTTTCAGCAACCTTGAGCGTTAGGTAGTACAAATATTCTTGTATACATCGATGAAGAATCTGAAGTCCAGAGATACTAAGATACTAGCTCATGCTCATATAGCTAGTAATTATAGAACCAGACTATAGTTAAATATTCAGACTTTAATCTTACTATTCTTTCCACCCAGTGATTTTTAAATCTGACCCTACCCCAAACTCTTAGCTCACAATTACTGAATCAGAATCTTTATATAAGGCTTTATATAGAATCTTTATACAAATCTCTGTCAGTGTTTCAGATGTACATGATGGTTTAGGAAACATTGCACATTGACATAAAATCCATTGCCCTCAAGTTGATTCTGACTTATAGGGACCCTATAAGAAAGAGTAGAACTGCCCTATAGAGTTTCCAAGGCTGCGATCTTTGTGGAAGCAGACTGCCACATCTTTCTCCCATGGAGCGACTGGTGGGGTCAAACCGCTGACCTTTTGGTTAGCAGCTGATCACTTAACCACTGTACTACTGGGATTCCTTGCATGTTAACATAGTTAATTAAATTGATTACAGCAAATATGACTCTTATAAGTTTTAAAATATAATATACATCTTCCCAAGAGATCTTCTGGTGACTGATAGTATTGTTCCACAGCTGTTTATCTGTGAGATTTGTCGTCTAGGGGAGAGAGTGAGAATTCCTGCTGAGCACCAGTCCTTTGTAGAGAAAGCTCTTGATGGTTTAAAAGGTCTCGAACTAAAAATTTTTTTAGTCTTCAAAAGAAGTCTCAGAACTAGTTTCTGATTCCATTTGAACTGACAACAGACTGGACTTTTTGTTTATTAGAAGTGATGACCCACTGACTTCCACAAGGTAGAAGCTGATAAACACACTCACACATGAAAGAGAATTTTATTTTTCCAAGCATTCAGTACAATGTACTGAAATTGAATACTAGATTTGACTCAGTATCCTGAAGACCAAGACAGAGTAGGGACAAAATGAGTCTGTAGATGTCATTGTCTGATAAAAGGAATCATAACAATTTTTCAGGAGAAACAAACCCCTCTTTTTTAGAAAAAGTTTAAGAGTAATTTACTCTTTGAAGCCTTCTATAAAACATAATAGATAACGTATCCAGTTGTGGATTTATAAAAGATCCATGAAAGTTTTATTACTTTTACTATTCTGCTTTGTAAGGAGATGAACAGCAGAGGTTTATCTTTAAAAATGTTTTAAGTTTTTTTTTTTATTATCATTATAGTTTAGATGAAGGTTTACAGAGCAAACTAGTTTCTCATTAAAATACATGTATTGTTTTATGACATTAGTTGCCAACCCTATGACATGTCAGCACTCTCCCTTTCTCGACCTTGGGTTCCCCATTACCAGCTTTCCTGTCCCCTCTTGCCTTATCATCCTTGCCACTGGGCTGGTGTGCCCATTTAGTCTCGTTTTGTTTTATGGGCCTGTCTGATCTTTGGCTGAAGGGTGAACCTCAGGAGTGCTTCATTACTGAGCTATAAGGGTGTCCGGGGTCCATACTCTCAGGGTTTCTGCAGTGTCTATCAGACCAGTAAGCCTGGTCTTTTTTTTAAAGGTTTGATTTTTTAAAATGCGTGCAGATATACTTGATTGATCTGAAAAGGAGAAAAAACAAACTAGTTATTGAATTATAACAAATACAAAAATGTATACATATCTTTACTACTCAATTAGACAACACTTAGATCAAGAAATAGAACATTAACCTCAGATGCCGTCTTGTGGCTCTCCCAGTCACTGCTTGCCTTTCCCTCTTGTCATGGATTTTATTGTGTCCCCCAGAAATATCTGTCAGCTTGGCTAGGTCATGATTTCCAGTATTGTTTGATTGTCTAGCTTTTGTCATCTGATGTGATTTCCCTATGTGTTGTAAATCCTGTCACTATGATGTAATAAGATAGGTTGGTGGCAGTTATATTGATGAGATCTACAAGATTAGATAGTGTCTTAAGCCAATATCTTTTGAGATATAAAAAGAGAGAAGCAAGCAGAGAGACACAGGGACCTCATACCACCAAGAAAGCAGTTCCAGGAGCAGAGCATGTCCTTTGGGTCTGAGGTTCCTGCACTGAGATGCTCCCAGACCAAGGGAAGACTGGTGCATCACAAGGACCTTCCTCTAGAGCTGACAGAGAAGAGAAGGCCTTCCCCTGGAGCTGACACCCTGAATTTGGACTTGTAGTCTACTAGACTGTGAGAGAATAAATTTCTCTTTGTTAAAGCCATCCACTTGTTACATTTCTGTTATAGCAGCACTAGATGATTAAGACACCCCTCAACACTAACTTCTAGCACAATAAGTTTGCTTTTCTTGATTTTGAAGTTTACATAAATAGACTCATACTGTATGTATTTTTGTACCTGGCTCTTTCTATTCAACCTTCTGTTGCCACATTCATTCATGTTCTTTGTATGAAATACCACAATTTGTTTTGTGTTAAGTTGGACAGCCTTTATTTGCTAATATTGCCAAAAGTCTGTTATTTTTTCCTATACTTTTAAATTTGAAAAATAATTGAAGGGTTTAAATTTATAGAAAAGTTTCAGTAATACTACAACACTTATGTTTCTTTCATTTGTTGTATTAGCTGCCACAGAGTCAGCTCAGACTTAGGGCAACCCCCCATGCACAGTGGAATGAAAGGCTGCCCGATCCTGTGTCATCTTCATCAATGTTGGTATGCTCAAGTTTGTTGTTGCAGCCACTGTGTATTTTGAGTGCCTTCCAACTTAGAGGGCTCATCTTTTAGCACTATATGGGACAGTATTCTGTTGTGATACATAGGGTTTTCACTGGCTAATTTTTAGAAGTAGATCATCAGGCCTTTCTTCCTAGTCTGTCTTAGTCTGGAAGCTCTGCTGAAACCTAGGTGACCCTGCTGGTATTTGAAATACTGGTAGCATAACTTCTAGCATCATAACAACATGCAGGCCACCACAGTAGAATAAACTGACAGATGAGTGGAGGTTCTTTCACTTAGATTCGAAATTTACATTTTATCACATATTGACACTTGTTTACGCACTTTCCCCTACTTTCTCTCTCTCTCTGGGTTTGGTAGGGTTTTGTTTGTGGAACCATTTAGTCCCCTCAGTGCTTCAACATGAATCTCCTAAGAAGAAGGAACACTTTGCAAAGATTATATTCAGAAAATAGACAATAATACAGTGCTATTTTCTAATACACAGTACACATTAAAATTTCCCGACTTTGCTTCACAGTGCCCTCTAGAGCTAATTTTATTATTATGACTATTAGTTTTCTTTTACTGTTTTATTATGAATAATTTCAAACAATTTCAAAGTTGACAGACTTATACAATGAGTATCTATACACTCACTACCTAACATCTACAATTTATTTTTGCTATATTTGCCTTACCGTATTTATATCCATATATTCTTTTCTCTATCCACTTATCACTTCATCTTATTTTTTATATATTTCCAAGTAAGCTACAGACATCAGTCACTTCAGTCTGAACACTTAAGCATGCATATCAAGTAGAGGGCCAACAAAAATGAGGGAAACCCTCAATGAGGCGGATTGATAAGAATAGCCGAAACAGTGGCCTCAAACGTACCAATGATCATGAAAATGGTGCAGGACTGGGCAGCGTTCCGTTCTGTTATACATAAGGTTGTTATCAGTTGGAGCTGACTCAGTGGCTGCTAACAACAGCATTTGTTTAAGATTCCTTCTTTTGGAGGTAAAATTTACAAACTGTGAAATACAAAAATTTAAGGATACCATTTTTTGACTTTTGACAAATGCATTCATCTGTGTAACCCAACCCTCTTCCAGTTTAAGGAACATTATCATCACCCCAGAAAGTTTCCTCATATCTTTTCCCTATCAGTCCCTGTCTCCATCCCCCAGAGGCAATAAATTTTCTGATTTTTTTTTTTTTAACCTTTGATTAGTTTGACCTCTTCTAGAGCTTTGTATAAATGGAATTATATGGTATGTGCTCTTTTGGGTAAGACTTTTTCTTACTCTGGTTAATATTACTGAGATTCATCCATGTTGTTGCATGTATCTTTACTTTTATTGTTGAGTATATATGAATATATACAGTTTTTATCCATTCTTTTGTTGATGAACCCCTAGGTTTCCAGTTAGGGCTATTATGAATGAAATTGCTATAATATCCTTATGCAAGTTTTTTGTGGGTATATGCTTTGATTTCTCTTGGGTAAATACCTAGAAATGGAATTGCTGGGTCATAAGATAGATACATGTTTAGTTTTATAATAATCCTTTTCCGAGGCACTTGTACTGTTTTTTAGTCCCGCCAACAATGTATGAGAGTACTGGTTGTTTCACAACCTTGCACAACATTTGGTCTTATCAGTCCTTAACTTTTGCCATTCTGGTGGGTTTGTAGTAATATTGAATTGCAGTTTTAATTTGTATTTCCCTGATAACTAATGATGTTGAGCTTTTTATTTTCCCTCTGGGCTTACTGGTCGTTTCTGTAGCTTCATTTGTGAACTATCTCTTTGTATCTTTTTCTCAGTTTTTTAAATTGACATATTTGTATTTTCTTATAGATTTTTAGGAGTTCTTTCTATATTCTGGATACCAGTCCTCTGTTAGATAATGTTTTATGAATGTATCTCTCAATTTGTGATTTGCTTCTTTATTTTCTTAATGGTGTGTTTTTGATGAGCAGAAGTTTTTAGTTTTGATGAATTCTAATTTATCACTTTTTAAAATTACTATTATTTTCTATGTTCAATCTAAGAAATCTTTTCTTCCTTTTTTTTTGTTTTATTGTACTTCAGGTGAAGGCTTACAGAACAAATAGTTTCTCATGAAACAGTAGTACACATATTGTTTTATGACATTGGTTGACAACCCCACAACATGTCAACCCTCTAACTTCTCAACCTTTTTGTTTTTGGTGAAAATACACATAGCCAAAGATGCACCATTTGAAAAATTTCTACATGCGTAGTTCAGTGACATTGACTACGCTCTTCCAATTGTGCTGCTATTCTCACTTAAGATGAAGGCTTACAGAACAAAATAGTTTCTCATTTAACAGTTACTACACGTTACCCTATGACAATGGTTAACAATCTCACAATCCATCAACAGTATCCTTACTCAACCTTGGGTTCCCTATCACCAGCTTCCTTGTCCCCTTCTGCTTTCTGGCCCTTGTCACTGGACTACTGTACCTAATTAGTCCCATTTGGTTTTATGGGGCTGTCCACTTCCAGGCCGAACGGTGAACCTCGGAGATAAATTCACCACTGAGCTAAAAGGGTGTCTGGGGGCCATACTCTAGAGGTTTCTCCAGTCTCCTTTAGGCCAGTAAATCTGTTGTTTTTTTTTTGTGAGTTAGAGTTATGTTCTACATCCTTCTCCAGCTCTGTCCAGAACCCTCTGTTGTGATCCTGGTCAGAGCAGTCAGTGGTGGTAGCCGGGCAGCATCTAGGTGTACTGGACTCAGTCCGGTGGAGGCCTCGGTAGCTGTGGTCCGTTAGTCCTTCGGACTAGTCTTTTCCTTGTATCCTGTTCTCTTCATTCTCCCTTGCTCCCGAAGGGATAAGACCAGTGGAGTATCTTAGATGGCCACTCACTCAATCTAAGAAATCTTTGTCTACGCTAAAGTTGCAAAGAAGTTTTTCTTCTAGAAGCTTTATACTTTTAAATTTAGTTGCAGCCTATGATCTCTCTTTTATTATTATTGTTGTTATTATTACTTCTGCTGTAGTTAATAAAGAATTCACTTCTGGTGGGTAACCAGGATGTGTAAAAATCTTATGTCCTTGTGCCTAACATAACATAGTAGTTACATAACTATAAATAATAATCTAAGCTACAAGAATGAGTTCTAGCCGTGTCTAAATCATGTGACTTTATATACTGTTATTCTTGCAGATTTTGCTGTTGTTGAGATAGCAGAGTATATCTAATTCTTCAGTGAGTCTGACTTTTTTTGAAACTTAATGTTTCATGTTATTTTAGTCTCTGGTAGTTGCTGTAGTTGCTACAGTAATTCATGACACATATTTAAGCAGCCAAATAGAAACCCAAGTATACCAACACCATATGCTTTCTCAGCTATACATTACATCCGTTAACTTTACTACTCAAGCTGTATGAGCTGTTAAAACCCTTCAATTTGTTGGTTTCTTCTTCCCTTCTCCTGCCTCATTCTTCCTTTCTTCCCTTTCTTGTCCCCCTTATTCTCTTCCTCCTTTGTCCTCCTATCCTTTGTCTTTTCCCATGCTCTTTCCCCTTAGTCATAGCTTTATAAAAATGCACAGAATAATGGAGATAAAGTAGCAAACAAAAGCAAATAAACAAGTTGTGCTTACAGTTTTTGTTTGCCTGAAGTATTACCTTGAATTAAACCAGCTAGAATGTCTCTATTTATAAACTTACATTTTTATTTTAATTATCAATTGTTTTTATAAGGTCATTCCTGACTTTAGAATTTTACTTCACTGGATATTTAGCACCTACAGAATGAATGAGTTTTTAATTGAATCAGTTTTTATTGTCTTGTTAGCAATTTCATGTGGTTAAATGCTTTATTTTCTTAAACATGGGACAGCACTATCAAGATTGTAAATACTGATTCCCTCCCATGCCTTTTTTTAAACATGAATTTGTGAGGATAGATATTTTCTTCTTACATGAACTCCTTCTTGACCAGAGCCAGGTGGTATATAAATGTCATCCTATAAATATGAAAAGACTAAGTCTTTCATAATATAGTTCCTAATAATCTGATGGAATAATCCATAATAATTGGATTTGGAAAATACATTGTAAGGATTTTATCTAAGATCATATTGGTTATATGTATAACTAGAATATACTTAGTATAAGTGAAATAATGAATATGTAGTGCTTAGGAAATAATGAATGTCACCTTTTATCTTGATTATAGACCCGAAGGATGAACATACACAGAAAAAAAATGCATATGATTAGCCAGGCACTCTGCTAGAGTCTGTTTATAAATATGTTTAAATAATTTTATTTTCTAAGTTAATATGTCAGCATAAATCAGATTGAAGTGCAAGTATATGATTTTCATGTTAGTGCCATGCAGTTTGACTACATGTTTCTATTGTAATTTGTCCTGTTTTGTGATTATATATTAATATACTGAAGAACACTCATCAGTGGAGTGAAGGGCATAGTAATTCCTTTAGTTGGAATATACTGGGAATAATACCTAGAAAGACATGATCAAAAACGATAGGTTTCGGTGTGATTTTCACATGAAAGACTTTGTTCACTAGCTTCTTAAAATGTAACATCATTAAATTCCAAAAAAGGAAGAAAAAAAAGTTTATTGCATTCTTGAAAAAAAAATCTTAACTAAAAACAATAGTTATAGTCTATTAGGCAGCCAGAGTTTCAGAATTAGTGTTAATACTCCACTTCTTTAGATTTCTTGCTGTTTTTAACTTAAAATTTGGATGGGTCATGCATTTCTTAAAAAGTGCCTTCTTTAGCAAAACTTATTTCACAGACAGCTAACTAGCAAGCCTTCAAAGGAACAGAGGTTCATTCCATGTTAATTAAGCCTCCAAAACTTTCAGGCCTTTGAAGTTTGTAACTAAGCTCTCATTTTTGCCAAATTGGGCAAGAAACTTTATAAGAACAAATTTTATGATATATTATGCCTTCAATTATAGTTCAGCTTAGCTGGAAACCAGTTTTTCTTACTGTATGCCAACATTTTATTTTCCTCTGTTAGGCTCTACCCAGGAACTGATACAGTAAAGAGCATTTGTGTTAAAATTGTGGAAAGCAGAGAATTTGTCATAAATCAACAGATTAAGATCAGTTTCTGTTAAATATGGAATGAAAATGATATATTAGTCAAAGTCACTTATTTGGGAAAAAAAAACAGGCTATTGCTTTAGAATTAATAAAAGAGAATCCAAACTTTTTTCCATTTTAAATATTTTTACTACATCATGGTTTGTTTGTATTAATCATTTCTGTCAGAAGCAGATTTAGATTAGGGGGTCTTAAAGCTAATAATTTTGAGAGGATCTCTATAAGAAAAGGGAATACAAAATACAAATAAGATACTGAGTAATGGATTTTGGAAGTGGACAAGGCAAGTGGTATATTCTTCTTGCTCTTTATGTAGATTAGATATGGCTCTCAAAGGCATATAATAAAACTGTTAACTTGAAATATAAAATAACCAGTCACTTAATCTTCTTTATGCTAACAAATGTGAAAATATTCTATAAGAAAATTGGTTTTATTTCACTTTTATTTTTTATGGATATTTTATCAAGTTATAAACTTTCACATTCGCAGTTTTGATCCTCAGCATTTTAAATATATCATTCCATTATCTTTTGGCTTCCATAGTTTCTGTTGAAAACTCAGGTGTTAAGTTTATTGTTTCTCCTTTGAAAATGATGTGTCCTGTTTTCTCTCTGTGCTGCTTTTAAGATTTTCTTGAAACCTTCGGTTTTTAGCAGTTTGATTACTGGGTGGTGGTGGTCTTTGGATTTTTTCCAGTGTGGGGTTTGTTGTACTACTTGTGTCAGTGGATTAGTGTATTACATCGGTTTTGGAATGTTCTCAGGCATTTTTTTCTGAAAATGCTTCTTCTCCATTCTTTCTCTCCTCTTTTCTGGGACTGCAATTACAAATATGTTGGACTGCTTTGGTTCCCAAATGGCTCTTATACTCTGTTCTTTTCATTTATTTGTCTGTCTGTTTCAGTGTGAATATTTCTGTCTGCCTGTTTTTTGCTGTTACATCTGCTATGAAACTCACCCACTGAATTCTTAATTTCAGATATAGTATTTTTAAATTCTAAAATTATCATTTGATTCTTTTTCATAGATTTTAATTCCCTGCTGAAATTTTCTTTTCATCTACTGTAAACATTTTTTCTCTATTATCTTTAATATATGTTAAATAATTTTATAAAATCCTTGTCTTTTAACTCTTTATCATCTGTCGACCTGCTTGTATTTATTATATTTCTCTTGGTTACTGGTCACATTTTCTGCTTTTTTCCTATTGTAGTTTTTATTGTATGCCAAATATTGTTTATAATAGAACAGTGGAAATTGAGGTAAATTTTGTTTTCCCTCAATCCTCCATTAGAAGGACTAATCACCTCATTTCAACCAGGAATTTGGTGGGTGGAGTCTGGATAGCAACTTTGTTGTTGTTGTAGATACACATAATCTAAACATCTTAAGGGCAAGACCTCTTGTGTTATAGGTTCTTCTCTCTAGTGTAACTTTGTACTTAAGGTGTTGTGAAACTATGGGAGATTTTACTCTGCCTTTCTGGCCCTGATACCTTTTATTGCTTCCCCCTGGTCCCCAAGGGAGTCTTTTGATTGCAAGCATATGTTTTGAGGGCAGACCTGTTGAAATGCTACACTGAATGTTGTAGGCTACACCTGCTGTAGTGTAACTTTGACTCCTAAACACCACATAATTACAGAAAATACTGCCTGCCTTCTGACCCAGAATCCTGTCCCAATCCTCTGTGCCATTCTCATGTTGTTATGTGCCATTGAGTTGATTCCAACTCATAGAGACCCTATAGGACAGAGTAGATCTGCCCCATAGGATTTCCTGGGCTGAAATCTTTATGGGAACAGATCACCAGGTCTTTTCTCCTGTGGAGCAGATGGTGGATTCTAACTGCTGATCTTTCAGTTAGCAATTAAGCCCTTCAGCAAATCTCCCAGGGAGAAAACTTTTCTGTGCATTTGTGGCTCCACAAGATTCCAATCTGTCATGCCAGCCCATGAACCATCTAGAGTTCTGCTGGTTTCTCTTTTTCCTATTAGTGTCCCTTTTTCTGAGCCTTAGACTACGTCTAAATGGCAGTCTCCCAGAAATGAAAACAATCAGCAGGCTAGCTCAACTAAGAAGAGATCTTACTTTTCTTCAAGTTTCGTTTTTTTATTCCTTTTTTTCCCCATTGCTTTCCAATATCTTTATTTATTGATTGATTGATTTTGGTAAATTTATCTCTTTTTTTCTAGTTGTTTTTGTGAGAGTAATGACTTACCACTATGTACTAGTAAATTAGTTTTGTAAAGGTAACAACAAAAGTTAAATGTTATGAAAGACCTACATGTTTACTGTTTTATATATTGTATTTATTAAGTCTGTCTGCTTAAATTATTTTGTTATTGAAATACTGGCTTTTTGTTGAATATTAATATTTGTTGCTAAATCTAGCAGACCTAGAAGTTGATCAGTATTGATGGTTGGAAAACCTTATTCAGAGAGCCAATTTTAATTTCACAATTCCTTTTGGTCAGCAGTAGTTTTAAACAAAATATAGATCAAAAATATGATTCACAAAATATATCATTTTTTGAGGGCATTCTTTTAATTTAGTATGACTTAGTTTTCAAAATATTAAATCTTGAAGAAATCTTTTCAAGCCATTTAATTTGAACCCATCATTTTATTTTATTTCATAGTTTTACATTTAAGGAAATTAATCCTAGAGAGATTTTGTGATTTATCAAAGATCACTGAGTACGAATCTCTCACTGGAAGGTAATTAAAACTTTATACACTTAAAATATCTTGAATGAAATTTAGATGCTTCTCTCTTCTGCATATATTCACAATACCAAATCCTTCAAACTGTTTGGTTTAATTAATTTTCTTTTCTTTCCCCCTTTCCTGTTTAGTGAGTGATAGTTGCTTCAGGAATCTTGCAGAAGATCGCAGTGGGATAAATCTCAAAGATCTGGTACAAGATCCTTCTTTGTGAGTATTTGGTTTTCACTACTAAATATAATTTAAAACTTTATGATTGGTGTTACTGTTTTCAAAAGATTCGTAATTCAGAACTGATTTAAGTTAGAGCAATTTCTGCTTTTCTAACAGTTTGTGTTCCACATAGTGAAACCTGATGGCATAGTTTCTTTTTAGGAGAAGAGATTTTAGAAGAAGGGGTAATGTCAGGATTAATGATTAACCTTTGGCTAGCAATATCTTGCCAATGTGACAATAATATTAGATAGGGAACATGATTAATGGTTTATTTGCTTTGTAAAGTGAAACTGAATTTGTTCACATCTACTTTAAGCTTTTTCAAATATATTTTAGATTAGAAAGCTATATATGGCACAGGATTTTTCGAGTGTTTTATAGGTTTCGATTTTTAATTTTTTTGCCTGCGTCAATCTCATTATTCATCAGCATATAGTTTACTCTGATATCACTTTCCGTTTCCTAAATTAATTTTTTTACAGTTTTATGTACTGGAAAAGATGCATCCTATCTGCTATATGAACATAACACCTCAGTAAGATTATCCTTACATATATATGGGGAGTCCTGGTGGTGCAGTGGTTAAGAGCTTCGCTGCTAACCAAAAGGTCTAAATCAAGGCTAGTTAAGCCATGAGCAGCAGAAAAAGAAAATTGAGTGGTAGCAGGTGCTTTCTTTAACTATGTTTAATGTATGCAATAAAATATATTATAATAAGAAATCAGTCTTTTCCAGATCACATGTGATCCACCCTCCCAGCAATTTCAGTAGAAAACCAATGAGAATTTTGTGAGGAATAAAACACAAGCATATATTGAATCTGAAAGATATTGATTCCTTAATGATTGACCAGTCATATTTTTTTTAATATAGCCATGAGAGACAGAGAGCTGAAAATGTATTGAAGATTTATGATTATAATGTAATGAGTTCAGAATGAGTTTCCAAACCCAAATCTCTTCCTTTTTTTTTTTCCTTTTCCCAATCTTTTTTCCTCACTCAAAAGTGTTGCCACTATTCTTTCTCCATGATTTTTATTCCTAGGAAGATTGATCATTCTCCCTTCAGCCTTGTAAATACCTAATTAAGGACACAATGCAATTCTATGTAGATGTACGTATACCTAGTAAATGAATATTGGTTAACAATTATTTGCATATAGAGTTCTGTTTACCTTATGGATATGAGAGGAAACTATAAGTTTTGAAAGATTTTACCCATTTGCATGAATAAAAGAGAATTCCATTATTATATTACTTGTAAGGTATTTGGTGCAATAAGTTTATATATCTGTTAATGTAATCTTTGTGGAAAAAACAGGCTTATATGCACTTTAATGATACAAAAGCTGTGGAGGGTTACGGTTCAACAATGGATGATGATAGTGAATTATAGTATTTTGAAAGAATTTGGTACTTCTTCCCAGAATGTGGAATAATACTCATTATGCCACTTACTGCTAGATTCTAAATTTAGTCAGTATACTAAGAAAAATTCATCTTAGACCACTACTGTACTGGATAGACAAAATAATTCTCAGGGTCTCTGTTTTAAAACAGGTGGCTCTCTTAGTTTAGCATCATTCTCTTGACAGCATTAATCTCTTGGCATTAGTTATTCTGGTATAGAAAAATGTAAGAACTCAGTGAGGAAGAAATTGTTCTTGCCCCTGCTTATTTGAGTTTGGAAGCAAGTTTTTTTTTTAAATTTAAAATTGTCAAGGTATACTATTAATGACTCTGTATTTTAGGGATATATTTCTTACTTGGTTAAATTCTTTAAGGAAAGAAATGCCCAGTGTGGAAAAAAATGTTTTATTCAGTTGTCATGATGGGAAATATTTTATTCTGAATTCTGTTCCTATGGAAATTGTTTTCATTTACTGTACACCTTATGAGTGAAAATTTTTTAAAAAGCCACCTTCCTCTTTTCTGTCCCAGACTCTTGACAGTAATCCTTACTACTAGTTCATTGATTTGTGTATATTAGACGATTCTGTATGGAGTTGAATTGTTGATATTTCAGTATTGAGTAAGAAATATGGTTGAAATGTCTTTGTTACCCAAAAAAAAACCTTCTTAAAAATTACTGGCATTTGATGAGTACTACAGACTAGTGTATTAGTTGTTAAAATTGTACGTGTGGTTTTAATAAATGTTCCAAATAAAAGTATATTATGATAATAAGATATGCATATTGAATGAATGTTTTATATGTTAATATGCCTGGAAGATTTTATTATGATTCTTCTACCTGAGCTCCTCATGCTTAAAGCAGTTGGTGGTAAAGGAAAATCAAGTATTTCAAGCACGAGTGTTACTTGAAAGAAGAGAGTATAATAGAGGAGGGAAAGGTAGGCTGCAGAGAACCCAGGCTGATCTGGTCAATATTGGCCCTCAAAGCAATGTTGCATGAGTCTTAATCAGATAAATGAGTAGATATGGAATTCTTGTGGAGACTAAATTAAACTGAATCAAAGTTTTCTCTCTATGTATGTAAGTGTGTCTATGTGTGATTATACTTCAACAAGTCAGAGCAGAGATGCCAGGTTTACTGCCTCAGAGAAGATTGAAACGGCAGAAGCAAAGTGACTGTTTCATACTCTGAATCCCAACAGTTTCATTTTGTTATACATAAGGTTGCTATGGGTTGGAACCAATTCCATGACAAGGGTACATGACAACACCTAACAACAATCTGTAATTTACCTAAACAGTGTATATAGTAAATACCCAGGATTGTGCTTCAGTTCTGGTAAAACTAATTACTAGTTTAAATGAATTGAATGAGATATACTGTACACCTCTTTAAAGTGTTGTAAAGCAAAGATGTCACCATGAAGACTAAGGTGCACCTGACCTAAGCCATAGTGTTTTCAGTTGCCTTATATGCATGCGAAAGCTGGACAATGAATAAGGAAGACTGAAGAAGAATTGACACCTTCGAATTACGGTGTTGGCGAAGAATATTGAATATATTGTGAACTGCTAAAAGAATGAACAAATTTGTCTTGGAAGAAGTACAACCAGAATGCTTAGAAGCAAGGATGGTGAGACTATACTATACATACTTTGGCAATGTTATCAGGAGGGATCAATCCCTGGAGAAAGACATCATGCTTGGTAAAGTACAGGCTCAGAGAAAAAAAGGAAGACCCTCAACGAGATGGATTGTCACAGTGGCTGCAACAATGGACTCAAGCATAATGATTGTGAGGATGGTGCAGTACTGGGCAGCATTTTGTTCTGTTGTGCATAGGGTTGCTATGAGTCGGAACCAACTCGATGCCACCTAACAACAACAACATATATTATGCTTATGCTGACTGTGTATGGGGTGTGTGTCTCATTTAATTTGCAAAAGCTTTTAAAACTTTAGGGCCATTCTAGATATGTTTTATGTCAGACAGTTAGAGGAAGAATTATTTAATTCATGGAAGTATTGGTCATTTCTAAGTGTGGAACATATAATTTTTTTTAAATTTTTTCCCATACAAGAATTTATACATACATTATGTGACTCTAATTGCTCTCCCCATACTGTGACAGTACACTCCTCCTTTCCACCCTTGATTCCCCATGTCCATTCAACCAACTCCTAACCCTCTCTGCCTTCCCATCTCACCTCCAGACAGAAGCTGCCCGTTTAGTTTCTTGTATCTACTTGACCTAAGAGGCATACTCCTCACGAGTATCACTGTATCCCACAGTCCAGTCCAATCCCTGTCTGAAGAGTTGCCCTCAGAAACTGTTTTAGTTCTGGGCTGATAGAGAATCCAGGGGCCATGCTTTCTGGGCTTCCTCCAGTCTCAGACCATTAAGTCTGGTCTTCTTACTAGAATTTGAGTTCTGCACCCCAACTTTCTCCTACTTCATCTGGGACTCTCTGTTGTGTTCCCTGTGAGGGCGGTCATTAGTGGTAGCTGGGCACTATCTAGTTCTTCTGGTCTCAGGATGATGAAGTTTCTGGTTTATGTGGCCTTTTCTGTCTCTTGGGCTAATACTTTCCTTGTGTCTTTGGTGTTCTTCATTCTCCTTTACTCCAGGTGGTTGGGACCAATTGATGCATCTTAGATGGCCACTTGCAAGCTTTTAAGACCCCAGACGCCACTCACCAAAGAAGGATGCAGACATTTTCTTAATAAACTTTGTTATGCCACTTGACCTAGATGTCCCCTGAAAGCATGGTCCCCAGACCCCTACCCCTGCTACTCTGTCTCTCAAAGTGTTTGATTATATTCAGGAAACTTCTTAGCTTTGGTTTAGTCCGGTTGTGCTGACTTCCCCTGTAGTGTGTGCTGTCCTTCCCTTCACCTAAGATAATTCTTAACTACCATCTAGTTAGTAAATAACCCTCACCCTCCCTGCCCACCGTCGTAACCATCAAAGAATGTTTTCTTCTGTGTTTAAACCGTTTCTTGAATTCTTATGATAGTGGTCTTATACAGTATTTGTCCTTCTGTGACTGACTAAATTCACTCAGCATAATGACCTCCAGCTTCCTCCAGGTTATAAGATGTTTCACAGCTTCATCATTGTTCTTTATTGTTACGTAGTATTCCATTGTGTGGGTGTACCATAATTTGTTTATCTGTTCTTCTGTTGATGGGCACCTAGGTTGTTTCCATCTTTTTGCTATTGTGAACAGTGCTGCAGTGAACATGGTTGTGCGCGTATCTATTCGTGTGACGGCTCTTATTTCTCTAGGATATATTCCAAGGAGCAGGTTAGCTGGATTGTATGGTACTTCTATTTCTAGCTTTTTAAGGAAACGCCAGATCGATTTCCAAAGTGGTTGTACCGTTTTACATTCCCACCAACAGTGTATAAGTGTTCCAGTCTCTCCACACCTCTCTAGCATTTATTATTTTGTGTTTTTTGGATTAATGCTAGCCTTGTTGGGGTGAGATCATATCTCGTCGTAGTTTTGATCTGCATTTCTTTAATGGCTAATCATCATGAGCGTTTCTTCATGTGTCTGTTAGCCGCCTGAATATCTTCTTTGGTGAAGTGCCTGTTCATATCCTTTGCCCATTTTTTAATAGGGTTATTTGTCTTTTTGTTGTTGAGGTTTTACAGTATCTTGTAGAGTTTAGAGATTAGATGCTGATCAGATTTGTCATAGCCAAAAATTTTTTCCCTGTCTGTAGGTTGTCTTTTGACTCTTTTGGTGAAGTCTTTTGATGAGCATAAGTGTTTGATTTTTAGGAGCTCCTGTTTTTCTAGTCTCTCTTCTGGTGCTTGTATATTGTTACTTGTGGCTCGTATTGAGCTTTTGCCATGTATTTGGGCCCCTAGTGTTGTCACTATTTTTTCTTCCATGATCTTTATTGTTTTAAATTTTATATTTAAGTCTTTGATCCATTTTGAGTTAGTTTTTGTGCATGGTGTGAGGTATGGGTCTTTTTTTCAGTTTTTTGCAGATGGGCATCTAGTTACACCAGCACCATTTGTTAAAGAGACTGTCTTTTCCTCAGTTAACGGACTTTGGGCCTTTGTCAAATATCAGCTGCTCATTGGTGGATGAATTTATGTCTGGATTCTCAATTCTGTTCCTTTGGTCTACGTATCTGTCATCGTACCAGTGCTAGGCTGTTTTGGCTACCGTGACACTATAATAGGTTCTAAAATCAGGTAGTGTGAGGCCTCCCACTGTGTTCTTCTTCTTGAGTAATGCTTTACTTATTCGGGGCCTCTTTCCTTTCCATATGACATTGGTAATTTGTTACTCCGTCTCATTAAAAAATGCTGGTGGAATTTGGATCGGGATTGCATTTGTATCTGTAGATTGCTCTGGGCAAAATCGACATTTTCACTATGTTGAGTCTACCTATCCATTAGCAAGGTATGTTTTTCCACTTATGCAGATCTCTTTTGGTTTCTTGGAGTAGTGTCTTGTAGTTTTCATTGTATAGATCTTTTACGTCTCTGGTTAGATTTATTCCTAAGTATTTGATCTTCTTGGAGGCTACTGTAAATGGTATTGATTTGGTGATTTCCTCTTCAAGGTTCTCTTTGTTGGTGTAAAGGAATGCAGGTGAATTTTTTATGTTTAT
Organism: Dugong dugon; assembly: GCA_030035585.1. Taxonomy (NCBI): domain Eukaryota; kingdom Metazoa; phylum Chordata; class Mammalia; order Sirenia; family Dugongidae; genus Dugong; species Dugong dugon. The sequence continues at coordinate 74,375,949 of CM057472.1, forward strand.
CTTGTAACCTGAAACTTTGCTGAAATCTTCCATTAGTTCCACTAGTTTTCTTGTGGATTCTTTGGGGTTTTCTTTGTATAAGATCATATCATCTGCAAATAGAGATACTTTGACTACTTCCCTACCAATTTGGATGTAAATGTGGCACATATAATTTAGAATGTAGGATATTAGCACTTTTTTTATAATTCAAATGGGGAGATTTTATATTTTTTAAGAATTTTGCACAACATGATAAATATATCTGTTTTGTTTTTATTTATGCTGCTCAAAGATGTCTGCCTGAGGCATATAGGTAGCCAGTAAGTGATGTCAAAATTTTGAAAAGTATTATCAAGTTGTAACCATTTGTAATTTATGAAAAGGAAGGATCATTAAAAATAGAGAAGAGATTTTAATATCTAATAGTTTTATCAAATTTAGAATATCCTAAATTCTGGATAAATTGTATTTTAGATGAGGAAGTGCTGCCATTTTTAACCGAACTGCACTTACTACTTCATATCTTGTCTTTGACTTTGATGCATCTATCTAGAGAGTAAAAATAAAGATATTTCCTATGCTTGATTATTATGATACTTTGGAGTATCAAAATAGAAAGTACAAAGCTTTGTTACGTATTTAGTAAAAGTAGAAATTCTTTTCACTGTTATTATAAAGAAGATTATAAAGCATAAATAAATGCATAGTAATTTTACAACCATAGCATTTTCATTAGTTTTTCTTCCTTGTGTCTTTTGCAGACCTGTATTACTACTGCTCTTGTTATATTTGATTGCAAAGTATTGCTTTTTATGGACTAAAAGTATTTCTTTTTTAGTTATTAGATATTAGCTTACAAATGCAGTATACTGGTTTTAAAAAAAAAAAACCTGCTTGTTGAAATTTATTTTGAGATTATAGGTCAGTAATGCTTGATAACAGCATTTACACTTAAGAATAATGAAAAACTTGGATAAAATAGTTGTATTTAATTATAAATTTCTTAAACATGAAGTTCTTATTGTATGTACTTCTACAGAAATTTTACTGCTTTTGGTGAGAACTCTCATTCTTTTGGTGCTTCTGAAACACAGCCTCATCCCCCTGTGTATAGTTTTTTCACACTACAGTCAGTCTGATTGAATGATATTTTGGTTCCTTGGATCATGACATTAAATATGAAGGAGAGGCAGGATTGCTGTCTGGAAAGCGATTGTATCTAAATATAGCCTATACTTATCTGCCAGTGTTAAGACAGGTTTCTGTGGTAAATTTAGTTTCTTAAAAATGCCAGTCAGCAGAGGATAAACAGTGGTTTCTGAAGTGGTTTTTTTTTTTTCCATAGAGCAGTACATTCTTTTTTTTTTTTTTTTTTTTTAATATTTTATTGTACTTCAGGTGAAGGCTTACAGAACAAACAGTTTCTCATGTAACAGTAGTACACATGCTGTTTTATGACTTTGGTTAACAACCCCACAACATTTTAACCTTCTAAATTCTCAGCTTTTTTTTTTTTTTTTTTTTTTTTGGTGAAAATACACATAGCCAAAGATACACCATTTCAAAACTTTTTACGTACACATTTAAGTGACATTGACTACGCTCATCTAATTGTGCTGTTATTCTCACTTAAGATGAAGGCTTACAGGACAAAATAGCCTCCCATTTAACAGTTACTACAAATGTTGCCCTATAACAATGGTTAACAATCTCACAACACATCAACAGTATCCTTACTCAACCTTGTGTTCCCTATCATCAGCTTCCTACTCCCCTTCTGCCTTCTGGCCCTTGTCACTGGACTCCTGTACCTCGTTAGTCTCATTTGGTTTTACTGGGCTGTCCACTCCCAGGCTGAACAGTGAACCTCGAAGGTAACTTCACCACTGAGCTAAAAGGGTGTCTGGGGGGAGCAGTACATTCTTATACTGCATTTTCAGAGAGATGAATTTATTTAATTTTTATTGACTATAAAATTTTAATCTTAGAGTATCTTTAGGTTGGATAATAGTTATTAAATGAAATAGAAGAGTTTTTATAACATCCTTTGTTTCCTTATAGATAAATTTCATTTAGTGCGGAAATGCATTTTTTTAATAATGGCAACATTTTAAACATTATTGATTTTTCATTTTGCTCTGCTGCCAGTAGTTATGCTAAATCTGAAACAGCTAGTAAAGCTATCTTGTTTGTATTAGTATCTCTAAATATAAGATCTTATAATTTTTAATCAGGTTCTCACTGGTGCTTGGAAGGTTATATATTTATTGGTCTAAAAATTGCATATTGGGGCAATACAGTTTAATCTAGGCTTGTTCTATGGTACTATGATACTGTAGTACTATTATTTGTACCAGCTCTGCAAATCCAAAGACATACTTTGCTTTCAGAAGACATTTCCTCATTTTTGTGTATTCCTGAGAATACATGTTGAATTTTTTATAGACTCATTATTTTTAGAATTTATTTAATCAAAAAGCTCATCTTAACTACAGTAGAGATTAGATTTAACAGGAATGTATGATTTAAAATGAATAACATCTGCGTTGTCTGCCTGAGGCATATAAATAGCCAATTCAGTATTAAAAACATTTTAATGAAATAAATAATGGGGCTCAATTTGCTTATGTAACTGAGGAGTATATCTCAGAGAATCAAGAAAGAGCTTCAGAAACCAGGTCAGGTGTGAGAACTTCTAGGAATAGAATTAGGGAATTGGTACAACTGGATCTGTTCTTTTTACCCTCTGCCATCATCTCTTCTGGCCTTTCTTGGTTTTATTCCCATTTTTCCATTTTCCGTTCCCACCACAAATAATGAGATTTTCTTTGCTCTATGTGCTTGTCAGTACATAGTAATATCAGTCTTTTAATTTTAGCTCTTGTAGTGGGTGTGCAGGTCCTTTGGTTAGAACAAATGGTTTGCGCTCAACCGTTAGCTTAAAGGTTGGTGGTTTGAACACACTCAGTAGTACCATGGAAGAAACACTTGGCAATATGCTTCTGTAAAGGTTACAGCCTCGAAAATCCTATAGAACAGTTCTACTTAGTAACACACGGGATTGCCATGGCTCAGAATCGACCCAGTGGCAACGAGTAGTTTGTTTTTTGTTCCTTATTGGGTGTGTAGTGAATTTTTTTTTTATTCACCAGATTTTGCAGTGCATATTGTGTCTCTTTAAATATATTGTAAGTTTCTTGAGAACCAGCCTAACTGGCTGTCATGGATTGAATTGTGTCCCCCAAAAATATCTGTCGACATGGCTGGGTCATGATTTCCAGTATTGTAGGATTGTGTAATCTAATGTGATTTCCTTATGTGTTGTAAACTCTTACCACTATGATGAGGTTATATGTGATCTCCTTATGTGTTGTAAACTTCATCCCTGTGATGAGGTTACATTGATGAGGTTTACAGGATTAGTGTCTTAGTCCAATCTCTTTTGAGATATAAAGGAGAGAAGCAAGCAGAGACACATGGGAACCTCACACCACCAAGAAAGCAGTGCCTGGAGCAGAGCGTGTCCTTTGGACCTGAGGTTCCTGCGCTGAGATGCTCTTAGACTAATGGAAGACTGATGCATCACAAGGACCTTCCTCCAGAGTGAACAGAGAGAGAAAGCCTTCTCCTGGAGCTGATGCCCTGAATTTGGACTTGTAGCCTACAGGACTGTGAGAGAATAAACTTCTGTTTGTTAAAGCCATCCACTTGTGGTATTTCTGTCAGAGGAGCACTAGATGATTAAGACACTGGCTTAATTTTTTTTTTAATTTCTTTTAACTAACCTATTTAAGGTACTTAACAAAGTATATTGAATTAGTTTTCTTTAAGAAGTCTCTAATTTTACATATTGAATAAATTGGTAAAGTATCAATTATTTTAAAATGAATATCAACTAAATATTAACTGTTAATTGGTGTGAGTGATTCACCTCAGAGAAGTGCTCTAGGCATTGCTACAGAGAGATGGAAGAAGGGCTGTATGGCTGATGATTCCCACCTTTTGGAAAGATACAGCCATCCTTGCAAGAGACTTTTTTTTTTTTCCTAAAAGCAAACCTAAATGATGATAATCTCTTATCATGGGTTTAATAGGAGTAGCAATGATAACCTCTCACCTGTTTTTCTTGTTTTTGGCTTTTTATTAGGTTTTATCTGAGAAAATTTCCATCTCGTTTCTGATTATCTTTGGCATTTAGCCTGATTAAAAGAAGGAAGATTAGTGTTGTATAGAAAGAGATGGTCTCTAAAACTCCTGGATGATAAGATCCCTTCTACCTGATTTCAGTCTTAGATGGCTTAGACTTCAGTGAATATCTGACCATTGTGTCATAAAGAGTCCTTTCCCGTCATCCCTTTAGTAATAGTGTGGTTCTGATGACTTTAAAGCAAGAAAAGTAGCAGTGGGAGCTGCTTGTAAGTAGATACCCAAATCTTTGGTACAGTTACAGTACTATGATGTGTTTTTGTTGCTGTTGTAGGTGGTGGTTTGTTTGCTTGTTTATTGTTGTCAGGTTGGTAGATTCTCATTTACCTTTCCAATATAATGCCTTAACTGAGGAATATTATTACACAAGCTACAAAAGTTTAATGGGAGCATTGGTGAATTGTTTCAGGAGGAGATGAAGGTTTTGATAAAGAAGAAACAAAGAGGGAGGGAGAGACAGAGAATAAAGTTTAACTAAATTGTGATTTATCCACAAGTTACAAGAAAGAATTGAAACTCCATGAATATGTTATGTTGTTTAGAAACCAGTTTAGCTAAATGAGAGTACAGGAGGTTGAAACTAATGATTTAAACAAAGTTTTGATATCCATGTATTGCATTTATTGAGAACATGGTACTTTAATGGTCAGAGTGAACACATGGGTGATTGCATTGTCTACTTACATTAGTTTTATATTGCTGTGTAATAAATTAGTACAAACTTAGTGGCTTAGAACAGTAGACATTTATTATCTCACAGTGTCTGTGTGTGAGAATTCTTGGCATTGCTTAACTGGGTCCTCTGCCCAGGTTCTCCCAAAACTGCTATCAAGATGTCAGCTGGGTTGCGTTTTCATCTGGAAACTGGAATGGAGAAGAACCTGCTTCCATACTCATTCAGGTTGTTGGCAGAATTCATATCCTTCTGGTTGGGTGACTGCTGTCCTCCACTTTTTTTGCTGGCTGTTTGCTAGAGATCCTAGAAGTTGCCTGCAGTTCCTAGAGACTGCTCACAATTTCTTGCCATATGGGCTTCCTCAGAATGACTGCTTACTTCATCAAACCAAGGAGAATCTCTAGTTCTAGTCTGCTAATAGAGTCTTATATAACATAACATCCTAATGGGAGTGACATCCATCACCCTTAATATAATGTAACCTTATCATGATTACATGTTATATTCTGTTGGTTAGAAGCAAGTCACAGGTTCTACCACACTCAAGAGGAAGAGAGAACACGAAAGTGAATACCAGGAGGTGGGAATCACTGGGGTCATTTTGGGACTGTCACCCACACTACTGTTGAAATTTTCTTTCCTCCATGGGAAAGTCATATCTAATTAGTTTAATTCTTATTTTGGAGATGTAAAAACTAAAGCTCAACTAAGTAGAAGAATAGAGTTTTTTGTTTCTTTAGGTTTTGGTTTATGTGGGTACCTAAGGAGTGAGACTAAAGTGAGATTAAACAGCTGCAGAGGGGAGGCCTCAATGGAATAATGACTGTTGAGTACTGTATATGAACTCTTGGATTTTTCAGTGGAAGATTGCTAGCTGTGGGTTGGGGAGACAGTCAAACAGGCAGGCAAAGAAGTTGGATAGTCAAAAGTCTCCATAAGTATACTTCCCTAATGAGCTTCCTAAGAAACACCTGCTTGTGACTTAGCCCAAATTAGCAAGTAAATGACAAAAACTAGGAGATACCATTTTGTTGTTGTTTCTAGATGTTTTGAGAGTTTAAAAATCCTGACGTTGTATTCTTTTGAGAGATTATGGAGAGTTACTTTTACCCAGTTGGGAAAATTTCCATAGCACTAGATTATTAGGCAGCACTTTCAAGGAGACCAGTCATTGCTGCTCCTCTTTCCACTCCTACCTAGATAGTGTGGTAAATGATAATTACCCGATATTTATTTGCTTTCTAAAAGAAATTGAATATAATTTTTGAATTTAAGATGACCCATTTAGGAAGGAAAGAATGCTGGTTGAACTGACTGAGCCCTCCATGATCTCCCTTGTGTCCTTCTGTGTGTTTTCTAAGCACCCATCATAGCTTTTTGCACTGTATTATAACTGCCTGTGTACTGCCTGTATTTCTCAATGGCTTGTAACCTCATTAAGGGTAAGAACTGTGTTCCTTTTTATTGTTATATCACTGCTACAGATATTAAACTACCATAATGTCTAATGCACAGTAGGGCCAGTAGAAATAAAATATATAAATGAATGAATGAGTTAATGACTAGATGAAAGAATGGGTAATGGAGAGAGTAACAGGCTCAGTGTTTAGTGAATATACATTGTCAAAACTCACCTTTTCCCCACTCTTCAGGCAGATCTGATTCGAGTATTCAGCACTTGGTTGGTGTTCAACACAGAAATTTATTCTCTAGTGACCTGATGGCTGCATTTAAACTTTGAGCAACACTGTTTTCCTCTGCAGCCTTAGGATCTTTCTAATTGTATATGAGATAATGAGAGTCCTAACTCCAGGAGCAAAAGAAAATGATGACTTCACTAATCTCCAGCATTTAAATTATAGGCACCTGCTGCTCAAAATACTGAAAAAAGCTACAGCCAAGAAAGAATTCCATTCTTTCCTAATGAACTCAAATAGATTCCCTAAAAGCATTTTCAGAGTGGAATCTATTTTCTACACAGCTCACTTTGAGAAAAACCTTCGTAACATAATTCTGGTAGAAGAAAATATTTTGAGTAGTTCAGGACTAAATTATCTTGTTTCTTAAAAGGCAGTTCTTTTAAAAATAAGTTAAGCAGATGGCATTTTTCTTTTCTTCCTTTAAAGTTCTGTCTTATCTCACCCACTTTTATGGAATGACTAACGTCATGTTCAGACCTGGAAAAATATATAATTTGTCAGTTGCAGAGTTTGGGTTAGGAAAAATTTGTATTCCGAGCAGAGTTTCACAGCCACCAGGCATTGGATGCAAATTCTTACAGTTCAGTTAGGTTGGAAGCAAGTCCTGACATTTTTAGCACAAATGGATGAAATGCAGTTAGGGTACTTTAAAATACCTAGTTTAAAACTCTCTTTTCTCCTCTATCACTAAGACATGATTTTAGGAGAGCTTAAAAAACAGTTACTCAGTGACTGTTTATCGAGTATCTACTATGTGTCCCTTAATATGCTAGAATAGAGAACATAATGATGAATAAAATAGATGTGGTTCCTATTGTAATTTTTAGGTCAGGTTAATAAAACGGAATACAGATTACTCTTTTTGTTTCCAGGATACTATGAAGGACAGTGGCTTAGAAAAGTGGCAGATGTTGCTAATAAGATACAATCCAAAGCTAAGTTGTATAACCTGGTCAAGTATATTACATTCCCAGTATAGTGAAATTAGATAATTTGTTATACACCGGCTAAGTTTTTAATTATTTCTTTGATTTATTCAGATCAATGACTTAGTCAGGGTAGTTGGATTTTAGAAAGCTGCCCAGAATAAAAGGAGCCCAGGTGGCACAGTGGTTAAGTGCTCAGCTGCTAACCAAAGGTTGGCAGTTCGAATCTACCAGCAGTTCCAGGGGAAAAAGATGTGACAGTCTGTTTCAGTAAAGAAACAGCCTTGGAAACCCTATGAGACAGTTTGGCATAGTGGTTAAGAGGTGTGGCTGCTAACCAGAAGGTTGGCAGTTTGAATCCACCAGGCACTCCTTGGAAACCCTATGGGACAGTTCTACTCTGTCCTATAGGGTCACTGTGAGTCGAAATTGACTCAACGACAGCAGGTTTGGTTTGGTTTTTTAAAAGATTGAGATTTTTGCTGGCATTATGTTGGTTATACTTATTCTAATTCTTTGTGAGATCACTTTAACTTTTTTGGGAGAGGGGTGCTTTGTGGGTGAGTGGAGAGCCTTGTCAGCTACACTTCTGTCCTCTTCTAGGAATTTTTTTTAAACAGCTTTATTTATTGAAATATAATTTCACATACTATACAGTTCACCCATTTAAAGTGTACAATTCAGTGGTTTTTAGTATATTCACAGAATTGATCATTGCCACTGTCATCATTTTTAGAAAATTTTCATCACCCCAGAAATAAACAGTGGACCATTAGCAGCCGCTCCTCATTTGTCCCAAACTCCCTCTCCTAGGCAACAATTAATCTACTTTCTCTGTCTCTGAATACTTGCCTCTTCTGGACATTTCATATAAATAGAATTATACAAAATGTGGTCTTTTGTGATTGGCTTCTTTCGCTTAGCATGTTTTCAAGGTTCATCCATTTTGCAGCATATATCAGTACCTCATTTCTTTTTATTGCTGAATAATATTCCATTGTGTGGATATCACATAGTTTGCTTATCCATTCTTAAGGTGACAGGCATTTGAGTTGTTTCCACTTTTTTACTATTATGAGTAATACTGCTGGGAGCATTTGTGTACAAGTTTCTGTGTGGAAGGTTTTTTTTTTCTCTTGGGTGTATACCTAGGAGTGTAACTGCCGGGTCATGTGATAGCTCCTGTTTAACATTTTGAGGAAGTGCCTTAATGGCTAATATTGTTGAACAGCTTTTCATGTGCTTACTGGTCATTTCTATATCTTCTTTGGAGAAATGTCTCTTGAAATCCAGTGTGGAACTTGTACCCTTCGTGTCAGCAGGGCCAGGACAACAGGGATCTGGCATGCTTGGCCTGTCCTACCTAGGCTAGAGTATCTTCTCTGCAAGTGGGAGGTGGGTGGAGGAAAGGAGTCACAGATCTCTCAGCTGTTTTCCTTTTCTAGGTTAAATTGTATTTCTCTCTATAGTATTCATTCATCTTCTCATTCTGCCTTGCCTGTATTCCTCTTTTACTCCTTCCTGTCTCTCTTTTTGTATGTTGTACTTTTTAAGATTCTTATATTCTTTTTTATATTAACTTATCTGTACTTGTTTTCACCCCTTAGACAGTAAAATATTTGAGGACAACTAAATCTTTTTCTTTCTATTCCCTATTGGACAGAATTGAGATGAATACTTGGGAAATACTCTTCATGAATTTGTGGAAGAGAATCTGGAGTATATGGACCAGTATTATTTGTTCATTTGTTCTGTCAAGAAATATTTATTATCTACTATTTACCAAACATTGTGTTGTGCATTGGGAATAAAGCTGTGAACTATAAGGGGATCTTTGTTTTCTGAGTTTTCCTTATTCAGATTCCTGAAGTCACAAAGATGTATAGGTAAGCAAATCATGATAACAAGTAAAAATTTTACTAATAAACTGAGAGTTTATAAAATGACTCCCAAACATTTCTCCCCACTTAATTTACTCCCCATAGCATCAATTTCATTAGCTATTCCTATTGATTTTCAAATGGTTACTACATGTAATATACTGCGTAAAGCAGTTGTCAAGTAAAATTGTAAATCTTGCAAAGGGAGCAGTTTCATGAAATAATGTGAATGTTCCAGAACAGTCTGAATTACATTGAAAGCCCTTGCTAAATGAAGATCTGTCTGCATTCTATTATTTTACAATTGACAAAGAAAAACATGGCAAGTATCCAAAAAAAGACAAAACCCATTCCCATGAAGTTGATTCTGAGTCACGGTGACCCTATAGGACAGACTAGAACTGCCTCAGGGTTTCTAAGACTATAAATCTTTACAGAAGCAGACTGCCACATCTTTATCCCACGGAACAGCTGGTGGGTTTGAATTACCGACCTTTCGATTAGCAGCCAAGCACTTAACCACTGTGCCACCAGGGCTTCTTGTGGCAAGTATAGGGGCTTCAAAGGAGAAGGGAGTATGAGTGAGTTAGATAGGGCTTTAGGAAAAATACTAAATACCTTGAATATATTTCACAAAATAACCTGACACTTTCTCTGAGCTGTTCTATCATGCTGTCTTTAAATTTTATGAGAAAAATTGCACAAAGTACTTTTCAAATTGATTTTTTCTTAGTTTATTATTATAAAAGTTAGTTCATATTTATAATTATAACCTAACATATTTTAAGATGATGTGTGAGTTAAACTATTTAACTTGAAAATTTGGTTCCTGTTTTAAATGGATTTGCTCTTTCTGGCATTGGTATCTTTTGATAAGGAAGACAGACTGATGATATGATATAAACCTAATGCTGTGTGATTGACATTATGACAGAGATTTACATACATTGCTTTGTTTGCCCAATGGATGGGTGTCTAACCTGATGTTGTAGAGGGATGTAGGGCAGGTAAAGTCATAATTCTGAAGAGATGATATCTGAGCCAAATTTTGAAGTGTGAGTCTGATTTAGCTAGGTAAAAGTGAAGTGGAGTATTACAAATGGAACAAAGAACACATTGAAAGGAATGATTTCAAGTAGTTTCTGATGGATTATTTGTGAATAGAGGCAGATTTACTGTAAATTTATGAAGCACAAGCTTCTAGTTCCTAAAATGCTAAGGTCCTTTGCAAATCCCTGGGAAAAGTCTAGCATTTTATTTACATGGACATATGTTTTTATAATTTTTATAATACTGCTTTTTCTTTTTTAAAGCAAGCCCCTGAAATTTATATATGAAATTATATGTTTTCAGGATATGAGAGATGGGAAAAGATGTTGATTAACCAAAATTATGGTGGACACTGGACACTGTGTAAAGTAGTTTGGCTTTTTAACCTTTAAAAAGTGCCACTGAAAAATTGTAAGTTGGAAAGTGATGTGATCAAGTGTGTAATTGAAAGCAATTACTCTATCTGCAATGGGAAGGATAGATTGGAAGACACTTGCTTAAATCCAATAAGTTATATAAAAGCTTTGATTAAAACCATATCAAAATGAATAGAGATTCAAGCAATGTATCTGAGGTAGAGCTCACACGTTTTGGTAACTAGTTGATTTTAAGGAATGAAGGAGAATTTTATGACGACTGTTACGGTTTTGATTTAGATGAGTAGGCAGTTGTTAGTATCATTCACCTAGATAGGTAATGGAAAAGAGAACAAGTTTTGGAGGAAGAAATTTATTGAATTTAGTTTTGAACATGCTAAATTTGGGAGTTTATGTAAAAAGCGTTATTGAAACTGTGGGTTTGTATTGAATCTCCCAGGGAGAAAAGGATGAGAAATGAACAATATGGAGGAAAGTGATCCTTTGAAGGATATAGGAGATAAACCCAAACAGAAACATAGAGGTAAGAGGGGGGAAAAATTCAAGGAATTCATAGAGATGGGGGCAGTACGACAGTTTCAAGTGGAAAGTAATATTCTAATGGCTTCTGATGAGCCCTCTTCTAATTATTAAAATATCTAGGAATAAAGTATCTGAAACACAAAGAATATAAAAAATTAAAAAAAAGATTAAAGGACACCCAAGATTTGTGGGACAATATCAAACATTCTAATATACACTCAATTGGAACCAAGAAGGAGAAGAAGTGGAGAGCAGGGCAGAAGAATTATTTGAAGAAATAATGACCAAGAACTTTACAAAATTAGTGACAGACACCAAACCAAAGACCTGAGAAGCTCAGAGAACACCAAACAGGATAAATACCAAAAACATCTAACAAAACAAAAGAAGGCCACCACCAGGCATATCATATTCAAATTGCTAAAAAGCAAAAGAGAAAATCCTGAAGGCAGCTGAGGGAAAAAACACATTATCTACTGAGGAACGAAGATGAGAATTACAGTGTAGACTTTTTGTCAGAAACTCTGCAATCCAGAAGATAGAGTATCATCTTTAAATATTGGAAGAAAAAATATGGCAATAATAAAATCCCTACATACTGATCTTGCAGACATAAAAAGGATAAAGGGAAATGATTAGAACTACTCTGTGTTCATAAATTCAATAACAGATGAAATGGACAAATTCCTTGAGAAACACAAACTACCAAAACTTACTGAAGAAGAAACAGATCACCTGAATAGCCCTGTATCTATTAATGAAATTGAAGATAAAAAGATAGCAACAGAAGAATGTTTGCAGTTAAAAACATTCTCAAAGAGAAAACTCCAGATGGGTTCACTGATAAATCCTACCAAACCTTTAAAGAAGAAATAATGTCATTTCTCCACAATATTTTCCAGAAAATAGAAGGAACACTTCTTAATCCATTTTATAAGACCAGAAATTCTCAATACAATATTAGAAAATCAAATTCAGTAACGTGTAAAGGATATTACATTACAGCTAAGTAGAATTTATGATAGCTTCAACATTTAAAAGTTATTCAATGTAATTCACCATATTAACCGATTAAAACTATACATTCACCTCAACAGATACAGAAAAAGCATTAGGCAAAATTCAGTATCCATTTATGATTTAAACTAGGAAGCCAAGGAAACTTTCATAAACTAATAAAGGGTACCTATGAAAAGCCTGCAGTTGATGTCTTAATGGTGAGAGACTGAACACAAGAACAAGGCAAGAATGTCCTCTTGCACCACTCCTTTTCATCATTATACTCAAAGTCCTAGCTAGTGCAAAACAGCAATACAGAGAAACATAAGGCATATAGATCTGAAAGGAAGGAATAAAACTGTTCTTTAGGTAACTGTTCTTAGATGGAGCCCTGGTGGCACAGTGGTTAAGAGATCAGCTGCTAAGCAAAAGGCCAGCAGTTCGAATCTACCAGCTGCTCCTTGGAAACCCTATGGGGCAGTTCTCCTGTGTCGTGTAAGGTCACTGAGTTGAAATTGACTTGACGACGGCAGGATTTCTTTTTCTTAGATACTTTGCTTATCTATATTGAAGTTTTCAGAGAATATGCAAAAACACGTATAAGAGGTGAGTTTAGTAAGGTCACAGGATGTAAGATCAATATACAAAAAAATCAGTTGCATTCCTATATAACAGCAGTGAACAATTGGAAATAGAAATTAAAAAAAAATATATAGCACCCCAAAAATGAACAACTTAGGTATAAATCTAAGAAAATACATACAAGTATTCCTATGCTGAAAACTACAAAAAAATGATGAAAGAAATCAGGAAGGTCTAAATAATTGGAGAGATATACTGTGTTCATGGATTTGCAGGTTTCAATGCCAGTTCTCCCCGATCTGATTTGTATATACATGCAATGCATTCTAAATCAAAATCCCAGCAAGTTTTTTTGTAGGTACTTACAAGTTTATTTTAAAATTTATTTAGAAAGTTAAGAGACCTAAAATAGCCAAAACAACTCTGAAAAATAAGAACAGATTTGGAAGACTAATGTTACCTAATTTCTCCACTTATTATAAAGCTATGGTGATCAATAAGCAACATCATAATAAATGGAGAAAAGATGAAGTTGTCAAGGATTTCATTTTACTTGGATCCATAATCAACACCCATGGAAGGAACAGTCAAGAAATCAAAAGGCACATGACATTGGGCAAATCTGCTGCAAAAGACCTCTTTAAAGTGTTAAAAAGCAAAGATGTCGCCTCAAAGACTAAGGTACACCTCACCCAAGCCATGGTATTTTCAATCACATCATACGCATGTGAAAGCTAGACAATCAATAAGGAAGGCCGAAGAAGAATTGATGCCTTTGAATTGTGGTGTTGACAAAGAATATTGACTATACCATGGACTGCCAGAAGAACCAACAAATCTGTCTTGGAAGAAATACCACCACAATGTTCCTTAGAAGCAAAGGATGGCGAGACCACGTCTTACATACTTTGGACATGTTCTTAGGAGGGATCAGTCCCTGGAGAAGTACATCATACTTGGTAAAGTAGAGGGTGAGCAAAAAGAAGACTCTCATCAAGATGGATTGACACAGTGGCTACAATAACACTATTACGTTATGCTCAAGCATAACAACGATTGTGAGGATGGCGTAGGACCAGGCAGTGTTTCTGTTTCCTTCTGTAGTACACAGGGTTGCTATGAGTCGAAACTGACTCGACAGCACCTAACAATAACAACAACAGTCAAGACAGTGTGATACTGGCAAAGGGATATACACAGAGATCAGTGGACCAGAAAAAGAATTCACAAATAGATCCACACAAATACAGTCAATTGATTTTTGACAAAGGTGCAAAGACAGTTCAATGTTGAAAAGATAGACTTGTCAACAAATTGTAGTGGACGAATTGGGCATATATGGGGAAAAAAAAAAAAAGAACCTTGAGACATCCTTATACTTTATACAAAAATTAACTTAAAGTGAATCATGGACCTAAATGTAAAATGCAAAACTACAAAGCTTTTTACAAGAAAACAGAAAAAAGTTCTGTGTGACCTTAGGTTTGGTGATGAGTTTTTAGGTAAAACAGCAAAAGCACAGTCCATGACATTGAACTTTATCAAAATTTAAAACTTGCTCTGTGAAGGATGCTGTTAAGATAATAAAAAGATAAGCCATAGACATGGAGAAAATATTTGTTCAACACATATGTGATAAAGGACTCATATCCAGAATAAATAAAGAACTCTTAAAACTCAACAGTATGAAAACAAACATCTCAGTTAAATAATGGGCAAAAGGATCAGGATAAAGACTTCATCAGAGTAGGTATAGATGACAGATACCATAGGAAAAAATACATTATTTGTCACTAGGGAAGTGCAAATTAAAACCATAGTAAGATACTACTTGTACATATTTATTAGAATGGATAAAATAAAAAAATTGAAATGCCAGATGTCCTTGAGGATGTGGAGCTACAGGAACTCTCATTCATTGCTGGTAGGAATGCAACGTGGTGCAATCACTTTTGAAGACAGTTTGGTAATTTCTTATAAAGTTAAAAATAGACAATATATAATCCATCAGTCACATTCTTAGGTGTTTGCCCAGGTAAATTGAAAACTTAGGCTCACGCCAAAATCTCTATGCAAATTTTTATAGCAGCTTTATTCATAATATTCCAGAATGGGAAGCAACCAAGATGTCCTTCAGTAGGTGCATGAATAAACAGTGTTTCATCCATGCAGTGGAATACTCATCAGCTATAAAAAGGAATGAACTACTGATTCACATAACAGCATTGATGAATTTTCAGTGCATTTTGCTAAGTAAAAGAAGCCAGACCCCTAAGACTACATATTATGTGATTCCATATCTTTGCTTTTGGAAAAAGCAAAACTGTAGGTACAGAAAACAGATCAGTTGTTGTCAGGGTTAGGGGAAGTATAAGTAGTTTACTACAATGGTGATACATAGGGGAATATTTACGGTGATAGAATTGTTCTGTATGGTCCTTGGGTGGTGAACCTATGACTCAGTATATTTTTCAAGACCCGTAGAACTCTACATCACAAAAAGTAAAGTTTCATTTATACAAATTAAAAAAAAATATCAACCATTATGTTGTGGGAGACCCAGGCTAGTATGCAGATTATCACAAATAAATCTAACTGTTGTTGTTGTTAGGTGCAGTCGAGTTGATTCCTACTCATAGTGATCCTGTGTACAACGAAATGAAACACTGCCAGGTCCTGTGCCATCCTTACAATCGTTGCTGTGTTTGAGCACATTGTTGTACCCACTGTGTCAGTCCATGTTGTTGAGGTCTTCCTCTTTTTTGCTGACCTTCTACCTTACCAAGCATGATGTCTTTTTCCAGGGAGAGGCCTCTCCTGATAACATGTCCAAAGTACATGAGACGTAGTCTTGCCTTCTTTGCTTCCAAGGAGCACTCTGGCTGTACTTCTTGCAAGGCAGATTTGTTCGTTCTTCTGGCAGTCCATGGTATATTCAATATTCTTCACCACCACCATAATTCAAAGGCATCAATTCGTCTTCGGTCTTCCTTATTCATAGTCCAGCTTTTGCAGGTATATGAGGTGATTGAAAATACGGCTTGGGTCAGGCTCACTTTAGTCCTCAAAGTGACATCTTTGCTTTTCAATACTTGAAAGAGATCTTTTGCAGCAGATTTGCTCAATGTCATTTGATTTCTTGACTGCAGCTTTCATAGATGATTGTGGATCAAAGTTAAATGAAATCCTTGACAAATTCAATATTTTCTCCATTTATCATGATATTGCTTATTGGTCCAGTTGTGAGGATTTTCATTTTCTTTATGTTGAGGTGTAATCCATACCGAAGGCTGTAGTCTTTGATCTTCCATCAGTAAGTGCTTCAAGTCCTCTTCACTTTCAGCAAGCAAGGTTGTGTCATCTGCATATTGCAGGTCGTCAGTGAACCTTCCACCAATTCTGATGCCGCATTCTTCTTCATATAGTCCTGCTTCTCGGGTTATTTGCTTAGCGTAAAGATTGAATAAGTATGGTGAAAGGATACATCCCTGACGCACTTTTCACCACACAATATCCCCTTGTTCTGTTTGAACAACTGCCTCTTGTTCTATGTACACGTTCCTCATGAGCACAATTATGTGTTCTGGAATTCCCATTCTTCACAGTGTTATCCATAATGTGTTATGATCTACACGGTCAGATGCCTTTGCGTAGCCAGTGAGGCACAGGTAAACCCCTTTCTGGTATTCCCCTTTCTGGTATTCTCTGCTTTCAGACAAGATCCATCTGATGTCAGCAATGATATCCCTCGTTCCATGTCCTCTTCTGAATCCGGCTTGAATTTTTTGCAGTTCCCTGTTGATGTACTGCTGCAACCATTTTTGAGTGATCTTCAGCAAAATTTTACTTGTGTGTGACATTAATTTCTTCATTCTGTTGGATCACCTTTCTTTGGAATGGGCAGAAATATGTATCTGTTCCAGTTGGTTGGCCAGATAACTGTCTCCCAAATTTCTTGGCATAGACAGGTGAGCACCTCCAGCGCTGCATCCGTTTGTTGAAATATCTCACTTGGTATTCTGTCAATTCCTGGAGCCTTGTTTTCACTAATGCCTTCAGCGCACCTTGGACTTCTCTTTCAGTACCATTGGTTCTTAATCATATGCTACCTCCTGAAATGGTTGAATGTTGACCAGTTCGTTTTGGTACAGTGACTCTGTGTATTCCTTCCATCTTCTTTTGATGCCTCCTGTGTTGTTCAGTATTTTCCCTATAGAATCCTTCAAAATTGCAACTTGATCCTTGAATTTTTTTCTTCAGTTCTTTCAGCTTGAGAAATGCCAAGCTTGTTCTTGCGTTTTGGTTTTCTAACTCCATGTCTTTGCCCATGTCATTATAATACTTTACTTTGTGTCCTCGAGCCACCCTTTGAATTCTTCTGTTCAGCTGTTTTACTTCATCATTTCTTACTTTTGCTTTAGCTACTCTACATTCAAGAACAAGTTTCAGCGTCTCTCCTATCATCTGTTTTGGTCGTTTCTTTCTTTCCTGTCTTTTAATGACCTTTTGCTTTCTTCATGTATGATGTCCTTGATGTCATCCCACAACTCGTCTGGCTTTTGGTTAGTAGTGTTCAATGTGTCAAATCTATTCTTGAGAGAGGGTCTCTAAATTTAGGTGGGATATACTCAAGGTTGTATTTTGGTTCTCGTGGACTTGTTCTAATTTTCTTCAACTTCAACTTGCATATGAGCAATTGATGGTCTGTTCCATAGTCGGCCCCTGGCCTTGTTCTGACTGATGATACTGAGTTTCTCTATTGTCTCTTCCACAAATGTAGTTGATTTGATTCCTGTGTTTTCCATCTGGCGAGGTCCGTGTGTATTGTCACTGTTTATGTTGTTGAAAAAAGGTATTTGCTATGAAGAAGTACTGGTCTCACAAAATTCTTTTATGCCATCTCAGGCTTTGTTTCTATCACCAGAGACATATCTTCCAGCTACAGATCCTTCTTTGTTTACAATTTTTGCATTTCAATCACCAGTAATTATCACTGCATCTTGATTGCATGTTTGATGAATTTCAGACTACAGAAGTTGGTAAAAATCTTCAATTTCCTCATCTTTGGTATTAGTGGTTGGTGCATAAATTTAAATAATAGTCATATTAATGGTCTTCCTACTATGCATATGGATATTATCCTATCACTGATAGCCTTGTACTTCATGATAATTCTTGTAATGTTCTTCTGACAATGAACACTACGCCATTCCTCTTCAATTTGTCATTCCCGGCATAGTAGGCCAAATGATTGTCTGATTCAAAATGGCCAGTACTAGTCCATTTCAGTTCAGTAAAGGATATTGATCTTTATGCGTTCCATTTCATGTTTGACGACTTCTGATTTTCCTAGATTCATACTTCGTACATTCCACGTTCTGATTATTAATGGATGTTTGCAGCTGTTTCTTTCCGTTTTGAGTTGTGCTGCATCAGCCAATGAAGGTCCCAAATGTTTGACTCCATCCATGACATTAAGGTTGACTCTACTTTGAGAAGGCAGCTCTTCCCCAGTCATACTTTTAGTGCCTTCCAACCCAAGGGGCTCATCTTTTGATACTATATCAGAGAGTGTTCCACTGCTACTCATAGCGTTTTCACTGGCCAGTGTTTTCAGAAGTAGACCATCAAGTCCTTCTTCCTAGTCTGTCTTAGTCTGGAAGTTCCTCTGAAACCTGTCCACCATAGGTGACCCTGCTGGTATTTGAAATACCAGTGATGTAGCTTCCAGTATCACAGCAACACGCAAGCCACCACAGTCCGACAAACTGACAGACTTGACTGTATTAGGCATTTATGGCATAACCTCACTGAAGGATGTTGGGGGCTGGGAGCTCACCTAAGTAAGTTTAGAAAAGAGTATTTGACTAGAAAATTTATGGAAGTGATAAAAAGAACTGTAAATAAATGCTGTATAAACCAAACCAAACCCGTGTTCATCGGGTCTACTCCAACTCATAGTGACACTATAAAACACTGTATACAAGTTGTTAATTTGTTTATCACGGGGTATCATTGATCAGTTCTGAAACTGTTTTACATATACTGGGGTTCAATAAGTAAGGAAATAAATGACAAAGATGGGAGGCAGATTTCTTACTTTCAGTGAAGTTATATATAAGTACAGGGTAGGAGGCTAGAATGAACCCTGTCATATTGAATTAGAGTTGGAATCATCAGTACTAATTGATTTTTAGTTTAACATACATAAAGAGATACAGAAATAGAGATATGTGTGTGTGTGTATACATTGGTTAGTATGCATACATGTATTACCTAGCTTTGTCTGCTGAGAGGACCTATAATTAGTGACACCCAGAGCAATGAGTATACCCAGTGCTCAGATTTTGGTTTCAAATTACTGTTTCTCAGAAAAAGGAACCAGGGCTTCTTGGAGAAATGACTGATCCTAGGACTGGGGAAGGAAAAAGTAAGATAAGCATGAGTCTTATAGTGTCAAAAAAAGAAAAGGTTGGGTGCATATCAAAGGGATACAGGAGCCAGCCTGAAAGAGCAGCCAGTGGCCAAAGCTGGAACAGTTTGCACAATAAAATAAATATCATAGGATTGGATTATAAACCAAAATAAAATAAATATACACGAGCCCCTTCTGATATAAATAGGTAGTTGAATAAATAAATGGGTATCAGAGACAAATTTTCCTTATAGGAAAGTTCCAAATATACATGTAGATATTCCCACTCCAGGAGGTAAAACTTAATTTCCTCTCTTTCCCCACCTTGAGTGCAGGTTGGATTTAGCAACTCATTTCCAAAGAATAGAATATGGAAAGGGAAAAACAGTAACTTAACGGTGAAGAAACCTGGAAAACATTAGCTTAACTAAGTGATCAGTGCTAACCTCACCAGTGATAAGTCATGTTGATATCATGACCCCTTGATATGATGTGATGAGGAGTGCACTTTTCCTCTGCGTTATTCTTCCCAAATCCCTATAATCCCAGTTTAACCATGAGAAAAACAGGAGACCATCTCAAATTGAGGGACAGTTTACAAAGTGATTAATACTCCTCAAAACTGTCATGGTCTTGAAAAGCAAGATTGAGAAACTGTCACAGACCAGAGGCAAGTAAGACATAATGACTGTAGTGTGGTATGCTGTATTGCATCCTGGAACAGAATATGATATTAATGTAAAAACTGGTGAAACCTCAGTGAAGTCTAGCTTTTAGTTAGTAGTGATGTAGCAGTGTTAATGTTAGTTTTGACAAATGTACAATGGTTATGTAAGATGTTTACATTTGGGGAAATAGAGGAAGGGTATACAGGAATTCTTTGTACTATCTTCACAATTTTTCTGTAAATCTAAAAATTATTTCTCAAGAAAGTTTATTTGAAAATGGTACAGTTAACAACAACAACAACAACAAAAAAAAAAAACAGGAGAGAAGGAATTCTGCCATCAACCACGAGGGAGTTGCTAGGATTCAACTTTCCTTTCTGCCATCAACAATTTGAAAACTGGACAAAATGTAGGAAATGTTTTCTTGCACTGGCAACAAACTGTGCAGGTATGTGTGCTTTGAGAGAAGGGAAAAAAAAGGCAAGGTCTGCTTTATCATCATTATGGCTTTTTGGTTGAGGTACTTTCTGGACTCCAGTGCAGGGAGGGGAACCCAAATAGAGTGAAGTTGTCCTGCTGAATTAAGGACATAGAGATTAGAGCTAGGGGAAGCAGAGAGGATTGCAATTTGTAAAACAGCATACCAGAGAGGAGGAAGCTGTGCAGAGAAATAGCTCCAAAAATCTGCATCGAGTTTCCCTTAAATGAGTACCAGTCAGTGCATGTATGGGGTGAGACTCCATTAGACCAATCAAAGAATTACCAGGGACCTGTAAATGGACTCCTAGAACTCATTTAAGGCTGGAGACATTAAAAGTCTGTGCAGCCAGTGGAGAGTCATTGAACACCCAGGACATTAAGCAGAGACTCCAGAGTTGCTATGCCTTAGTAATGGGACTAAACTAACCCTAGAGTAGAACGTCATCAAACCCGCTGCCATCTAATTGATTCCGACTCATAGCGACCCCATAGGGTTTCTAAGGCTGTAAATCTCTACAGAAGCAGACTGCCACATCTTTCTCCTACAGAGTGGCTGGTGGTTTCAAACTGCCATCCTTTCAGTTAGCAGTTGATCGGTTTAACCACTGTGCCACCAGGGCTCCTTAGAGTAGAGGGTATTCTAAATCTGCTCTAATAAACCATAAAAACTATCCGTGAAAGATCAAGTTGATCCACATTAACTGCCTACCAGAAGAAAGTCCAACAATGAAAAGCTGTTTATGCAAATAAAAGGGATTCAATGCGTCCGTGAAAATTGACCCAAACCACGACACATTCAGTCAAACCATTTTAATCATAGAGTTAAAAGATAAATTATACATCCCCAATTCTCAAAAATATGTGTTCTGTTTGACCCTGCAATTATACTTTTAGGAATTTATGATAAGAGAATGATTATCTGTACAGGCTATATTTTCGTATAGGAATTACATCACAGTGTTGTTTATGTTAGGGAGAAATGGAATATAAACTAAATGTCCGCCATGGAGAATAGTTTTCTCTATACCTACCATTGAATACTATGTAGCTATTAAAAATTATGTTGTAGAACAATAACTATTTGGAATATTAAAAGATATTCACATTTAATGTGTGATACAAAGCAAAGAACATTAGAAGTAAATAAATGATTCACTTTGTAACCTACTACGTTGTCAGTTTTTATAAAAATTCCATATGTTCTTGATATGAATGTTAACTTCTCTGATTAATGGGTACAGATTCTATATTCATCCATTAATTTAACTTGTTATTTATGTTGTTCAAGTTTTACATATCCTACATAAATTTTTTAAGGACCCTGAATGGCACAAGTGGTTTGTGCCAACCACTAGGCCTAAAGGTTGCTTTAGGTCAGCTGGTAACCTAAAGGTTGGTGGTTCAAACTTACCAAGTGGTTCCAGGGAAGAAAAGTCCTGGTTATCTACTTATGTAAAGATTACATCCAAGAAAATCCAATGGAGCAGTTCTACTCTTTAACCCATAGGGTTGCCATGAGTTGAAACTGACTTGACAGCAACTAACCAACAGATAAATTTTTATGTATTTGATCTAAAAATTACTGAAAGGTATTATTAAAAAATCACCTACAATGTTGGTGCACTTGTCAATAAACAGTAACCAGTTGCCACTGAATCAGCTCTGACTCGTGTGTCAGAGTAGAACTGTGGTCCATAGGGTTTTCAATGGCTGATTTTTTTGGAAGTAGATTGCCAGGCCTTTCTTCTGAGGTGCCTCTGGGTAGACTTAAGCCTCCAGTCTTTCAGTTAGTTGCCAGTTATCTTAACGACTTACACTCCACATTTGTCAATACCTCCTTGCAATTCTGCCATTCTCTATTTTGTATATTTTATGTTATTTGTTGAACATATATCTAAAATTATGTCTTCCTTGTGAATTGAACCTTTCACTATTCTGTGGTCACCCTCTTTATCTCTGGGGTGAGAGTTTGCCAGATTTGTAGCTGCTTAGCGTGTATTTTCAGAAAATCCTTTGATAGGAATCCTACTTTACCTAAGTGGAAGCCATAATTAACCTCACAGCTTCCCATGCTTAAGTTATTTGACCCTGGTTTTGCCAATAAGATATACTCATGCCGATGAAGCTTCAGTTTGGAAGAGAGCAATGAAAGGAAAGAGGTACTACATAGAATCTTTTCCAGTTAAATTTGGTGAAGTTAGGAGTAAAGTCATTAAACTTTCAGAAACAGCAATAGACGAAGTACTCCATGCTCAGTACCCATTCGTGCAAGCTGTAGTGCTTGAACCCAGTGAGGGTAGAATAATAATATTGCTCTTGGCCACTTACCTGTGAACTTGAGTATCTAGTCTTCTTGGAGGTTCTGTAAGCTGTCTAATATTATTTAATAATTTTTCCTGCGCTAAAGGTAGCTAGAGTATTTGCTGGTATTTGTAACCAAGAACTCTGAACAATATAATCCCGAATACTGCTTTTTGTCTAAAAGTCTGTTTTCCTGTTATTATAATAAGTTTTTTTTTTATGTTTAGTGTTTTCCTGTTAAATATTTTTCTAGCCTTTTATTTTCAAGTTTTCTGTATCCTTATATTTTATGTATAGCTCTTGAAAATGGCTTAGAGTTGAGATTTTTTAAAATCAGAGCTGGCAACTTGACTTATTGGGAGACTGTCTTAGTTATCTAGTGCTACTATATAACAGAAATACCACAGATGGATGGCTTTAACAAAGAGAATTTATTTCTTCACAGTAAGGTAGGCTAAAAGTCGAAATTCAGGGCGTCAGCTCCAGGGGAAGGTTTTCTCTGTTGGCCTTCTCATCAGTCTTCCCCTGGACTAGGAGCTTCTCTGTGCAGGGACCCTGGGTCCAAAGGACACACTGTGCTCCTGGCACTGCTTTCTTGGTGGTATGAGGTCCCCCTGTCTCTCTGCTAGCTTGTCTCTTTTATATCTCGAGAGATTCCCTCAAGACACAATCCGATCTTGTAGATTGAGTCCTGCCTTACTAACACAACTGTTGGCCATCCTCCCTCATTGACATCATAGAGGCATGATTTACAACATATAGGAAAATCACACCATACTTGGAGTCATAGCCCAACCAAATTGATACACACTTTTTTTTTTCTGTTTAAAATTTTTATTGTGAAATATACGTAACAAAACTTTTCAACTATTTTTACATATTCAATTCAGTGGGATTGACTGCATTCACCTTGTTGTGCAATAATTACCACTATTCTTATCTAAATTTTTTTCAACACCATTAACAAAAGCTCTGTATGCTTAAACAGTACCTCTATCTTTCCTTCCCACCTGCCCCAGGTAACCACTAATAAACTTTGGACTCTATGCGTTTGCCTATTCTGGATATTTCACACAAGTGGGATCGTACAGTATTTGTCCTTTTGTGTCTGACTGTTCTACTCAGCATAATGTTTTCAAGTTTTTGTTTTTTTTTTAATTTAAATGAAGGTTTACAGAACAAACTAGCTTCTCATTAATCAGTACGTATACTGTTTTATGACATTGGTTAACAACCCCATGAGCTGTCTGTATTCTCCCTTCTTGACCTTGGGTTCCCTATTATCAGCTTTCCTGTCCCCTCCTGCCTTCTAGTCTTTGCCCCTGGGCTGGTGTGCCTCTTTAGTCTCGTTTTGTCCTATGGATCTGTCTAATCTTTGGCTAAAAGTTGAACCTCAGGAGTGTCTTCATTTCTGAGCTAAAAAGGTGTCCGAGGGCCATACTCTCAGGGTTTCTCCAGTCTCTGTGAGGCCAGTAAGTCTGGTCTTTTTTGAGTTAGAACTTTGTTATACATTTTTCTCCAGCTCTGTCCAGGACCCTTTGTTGTGATCTCTGTCAGAACAGTCAGTGGTGGTAGCCGGGCACCGTCTAGTTTTACTGGACTCAGTCTGGTGGAGGCCGTGGTAGTTGTGATCTGTTAGTCATTTGGACTGATCTTTCACTTGTGTCTTCAGGGTTTTTCATTTTCCCTTGCTCCTGAAGGGGGAGACCAGTGGAGTATCTTAGATGGCCACTCACAGGCTTTTAAGATCCCAGACGCTACTCACCAAAATAGAATGTAGAACATCTTCTTTATAAACTATGTTATGCCAGTTGAGCTAGATGTTCCCTGAGAGCATGGTCCCTACAGCCCTCAGCCCATTAATTCCATCCCTAAGGGAGTTTGAATTTGTCTGTGGAGCTTCCATGACCTCACCCTGAACAAGTTGTGCTATCTTACCCTTCACCAAAGTTACCACTTATCTATTGTCTGTTTAATGTTTTTCCGCCCTCACACCTCCTCCCTTCGCTCGTAACCATCAAAGATTGTTTCTTTTTGTGCACAAACCTTTTCGTGAGTTTTTATAATAGTGGTCTCATACAGTATTTGTCTGTTTGTGATTATTTCACTCAACGTAATGCCCTCCAGATTCATCCATGTTCTGAGATGATGCGCGGGTTTGTTATTGTTCTTTATCCCTGTGTAGTACTCCACTGCGTGATACACAGATTTTTGGAAACCCTGGTGGCACAGTGGTTAAGTGCTACGGCTGCTAACCAAAATCCACCAGGCACTCCTTGGAAACTCTGTGGGGCAGTTCTACTCTGTCCTGTAGGGTAGCTTTGAGTCGGAATCAACTCGACGGCAGCGGATTTGGTTTTTTCTTTGGTTTAATTCAATCCATGACAGAGACGTTCATTTATATTATTGTGATTATTGATGTATTTTTTGGTGTTATGTTTACCTTCTAAATTTGTACTATTTGTCTTACTTTGTCTTTGGTTATTATCTTTCATGTATTCTTTTGGATTGATAGAGTTTTTAATTGTATTTTCTCCATCCATATTGTTTTATAAGGTATACACCCCTATTTCTATTCTTATTGTAGTTACTCTTAAAAATTTTGCAGGCATATTATGCTTACAGTCTAAAGCTAACTCCAAGTGTATCAAGAAATGAATTTTTTAGATTTTCCCTTACTTGCAGTTTCATGGATAATGGCAGAATACAGAACGTTCGTGGGTCACAGGTAGCATGAGCTTCATGATTCTCTCAGTTCTCCTAGATAATCCCCTCTCCCATCCCCACTCCAAGTTTCACAGGCAAATCAGAGACAGATCTAGGTGGATGCTATGCATGCCATGGGTTTGCCATACAGTTGATGAATCCTGAGCTTAGGAGATCCCAGTCTTTTAATAGGGGCTGCTAGCAAGCCTGCCGAACCTTTGCTCCAAAGAGAGACATTGTCTGTATTGTCCTATACAGCAAACGAATCTTCCCTATGATATGGAGGGATACAGTATCTTCATCTTTCAAGGCTGCTTGCTATACAGTTATCCTTAAGAAGATAGTCTGAAACAAAACCTTTCAATGCCTCTTCTCAGAAGATGTGGAGAAATGCAAGATACCAAAAAAGAATAATTTCCCAACATTATTTACCCTCTCTTTAGCAATAGAAGGATCTTAGGGTGCTTAAACTTGGGTAACTCATCCTGTTTTTTCAAATGTGTTAGTTCTATTGTTTCTTTAATTTCAAATTGTTTCTGTTGTTGTTTTGTACATTAGTTTTAATTTATATTTACCCATATATTTACCAATTTTTTTTTTTTTTTTTGCCGTATTTTCTAGCATGGAATTATTTCGTTTTTCTTGACACAGTTTTTTGAAATTCCTCTAGTAAGGATCTATTTGTAGTAAACTCTCTGTTTTTCTTTATCTGAAATTTTATTTTGCCTTCATTCTTAAAGGAGAATTGGTGTCTTGGTTATCTAGTGCTGCTATAACAGAAATACAACAAATGGATGGCTTTAACAAAGAGAAATTTATTCTCTCATAGTCTAGGAGGATAAAAGTCTGAATTCAGGGTGCTGAAGTCAGGGTGCCAGCTCCATAGGAAGGCTTTCTCTCTCCGTCAGCTCTGGGGGAATGAATGTCTTTGTCATCAATCTTCCCCTGGTTGAGGAGCTTCTCAGTGCAGGACCCCAGGTCCAAAGCGTAGGCTACGCTCCCTGTGCTTTTTTGGTGGTAAGAGATCCCCAGTCTCTCTGCTGGCTTCTTTCTTTTACATCTCAAAAGAGATTGATTTAAGACAAAACCCAATCTTGTAGATTGAGTCCTGCCTCATTAACATAAAACTACCTCTAATCCTGCCTCATTAACATCACAGAGGTAGGATTTACACATCTGATGACAAAATGCTGGACAGTCACGTAATATTGGGAATCATGGCCTAGCCAAGTTGACACACATTTTCCAGGGACACAGTTTAATCCATGACCACTGGGGATGAAGCAGTTTTAAGGATTTATTCCATTTCTCATTTTTATTGTTGCTGTTGAGAAGTTTGCTTTGTGAGTAATCTGTGTTTCTCCTTTCCAATTGATTTTAAGATTTTTTGTCTTTGGTCTTTTGCTGTTTCACTATGCTGGGCCTTTTTTTTTTTTTAATCCCTACTGCTTGGCATTGTGTTTGCTAGATTTCAGTATGCAAATTTTTCTTTCTAAGCTCAATCTTTGTTCAGTTGCAAATACACCTGGTGACTTTTGACAGTCTCTTACTTCTTTGGTCATGTTTTAGGACTCTTATTATTATTTTACAAATTTAATCATAATTATTTTGTAGTTCTTATCTCTTTATTCTAATATCTGAAATCATTGGGGATTACCTTTTTTCTGTATAGTGCTTCTGCTGAGTCCTGCTTATGTGATTTGATCATTGTGTGTTTGTAATTTTGAATTATGAGCCCATATATATGGTTTATCTTGGAATTTTGAGATTCCAGGGTGAGGATACATTCCTTTACAGAAAATTTGCTTTTACCGGTTATCTATCCTGGAATGTTTCCAGACTATATCTGTGCCCCAAACTTGTTTGAAGGCTGGCTGTTGTTACTAATTTTCAGGGAGAATTTTTTTTTTTCCCCTAAATTACTGAGAAAGCAGTGATGACTCCTTTCCACCAAAGTTGTAAACCCTTCAACGTTATGACTTTTCATTTTGAAACTGATTTTTATATATTGTATGAGGTGTGTTCAGCTTTATTCTTTTGCATATTGCAATTCAGTTTTCCCAATAGCATTTATTAAAGAGAATATTCTTTCCACATTAGATGGACTTTATACCCATGTCAAAAGTTAGTTGATCATAGATGTGCAGCTTTATTTCTAGACTCTCAATTCTATTCTATTTATATATCTTTTATTATACCAACAACAGGCTGTTTTGATTACTGTAGCTTTATAGCAGGTTTTAAAATCAGGAAGTATGAGCCCTCCTACTTTGTTGTTCTTCTTCTAGATTGCTTTGACTCTTCAGGGCCCTTTGCAATTACATATAAATTTGAGGTCTGGCTTTTCCATTTCTGTAAAGAAGGCCATTGGAATTTTGATTGAGATTGCATTAAATCTATAGAATTGCTTTGGGTAGTATTAACACTTTACAGATGTTAAGTGTTCCTGTCCATGAACAGGATATGTTTTTCCATTTATTTACATCTTCTTTACTCTTTTTCAGGAATATTTTGTAATTTTCATTGTGTAAGTCTTTCACATCCTTTTTCAAAATTATTCCTAGGTATTGGTGCAGTCGTTAAGCATTGGGCCGCTAACCAAAAGGTCTGCAGTTCAAATCCACCAGCCGCTCCTTGGAAACCCTAGAGGGCTGTTGTGCTCTGTCATGTAGGGTTGCTATGAGTTGGAATTGACTTGATGGCAATGGGTTTTTTTTGTTTTTTTTTTATTCTTTTAGATGCTATTGTAAATGGAGTTGTTTTCTTAATTTCCTTTTCAGATTACTCGTTGCTGGTGTATAGAAATCCAAATGATTTTTGTGTGCTGACCTTGTACCCTAAACTTTGCTTTCAGATTAGGTGGTGTCTTGGTAAGAGAGAGTCACTAGGGACTTATTATAGGGTTTAGGACTGTGGCTAAGTATGGTCTCCTTGTACTTAGTCTATTCAACTCAAGGAGTCTGCTGGACTCCTCCTGGTTTCTACCTTCTGCACCAGCCACCTAGAAACTCTAAGTGCTTTAGGCAATTGTAGGGCTTCCCTATTTGTTTCCCATCTCTCAGGGATCGCTGTCTTTTATTATCTGTGTTCCAGTGTTTGAAAACCACAGTGTTATGTTTTTTTTTTTTTTCCTCACTTTTTTGGTTATTTGAAAGTGGACATTCTGATATTTAAAAAATATATATTTGCAAGGGGGGTAGCACAGAGGTTAAGTGCTCAGCTGCCGACAAAAAGGTCAGCCGTTTGAACCCACCAACGCTGCTCCGTGGGAAAAAGATGTGGCAATCTGCTTCTGTAAAGATTACAGCCTTGGAAACTGTGAGAGAGTTCTTCTGTGTCCTATAGAGTCACTGTGAGTTGGGATTGACTTGCCAGCGATGGGTTTGTGTGTGTGTGTGTGTGTGTGTTTTAAATAATGTGTGCATAGACAAATAAATTAGTATGCCACTGCTTATTTGGAAAACCTGAAAGGCCACAAAGCTTAAATGACAGAAGAAAAATAATATTAAAACAGTTATAGTTTAAAAAAACTAATTTCAAGAAATTGTTAATCTGTGGGAGCAGATAACATTTTAGCTAAGTTATATTAAAAACTGTTTATTAATAAATACTAAGAAATAAGTACATTTCAATTAACTACTAACTCCTCGAGAGGAATATCTACTGATTTAATTTTGAACACTTTGCATATTTTCTTGTTTAAATTGGATGCTCACTAAACATGTGTTGAATAAATGTTTCCAGGATCAGAGAATCTGCCATTTCTTGGTAGAATTAGGAAATTTAAACCTTCCCTGAGATTAAAAGCCATTTTCAGATGAGAACTAATACTCATTTATAAGTCCAATAAAGTATGTAATTTTAGATTACTGATACTAATTTTCATTCAGTTTTTTTCAGTTTATTCATTGTGTTAGTCTTTGTTCATTGTGTTATTGTGTCTCTCTAAATATTCAGTAACAATTTTGAGCACTTGGTGATCAAAGTAACATGATTCCTGATCTCTTGGAGCTTGTAGACTAGTGAAGAAGGCATATGTTAATCAAGTAATCTCTCCAATTTCTGTATAATTACAGACTGAGCTAATTATGCTAGAATTAAGGATAATTTATGTTAAAACTGAAAGAAACTGTTACTTCTCAGGCACAAAATATACATTGTTTAGCAGATATTTTGGGTGGGAATTATCAAAGGTAATGTGGCATCATTTTTATAAATAACAGTGTATGTTTTAAGTAACATAAAAGCATATATTAAATAATTTTCAAGTAGATAGTTGTATATTTTGATAGTACATTATTGAATGCCAGTTACTTATTCACTCCTCCCTAGTTATTGTACAAATCTCTTTCTCCATTATTCTGCCCAATTTCAGTAAATGGAACAACCATCTACCCTGTTGCTCTATCCCCAAACCCAGAAAACATTCTTGGGTTTTTTTTGTTTTTTTTTTCCATCTCTCCTCTGCACCCCCCCCCCCCATCTAATCTATTATCAAAACCCATCAGTTTTACCTCCAAAATAATATCAAATGTTTCATCTCTTCAGCCACTACCCTGGTTCAAGTCAACATCATCTCTAACTTGAACTATTGCAGTATTTATAGATAGCTCTGTCTCAGCTCCTGTCATCCTCTAATCTATTCTCCATACAGCAACTAGAGAAACATTTCATGATAGGTGTTATGGACTGAATTGTGTCCCCTAAAATATATATGTTGTAAATCCTAACCCTAATACCTGTGGAGGAGTCCCTGGGTGGTGCAAACAGTTAAGTGCTCAACCAGAAGTCTAAAGGTTGACGGTGCAAACGCACCCAGAAGCACCTCAAGATTAGGCCTGGTGATCTGCTTGCAAAAGGTCACAGCCTTGAAAACCCTATGGAGCAGTTCTACTCTGCACACATGGGGTCACCATGAGTTGGAATCAACTTGATGGCAACTAACAACAACAACAATAACTTATGAATGTAAGCCCATTTGGGAATAGGGTTTTCTTTCTTATGTTAATGAGGTCACATCTGGGTAGGTATATCTTAAACCAATCACTTTTGACATAAAAGAACAAAACAGGCATAGACGAAAACAGACACAGAGAGAAGAGTGACGCTATGAAGACTATAGATGTCATGGACTGAGCTGTGTCCCCCCAAAATATCTGTTAGCTTGGCTGGGTCATGATTCCCAGTATTGTATGATTGCGTTATCTGATGTGATTTCCTTATGTGTTGTAAACTCTATCACTATGATGAGATTATATGTGATCTCCTTATGTGTTGTAAATTCTATCACTGTGATGAGGTTATACTGATAAGGTTGACAAGATTAGATAGTGTCTTGATGCAATCTCTTTTGAGATATAAAAGAGAGAAGTGAGCAGAGACACATGGGAACCTCATACCACCAAGAAAGCAGTGCTGGGAGCAGAGCGCATCATTTGGATCTGAGATTCCTGCGCAGAGAACCTCCCAGACCAAAGGAAGATTGATGTCACGGACCTTCCTCCAGAGCCGACAGAAAAAGTGTTCCCTGGAGCCGATGCCCTGAATTTGGCCTTGTAGCCTACTGGACTGTGAGAGAATAAACTTCTCCTTGTTAAAACCATCCACTTGTCGTATTCCTGTTAGAGCAGCACTAGATGACTAAGACAGTAGAGGAAGACCAGCCCACAGGCCCAGGAACTCCAAGGATAGAGAAACTGAGACAAGGATTTTCCCCCAGAGCAGATAGAGCCTTCCTGTAGAGCCAGTACCCTGAATTTGGACTTCTAGCCTCCTAAACTGTGAGAAAATAAACTTCTGTTGGTTGTAGCCACCCAGTTGTGGTATTTCTGTTACAGCAGCACTAGATAACTAATACAATAGCATTATGGATTGAATTGTGTCCCCTCAAAAAATGTGTGTCATCTTGGCTATGCCATGATTCCCAGTATTGTGTGATTGTCCTCCATTTTGTGATCTGATGTATTTATCCTAAACCAAACCAAACCTACTGCTGTAAAGTTGATTCTGATTCATAGCAACCCTTTAGGACAGAGTAGAACTGCCCCGTACTGCTTCCATGGAGCACCTGGTGGATTCAAACTGCCGACCTTTTGGTTAGCAGCCGTAGCTCTTAACCACTGCACCACCATGGTTTCCGTGTTTATCCTGTGTGTTGTAAATCCTAAGTTCTATGATGTTAATGAGGCAGGACACAATCTACAAGATTAGATTGTATCTTTAGTCAATCTCTTTTGAGATATATAAGAGAGAAGCAAGCAGAGAGGAGAGAGACCTCATACACCAAGGAAGAAGAGCCAGGAGTAGAGCACCAAGAAACTCCTAGACCCAGGGGAAGATTGATGACAAGGACTTTCTCCCAGAGCCAACAGAGAGAGAAAGCCTTCCCTTGGAGCTGGCACCCTGAATTCAGACTTCTAGCCTCCTAGACTGTTAAAGCCAGCTACTTGTGGTATTTCTCTTATAGCAACACTGAATTACTAAGACAAATAGGTAATTAAAATCATGACATTTCTCTTCTTAAAAACTTTCAGTGACTTTCTATGACATTCGAATAAAATCCAGTCTATTAAGGATAGACTACTAGACCCTATGTGATCTGGTTCATGAGCATCTCTTCAGCCTCATCCCATGGCCATTTTTCTGTCACTGTCTTCACACAAGCTATGATAGCTTCCTTTCTATTGCAAAAACAGACCAAGCTTGCCATTTTCTTTCTTGGTGCCTTTCACTTCTTGCTAGTCTCTGCTTGGAATGCTCTTCTCTAGCTCTTTACATGGCTGACTCATGGATGTTAACTCATGTCACCTTCTCAGAGAGGCCTTTTCAAATAACCTTGCCTTAAGTGTCCTTTCCCTGTAACTTTACATCTTTGATCTGAAGTTATCTATTTATTTGTTTCCTTACTTAAATTTTATCTCCCTAAGTTCACGAGTGGATTTGATTCCTGGCTATGCATCGCATGTTTAACCACCACCTGTCTGTCAGTGATGGCTTACTTGTTGCTATCCGCCAGTGAAAACCCCATGGATCGCAATGGTCCAATCCACAACCGATCATAGGGATGGCATAGGATCAGGCAGTGTTTTGTTCCATCGTGCATGAGGTTGCCATGAATTAGAGGCTGACTCCATGTTAGTTAACAACGAAAACAAAGTTTGTGAGGGCTGTGCCTTCTTTTTGTTTATCTTTGTTTCCCCAGAGCTAGAAAAACATTTGGCACTTATGTGCTCAGTAAATTTTTTTTTTTTGCATGGATATTTCCCCAATCTTCTTAGTAAAGTGGAACTAGAATGTAAGATCATAACCACAGCGAGCAGTAACCGTGCCCATATAAATTAATAATATTGATAATGATTTCTAAAAATTATAATCCGTGTTGACTGTTTTAAATCAGTGAGCATTTTGGATTAAAGCTGAAAGGAGCTTTAGTTTTCAGAGGAATAAAGTAAAAGGTAGGGATTGATACATGTTCTCAGGTCTAAAGTTACCCCTATTTCAATTTAACAAATGTTTGAACTCAGTATTGAAATTCAGTATTTGCAATGTTTTGCAAGCTGGCCAACCTAGTTAAAGGACAGTAAATGTTTGTAACATGGGCTCTAAATGTGGCAAGTGATTGGGCGCTGGTGTAGAATTTGGATGAAGTTTAGCATTATCAATCTTTTTCTAAATCCTTGAAAGTCAGCTAGTTCTGGTGGTTATTTTCCACAAGAAGCCATAATATATACTCACATTTCCCATGCTGCACCAAGGTACCCCAGGGTGCTGTAGCAAACTCTTAGTGGCACTATGGGATATTTAATATTTTTGAGAGAAACCTGCAGCATCTGTTGGACATCACACAAAGTGCTAGCTGAAGGTTGTTCACAGTTTTAAGGTTAAAGTGCACCTTTGATGATTGTCTTTGTGAAGCAGAGTTTCCAGCAGTTACTGTGATAAAAAGCAAGTATTGCAGGAAAGTCAGTGTGGAACAGTAAATGAGGCAGCAGTGTCCAGTATGATTCCAAGGTTTTAGAATATGTGCAGGGTCCAACAAAGGCACCTACCCCATTAGTAAGTAATTGAAATTATTTAAGAATGAAGTTATATACTGTCTTTTTCTTTAAATTTTATATATTATTATCTTCAAGCAGCTACTATGTTGTTAGGACATAAAAACTTATTGTTTTGATCTAACTGCTTAATAATGAGAACTGTTAGATAGTTCTTTTGACCTAGGAGTGCCATGAAAAGTTATTGAGAGGCTAAGGACACCTTAGTTCGTGAACCTATGATATACTAAAATTGGAATTTACAAGCCTATTAATTTTGTTTTCAAATTTCAAATATAATTTCAGTCATTTTTTGTGGCATTTTTCTGGAGATTTGGTCTTTGACAGCCATTCTAGAAGCAAATGTTGTAGAGTAAGTGGTGTATAGAGTCGGGAGGAAGATGTGGCAGTCTGCTTCTGTAAAGATTTACAGCCTTGGAAACCCTATGGGGCAGTTCTACTCTCTCTGTCTTGTAGGGTCACTGTGAGTCAGAATCAACTCGATGACAGGGTTTTTTCTGTGTGTGTATAGAGTACTATGGAGGCACAAAGGAAGAGAAGTAATATTTGCTGGGTGCCTACTCTTTTTTATATTTCATTTAATGCTTTCAGTAACCTTGAGATGTATGGGTGATATCATTGCCGTTTTATAGGCAAGGAACCCAAGCTCAGAGGCATTATATATTTTGCTTAGGATTACACAGCTAAATAGGTGAAACTTGTATTCAAATCTAGTTTCAAAGCTTGTGCAGTCTTTTTCTGTGATAGAAGATAAGTGATTTTCCTGTTTATGGGAACTGTGTAAGGAAGACTTCTTGAGGTGATGCTTAAGGTATTGTTTTCAACTTGGGGAAGTTTGTTGGGTGGAAGATCAAGGGAACAAAGATCTACTATGCTGTAGATCTTATGATTGGAAGTAAACACTAAATGTTATATTTTTGTTATGTTAATTATTAGTGCTGGCTTTTTGTATCATTTGCTGGATTATTAGATTTGTTAGTGTATTTTGGTAGCCTTGTTTCCATAACAGATAATCAGTGAATATTGATTTAGTGTTTCACATCATTAAATTTGGTCGTCTTCAGTTTAATAGTCCGTAGAAGTTAAGTACTGCAGTTAGCTTTTCACTATGAGCTTTTCATTTTGAATATGTTCTTGCCTATGTGCTTCCGGAGCATAAAAGCTACTAAGGCCTTTTATTATTTGTTCTCCATTTTGTTTATTATTTCCCTCTGGTACTCCTATAGTACTTTGAATTATCATTTATTTCTGTATCTCCTAACCTCTTCCTTTTTAAAAAAATTTCTATCTTTTGCCTCTTTTTGCCACATTCTGTGTTATTTCCTGAAACCATCTTCCAGTTTATGAATTCTTTTTTCAGGTGTATCTGATCTCCTGTAGTCCCCTGAGTTTTTTTTCACTCAATTCCAAAATACTATATTTTTCATTCATGGGATTCCTGGCCAAAAATTCAAGTTTGAGATTAAAGCGGTGTTAATTCAAAAGTATTTTTCCTGTTTTAGTTTAAAGTTTTAAACTAAAACAGATTTTCCTTCTACCCCAAAATAGTTACATAAGAACAGTCTGTTGCCACAGAAGTCATTCTGATACAAAGTTATTCTATTATACAGGGTGTAGTCTGTATTTAAAATGTTAAGCTACAAATATTTATCCTTCTGACCCATCTGCTCTGCTAAATACTGTAAGTATTTTAGACTAAAATCTGAAAGATGGAAATACTTGAAAACCTTTGCATTGTTGATTATTTTTTTTAATAGCAGGTGTCTCTTACTTTGAGAAGAACAAGATTGATCCAGAAAAATTACTTGCAAAATATTATATTACCTTCAAATAAAATAACAACCAGCCATACAAGGCAAAATTTTAAACCCTCTTCTCAAAAGGACTGTCTAGATTTGGATGAAGCAATTTCATTAAAATTATGCAATTCCTAATCCAAATAAATAAATAAATATAAATAAAAACTCTTTACGTGGTACGTTTGTTTCTAATGATAAATATTTGTCAACTCCTTACGTTTAGAATTCTATTAGGTGAATATATGTTGAAAATGATTATTTTAAATAACCAGGTTATTTCTGTTAGGAATGTTAAGAAGAACGTTTGCTCCCCACCCTCTCCTTTGAAATTATTTAAAAGCTGTGTTTATAACCCCATGAAATCATTAATGTCTTCAATCAGCCATTATTACGAATACATATTTTATTGTGTGCTCATTTTATTTTCTTTTAAATGGCATTCTACTGAACATGTGGAGGAAGTTTAGTCATTCTTGAACTCTCCCACAACACACACACACCCCACCATTCCTGGAGAACTCGGAAGATAGATGACTTAGAGCTGACCAAAACAGGAGTTTAAAAAAAGTCCTTGGGAAGTTACAGTCATAAACTGACCTTAGAATGAATTTGCAATTCAAATTCACATCACTGGGGCTGCACAAAAAACCTTCAGTATATAAATTTAGTTCAGAATGGTACATGACTGATACTGTTTCTGGGCACCTGACAGAAACAAATGCAAATTCTGTGGTGAATATATCTTCATCCTAAAATTCACAAGAAGTAGCATAGATTATATCCCAACGAATATGAAAAGCCACAAGAAAACAAAGTACCATGAGTGAGAATCAGTAGAAACACTAAAAACAGAAACAACCTTACATAGGCATTAAATATTAGAATCATTGGATGCAGAATATAAAACAACTGTTTACTTACTGTGTCAAACAAATAAAGCTGACAAAATAAAAGATAGCTTGAAAATATCAGTAGGGGACAGGAAACGATAAAAATTACCTAGCAAGTATGAAAAAGAACCAAGTAGAAATTCTAGAATTGAAAATAATAATAATCTAAATGAAAAATCAAGTGAGCTGGATTAACAGGAGAACAGAACAACTGAAGAGAGAAATAATAAAGTAGAAATCGGTCAAAAGAGATGACTCAGAATGCATCCCAGAGAGATGAAAATAAAAAAATGTAAAAGAAAAGTCAATAAATTGTATTGTTTTTATGTACTTTTCTGTATTTATAGCTCACAAAACAACCTAAAAATAATCGAAGATATGGTCAAATATGCTTTCTTCTATAGTTGTCTGAGAAGAAAACAATGGAAAAACACATTATGTCCAACAATAGGGGAATCAAGTTATAGTTCATCCATAAAGAGGAATATAACACAGCCATTACAAATGATTTTTTCTGATAAATATTTAATGTCATGAGGAATATTTACTATAAAAGTATTATAGTTTGGTCTCAAATGCAAAGAAGAAGAATATATTTATAAAATGATACATAAAAATGAATTAAAAAATATGAGGATAAGTCAAAAGATATTGCTACTGGGGTGTCAGTTCATACATTCATGAGTTTATTCAGAACAAAACATGTTTAAATATGTCTGTTCAGTCAGTGGATGGCTGCAGAGGAGTTCTCTAAGTAATACACTTATCTTAATCTCATTACGGTGCCTTCAAAATAAAGGATACTTTTTGTGCCGTGGAAAAGACTGTTTTGAGGTCAGGGCTAATATCAAATTTTTAACAAAACTTAAGTAGACATATTCCCAAACATTGAAGCTTCACAAAAGTTTATGGGAATGATGCCCCACGTAAAACAACAGTTTTTAGATGAATCAAACATTTTAAGGAAGATAGGGAAGACCTCAAAGATGAGCCAAGAGAGGGAACACCACTCAGAAAGTTGTTTTTTGGCATTCCAAAGGGGTAGTCTTGATAGATTTTCTCAGAGGACACAGGACGATCACAGGGACTTATGAAGAAGGTTTAAGAAAATTGAAAACTGCATTGGTAAGTAAAAGCCAAGAAAGTTGCACTGAGGAAGTTTTTTCCATCACAGCAATGTACCTGCTCATTCTTTGAGGGTAGCAAGGGCTGTCCTATGAGAATTTCATCGGGAAAACTTACCCTACCCACCCTACAGCCCTGATCTTGCTCCTTCAGACTTCTTTTTGTTCCCAGAACATTTAAAAGGAACACAATTTGAGTCCCTCGAGGATGCCAAAACTACAGTTTTGATGTGGTGTGAATCGAAGAGCACAGAATTCTTCAGCGAAAGGTTAGAGAAATGGAAACACCACATTCAGAAGTATAAAGACTTAGATGGAGGATATGTTGAGAAACAGTAGCTTCACATTTTGATATTTTCGTTAATAAGGGTTTCTGTGATTTTGTAGCAATACTTTTTGACTTACCCTGTACATTATATAAGGGAGCTTTTCTCTCTATCTGTAAATTGTGTGTGTGTGTGTAACAAGTTATTAGCGTAACAAGTACTTGTCTTGGAAGAAGTACAGCCAGAATGTTCCTTAGAATAGTGAGGATGGTGAGATTTCATCTTACGTACTTTGGACATGTTTGTTATCAGGAGGGACCAGTCCCTGGAGAAGGACATCATATTTGGTAAAGCAGAGGGTCAGCGAAAAAGAGGAAGACCTTCAACAAGATAGACTGACACAGTGGCTGCAACAGTGGGCTCAAACATAGCTGGGATTGTGAGGATGGCAAAGGACCAGGTAGTGTTTTGTTCTGTGGTACATAGGTTCGCTGTTAGTCAGAACCGACTTGATGGCACCTAACAACAACAAGTACTTTAAAATTTCCTCTTTGGCGCTTCCTAGAGACATTTTACATGTAATATACAATAAATTTTGTTTTAATTTATTCACATAACAAATATTTATTGAGCATCTATTACACTGTATGTTGGAGATCAGTGTGAAAACCAAATATGGTCTTTGCTCATATGGATTTTAGGATGTAATAGGGAAGAGATATTAGTGAAAAAATTCTTTATTGTTTATTGATCATTCAATGAGATATTTTATTTACTTTATCATATTTTTAATTTCCCAAAACAATTTCTTGTTTTCTGACAAAAAACAAGAAAAAATATATTGCCGTCGTTGATTGTGACCCCATGTGTTACAGAGCAGAACTGCTTCGTAGGATTTTCTTGGCTGTAATGTGTACAGAGTAGGAGCCCTGGTGGTGCAGTGGTTAAGCACTCAGCTGCTAACTGAATGGTCAGCACTGTGAACCCACCAGCCTTTTCTAGGGCAAAGACAACCTTGGAAATCTCTATCCTATAGGGTCACTGTGACTCGACGGCAATGTGTTTGTTTTTGGTAATCTTTACAGAAGCAGATTGCCAGGCCTTTTATCTGTGGCGACACTAAGTGAGTTTGATCCACCAACCTTTAGGTTAGTAGCCAGTCCCAAACTGCTTGGTCACCCAGAGACCTTTGTTTTCTGACAAGCCCTCTGTTATTTGTCACTGTTTTATGTTTTTGAATTCTTGAATGTCCAGGACTGTTGGATAACTTATAAGTTCTCTTTCCAGTACATTTTCCACGCTTTTTATGAAACACACATCAGTGGGATTTTTTCAGAAATATAAGGTGATTCAATATTAGGAAATCCATTAATATAAGAGTTTGGGGAAAATGTGTAGGGAAAGACTAGAAACAAACCAACAGCTAAAAGACTTATAAATTATTACCTTTGAGGAGAGACATTATAGTGGATAAGTAGGGTAATGGCTGTTGTATGTTGTTATAAAATATTACTGTTTGATTTTTCACTTTTGTGCAGATATTATTTTTGTAAAAGTAAAAGTTTTCTAGGTGACTTCACAGTATTTTCCCTCTCCTAACTCCTATAGTTTCTGTCACCAGAAGCATATCCCATAGCCTCCGTTTGATGTACTCTTCTCACTCTGATACCCTCCCCTCTAGAGATGAA
Organism: Dugong dugon; assembly: GCA_030035585.1. NCBI lineage: Eukaryota > Metazoa > Chordata > Mammalia > Sirenia > Dugongidae > Dugong > Dugong dugon. The sequence continues at coordinate 74,415,240 of CM057472.1, forward strand.
TTCCTTTGAGTTGGCTCTGGCCTGTTTACCTTATGTACTGTCTGGCTGGTCCCTGGGAAACTGATGAAGCCTTTCTATGCTAAATGACAAAAGTGTAACTTCTCCCGTTGCTATACTTTTTCCTTGCTTTGCCATCTTCATTGATTCCAGTCAGTTTTTCTTCTGTAGTCTTCTCAAGCAAAGGTAAATACACAAGTCTCCCCATGATCCCAAGGGATACATATCAAACTCTCTGAATGGCTTCTTGAAGCTCCTCCTTGATACCTCCCGCCCAGTTGAGGATGGTAGAAAATGCCAAAACACACTCCAAACAACTTTTTTTCAAAAGAAACTCTCTGTCCACTCACTGTTTAAATGTTAACATTAAATTTCAGGGTGTTATGCTAAGTGTCAAAACAGTCTTAAACCACATTCATTACCATTCCTGCATAGACCATCTTCCACCTCACTTTGAACTTAACATTCTGATACGTATTATGTACATGTATTATTGAACTAATATACTTATCCATTACATACACAAAAAAATAGAAACTGAAAAGAATTGTTGTGTGCCATTAAGTCCACTCAAACTAGTAGTGACCCTATAGGACAGATTAGAAATGCCCCATAGGTTTCCATTGCTATAATCTTTACAAGCAGACTGCCACATCTCTCTCCCACAGAGTAGTTGGTGGGTTTGAACCGCCGAACTTTTGATTAGTAGCTGGGTGTTTAACCACTGTACCACCAGGGCTTCTTAAAAAGAATTAGGTAATAATTAATACATATAGAATTAATGATATTTTCTTTCCTAATGGATAATTATACATATTCCCTGGTATGTGTGCAGTTTGATTTGGAGGCCATTGCATTGGAATTCCATCCAGTTTGGACAGGTTTGAATATACCTCTGAGCCTGTATAACTCTTACTAGAGAAATGGATTGTTTTTTTTGTTTTTTTTAAACACTCTAGTTTCCCATCCCCACATTATAGTTCATTTGTGGAAGCAATGGTGACAGTGTCCTTCTACCATGATAGTGGCCTGAGAATGGAGAAATGTATGACTGAGTCCAGGCCATGCTGTTCCACCAAAATACTATTGTTCTCCCTGCTCCCTTTTGGAGTGGATTTTGTTTCTGCTTATCTTCTAAGCCTGACTTTCTGGTCTTTATTTGGTTTTCTAGGTTTCTGCATTTTTTTTAGTTGGTTCTTGTTTTTTGTTTAAGAAAGCTAGAGTTTGTTTACAATGAAGCACTCTGAGCGGTAGACACTGCCTTCACATGTTGGCCATTTTTTTCCATTGTTTACCCCATGGGAACATACAGCAGGAACACTTCCCACTCTTGATCTGCCCTCCCTGAATGAGTTTTCTGTAGTACAGATATCATGTAGAGAGGTTTTTTTTTGTTTGCTTATTTTTTTATTGCTCCAGCTTCTACCTTTGGTTGACTTTTAATCTCTAGTTTTTCTTTTCCCCAAAGTCCCACTGAGCCCCAGTATCAGTTTAAACAATGATAGTGCTCTATTCTGTGTTCAAACACTTAGAGAAAATTCATTGCTTTTCAGGGTGACATATTCCTTTTCTTTTTATTTTTTCTTAAATCACTCCAGTTTATTCAGAAACCTCTCTTACATTGAGCCCAAATGGGTCTCACTACTGTTTCTATTTCTCTCCACTAGAGCACCCAGAAAAGCTTACTTGCCCTTCCATATAAAAGCTCTTTGATTACTTAAAAATAGTTAATGAAGTCTTGGCTCTTTTATCTCTTTATATTTTTCTTGTATTACCTTGTTTTGTAAAAAAAGAAAAATTTTATGATTTAAGACCCCTTGTGGCACAGTGGTTAAGTGCTATGGCTGTTAACCAAAAGGTCAGCAGTTCGAATCCACCAGCCACTCCTTGGAAACTGTATGGGGGAGTTCTGCTGTCTCCTGTAGGGTCGCTTTGAGTCGGAATCAACTCGACAGCAGTGGGTTTCTTTTTTGGTGAGCCACCATAAAGAAGAAGCCCTGGTGGTGCAGTGGTTAAGTGCTCAGCTGCTAACCGAGAAGTCAGTGGTTGAGACCCACCAGCAACTTCACAGGAGAAAGATGTGGCAGTCTGCTTCTGTAAAGATTTATAGCCTTGGAAACCCTGTGGGACAGTTCTATTCTGTCCTATAGGATTGTTATGAGTCGGAATTTACTCAGTGGCAATGGGTAAGTCATCATAAGCATAAATCACAAATAGTAAACAATAAACTATAGCCATATTATGTTACTTTAAATGAACCAGTTTATTCTTACCCCCAGAATTCTACCAATTATTTACAGCTTCTCATCCTTTCTCCTAGTAGGTTCCAAACTCTCTTTTGTTAATCTCTCAGCCATCCTAATTAATTAGAACAGCTATATATAATAGCTTGAGGATATTAAATCCAATTCTATATGTTCTGTCTATAACCTAATTATAAAATTGCTTTACTACAGTAACAGATGAATCAAGGCCTGTAGGGTCGCTATGAGTCCGAATCAACGGGATGGCTACAGGTTTGGTTTGGCTCTGAGTTACTGCTTTTCTTTCCATATCCTTTATGTCTCATCATCTTCTAACCCTGACTTGTTGCCTTCATGATCTCTCCTTTCTCCTCTTATTAAATCTTTTCTTAGGAAAAGAAGATCTGATCAGCCAGTTCACTCCAAGTTTTAAGTGGCTGATGATCTGAAAATATTTTCTTTTTCAGGTACCGTCTGCATTTTAACAAGGAACGAAGTCATACTGTTTTGGGTGGGCAGTGGTGGATGTGTGGATGTGTGAGAATTTTCATAGCAGTCATTAAATCACACTGTGCATGCAACTACCTACTTGTAAATCTGATGCTTAGAATAAACAATGAATTAACTAATCTATTTCGAAATCTTTTTTATTATGCCTTGAAAGAGTGTTCGTAAGTTTTCTTACACAGAAAGTATGATCTAATGCCAGACATATAGTGGGTACTTAATTCTTGTATATTGATTAATTGACTAAATTTTCTGTATACTAAAAGGGAAGGAATTGTAGTTCATGAGATATTTAATTAGAATGTTATCATAGATAAATTCACAAAAACTCTGGCTGTCTGGATTCATCTCTGTATAGGTTGATTCAGTGTTTGTTTTAGTTACAATTTTTGGTTGAAAACTTAAAATAACAGTAAATAATTTTTTATAACTTTCTTTTGAGGAGTTATGATACCAAGTAGTATTTGATGCTTGGACTAAATCTTGTGGGGTACAGGAGTGTCATCCATAGGGTAGATATTGATTTAAGTGTTAGGTCAAACTGATTCTATTCATGATTTAGTTTGAAGGCTAATTGAGACAAAGGTTTTCCAAATGTCAGCCATTCTACTTCTCAACAGAGGTTATACATACTATACGAAATTCATTTCATTGTGAATTCATTAATTTCATGTTTTTGTTTTTAATTGTTATTTATCACATCTTTTTCCCCCAACTTTTTATTTTGAATACTTTCAGACTTACAGAAAGGTTAACAGAATAGTATGATGGATACCAGTCTATCCCACACCTGAATTCGTGGTTGTTATCTTTTGTAACACATGCTTTATTTATACATACCAGTATTTCACATTTTTCTTTTTCCCTGTATCATTTGAAAATTGTTGCAGACCTCCTCATGGCACTTCACCCCTGAATATTTCAGCGTGTGTCCCTAAAAATAAGGCCGTTGTTCACAGTACCGTTATCATATGCTAGCAATTTAACATTAATACAACAGTATCACCTATTATAGTCTATATTTAGATTTCTTCAATTTTCCCAACGTATTATTTATTGATTTTTGTAGATTAAGTATTCAGTAAAGGATCATACCTGGCATTTGATAGTGATATCTCTTCACCGTTTTGCCATATAAACTGTCAAAAATCTGATAGAGAATAATTGCATATTTTAACAATTTTGAAAAATGTCTTATGCACTGTGAAAAAAAAATAAATCCAGATACTTTAGAAATATTCCAGTTTAACTTTTATAATATAGTCAATTTTATTATTTAAAGTGATTTTAACTCCTATGAAACAGTTTACATATGTATCTATGAGTTTTCATGGTACCTTAATTTTTATCACCTCTTTAAAAATTAATTTTATTTTTAAAAATACAATGCAGTACAATTGGCTTTTCTTTTTGTAACCACTACCATAATCAGGATACAGAATAGTTTCATCATCTCAAAAAATCTTTTTATACCATCCTCACACCCTCATCTGATCCATGACAGCCAATGACCTGTCTTTCATCAGATAGATTTGCCTTTTCAAGAGTGTCAAATAAATGGAATCATATAATACGTATTCTTTCGTGACTTGCTTCTTTCAGCATAATGTCTTTAACATTCATCCAAGTTGTGGTATGTAATCAGTAATTTGTTCTTTTTTACTGCTGAATACTATTCCATTGTATGGATATACCACAATTTGTTTATCCATTTACCTGTGGAAGGACATTGGGTTATTCCCAGCTTTTGGCCATCAAAAATAAATCTGCTCTGAATATTTGTGTATAGGTTTTTGTGTGAACATAAGTTTTCATTTCTTAGGTTAAATTTCTTAATCTTAGGTTAAATTTCTTAAATACCCAGAAGCAAGATTGCTGGGTCATGTTGTAAATGTGTGTTTAACTTTATAAGAAACTGCCAAACTGTTTCTAACATTTGTGTTATCTCATTGTTGGAGTCTGTTGATTGTGTTATCCTATCCTGGATATCGGGTATTATTTTATGAGACCCTGGTTCTTAATTTAGGTTAATATTTTTGTTTTAACCTTCTGGGATGTTTGGTTCTAATGTCAGCTCTGTATTACAAGACTTTGCCATACTATTGGGGTCTGTCCTGTGTGTGAGTACCAGGAGCCCTGGTGGCACAGTGGTTAAAGCACTCAGCTGATTGGAACCCAACAACCACTCTGTGGAAGAAATATGTCAATGTGCTTTCGTAAAGATTTACAGCCTTGGAAACCCTGTGGGGCAGTACTACTCTGTCCTATAGGGTCATTGTGAGTTGGAATCCACTCGACAGCAGTGGGCTTGGTTGTTTTGGTTTGCGTGTGTACTACCTAGTGATCACTCTAGGACCTGCCTGTAGGTCTACTCCTTAGCTAAGGTCTTTAAATCTTTGGCATACTAATTAGTATCAGAATTACTCCTGGGCAAGTCAGGGGTGAGTTCATATAAAAACAGCTTTATGAGATTGTCTCCCTGATCTTCTTCATTATCTTTCAGGTACTTTCTGCTTCCCTGGGGTCTCTTTTCGGTTCCTCTAGGGAAAAACAATCCCTTTCCACAGTTGTGCCACTGGGGCTAAGTGGTGGTAGGACAGTAACCAACCAACCAGTTGCTGTGAAGTTGATCCTGACTCATGGTGACCCTGTGTGTATCAGAGTAGAATTGTGCTACATACAGTTTTCAATAGCTATTTTTTCACACGTAGATCATCAGGCCTTTCTTCAGAAGTGCCCCGGGTGGACTTGAACCTCCAGCCTTTTGGTTAACTGCTGGCACCACCCAGGGACACCTGTAAGACAGTGGCATAGCGAAAAAATCTTAAAGGTTTGGCTCTGCCCTTTTGGCGTCCCCGCTTCACTGAGTAGGTTCACCTCCCTCAAAGTTTTGGCTCTGTAGACTCTTACTTCTGGCTTCTCCTGTTGTAGCTGCTGTGGGACTTTCTGGAGGTCAGTGCGTGGGAAAAAGGAGAAAAAGGAGAGGGGAAAAAAAAGACTGGATATTTCGACTCGGCCCTTTAAGAATATAGATTTCTCTTGGATCTTCACTGTCTGCCATGTACTGCTCCCTGCTGCATTCCTTGCTATGTTGAGTTGAAGCCGGAGGTACTAGAGGAAAATAAATATTAAATGCTGCTGTTTGGGTGGTACTTCAAGTTCTGCTGCTCTTCCCTGATCTGTCTGCTAGTATTTACTTTTCAATTTTCAAATAAGTCTCCATACATCCAATCCAGGCTTTATATTTGAATTAGTGAGAGATAACCAGAGAATTATGGTGCAATCAGTTAAAGCATATAGCTGCTAACCAACAGTTTGGAGATTTGAGTCCACCCAGAGGCACTTCAGAAGAAAGACCTTTGGTGATCTGCTTCTGAAAAATCAGCCACTCAAAACCCTATGGAGCACAACTTTCTGATGCACATGAGGTCACTATTAGTCAGAATTGACTAAGTGACAACTGGTACTGGAAAAGAGAGACTGGTGTTTTCTGCATCTCACAGGAACCAGGACCCCTAATTAAATTTTTCAGTGGTATTGCTGATATAATTTGCCAGATCGCTTATTTCAGTAAATAACTTCGCAGCTGTTGAAAAAGTGAATTTAAAATAGACATCAGGCTTTTTAGTTTTTTCTTGTTATTTGTACCTTTGGCATGAGATAAAGTTTGTGGAAGGTTCAACTAGAACATAATAAAAAGAAAATTGGTCCTAAATGAAATATTTATTAATTAATTAATTCCACAAAAATTAGCTTGGAACTGGAAATATGATAGTGAATAAGATAAGCACAGCTCCTTCTCTAGAGGAAGTAACAAATAAGAGACAGGCATTTATAGTTCACTGTGGAAAGTGCTATGTTGAGGAGAGCTTTATGGGGTAAGATAAAACTTTCTGGAGGAAGCCTACCAAACCACATTGTACCTAAAGAATTAGAGCATTGGAAAGTCAGCAAAGTGTTTTTAAGTATGATGGTGTCTTAGGCTGGGTACTCTAGAGAAGCAAAACCAGTAAAGTGTATAAATATATATATAGAGAGAGATTATATCAAGGAAACAGCTCACGTGATTGTAGAGGCTAGAACGTCCCAAGTCCGTGGATCAGGGTAGAGGCCTCTCCCAAGTCACACAGCTGCAGAAGCTGGCAAGCCCAAGATCGGCAGGTCGGAGAGCAGGGCTCCTGCTCACAGGCTGTGCAGATCGACGAATCCCAGGTTCAGCGGATAAGCTGACAGCTCAAGTCCCAAGAACGGGAGATGGGATGACAGGAAGCAGCTGCAGGATCCAGGAAGAGCAAAAAGCCAGAAAGTCTGCTTATATACAGATATGGGCCACAACCCCAAGGAGACTCCCTTTCATCTGATTGGCTACTCACAGTATATTCAGTCATGGGAGTGATTACATTAAAATACTGAGAATCATGGCCCAGCCAAGCTGACACACAATCTTAACCATTGCAGATAGTAATAAAAATAGTTTTGATTTTTCACTTTAATCATTTTATGTTTTATCAATTATTAAGAAAGAAATTTTAAGGGTTTAATTTTTTTATTAACATTAAATTTGCATTAATGCAGTTATTTATGGAGATAGCTGAGGATTTGGTTAAAATATGTTTAAAATAATTGTATATAATTGGCCTAGCATATAAAAGAAAAATATTTCACTGTTTTTGTAAATGAAGTCATAGTTTTTTTTCCCCCTTTCAAACTTTAAATGACAAATTACTTAGGTAGTGAACTATAATTTTAACATTAAATAAAGATCCACACATGTACTCCTGTTTCCATGTTAATGAACTATGATGTTCTATAAGTCAGTAGATGCATATGTCATTAGGTCTTGAAATGATAGAATGTGGTAAGACCTCACATTTTGTCATTCATCTAGCAAATAATATTAATAACACAGTACCACTCTTTAAGTTATTATCTTTGAGAAATATTGATTTAATATTACTCTAAAGTTTATAGTAATTAATGAGAGAAACAGTTTAAAAGTAAAGCAAAGTATAGATATAATTCCCCCATTACTTGAGAACCCCAAGTAAAAATATCTTCAGCATAAAAAAAAAAAAACAAAAAAACATTGCCTTCTAGTTGATTCTGACTCATAGCGACCCTATAGGACAGAGTAGAACTGCCCCATAGGGTTTCCAAGGAGTGCCTGGTGGATTCAAACTGCAGACCTTTTGGTTAGCAGCCAAACTCTTAACCACTTCACCACCAGGGTTTCCAATCTTCAGCATAGTATTTAGTAAAATAGAATTTATTTTTCACGTAAATTTCAAAAGGTATTACAGGTTATCTATGGCATATATGATTGTAATAGCATATTTTAATGTTTGTTGAAATTCATAGTCTTTTAAAATTATGTCAGTATATCAATGTCTTCTATCAGTATCACAGTTGTATTTGTTTTCCCCTTTCTATTTTTATGCCTAGTTCCTAAAAAGTCAAATTTGATCATTACTCATTTCCCTAATTTTGATGTAAAATTAATGAACCAGATATTGAACTTGAAGTAAAATATCATTACCTATAGATTTTATATTACCTGTAGACTGTGTGGATCATAACAAATTATGGATAACATGGCAAAGAATGGGGATTCCAGAACGCTTACTTATGCTCAGGCAGAACCAGTCCATAGATCAGGAGGCAGTTGTTTGAACAGAACAACAGGATTCTGCGTAGTATAAAACTGGAAGCGGTGTGCATCAGGGTTGTATCCTTTCACCATACTTATTCCATCTGTAACGAGCCCTGATGGTGCAACGGTTAAATGCTGAGCCGCTAACCGAAAAGTTGATGGTTCATATCCATCCAGTAGCTCTACAGGAGAAAGACCTGGTGATCTGCTTCCATAAAGATTATAGCCTAGAAAACCCTATTGGAAAGTTCTCCTCTATCACATGGGATCATCATGAGTCAGAATTGACTCCACGGCACCCATTAATAACAACATTCAATCTGTATGCTTAGCAAATAACATAAGAAGCTGGACTACACGTGGAGCCTTGGTGGCACAGTGGTTAAGAACTTGGCTGCTAACCAAAAGGTCAGCAGTTCAAATCTACCAGCTTCTCCTTGGAAGCCCTATGGGGCAGTTCTACTCTGTCCTACAGGATCTCTCTGAGTCAGAATCAACAGCAAGAATGAGGCATCAGGATTAAAGGAAGACTCATTAACAACCTATGATATACAGATGACACAACCCTGCTTGCCAGAAGTGAAGAGGACTTGAAGCGCTTACTGATAAAGATCAAAGACTATAGCCTTCAATATGGATTAGACCTCGACATAAAACAAAAATCCTCATAACTGGACTGATAAGCAACATCATAATAAACAGAGAAAATATTGACGTCAAGGATTTCATTTTACTTGAATTAATAATCACTGCCCATGGAAGCAACAGTCAATAAATCAAGGAACATATTACATCAGGCAAATCTTCTACAAAAGACTTCCTTGAAATCTTAAAAAGTGAAGATGTCACTTTGAAGACTAAGGTGTGCCTGACCCAAGCCATGGTACTTTCAGTCACCTCTTTTGCATGCAGAAGCTGGACAATGTAAAAGGAGGACAGAAGGAGAATTGGCACATTTGATTTATGGTATTGGTGAAGAATATTGAATATACTATGGACGGTTCTTAGATCTGTTAAATGTAATGTATTACTGATGACTTTATATATTGCAATATATTAAAAGTTAAATGGCGAGCTTGGAATTTGGTGACTTTGGCTTGGAATGTGCATCATGCTGTTCTATAGTTATCTCCTTTTTCTGGTGTCATTTTCCTAGAATCATTCATTTATCATCTTTATCATACTTTATTATATGTGCTACTCAGAGAATACAGTGACCGATACTTCTGATTAAAGTGATTTCTTTATACTGGGATGCTTTTATTCCACATAACAAGAAGACATGAGTGTTCTTACTGACATTTTGTGGAAGAAATTATGTGAAGAATTTGATGAGTTGTTGAGAGACCCCATCTCTTATATTCTTGGAATAAGCATATATAAAGCTTCTGTTGTGGTCAGGCATATTTCTAAGCACTGGAGAAATGAAGAAATAGTTCTTGACTTTTAAGACTTTATATGGTAGGGTAGAAAGGTTTGATAATAACATGATTAAAACAAAATAAATGCCAAAATGTAAGGAATACCAGATATGATGTACACACATTTAATTGACTTCTGTTTAGCCAGTTCACTAGATTAACTGATCATCTCCATTGCTTTTGTAAAACACATTCATAATATACTGAATCTTTGCTATTAAAGTAGTAGGTTACTCTCTAACATAGCTGCATACCTCTGTTCTCAGTAATTTTATGCTTCTAAGAATCAGTTGTATTTATCGCAAATCAGTTTATGCCAGTTGATCTTGTTATTATAATTATTTAATGAAATATTTAAAACTTGAAATAAGAGAGTGAAAAAATTGTTGATATTAAAACTGAGCCTTAGAAATATTATAAAGTTGAGTTAATAAAGAATTGTTTTTAAATTAGATATGGGGTAATATAATAAAAAACCAGTTCTATTTTATCCTAATGATAGTTTTGTTATAAATTATAAATAATTTTTGGTGTGGCTAATGAAAGAAACCTGATGTTAGTGCCAATCAGAAGACCCATACACAGAGAAAAGTCTTAGCCCCATATCAAAAGATTGGTGAGTAGATACTTATTTCTAAATATGTTTTAAGGTAAACCAAAATGTATTAGGAATTTATTGCTCTTATGATTCCCCATTTTAACTGATTTTATTGATTAACCAGACAACATTTGGTCTCAATCATGTTGACTAAGACAGCTTTCATAGCCAATAAAACAAACGGTTCTGCTTTTTCTAACGACTTCTGTTTCATTATTGTGTGTGGCATCACCAGAAAAGATATTAAATATTAAACAAGTGTGAGGCTTTCCCTTACATTACCAGTCGTGTTTTTCACTCCTTTTTCTTCCCTTAATTTATTTCTCCTGAATCCATAATGCCTGTCTATTCAGAGAATACTGGTATATCTTTGGAGGCAAGTTTGGCAAATCCCTACAGTCCTAACAATCAGTAACATATAACCAAATTACTGTGCTTGTTTTTTTGATATACAATTTATGGTGTGTTAAAAAATGTACCTAGCATTATATCTAAAATTTGATGGGTCTAGTCTACATGTCATCTAATAAGATGACATAAACATCATGTTGGAGTAGAATAATGGAATAGGAGCCAAGAGATAGGAATTCTATGCCTAGCTGTAGTGTTGCAACATGACTGGGTTGCCCTTGGACAAGGCACTTACGTTTTTTATCTTAAAATGAAGAGTTAAACTAAATTATTTTTGAAATCCTTTTTCCTTCATAAAATCTTAAAATATCCCAACTCAAACCAAAAAAAGTATTTTTTTTTAAAAATTCTGAGTTCTTTCAGAAAGCATTCCTCGGCTAGGGTTTTGATTTTGGCTTTGCAAGGACATATCACTACTCTAATACTAAAATTAGATCTATAATTGTAGTACTCTGTTTTCTGAATCTGTAAATATGGAAAGTAGTAGAGAAGGGACTGTCTTAGTGCCTTTTTTTTTTTTTTTACACATTGGTAAGGTTGATTTATAATAATGTCAACATGTGCTTATTTTGGTAACAGTGTGGTAAAATTCTGAATGTCATTGGCCCTCTTGTCATTGGCCTATGTAAATCCATGGCCAATGATTAAATCCAGAAATAAATGAAGTTGAGACTGGATCAAAAATACCCTAAGATGTCAGCATTTTGACCCTTCTGACTGACTTCTTCATGGTACTTAACACCTAATTTTGCTAGATAACTTTGGCTTGGATTTCAGCAAACCAGGCAAGCTGTAACAATTGACTTAAAAATAGTGTTTATACTGCTGGGATATTATTTGGCTGGCTTTCTAATTTTTTTGTGTTTGGATCTGAATTAATTATGTGTTACACTGATATGAATGTTTAAGAAAAATAAACACGACCCATTGCCAATGAGTCAGTCAATTCCAACTCATAGCAACCCTGCTGGACAGAGTATAACTGCCCCATAGGATTTCCAAGGCTGTAAATCTTTACAGCAGCAGACTGCCACATGTTTCCATCGCAGAGCAGCTGGAGGATTTGAACTGCTGACCTTTCGGTTAGCAGCTGAACACTTAACCATTGTGCCACCAGGACTCCTAGGCTTATATTTATTATTCTTTTTCCTAGAAGCTGTGAAATTGAATGAAAAAAGAAAACAGTAAACGATATTGAGAAATTTGTAGCACTGACATTTTGGTTATGATCTTTTGAAGGCTCCTAAAAGAATAATTTTTTATAACTATATTGGTCTCAGATCACCCTTCCTTGTTTTCTCTTTATTTGATTTTCTTTGGGTACTAGAAACAGTCTCTGGTTAGAGAAGAGATTAGGGCACCTCACTCCTTTAGCAAGCTTGTGAGTGTTTATGAATTACAAAATGAGAACCAGAGGTCTATAGCAGTGTTTTTCCAAATATGATTTGTGAATCACCTATATTAGAATCACTTGGAGTGCTTGTTTAAAATACTCATTTTTGGCTCTCACCCCAAACCAGAATCTCCAGGGATCTAACTCAAGAGTCTGGATTTTTAACACATACTCATTTAGTTCATATGCCCACTTAATCTAGAGCAATGGTCTCTGAAGTGGGCTGCATGCACCCCAGAGGAGACCACTTTAAGGCCATTGTAGCAGAGACTGTTACCTACCTGTTTACCAAAATCCATTCTTCCCTTCTTTCTTAGCACACAGCTAGACTACATTTCCTAGCCTTCCTTGCAATTAGATGTGCTGACTGCCACCAATGGAATGTGAGCTTAAATTATGTATTTGACACTTCCTAGCCTGGCCCATGTAAACTTCTGTGCGTATTCCTCCATGTTTTTCCTTCCTCTGGCTAAATAGATGGAGATGATCATGACAAGATTGGAAGCCAAATGTTGAAAATAGCAGAGCCTTGTCAGCCTGAATAACTACATTGAACAGAGCAACTACTGTCCTAGAAGCTCCTCATCCAAACTGTTATATAAGAAAGAAATTTCTTGTTCTTTAAGCCATTGAATTTTGAGGGAGTTATTACAGCATCTTGGTGGTGCAAACAGGGTTTGCTCGACTGCTAACCTAAAGGTTGGCTGTTCAAACCCACCCAGTGGTACCGTGTAAGAAGAAGTCTGGTGATCTGATTGTGTTAAGGTTATAGCCAAGAAAACCCTTTGGAGCTCAGTTCTGCATAACACCTGGGATCGCCATAAGTCGGAATCAATTTGACAGCAACTAACAACAGCCAACATTATAGCATCTTAGCCTACCCTATCTAATATGGAAATGTTTTTGGATGGTACAAAAACTTATATTTAGAAATGTAAATATGTATTATTTTTATATTTCTGTATTAAATAGATTTTAACCTTTACTAATGTTTAATGTAGAGATTGACATGGGTTTGTATTTCTAGTATGGCAAGATATTGCAAAATACCTTAGAAGAGAAACTTCTATGATATAAAGGGGTTGACAGTGATGCCCTCACTTGTTCATTTGCTTCTAGCTTATAGGTGCCCAGGTTAACTGGACTTGGTTCAGTGGTAGAATTATTGCCTTCCATGCTGGAGACAGAGTTTCAATTCCTGAACAGTGCACCTCAAGTGCAGCCACTGCTTGTCTGTCAGTAGAGACTTATGTGTTGCTGTGATTCTGAACAGGTTTCAGTGGAGTTTCCAGACTAATACAGACTAGTCAGAAAGGCTGATGTTCTATTTCAGAAGACTAACGGTTTGATCATGTTGTGCGTGGTGTCACCATGAGTCGGGCCTACTACACATCAGCTACCGACAATAGCATTATATAGCTCTAATTACACTAACTCTCACAAAGTGGACAAGTGGCTTTAAAAAATTCCTGCAAATATAGACCCTATTATAAATAATACTAGTAATATGAGTTATAAGAAAATGGCATAGCTCTCTCCTACTTCAGCAAGACTTTTTTGCAGCCACATTTATTGTATTTAAAAAAACTGTCTTGCAAATAAAAAACTCAACAAAGATACAGAAGTTTTAAAGGCCGTAATCAACCAGCTTGACCTCATAGACCTACATGGAACACTCTACCCAGAAACAGCAATGTATACATTCCTTTCAAACACACATGGAATATTCACCAGAGATTATACCACGTCTTAGGCCACAGAGCAACCCTCAACAAAATCTAAAACACTGACATGAAACAAAACATCTTCTCTGATCACACCACCATAAAAGTAGAAATTAACAAAGAAAACAGGAGAGGAAGCAGATAACCCATATAAGAAATGAGATGGATGATATCACAACAGACCCAACTGAAATTAAAAGAATCATAACAGATTACTATGAAAAATAGTACTCTGACAAATTTGAAAACCTAGAGGAAATGGACAAATTTCTAGAAATTCACTACCTACCTAGATTAACACAAACAGAGGTAGAACAACTAAATAAACCCATAACAAAAGAAGAGATTGAAAACGTTATTAAAAAAACTCGCAACAAAAAAAGCCTTGGCCTGGATGGCTTCACTGGAGAATTCTACCAAACTTTAAGAGAAGAGATAACACCACTTCTACTAAAGGTATTTCAGGGCATAGAAAAGGATGAAATACTCCCAAACTCATTCTATGAAGCCAGCATAACCCAGGTAAAGACACCACAAAAAAAGAAAATTACAGACCGATATCCCTCATGAACATTGACGCGAAAATCCTCAACAAAATTCTAGCCAATAGAATTCAGCAAGATAGCGAAAAAATAATTCGCCATGACCAAGTGGAATTTATACCAGGTATGGAGAGATAGTTCAACATTAGAAAAATAATCAGTGTACTCCATCACATAAATAAAAGACAAGAACCACATGATCTTATCAATCGGTGCAGAAAAGGCATTCGACAAAGTCCAACACCTATTCATGATAAAAACTCTCAAAAAAATAGGAATAGAAGGGAAATTCCTCAATATAATTAGGGGCATTTATACAAAACCAACAGCCAACTTCATCCTGAATGGAGAGACTTTGAAAGCATTCCCCTTGAGAACAGGAACCAGACAAGGATGGCCTTTATCACCACTATTATTCAACATTGTGCTGGAGGTCCTAGCCAGAGCAGTTAGGCTAGAAAAAGAAATAAAAGGCATCCAGATAGGTAGGGAGAAAGTCAGGGTATCTCTATTTGCAGATGATATGATCTTATACACAGAAAACCCCAAAGAATCCACAAGAAAACTACTTGAACTAATAGAAGGTTTCAGAAAAGTTTCAGGATACCAGATAAACATACAAAAATCAATGGGATTCCTTTACACCAACAAAGAGAACCTCGAAGAGGAAATCACCAAATCAATACCATTTATACTAGCCCCCAAGAAGATCAAATACTTAGGAATAAATCTAACCAGAGACGTAAAAGATCTTTACAGAGAAAACTACAAGACACCACTACAAGAAACTAAAAGAGACCTGCATAAGTGGAAAAATAAACCTTGCTCATGGATAGGTAGACTCAACATAGTGAAAATGTCAGTTCTACCCAAAGCAATCTACAGATACAATGCAATCCCTATCCAAATTCCAGCACCATTTTTTAATGAGATGGAGAAACAAATCAGCAACTTCATATGGAAAGGGAAGAGGCCCCAAATAAATAAAGCATTACTGAAGAAGATGAACAAAGTGGGAGGCGTTACAGTACCTGATTTTATACCTGTTATACTGCCACAGTAGTGAAGACAGCCTGGTACTGGTATAACAGCAGATACATAGACCAATGGAACAGAGTTGAGAATCCAGATATAAGCTCATCCACCTGTGAGCAGCTAATATTTGACAAAGGCCCAAAGTCCATTAATTGGGGAAAGAACAGTCTCTAACAAATGGTGCTGGCATAATTGGGTATCTATATGGAAAAAACTGCAACAAGACCCATATCTTACACTATGTACAAAAACTAACTCTAAAATGGATCAAAGACTTAAATAAAAAATCAAAAACAATAAAGATCATGTAAGAAAAAATAGGGACAACACTAGGAGCCCTAACACATGGCATAAACACAATACGAACCATAAGTAACAATGCACAAGCACCAGAAAAGAGACTAGATAAATGGGAGCTCCTAAAAATCAAACACTTATGCTCATCAAAAGACTTCACCAAAAGAGTCAAAAGACAACCTACAGACTGGGAAAAAAATTTTGGCTGTGACAAATCCAATCAGCGTTTAATCTCTAAAATCTACAAGATACTGCCAAACCCCAACAGCAAAAGGACAAATAACCCAATTAAAAAATGGGCAAAGGATATGAGCAGGCACTTGACCAAAGAAGATATTCAGGCAGCTAACAGACACATGAAGAAATGCTCATGATCATTAGCCATTAGAGAAGTGCAGATCAAAACAACAACGAGATATCATCTCACCCCCAACAAGGCTAGCATTAATCCAAAAAACACAAAATAAGAAAGCTGGAGAGGTTGTGGAGAGACTGGAACACTTAAACACTGTTGGTGGGAATGTAAAATGGTACAACCACTTTGGAAATCGATTTGGTGCTTCCTTAAAAAGCTAGAAATAGAAGTACCATATGATCCAGCTATCCTGCTCCTTGGAATATATCCTAAAGAAACAAGAGCTGTCACATGAATAGATATATGCACACCCATGTTCATCGCATCACTGTTCACAATAGCAAAAAGATGGAAGCAACCTAGGTGCCCATCAACGGACAAATGGATAAACAAGCGGTGGTATATCCACACAATGGAATACTACGCAACGATGAAGAACGATGAAGCTGTGAAAAATTGTATAACATGGTGGAACCTGGAACTTATTATGTTGAGTGAATTTAGTCACAGAAGGACAAATACTGTATAAGACCACTATTATAAGAACCCAAGAAAAGGTTTAAACACAGAAGAAAACATTCTTTGATGGTTATGAGGGTGGGGAGGGAGTGTGAGGGTTATTCACTGACTAGATAGTAGATAAGAATCATTTTGGGTGAAGGGAAATACAGCACATGCTGCAGGGGAAGCCCGCACAACTGGACTAAACCAAAGCTAAGATGTTTCCCCAATACAATCAAATACTTTGAGAGACAGAGTAGCCAGGATGGGGGGTCTGGGGACCATGCTTTCAGGGGACATCTAGGTCAATTGGCTGAACAAAGCTTATTAAGAAAATGTTCTGCATCCTACTTTGGTGAGTGGTGTCTGGGGTCTTAAAAGCTTGCAAGGGGCCATCTAAGATGCATCAATTCGTCCCAACCACATGGAGTAAAGGAGAATGAAGAACACCAAAGACACAAGGAAAGTATTAACCCAAGAGACAGAAAGGGCCACATAAACCAGAGACTTCATCATCCTGAGACCAGAAGAACTAGATGGTGTCCAGGTACCACAAATGAACATCCTGATGGGGAACATAACAGAGGGTCCCTGATGGAGCAGTAGAATGATGGGATGCAGAGCTCAAGTTCTAGTAAGAGACTTGACTTAATGGTCTGAGACTGGAAGTGCCCCAGAAAGCATGACTTCTGGACTCTCTATCTCCCCAGAACTGAAACAATTTCCGAGGCCAACTCTTCAGACAGGATCGGACTGGACTGTGGGACATTAAGTGATACTTGTGAAGAATGTGCCTCTTAGTCAAGTAGATACAAGAGACCAAGGGAGCAGCTTCTGTCCAGAGGTGAGATGGGAAGGCAGAGACAGTTAGGAGCTAGTTGAATGTTCATGGGGAATCAGGGGCAGTGGGGAGGAGTGTGCTGTCACAGAATGGGGTGAGCGGTTGGGGTCACATAAAAATGTATTTTAAAAAAAACAAAACTTCTGTATGGGAGACTAACTTGAAATGTAAAGTTCATTTAATTACAACAATTAAAAAAGTAGAAATTAACGTCAGGAAGAGCAAGGGAAAAAAATGAAATACATGGAAAATGAAAAACACCTTCTTTAAAAATAACTTGGTAATAGAAGAAATTGAAGATGGAATAAAAAAAATTCCTAGACTTAAACGAGAATGAAAATTACCAAAACCTTTGGGACACATCAAAGGGAGTGCTCAGATGTCGATTTATAGCTATAAATGCACATATCAAAAAAGAAGAAAGGGACAAAATCAAAATGTTAGCTATACAACTCACGAATAGAAAGAAAACAGCAGAAGATGTCCATAGCCAGCAGAAGAAAGGAAATAATAAGGATCAGAGCAGAAAGAAATGAAATGGGGGATAGAAAAACAATAGAAAGAATCAACAAAACAAAAAGTTGGCTCTTTGAAAGGATCAAAAAATTCGACAAACAATTGGCCAAACTGACAAAAGAAAAACAGGAGATGACGCAAATAACCCCAATAAGAAATGAAATAGGGGATGTTACAACAGACCCAACTGAAATAAAAATGATCATAACAGAGTACTATGAAAAACTGTACTGCAACAAATTTGAAAACCTAGAGGAAATGGGCAAATTTATAGGAACACACTACCTACCTAAACTAACACAGACTGAGGCTGAAAATCTTAACAGACTCATAACAAGAGAAGAGAATAAAAAGATAATTAAAAAATCTTCCAACAAAAAATAAGTCCTGGCCCACCCAAATGGCTTCACTGGAGAATTTTACCAAGCTTTTAGAGTAGAGCTTGCACTAGTACTACTCAGACTATTTCAGAACATAGAAAAGGGAGGGATACTTCCAAATTCATTCTATGAAGCCAACATAGGCCTGATATCAAAACCAGGCAAAGACACCGCAAAAGAAAAAAATTACAGACCAATGTCTGTCATGAATATAGATGCAAAATTTCTCAGCAGTATTCTAGCCAATAGAATTCAGCAGCATATAAAAAAGATAATACACCAAAACCAAGTAGAATTCATTCTAGGTATGCAAGGATGGTTCAACATTAGGATATCATTCAGCATAATCCACCACATAAATAAAAGAATCACATGATCATCTCAATTGATGCAGAAAAGGTGTTTGATAAAGTCCAACATTTATTCCTGATAAAAACTCTGAATAAGATAGCAATAGAGGTGAAATACCTCAACATAATAAAGGGCATCTGTATAAAACCAACAGCCAGCTTAATTCTCAACGGGGGAGAGGCTGAAAACATTCCCCTTGAGAATAGGAAATAAATAAGGATGCTCTTTATCACCACTCTTATTTAACATAGTGCTGGAAGTCCTAGCCAGAGCAATAAAGCAAGAAAAAGAAATAAAGGGTATCCAGATTGGTAAGGAAGAAGTAAAACTATCCCTATTCTTGGATGACATGATACTATACACAGAAAATCCTAACAGCTCTTCAGCAGAGTAGCAGGATCCAAGATAAGCATAAAAAAATCAGTTTGATTCCTATACACCAATAAAGAGCACTATGAAAGGAAATTAGGAAAACAATACCATTCATAATAGCCCCTAAAAAAATAAAATACGTAGGAATAAATCTAACCAGGGATGTAAAAGACCTACACAAAGAAAACTACAAAACACTACTGAATGAAACCAAAAGAGACCCACATAAATGGAAAAACATACCATGCTCATGGATAGTTAGACTCCACATTGTGAAAATGTCAATTTTACCCAAAGGAGTCTACAAATAAAATGCAGTTCTGATCCATATACCAACAGCATTCTTTAATGAGATTAAAAAACTAATCATTAACTTTGTATAGAAAAGAAAGGCCCCGGATAAGTAAAGCATTATTGAAGAAAAAGAACAAAGTAGGCCTCCCATTTCCTGACTACAAAACCTACGATACAGCTATGGTAGAGCAGCCTGTTACTGGTATAACAATGGACATATTGACCAATGGAACAGACTCGAGAACTCAGATGTAAATCTGTCTACCTACGGCCACTTAATGTTTGACAAAGGCCAAATGTCCATTAAATGGGGGAAAAGACAGTCTTTTCAAAAATGATGCTGGCAAAACTGGTTGTCCATCTATGGAAAAATGAAAGAGGACCCATACCTTATACTATACACAAAAACTAATTCATCAAAGACCTAAATATAAAACCAAAAACTATGCAGATCATGGAAGGAAAAATAGGGTCAACACTAGGGGTCCTAATACACTGCTTAAACAGCATACAAACCATAATTAACAGTACGCAAACACTAGAAGATAATCTAGATAAACAGGATTTCCTAAAAATCAAACACTTACATTCATCAAAAGACTTCACCAAAAGAATAAAAAGAGAATCTACAGACTGGGAAAAGAAATTTTGACTATGACATATCCAAAAAAGGTCTAATCTCTAAAATTTACAAAATACTTCACCACCTCAGCAACAAAAAGAAAATAATCCAATTAAAAAATGGGCAAAGGATGTGAACAGACACTTCACCAAAGAAGACATTCAAGTGGCTAACAGACACAAGACGAAATGCTCGTGATCACTAACCATTAGAGAAATGCAAACCAGAACTACAGAGAGATACCATTTTACCCTGACATTACTGGCACTAATCAAAAAAAAGAAAAAGAAAATAACAAATGTTGGAGAGGTTGTAGGGAGATTAGAACTCTTATGCACTGTTGGTGGGACTGCAAAATGGTACAACCATTTTGGAAAACAGTATGACACCTCATTAGAAGCTAGAAATAGAAATACCATATGATCCAGCAATCCCATTGCCAGGAATATATCCTAGAGAAATAAAAGCCATCACACGCACAAAAATATGCACACCCATGTTCACTGCAGCATAATTCACTGTAGCAAAAAGATAGAAACAATCTTAAGTGCACATCAGATGAGTGTATAAAAAACATGTACACAACGGAACAGTATGCAATGATAAAGAACAATGATGAACCTGTGAAACATGTCACAACGTGGATGAATCTGAAAGGCATTATTCGGAGTTTAATAAGTCAATCACAAAAGGACAAGTACTGTATGAGACTAGTATTATAAAAACTCATGAAAATGTTTCCACACAGAAAGATAAGATCTTTGATGGTTACAAGGGAGAGAATGGTGGGGAAGGGAAAACACTAACTAGACAGTAGGTAAGTGGCAACTTTGGTGAAGGGTAAGAGTGTACACAGTACTGGGGAATTAAGCATAACTTGACCAGGGTAAAGTCATAGAAGCTTCACAGACACATCTAAATGCCCTGAGATACCAAGCTGCTGGGTTGAGGGCTGGGGACCATTGTCTTGAGGGACATCTAGCTCAATTGCATAACATAGTCTATAAAGAAAATGTTCTACATTCGACTGTGGTGAGTAGCGACCGTGGTCTTAAAAGCCTGCAAGCAACCATCTAAGATACACCTACTGGTCGTATTCCAGCTTGTTGTTGTTGTTAAGTGCCATCGAGTCCGTTGCGATTCACAGTGACACTATGTACAATATAACGAAATACCGATCAGTCCTGCACCATCCTCACAATCCTTGTTATACCTGAGAGCATTGTGGCAGCCACTGTGTCAGTCCATCTCATTGAGGGTCTTCCTCTTTTTCACTGACCTTCTGCTTTACCAGGCATGATGTCCTATACCAGCGACTGGTCCCTCCTGGTAACATGTCTGAAGTATGTGAGACAAAGTCTTGTCATCCTTTTTTCTAATGAGCATTCTGGTAGTACTTCTTCCAAAACAGATTTGTTTGTTCATATGGCAGTCCGTGGTATATTCAGTACACTTTGCCAACACCATAATTCAAAGGCATGAATTCTTCTTGTTTTCCTTATTCATTGTCCAGCTTTCACTTGCATATGAGGTGATTGAAAACACTATGGCTTGGGTCAGGTGCACCTTAGCCATTAAAGTGACATCTTTGCTTGTGAATGTAAAATGAAATCCTTGGCAACTTCAGTATTTTCTCCATTTATCATGATGTTGCTTATTGATCCAGTTGTGAGGGTTTTTGTTTTCTTTATGGTGAGGTGTAATCCATACTGAAGGCTGTAGTCTTTGATCCTCATCACTAAATGCGTCAAGTTCTCTTCACTTTCAGCAAGCAAGGATGTGTCATCTGCATATTGCAGCTTGTTAATGAGTTTTCCTCCAATCCTGATGCTGCATTCATTTTCATATAATCCAGCTTCTCGGATTATTTGCTCAGCATACAGATTGAATAAGTATGATGCAAGGATACAACCCTGATGCACACCTTTCTTGACTTTAAACCATGCAGTATCCCCTTGTTCTGTTCGAATGACTGTCTCTTGATATATATACAGCTTCCTCATGAGCACAATTAAGTGTTCTGGAATTCCCATTTTTCACAGTGTTAACCATAGTTTGTTATGATCTGCACAGTTGAATGCCTTTGCATAGTCAATAAAACACAGGTAAACGTCTTTCTTGTAATCTCTGCTTTCAGCCACGATCCATCTGATGTCAGCAATGATATTCCTTGTTCCACGTCGTGTTTTGAATACAGCTTGAATTTCTGGCAGTTCCCTGTCAATGTGCTTGCTGCTGCAACTACTTTTGAATGATCTTCAGCAAAATTTTACTTGTGTGTGATATTAATGATATTGTTTGATAATTTCTGCATTCTGTTAGATCACCTTTCTTTGGAATGGGTATGTCTTAGGCTGGGTTCTCTAGAGAAGCAAAACCAGTAAAGTGTATAAATATATATATACAGAGAGAGATTATATCAAGGAAACAGCTCACCTGATTGTAGAGGCTAAAACGTCCCAAGTCTGTGGATCAGGGTATAGGCCTCTCCCAAGTCACACAGCTGCAGAAGCTGGCAAGCCCAAGATCGGCAGGACGGAGAGCAAGGCTCCCGCTCACAGGCTGTGCAGATTGATGAATCCCGGATTCGGCAGATAAGCTGACAGCTCAAGTCCCAAGAACTGGAGGTGAGATGACAGAAAGCAGCTGCAGGATCCAGAGAGAACAAAAAGCCAGAACATCTGCTTATATACAGATATGGGCCACACCTCCAAGGAGACTCCCTTTCATCTGATTGGCTACTTATAGTATATTCAGTTATGGGAGTGATTACATTAAAACACTGAGAATCATGGCCCTGCCAAGTTGACACACAATCTTAACTATCACAGGGTACAAATTTGGATCTCTTCCAGTCACTTTGCCAGGTAGCTGTCTTCCAGATTTCTTGGCATAGATGAGTGAGCCTCTCCAGCACTGTATTGGTTTGTGGAAACATCTCAGTTGGTATTCCGTCAATTCCCGGAGCCTTGTTTTTCACCAGTGCCTTCAGTGCAGCTTGGACCTCTTCCTTCAGTACCATTGGTTCTCAATCATATGCTACTTCGTGAAATGGTTAAACATCGACCAATTCTTTTTGGTACAATGACTCTATATTCCTTCCATCTTGTTTGGATGCTTCCTGTTTCGTTTAATATTTTCGCCGTATAATCCTTCACTATTGCAATTCGAGGCTTGAATTTTTTCCTTTGTTCTTTCAGCTTGAAAAATGCCTAGCATGTTCTTCCCTTTTGGTTTTATACCTCCAGGTCTTTGCACATGTCTTTATAATACTTCAGTTTGTCTTGAGCTGCCCTTTGAAATCTTCAGTTCAGCTCTTTTACTTCATAATTTATTCCTTTCTCTTTAGCTACTCTGCGTTTAAGAGCAACTATCAAAGTCTCTTCTGACATCCATTTTGGTCTTTTCTTTCTTTTTTGTGTTTTTAATGACCTCTTGCTTTCTTCATCTGTTATGTCCTTGCTGTCATTCAGCAACTTGTCTGGTCTTTGGTCATTAGTGCTCAGTGTGTCAAATCTATTCTTGAAATTGTCTTTTAATTCAGATGGGATATGCTCAAGGTCATACTTCGGCTATTGTGGATTTGTTCTAATTTTCTTCAGCTTCATTTGGAACTTGCACATGAATAATTGATTATCTGTTCCACAGTTGTCCTCTGTCCTTGTTCTGACTGATGATATTGAGCTCTTCCTTCCATCATTTCTTTCCACAGATGTAGTCAGTTTGATTCCTATCTCTTCCATCTGGTGAGGTCCACGTGTATGGTCGCCATTTATATTGTTGAAAATGGTATTTTCAGTTAAGAAGTCATTGGTCTTGTAAAATTCTATCATGCAATCTCCTGCATTGTTTCTGTCACCAAGGCTGTAATTTCCAACTATCAATCCTTCTTCGTTTCCATCTTTTTTGCATTCCAGTCGCCAGTAATTATCAATGAGTGTTGATTGCATTTTTGATCGATTTCAGACTGCAGACATTGGTAAAAATCTTCAATTTTGGCCTTAGTGGTTGGTGTATAAATTTGAATAATAGTTACATTTACTGGTGTTCCTTGTTGGTGTATGGATATTATCCTATCACTGACAGTGTTGTACTTTAGATAGACCTTGAAATGTTCTTTTTGACCGTGAATGCAATGCCATTGCTTTTCATTTTGTCATTCCCGGCCTAGTAGACGATATGATTGTTCGATTCAGAATGGCCATTATCAGTCCATTCCAGCTCACTGATGCCTAGGATATCTATCTTTATGCATTCCATTTCGTTTTTGACGACTTCCAGTTTTCCTAGATTCATACTTAATACATTCCACGTTCTGATTATTAATGGATTATTATCGTGGCTGGAGCAAAGGAGAATGAAAAAGACCAAAGACAAAAGGTAAAGATTAGTCCAGAGGACTCATGGTGCACATCTACCACAACCTCCACCAGACTGAGCCCAATAGAACTAGATGGTGCCCAGTTACCCCTACTGACTGCTCTGCTAGGGATCACAATAGAGGGTCCTGGACACACCTGGAGAAAAATGTAGGACAGAATTCAAATTCACAAAAATTTTTTAAAAAAAAAATCAGGCCTGCTGGTCTGATGGAGACAGAGAAACCCCAAGAGTATGGTCCCCAGATACCCTTTTAACTCAGTACTGAAGTCACTCCTGAGGTTCACCCTTCAGCCAAAGATTACGCAGGTCTATAGAGCCAACAATAACACACATGAGAGACATGCTTCATAGTTCAATCATACTTACGAGACTAATGGGCACATCAGCCCAAAAGCAAAGATGAGAAGGCAGGAAGCAACAGGAAAAGTGGACGAATGGAAACAGGGCAGCTGGGGTAGAGAATTGGAGAGCGTTGATGTATCATGGGGTTGGCAACCAATGTCGCAAAACAATTTGTGTATTAACTGTTTAATGAGAAACTAATTTGCTGTGTAAACTTTCACCTAAATCACAATTTAAAAAAAAATAGTAATAGAAAATTTTATGATCAAGAAAACCATTATAAATACTTTCTTGAACAATGAAATACTTCACGTTAAATGTATTTTAGATCTTGAGCTGTTACTTAATAATAACAGTATATGAACATAATTTACACATAAATACACACGTATACTCTAAGAGTACATGCTAAAATCTTTTACAAGTGGATGGGTAGTCAAAAAAATTTGGAAACATTGATCTAGGGTTACACTTTTCAATATTGTAGCCAGTAGCCATGTGGCTATTTGGAAGTTGGCTAGTACATACTGGGATGTGATTGCAATATACACTCCAGATTTTGAAGATTTACATGAAAAAAAGAATGTAAAATATCTCAATAATTATTACGTGATTACAGGTTGAATTGATAATATTTTGGTATATTGGGTTAAATAAAATATTTTATTAAAATCAATCTCACTTTTTTCATTTTACTTCTTGTTAATGAGGCTACTAGAAAATTTTAAATTACAATGTAACTGACATCAGATTTCCATTGGACTGCACTGGTCTAGAGTTTATAAGCATTGACTTGGAAGTTGGAAGCTCTCAATTCCCACAGAGTTCTTAGACAACAACATCCCATTTCTTTGCCCCCTGCCCATTTTAACATCCCATCCCTTACCTACACCCCCATTTGGTAATTATGTTGATTTTAGTTTGTTGATAGGTTACCCTTTTATTTTGCAGAATATGTATCAATTTATTGTAACATAAACCTTAGACATCCTCTCTTCACTTCCCTTTGTTTAAGTTGAGTAAATCCATGCCCCAATTCCTTTGTTTACTTCTCCTTTTACTTGCCATATTCTGTTAGCTATGCCATTACTTTCATATAATGAAAGCTTATAAATTTTACATTACTTTTTGTAACCATATTAAACCATTTATTCCATGAAATTGAATAATTGTTTATTTACTAGATACCTTGTTTGGTGCTGAGGACACCATGGTGAATGTTTAACCACATAGTCTCTGCCTTAATGGAGCTTATAGTCTACCCTTCCATGCTTTGTGTTAAGGATTGATTCTAAAAATTGAAATCAGTAAATTGTGTTTATATTTTTATAGTTTGTACATGCTTTTCACTGCAGAGGCAGGTGGTATGACTAGATAATAAAGAAGGAATTGCAATTCTATGTCATTAACCCTTTCCTGCACAAAGAATATCAGTATCAAATGCATTCTCTCTTACATTCCACAAGTTTAAAATAATGACTCATTTGTATTTGCTTTATATTTGGATCATGACTTTTTAAATAGCTTTTTTGTTTTTTCAGTGGTTTCTAATTGCCTCTTCCCTCCCTCATAACGTATGCTGTCACTGTATCATTAAATTTCTCCATCTTCTCATTTATTACATCTGTTGCATGGAATCTATTTTTATCTTTATTTATCCTTCCCAGAGTACTCTAGTTTTTGCTGAGAGTCCATTTGCTCTCTAGGCCTACTGCACAGCTGTCATTGTGGGCTTTATTTTCATTGTGTTCCTAAGTCTACTATTGATTCTTGAATTCATTTTCAGTTTTGCTGGAATATATCTTTAAGGTGATACTTAAATACATGTATGTAGGAGGTGACGTTTCTGAGTTTTTGTATCCTTGAAAAATATTTTATTTTCCCTACTCTATTGATAGTTTGGTTGGATATAGATTTCCAGATTTAAAATAAATTTCCCTCAAAACTTTAAACCTTTCCTCTATTGTCATCTATAATCTAGTATTGCTGTATTTATTATTTTCTTTCCTTTGTGGGGGGGTGACCATTTTTCAGTCTTTGAGGAATCTTCTCTTTTTCTTTCTGATCTGAAATTTCACAAGGTTATGTCTAATTATGTGTCTAGATCTAGCTCTTTTTAATTTATCCTGCTTGGCATTTGATAAGCCATTTCTTTCTCTCAGCTTTCAGAAACTTTATTATTTCTTGGATTGTTTTCACCTATTAGATATTTCTATTCTCTTTCTAGAACTCTAGTCAATCGATATATTATCGTTTCTTTGCATTCTGCACATTGCTGGATTACTTTTCTTCTGCTTCAGATTTTCCCATCTCTGCTTAGGAGTGATATTGGCCTGTGATTTATCTTTTGTATACTGTTCTTGTCTGGTTTTGGTTTTAGTATCAAGGTTATACTGGTCTCATAGAATAATTGTGAGGTATTTCTTTTCTTTTAATTATCTTATAGATCTTGTATAAGATCAGAATGATTAATTCTATGAAAGTTGGTTCTGATGTTATATAATGAGGTTTTTAACTGCTGATTCAATTTTTTTTGTAGTGTAGGACTATTCAGGCTTTCTGTTTCTTTATGAGTCAGTTTTGAGGTTTTATATTGCTGTTTGGGGCCATTGATGGTTCAGTGGTATAATTCTCTCCTTCCATGCGAGAGACCTGGGTTCAATTCCTGGCCAATGCACTTCAGGCACAACTACCACTTGTCTGTCAGTGGAAGCTTGTGTGTTGATATGATACCGAACACATTTCAGTAGAGCTTCCAGACTAAGATGGACTAGGAAGAAAGCCTAGAGATCTGCTTCCAAAAAATCAACCAATGAAAACCCTATGATCACAATGGCCTAATCTGCAGCCCATCATGGAGATGGCCCAGGATCAGGCAGTGTTTCGTTCCATTGTGCATGGGGTCGTTATGATTCAGGGGCTAACTTAACAGTAGCTAACAAGAATAACAACAAAACAACCACATTGTTATCAGAATGTATTCCTTTGTCATAGTATTTCAATTAATTGCCATAAAATAATTTATATTAATTCCTCATCTTTTAAAACATAACTGAATTGGTAGTTTTGTCCCTTTTTAATTCCTAATATTATTCATTTATGTCTTTTGTCTGTTTTTGTTTTTTGGTGGGGCATCAATCTTACCAGAGGGTTGTCTACTTTATTAGTCATCTTTTTAAAGATGCAACTTTTGACTTTACTGAGATTTCTCTCTGTTATTATTTTCGTATTTCATTAATTTCTACATATAGATGTGTGTGTGTATATGTATAAATCTCATCTTTTCTACTTTCTTTGAACTTACTTTATTGTTCTTTTGTTTAATATCTTAAATTGTACATTCCAAACCAAAACCAAACACGTTACTGTTGGCTTGATTCTGACTCATAGTGAGTGATTACGACAGAGTCGAATTGCCCTGTGGAGTTTTCTAGGCTGTAATCTTTACGGAAGCAGACTGCTACACTTTTCTCCCACGAAGTGGCTGGTGGTTCAAACCATTGTCCTTTTGATTAGCAGCTGAGCACTTTAACCACTGCACCATCAGGGCTCCTAATTGCACGTTAAGCTCTTTAATTTTCACTTTTCTCTTCTTTGATACGTGCTTTTATAGCTATAAATTTCCCACTAAGTCTCACTGTAACTAAAGCTTACAAAATTTGATATGCAACTTTTTCATGTTGTTCATTTTTTTTTTTGACTCATGAGATTTTTTAGAAGAATAATTTTAAATGTCCAAGTGTATGTGGATTTCCTGTTTATCGTGTGTTATTGATGTCCATTTAGTAATAGTGTGTTCAGACAAGTTGGTTTGTATCATTTTCATTTTATGAAATTTATGGAGGTTGTTTTATGTCCCCACCACCTGATATGAGTGTCTGGCACCTAACAGGCATTTAGTAAATGTCTGTTCAATGAATTAATTGAACCCTGTAGGAATTAGTTACATGAATATGCTGTCATTTCTACTTGAAATATTATTGTTGAAGGAAAGAAGTTGCCAATCTAAGTTACAGAAGTAATACTTTTTTTTCTTCTGCCTTCATCCACTTCATATACAATAAGAGATAAGATATATGATTTTAATGACATTCAGAAAATTGGATTTAATATGCCAGAAATTTAGAAGGATGGATACCTTGAGATTTCAGTGGGCAATTTTGACCCAGAGGAACAAGCCTAAATTTATTGAAAAATGACACTTCTGTACATCTCTCAGATATGCCCAATTTTTATATGATTTAGTACAACTGCAGTCTTGAATTTCATACTTATAATGCGCTTTATGTCTGGTCAGAATAAGTTATTTGAAGTTGCAGACCAGTAAGCCCCACAGTCACGTGCTTCTGTGAAAGTGCCATAGCTGAAAATACCAGTTTCTCCTCTGAAAGCCATGATATTATCTTGAGTGTTTCTTAGGAAGTATACTGTGCACAAAATCGAATAAATTAACATCCTATTAATTGCCCATATACCCCCACCTTTCCTTAAAGAATTTGATCACTATAGCATTCCTCAGTTACAAAAGAAACAAGGAAAATTATTGGGGTTTTTGTCATTTTCATACCATATAGTCATTTAATTTTAGTTTATTCAGTAATGTGTACCGAGAGCCTGTTTTATGCCACATTGTGTGCTGGTACTGAGCAATCACAAATGAGCATATGGTTTCTTTTCTTGTAGAGCTCACAGCTATGTCTGCCTTCTCATGTTTATGTCTTCATTTATGATTAATGTATGTGGTGGTTGTTGCATGCCATCAAGTCATTTCTGACTCATAGTGACTCTATAGGACAGAGTAGAACGGCTATAATCTTTATAGGAGCAAATCGACAGGTCTTTTCTGCCACGGATCCACTAGTGGTTCAGACCACCGACCTTTTGATTAGCAGCCAAATGCTTAACCGTTGCTCACCAAGGCTCCATAATTAATATATCCCATTGTTGTCGAGTTGATTCTGACTCATAGCAACGCAATAGGAGAGAATAGAACTGCCCCATACAGTTTTCACGGAGCAGCTGGTGGATTCGAACTGCCGACCTTTTGGTTAGCAGCCCAACACTTACCAATGAGTAATCGTAATTCACTGTGTGAAAATATAGAGGTATGTACAAAGTACACTGGGAGTGTGGAAGAAAGAGTACCTAAATTTACCTGAGGATTTCTATAGGCAAGGAAGGCTTGCTATAGAAGATAATACTTGAGCTGACACTTGCAAAAGGAGTAGGAGATTTTCATGTTTGGTAAGGTGATAAAGAGTATTCTAGATTATAATGTAAGTAGTATTAGCCATAGACATCATTATCATCATCATTATTGAAAGTTCATTCAGCATTTACCGTAAATTATTCATTTTGTGTATGTATTTATTTTAATACAGCTCTCTAAGGAACACTGTCTCATTTAATCTCTATAACAAAATTAAAATGTTTCTCAAAAGATAAGTGACTTGCCCAACTGGTGACTGCAAAGTAAAGCTTCTACTCAGTACTGCCTCTCAATATATTTGCAAGAGAGCATCATGACAAAAGATCCCAATTTTACAGATTACTATAGTAACAAAATGAATAATGAATTAGAGGGAGCCAAGACTAGAGGCAAGGAGACCAGCACATTAGTCTAGGTAAGGAATTCCTGAAGTGAGGCAGCAGTGAGTGGTACAAGAGAGAAGGGAGACTGATTTAGGAAACAGTTAGGAGGTATAATTGATAATATTTTATATGCCAACGTGTGTTTAAATTAAAATTTGTGGTAGATTCTATTTATAGGCCCTAAATTTTGCCACTCCCTCCATCCAAGCCCTTTGTCATATAATTTTGCAGAACCCTCCTATTGTGGGTATGGTGGACTTCCTTGCCTCATGACTTTGAGTTTGACCATATAATTAGTTATAGTTGTTCTAAGCCTCTGAGTTAGGTGACAACAATAGCTAACTGACACAAATATGTCTATTCTGCTGAAAAAGTATTTTAAGGGAAGTTCTATTCTGGTTATCTTTTCTTACATCATTAATTGATATAAAAATAAAATATATATTTTGTAGTCCAACAGGAAGACAAACTTCACATTATTGATTTTAGTTATTAGACTGGTTTAGCAGAAGCAAGCACACAACTGAAAAGGGAAAAAAACTAGTATTGAAATATATGTAATATAATTCATCTGTTTTAGTTGTACAATTAAAGTGTTTTTAATATATTTACAAAGTTGTGTAACATCACCATAATCTAATTTTGAACATTCTCGTCATCGCCTGTGTCCGTTACCAGTTACATACCTCCTACTCCCCACAGCCCTACTCTAGGCAACTACAATCTACTTCCTATCTCAATAGACGTTGCTTATTCTGGACTTTTAATATGAGTAGAATTATAAGACATGGAGTTTTTGTATTTGACTTCTTTCACTTAGCATGTTTTTGAGGTTCCTCTGTGTTGTGGCATGTATTATTACTTAGTTCCTTTTTATTGCTCAATAATTTTCCATTGTATGAGTATATCACATTTTGTTTATCAGTTAATGAACATTTGGGCTGTCACACTTTTTGGCTATTATCAATAATGTTGCTATGAACATACATGTACAGTTTTTGTATGAGCATATATTTTCACTTCTCTTGGGTAGATACCTGGAGTGGAATTGCTAGGTCATACAGTAACTCTAAGGAGCGCTGGTGGCACAGTGGTTAAATACTCAGCTGCTAACCAAGAGGTCAGTGGTTTGAACCCATCAACCACTCTGCGAGAGAAAAGACCTGGCAGTCTGCTCCCGTAAAGATTACAGCCTGGGAAACCCTATGAGGCTGTTCTACTGTGTCCTATAGGATCTCTATGAGTTGGAGTCTACCTGATGGCATACAACAACAACAGCATGGTAAATCTATGTTTAATATTTTGCAAAACTATCATGCTGTTTTCCAAAGTGTCTGAGCCATTTTACATTCCCTCCAGCAGTTTATGAGGGAAAACTAATAGTAATTTAACTACATTAAATATTTACAGTATGTTCTTGGAGAGTTTGTCATAACACAGAGTGATAATAAGTATATGTGAAAGATAGGAATCAGAAATAAACTGTGCTTGGTTTTAAAACGTATGCCCAAAAAACAACATCTTTTTGTTTGTAACCAGAGTGTTTTTCCTTCTATTTGTAACTGTTGTATTCATGACAGCTTGGCTTCTTGGTTTTTTCCTTATCATTTAGAATAATTTTCTTAGTCTAGTCTTATATGTCTCTGTTTTGTGGTTGGTGTGACATGTTCAGTAGGAAAAGACTTGAAGAAAATTCATGGAATATATTTGTGAAATTTATAAATTTCAACTTGTAGATTCCAGAATTGTTAAACCAAACCCAAAAAACCAAACTCACTGCCATCAAGTCGATCCCGACTCATAGTGACCCCATAGGGTTTCCAAGGTTGTAAATCTCCACAGAAGCAGACTGCCACATCTGTCTCCCGCAGAGCCACTGGTGGTTTCAAACCACCAGCCTTTCAGTTAGCAGTTGATCGCTTTAACCGCTGTACCACCAGGGCCCCTTGTAATTATTAAAGTGAACCTCATTTCTTCCTGTTAGAAAATTGGAAAAGATTCGGTTGCCAGGTAGCCAAGAACTAGAAATCAGGTCTTGGGTTTAAAATCAAACATTCATTTTCCCAGCTCATTCCTTACCTGGTTGGTAGGGTGTCTGTCAGGCAACCCCTCGCCATACTGCTGCTCCCTCTGGGTTCCAGTTACTGCTTCTTCCCCTTGCCTCTTCAGGTCTAGGTGTAATGGGTCACCATTGTTGCTAATTTGATGGTACAGTCCCATTCGGTGGTTTCCCTAAGCTCTACTTACCCCTTTATTAAACTCTTTCCTTACTCAGTTTGAATGTGCCATCTGTTTCATACCAGTACCCTAACAAATAATAGCACATTTGAAACCTTTAAGATGCTGGTAATGGGATATTTTTCCTTCTATAATTTTTTAGGAAATTACCTGGTCTGACTTATCTGCCTATCTTGTTTGTTCAATATAGAATGAGATAATCATGGGAACTCTTAAGTATGTTTAATATGTTGTTGCCTTTTGGTGCTGCCGAGTTAGTTTCCACTCATGGTGACCCTGTGTACCGCAGAACAAACACTGCCCAATCCTATGCCATCCTTACAGTTGATATGTTTGAGCACATTATTGCAGCCACTGTCTCAGTCCACCTAGTTGAGGCTCTCTCTTCTTTTTTGCTGACTCTCTACCAAGCATGATGTCCTTCTCCAGGAACTGGTCCCCCTGATAACATGTCCAAAGTAAGAGACAAAGTTTCACCATCCCCACTTCTAAGGAATATGCTAGCTATACTTCTTCCAAGTCAAATTTATTCATTCTTCTGGCAGTCCGTAGTATACTGTATTTAGTATAGTACACGGTTAATGCTAAAAATTATTCTCTTTTCACTGTGGAATTTCTCAGATTAGTCCATAGGCACAGAATGCAGTGTCAATAAGGCCTTAATTTAAAATTAATACCTCAGAACTTCGCTAAATGTACTTCTGTCTGCACTGACTAGTATGTATACCTTCTGCAACAATTAAACAATTTGTGAGATAGACCTTATTAAATACTATATTAAATCTTACCAAGATTTTCTAAAGTAATACAAATAATATAATAATAAAAAAGATCATCTATAAAATTATTAAGGAACTAAATTTTATTTTCTACTGTAATTTTTTATACCTAAATTCACTTTGTACCCAAACAGAAATTAAATTACAGGAATTCATTTCCTCCGTTTTAAAAAAGTTAAAATAGCCTTTTAACTTTGGAGGATTCTGTTATTTAGACAAGTTGTCGTTATCTTAGGGGTAGCTGTGAGAATTTGCTCTTTACTAATAATCAGTTATAAAGCCTAAGTGGGTGTTCTTTTATTTGTTTTTCCTGCACTTTTGTGGAAACATTTAAAATATTTTAATATGAATGTAAGAATCCATTTGTCCATATTTAGATAATATTTTAACCTATAATACTGTATGAAGAAAGCCTATACCCAAATAACACATGTCTGATCTTAAACGAAAGAGTAGGACTGCTCATTTTGTACTCTTTCTACTCTAGTAGAAATTAGAAATCTTTGTCTCTGGTTTTGTGTAAAACAATAATGCTATTGGTTGGAGACTTGAAAGTCTAATAAGAATATGAAGTTATAGAGGTAAGAATATTAGAGTTTTATGTAAGCAGAATACTTTTAAAAATTTAATGGTGTTTCCTAATTGAAATTAAATATAGTCATTACCTTGTTTTTACTATTTGCTTAATGGTGATTTATCAGAGTATAACTGCATAGCACAGGTTTTAAATGAAGATTGTTGCTCTAAAATTACATTATTAATCTGGCTGTGGAAAACTTTTCAAGTTTGTCCTAGTGCTTTAAGCTTTATCAAAGTGAGCAAGTGACTCATAAATAACAAACATTTTTCTAAGAAGTTGTTTAAAATGCATCCCTTTTATTGGCAAAATTTCCGTATGTTCTTTGACTTTTGAGTATAGACTTTATGAAGCTATTTGACTACTATTATTTTCTGATAATCTTTTCAGATCGCTTTCTGATTTGTGATTCTATAAAATAATAAGTTTGTGTGTAGCGAGGATTATGTACTGACTTTTTTTTTAATCTGAAAAAATCTAAAAAATGTTTATGACCTTGAGCAGTGTCTCCAACTATAGTGGTATAAAATATATCTCTACCCAAATTAGCATGCTTTTCTTCCTTATGTTTCAGGTGTGAATAAGGATTGAGAGGGTATTAATTTAAATATTATGTGCTGTTAGTCTCTAAAATGGGTGAAAGGAAAGGAAAAGTTAAAAATGGAGCCTTCTGGGCTGATGAGTCAGCAAGAGTACAGGGTAATACATGCCAGAGCTCACTACAGCTTCTGACCTTCAAACGTTTCTATCAACATATTATAATTAATATTTGTAACATTATCTGTTTAATATTCCCTTCCCTTTATTCTAAATTGCAAAGATTATCTATCTTATTCTCTCCTTCGTCCCTAGTCCTAGCACCTTGTTAAGCACATGGTAGTATTTGCTAAAAATGTATTTGTTAGACATGTACATAAATTTGAATAGTTGACTTGCAAATTAAAAGTGCTTATTGAGGGATTGTAGATTTAGTATGCATGTAATAAATATGAATACAGGTAGTCCCCAATTTATGATGTATTTGAGTTTACAACGAACTGTACTTATGACTGTCAGTGTATCTAGAAGATTGCATGTTCCTGGGAGGAAGTTATGGGAAAATGCATGCAGGGGATATGGAAAAAATTGCTGAGTTATGTGAACACACTCCAAGCATTTGATCAGGAAAATATGATGGAAGAGATTGGTGGAAAAATCGTGCATATGGGAAGAACACTGAATTTAGAATTTGTTATCACTGATGTATAACAGCTAATAGATCCTGAAGAATGGGAATTGCCAGATCAGGACTTAATGAATTTTGAAGAGGAAAGAAATTCTGGAGAAGAAATAAATAATGTAGAAGAGGAAGTAGAGAAGTTGTCAAAAATTTTTACAGTGAAAGGATTAACTGGAGTTTTTTCTAAACTAAATCAGGGGCTTCAGTTGCTTTAAAATATGG
Source organism: Dugong dugon (assembly GCA_030035585.1). Lineage (NCBI taxonomy): Eukaryota > Metazoa > Chordata > Mammalia > Sirenia > Dugongidae > Dugong > Dugong dugon. The sequence continues at coordinate 74,450,642 of CM057472.1, forward strand.
ACCTAATCACTGATTGCTTTGCTAAAGTCAATAGGCAGATTCGGGAAGCGTGAGATGTTACTGCAGAATATATGAAGGAAAAAGAAAAGGACCATACAGACAACTCTCACTAATTTTCTGACTAGAAACGTCATCCCCATTCCCCGGGTTAATCCAGATGATCCAGAAACTTCCTCAAGTGGAGTTATTGCTGCAGCTGACAAAATGCCAACGTCATCCAGCTCTTCATTGTTGGAGTAAATTTTGGGGATGAGTCGGAACAGACTCAGTGGCAGCGGGTTTGGTTTTTTGGTTTTGGGTTTTTGTATGTATGTATTAAAGTACATCTGTAAATTTATATGTAATGTTTCTAATCCCCAAAGACAAGTAAAGCTTGAATTTAAAAAGTTGTTGATTATAAAAGACAATAATAATGAAAGCTAAAAAAAAAAAAAAATTAGGTATTCGATTTACATCGAAACTGATTTTCGGTGGGGTTATTGGAACGGAACCCCTGGGTAAGTCGGAAACTACCTGTAGTCATTTCATGTTTACATGTCGGTATTTAACCACTAACAATTGTTTAGTGCTTCTTTGAAGTTTACAAAGTACTCTTACATATTTTCACACTTTTATTAAAATTTGTTATTCATGGTAATCCTGTGAGGTAGATGATGTTATTATTTCTATTTTATAAGAAACCAGCGTGGAGATTAGATAGAGAGTAAATTATTTGCTCCAGGGGCACATAGATTTTTAAGTGACAGATCCTGAACTTGAGCCATTTCTTTTTACTATATCTTGGATTGTTACATTAACTTTGTATCATATACCTAGTTCTTCATTAACTAGGGGATGGTTGCAAAATTAAGGTCCATATACAAAAAACCAAACCCATTGCTGTTGAGGCAGTTCCGACTCATAGCAACTCTATAGGACAGAGTAGTAGAACTGCACCATAGAGTTTCCAAAGAGCAGATAGTGAATTCGAACTGCCAGCCTTTTGGTTAGCATCTGAGCTCTAACCATTGTGTAACCAGGGCTCCAAGGTCCATATAGTCATCATTAATATCTACAAATAAATTGATATCACAAAATTGTACACCTGAGAAGTGTTGAATTGGCAAATTTTATATGTATATTTGCAACAATAAATGAGTACTTTTGATTATTTCACATGTGCTGAGATTAGTAGTCATCTTTTGGTAATGAGCACAAAATTTCATAAATCTTTGTGTTCATTTAAGTATGAATTACATAAAAGGAAACAGAGCAACTGTATTTCTAAATTAATTCTGCAAGGCAGGAATAGAAATCGATGGCAATTAAGGAAGTAGAAGCACATAGTAGCCTCTGAATTACCTAAATTAGTTATTTTCTTGAATGTCCTGCAAATAATTTTTAGTTCATTTAATTTTCTTTTACTACTTTAAAACCAACACAGTTAGCAATAATATGGGGAGTGAATGGAGTTGAAAACCAGGTAAAGAAAGAGCAAGTTGAGAGTGTGTGTGTGTGTGTGTGTGTGTGTGTGTGTGTGTGTGTGAGGTTGGGGAGGAGTGAGGAGGGAAGGAATCCAGAAAAGGCATAGAGATATGAAGAAATAAAACTCAGTGGTTATTTGATTTGAACAAAAACTGGTAGAATCTTTAGGAACCAGAGGTATTCATTATATGAAATCTTTTTTGAAGGCATATGCAAGCCTTATCTTAATGACCAACAGAAAATACGCAGAACAGTATATATACTTGTGTAAAAGTAGTAAGGGAGAGGTATATATGCAGTTGTTGTTATATGCATAGAGGGGCACAGGAAACTGGTATGATAGGGTGGGGAGGAAGAGTTTTCACTGTATTTTTCTAACTTTGGAATTTTTTTTTACCATGTGAATACATTATTTATTCGAGAAATAAAATTTAAATTAAATAATAATAACATAATTAAAACAGCAAAAGTCAGTTTTCTACATGATAAGAGAAATTTGATATCAGTTTGAATTTATGATTTTTACGATTTTCAGTTGAATTTGCTCTGAGAGTTTTACTTTTTTAAATTGGTTATTATCAGTTTGATATTACCGGTTGCCGTAGAGTCAGTTCTGACTCATGGCAACTGCATGAGTATCAGAGTAAAACTGGGCTCCATAGAGCTCTCAGTGGCTGATTTTTTGGAATTAGATTGCCAGAACTTTCTTCTGAGGTGCCTCTGGATGGACTGAAACCTCCAACCTTTCTGTTCATAGCCAAGCGCATTAACTGTTTGCATCACCCAGGGACACCAAATTTGATATTACTTGTGATGGTTTCTCGGTCTGTTCTGGACCATTTGATAATAGTAAAAAAATAAAAAATAAAAAAAAAGTTTAAGGTACGTCTACCGCTTTACTCTTTTTTAAGAGAGCTGTTACTATTTTTATGCAAATAACACGCACCTTCTATGTTTGTTGCCAACTGTGCCCTCCCCCCGTGAGGTATTCTTGTATGCGCCACTATGCCAATTTAGATGATGTATGTGAAAGTGTTTCTCAACTTACAACTGTTGTGCAAATGTTAAATAGTATTTTTCCTAATCTCTTCTGAGTAATTTTTTAAAAAATTGACATGTGTATTATGTTACTATTTGCTTCAGTTCCTAGATCAGGAGTCACAAACTCAAGTGCCAACAAGGCTGTATTAGAGCAGCACTGTGTAATAGAACTTTGCAAATGTGAAAATTTTCTACCTGAGCTGTCTAATACTATAGTAACTAATTATAGGTAGTTATTGAGCACTTGAAATGTGACTAGTATGCTTGAGGATAATTTTATTTAATAAGTTTAAATAACCTCATATAGTTAATGGCTACACTATGGGACAGCACAGAATTCAAGTAACACTAGATTCTGCATAAATAAACCCAAATTTCCAGTGGTTTAATCCAAGAGAGGTTTTACTTCTGTTTCATATCATAGTTCAATGTGAATATTCCTGTATGCCTGGAGCAGAGGTTGCTTCTTTATCTTGTGACTCCATCATCAGTTAAATCCTTGGAGACCTCTACTTCCAGCAGGTGGTTATTGTTGTTAGGTGCCATCAAGTCGGTTCCAAATCATAGCAACCCCATGCACAACAGAACAAAATACTGCCCGGTCCTGCACCATCCTCACAGTCATTGCTACGTTTGAGCCCATTGTTGTAGCCACTGTGTCAGTCTATCTGGTTGAGGGTCTTCGTCTTTTTTGCTGACCCTCTACCAAGCATGATGTCCTTCTCCTGGAACTGGTCCCTCCTGATAGCATGCCCAAAATATGTGAGATGAAATCTCGCCATCCTGGCTTCTGAGGAGCACTCTGGCCATACTTCTGCCAAGATAGATTTGTTTGTTCTTTTGGCAGTCCATGGTATATTCAGTATTCTTTGTCAGCACCATAATTCAAAGGCATCAATTCTTCTTCAGTCTGCCTTATTCATTGTCCAGCTTTCTCATCAATATGAGGCAATTGAAAATACCATGGCTTGGGTCAGGTGTACCTTAGTCCTCAAAGTGACAGCCAGTAGAAGGGAAGAAAAGTCCACTTCTTAAAAACCCCTACCTAAAAGTGACACACACCACTCTCTGACATTCAGTTGGTGAGAACTAGTTTTGTGGCCACACCTAGATCCAAGGAAGACTGGGAAGTATAGTCCCTGGCTGGACAGCCTCTTCCTGGCAATGAACTTATACTATGGAATGAGGAACACAAATTTTTGATAGACCATTCTCCAATAAGGGACAAAGCAAGTAACATACAGGTGAAGTAGGACAGATGTCAGTGCATGTATGTTCATTGTATGAGGGTGGACAGAGCTGTGGCCTGCCCCAAACATAAATAAGTCACTACTAGTTCTCACCTCCTGCCATTGTATGGTTATGTTGGATCAATGTTGGCAGATCTTTTAGCTTTAGGGTTTTTTATTTTTTTAATGAAAATCTGAAACCCATGCTTTTATGTGAAATCTTAGTTTTAAATGTTCACTCAAATTTATAAAATACTGCAAGCTCAGTAAAACAAAGCTATAAATTGCCAGTTTTAACCCCTACGTTAGACCTGGATTTTCATTAGCGGTCTGCATAAAGAATAAGATCTTTTAGTTGTACTAAACAGATTTTCTTTAGAACTAAGTATTTTTAAAAAGTAATTAACATGCAATAAAATTGACTTCTTTTGGTGGTGGGGATGTAGTGTACTATGAATTTTAGCACATGTGTAAATTCATATCATGTAACTACTAATCAGTTTATGGAACAGTTCTATCACCCGGAAAACTCTCTGATGCTACTACCCCTTTGTAGTCACACTCTCCCCCACTCCTGTTCTCTGGCAACCATTGATCTTTTCTCCCATTTTGAGACTACTACTTTTACTCAACATTATGCCTCTGAGATTCAACCAAGTTGCGTGCATCAATACTTTGTGCCTTTTTATTGCTGAATAGTATTCCATTGTATGGGTATACACAATTTAGTTATCTCTTCAACTGTTTAAGGACATTTACGTTGTTTTCAGTTTTTTGAGATTATGAGTAGAGCTACTTCAAACATTCATGTACAAGTTTTTCTATGAACATACGTTTTTATTTTCTAGGATAAATTTTTAAGACTGATATTGCTGTGTATATGGTAAGTGTATGTTTAACTGTTAAAAAACTGCCAAGCCGTTTTCCAGTGGTGTACCATCTTACATTCCTAGCACAATGTATGGGAGTTCCAGTTGCTCTGCATCAAGCACTTGTATTGTCAACATTTTTTATTTTAGCCATCTGGTAAGTGTGCACTGGTATCTCTTCAAGGTTTTAGTTTTCACTGTCTTATTGGCTAATGGTGTTGAACATTTTTCTGTGTGCTTATTTGCCATCCACATGTCATTTTATGTGAAGTTTTTGTTGAGGTCGTTTGCCCATTTTGAAACAGGGTTGTTTCCTTTCTTACATTGAGTTTTCAGAGTTCTTTATACATTGTTTGTATAGATAAAGAAAAGCCCTTTGTTGAAGCTATGATTTGCCAATATTTTTCCCAGTCTGTAGCGTGTCCTTTTATTTTCTTAATAGTGTCTTTTGCAAAGGAAAAGTTCTTAATTTTGATGAAGTAGTCCAATTTATCTTTTCTTCAGATCTAGAATCAAATATGAGGTTAATTTTTATAGAAGGTGTGAGGCTTATCTCGAAGTCCATTTGTTGACATATGGATGTTCAATTATTCTAACACTATTTGTGAAAAAGGAAAATAGGAATTTTCTAAGATGTCAGGAGGAAATACGCAAAGAAAAAGAAAAAGAAGTTTCTTAACTTTTATATTCTCACTGATGGGATTTCCTATAAGGCTTTCTATAATGGGATTTCCTATAATGGCTTTCCCATTGCTGTAATGTTATTTTTGAAAATCACCTAATTTTAATCAAGAACATGCTCATTTACTAAGATTCTAACCACACCACCGTATTCTTTCACAAGTAATGCGCCCATGTAAACAATTATAACACATATAACACGTGGCATAGCACACTTACAAAAACAGTGCGATGTAGGGGTTGTGCAGCTGGCAAAAAATGTATAATGTGCGTATTATTTGCGTAAAAATACAGTACAGGCAGTCATGGGTTACGAACAAGTTCTAAGTCTGTCTTTAAGTCGAATTTGTACGTAAGTCAAAACAGGTACAGTTTGTATCTAATGTCAGTTAGTCAAATGTTGGTCTTAGTATATAGTATATAGTGTACCTTTCTGAGTAAAAACCATTAAAGAAACACTTCCAGATACACTATAACATCTTTAACATAATAATACAGTAATAAATACAGTAATAATTGTTTTGATGTGCATCACAAGGTAGTTATTATGAATCATTGTCTGTACCTTGAATTTTTAATATAATAGACTTTACAGGGTTGGTTCATAACTACGGGTTGTAAGTCAGATGTCATAACCCAGGACTGCCTGTATTACTTTGCCTTCTCATTAGATTAAGAATGTAAGCCTGTAACCAAATACTTACAGTTTATCGTGGTTTAACATGGGGATAAAAGCACAAACAAAAGAATAGAATTGAGAAGCAAATATTTTAATACTTTAAATGTATAAATTATATGGCTATTTTGGACATTATGTGCACATTTATTCTAACACAAATACTACTTTAAACTCAAGGTGACATAAATATAGTAAAATCTAGAGCTGCTGCCTTCAGTTGCCAGACAGGTATTATAAACATGGGAGTGCTAGACAGGTTTATAAACACATGAAGTGTCCTTGTATAAGACAATAGGGACATTTAGGAGCTGCGTGAACCTAGGTCATGTCTTGAGCATTCATACTTTAAAAAAAGCAAAAAATTAAAACACAGAGGTATCTAAAGAAATCACTTTAAAAGGCTGAGTTCAGGATGAGCCCTAAGCTTGCAACCTAACCCATAACATTGAAAATCAACCTTTAGGTGTTCGGAAGAACTGAAACTTAAAGGAGTATCTTCACAAACAGGTGCATGAGTGCATGCACGGAGAACTTCCTTTGGTGAAAAACAGATTTTTCAAATTTCTTGTTAAGTTAATTCCTAGAGGGTGTGTCTGTGTCCTATGGTTAATGTAGTCCTTTTGATTTCCCTTACATTTTCTAATTACTCATTATTGGTATTTTAATTTTTGCTTGTTAATCTTTTGACCACTGTCTTAGTCATCTAGTGCAGCTGTATGGCGAACCATTCTCCTTGTCCGTGTTAGCGGTGACTACCCTTAGAAACACCAGAGATCACGGCTCCACCCTTTGAAACCCCAGGGGTCGTGGCTATACCTTTTGAGACTGAGACAGCTGGACTTCCTGTGTTCCTTGTCTCTTCAGCTTCTGTTTCCTGGTTCCTTGGCCTCTCGGCCCCTGGGCCTCATCACCTGCATCTGCCCTGCTGGGCCAAGTGTTACAAAGCTCTGTAGCTCCACCAATAGGTGCCTGGAGGCACCCCACTCCACCAATAAATCTTGGCGGGAAAGCACTAAGCTCTCTTGCTCGACCAGTAAGTGCCCATAGGCACCCCACTCCGCCAGGAAGCCCCCTGCGCACAGGCCCTCAGCTCTCTTGCTCCATGGGTCAGCTCCAGCGCTGTCTCACACTGGTCCCTTGGTTCTGCTGCTGCCATTTCCCTGCCACTGCTGGTCCTCTAATGCTACCAGTCCTCCGCTGCTGCAGGTCCTCTGCCACTGCCAGTCCTCTGCTTCTGCTTCTCACCATCTGTGCCATCTCTGGTGTTAACAGTTCTCCTCACTTCTTCTGAATCCTCTGTCCATTCACAGTTTCAAAACTGCTTCCACATTTTAGATATCTGTTAAGAGCAGCACCCTACTCCTGATACCAAATTCTGTCTTAGTCATCTAGTGCTGCTGTAACAGGAATACCACAAGTGGATGGCTTTAACAAAGAGAAATTTATTTTCTCACAGTCTAGTAGGCTACAGGTCCAAATTTAGGGCATCAGCTCCAAGGGAAGTCTTTCTCTCTGTGTTGACTCTGGAGGAAGGTCCTAGTCATCAACCTTCCCTTGGTCTGGGAGCTTCTCAGTGTAGGAACCTCCGGTCCAGAGGATGCACTCTACTCCCAGCGCTGCTTTGTTGGTGGTATGAGGACCTCCATTCTCTGTTCACTTCCCTTTTTATCTTGTAAGATAACAGATGGAGCAGGCGATACCCCAGGGAATCTCCCTTTACATTGGATCAGGGATGTGACCTGAGTGAGGGTGTTACATCCCACCCTAATCCTCTTCAACATAATCCAGTCTTGGCTCACTAACCACAGGCAGAGATTAGGATTTATAACACATAGGAAAATTACATCAATCACAAAGTGGAAGACAACAACACAATACTGGGAATCGTGGCCTAACCAAGTTGACGCATATTCCGGGGGGACACAATTCAATCCATGACATCCACCCATCATGTTGTTTTACTAGGGGCTTCAATATGACATTAATTAAAACTGGAGATGCTATGCTTTCTTGATTCATTGCTATTTTCGTGAGAATGCTTCTGACTTTTCACCATTTAGTATGATATTACTTCAGGTTTCTTATATATTCCGTTAATCACATTTAGGAAATTTCCTTCTATTTCTAGCTTACTTGAAGTTTTACTTCTAATTATTTGAATCATAAGTGAATATAGAATTTTATCAAGTACTTTTTAAATATTTATTAAAATGGTATTATGTTTTTTCATTTACATTAAATCATTCTAGTCCAGAGATAAACCTTACTTGGACATGCTATGTTATTTATTTAATATACTGCTAGATGGTAGCATAGTGGTTAAGAGCTTGGCTGCTAACCAAAAGGTCAGCAGTTCGAATCCACCAGCTGCTCCTCGGAAACCCTATGGGGCAGTTCTCCTCTGTCCTGTAGGGGGGCTATGAGTCAGAACCGACTCGACGGCATATAACGACAACAACAGATCCAGTCTGTTATTTCTTTGTTTATGATTCTTACATGTATGTTTAAAAGAGAGAGTAACGTTTTGATACTAGGTTGATGCTTTATAGAATATGTTTTCCATCTGTTTCTTTTTGCTCTGGAATTATTTATATAACACAGGCATTATCTATTGATTGACTGTTTAATGAAACTCACCTGTAAAAACCATCTGTCTTCTGATCGTGATACCTTTTTAGTAGTGGACTTTGCCTGCCTTATAAATCTCTTTTTTGTTACTGACATTTTCAAAACTTTTTTTACTTCATTTTGTATCAATTTTTATAGTTTATATTTTTCTGGAACATTTTTCATTTCCTTTGGACTTTCCATATTTGCCAGCATAATATTGCGTATGGAATTATTGAATAACTTCGTATCTTGTGTCTTTTGTTTAATATTATCTCATACTCTCGTTACTAAATGATCTTTGAAAATATTTTAATATTTGAAAAATATTACCTAGATACACCATAATTTATGTAACTAATTGCTTATTTTCAGACATTTAGATTGTTTTCAGTTAATTGGGAGACATCTCAAATATATATAACTAGCTAGAAATAAAACCCAGTAGACCTGCTGTGTAATTCAGTGTTCTTCCTACCATAATAGAGTATTTCCATGTCATCTGTTTTGTAGAAACCTATAATAAGAAAATACATGTGATTGAAGGTCATTTTTATATACAGAAATTAAATAGTTGAACTATCAAAATAGGGAAAATAAACTGTCACTAAGCAAAATAAACTTTGATACAAACCAAGATTTAGAGTTTTATTTTCTGATAATTGTAAATCATCTCAAGACCATTATATCTTAGTAAGCCTATATTCATAATAATTATAAAAATAATCAGATACTGTTTCAGCTCTTTCTTACTTTAAATAACAATCTAATCAGTTTCTGTAGCACTTCATGTGTCTTAGTTAATTTGCTTCTGGTGACAAAGATATGAAGTAGGCAGGTTGATAACTATTTTGCCCATTTTACTGAAAATAAAATCTGATTCTTGGGTAGATTAAGTGATTCATCTAAAGTCTTTGTAACTCATTAGTGATAGAGCTGGTAACAAGCTTAGGTTTTCTCCATCCAGTGTTTTGCAAGCATATCTGAAATATGCTTTCCAAACTGTCTTTAAAATGTTAAATGCAAAGTGTATACTTCTTAAAGTCCTGGTTATTCTTCCTTAATGTTCTCTACTTCTATCTAGTCTGTTCTTCTAATTTCAGATCTTCATTATCACATGCATGAATTATTACAGTTACCCCTTTTCTGATTTTTCTGTCAGTACTCTCTTTTTCATCCTCCAATACTGCTTCCAAATTAGTGTTCTTAATATCCACTTTCATAAGCTGTTCTCCTGATCAAAGAAATGTCGGTTGCTCCTCATTGACTTCATGTTACTCAACCTAACATTTAAGACCTCCTTGATTCTACCCCACTATGTCTTCCCAACCCTATGTCCTATTTTATTTGAACATCCAACTTTTGCTCTAGGTTATCTGTGTAACTCTTTACTACCTTAGCTCATACTGTGTGTGGTACTTTTTCCCTTTAGTGCTGTCTACCTAAATTCAGTCCAATTTAGACCCTAAATAAATTTAATTTTCTCTGTCAGATCCATTTCTGTCCACCCTTATTTCTTTGTACTCTGCTCTGTGATAGTTCTCATTGTATGTATCATTTATTTCAAATTTAATTATATTTTGCTGCACTTAATCATATCACATTTTCCCAACTATATTGTCAGTTCTTCACAGACAAGGATGATGACTGAAATTTCTCTGTGTTCTAAATTTTTTTCTTTGTATACTGCCAGTACACAGCACAGTGCTTTGCATATTACAGATGCTCAGTAAATTTGTTTGAATTAAATAAATAAAACTGTATTTTTATTGTTACTGTTCAGTTAGCTTGTTGGAAAGACAGATTGGGGCAGAACTAAGGAGAGTAGTAAGTGCTAGCCTAAGTAATAGACTTTAATCTGTGTGAGAATCCATGATAAATATATTGTGACTATATCAAAAAAAGTTTTTTTTTCATTGTCTGTTTGGTGTCAACTTTTTTCTAATATTGAGTTTTCCAGCCTCAGCACTGCTGACATTTTGGGCTGGATAATTCTTGGCTAGTGAGGGCTTTTCCGGTGCGTTGTAGGATGTTGAGCAGCATTCCTGGGCTCTACCCACTAGATGCCAGTAGCACCCCCCAAGTGTGACTAGCAAAAATGTGTCCAGATATTGCCAAATGTCCCCGGAGGGACAGATCGCTACATGTTGAAAACCACTTCTCTGATGGTTTTACCTTTTTTTGACCACCCCCCCCCCCCGCAACAAACAGCATAAATATGTAGATAAGTTAATTAAAATTATAATCTTACTGAGAGAGCCTTTGGTTCTTTTTTTCTTGTTTAGTGTTTGATTGAATTTTCATACTACTACAAATGCATGTGACAGGGCTATAAAGAATGCTGTAGGGATATATGATCCTTCAATGCTGTTCAGATTTATAACTTCAGAAGCTTGTGATGTCTAAGGCAAATTGTCAGAATGTTGAATTACCTTTGGCAAGCAGCCTGGATAAAACACTTAGTGGAGAATAGGGAAAACACAGGAATAGAGAGAAATCAAAAGAATAAAATGAGCAAGATACATCCTTAATTGTTAGTGTTTCCCAGTGCAAGACATTTCCATATTTATTCAACAAGTATGTATAAAGTGCCTTATGTGTGCGTGGAGCCCTGGTGGCGCAGTGGTTAAAGAGATCGGCTGCTAACCAAAGGGTTAGCAGTTCGAATCCACCAGCCCCTCCTTGAAAACCCTACGGGTCATTTCTACTCTGTCCTGTAGGGTCGCTACGAGTCGAAATCGACTCGATGGCAATGAAGTTTGGTATATGTTCATGCAAGAATGCTAGTCACTGAATGGAATATTAAAAAAAGAAAAAAAAGAGCTATTCTTGCTTTTCAATAATTTATAATTCACTGTGAAAATAGCACACACACTCACCAGAAACAGTTAATACCAAAACAGTGCATGTGATTGCAGAAAAAGTGAATTGGAATAACAAATGCATGCTAAAAGACTGGAAAAAGATTATTTTGCCCTGCAGTGGTCATTTTCCAAGCAGTTTTCATTTGAAGCATCTTCCCTTTACTCTTCTCTTTCTCTAAAAAGAGCAGATTGTCTTTGTACGCTTGTATTCCTCATTCAGATTTTTACCAGAATTTAGAGTTCATTTCATGTACCTAAGGTTGGGTGGTTCTCCAGCCATATACCTTTCTGCCTGCAAGTTACCAGTCAGCAAGAGTGGGAAATGTAGTACTGAGAGTTCCACTAACCTCTCTGTAACTAACTTACAAGGGAAAAGAAACTGTTTTACTGTTGAAATTCATTATTAGTCAAACTTTTCTTCCTGTTAGAGTTTGAGAAAGAAGGACAGTAATGTTGAGGTAAGGAGAACAGAGGAGTTTGGAAGATAATTGCTAGTTAATGGTAAAAATTAAAAAAAAAAAAAAAAGAGTGAAAAGATCACCGGTAGCTCAGCTTAGCTGAATCCTCTACTCTCAATCCTGGCAAGTATTAGAACAGCAGACAATCAGATTTTCCCACCACATAAATTTTTATCTTTTATTAAAACAATACTTTTACATGGTATAAAAAGTCAAATGATGCTAAAATAGCCCGTAACAACAATCAAAACTAGCAGTCTTCTTGCTCCTTTCTTTTTCCTTGCTGTTACCCAGAATCAGTGACCCTCTTTTATCTAGTATCTGATTTCATAGACACACACACACACACACACACACACACACACACACACACACACACACACACACACACACACACACACACACATTATTTCAAACTCTGTCCTTTGCAGTATCTATTTAGACATTAAGTAAAGACTTCTCTGTTAGTTTTCTAAGGCTGCCATAACAAATTACCACAAATTTAGTAGCTGAAAACAATATAAATTTGTTTTCTTATTGTTCTATAGTTCAGAAGTTCCATGTGGATCTCACAGAGCTAAGATCAAGGTGTTAACAGGGTATATTTCTTTCCGGGGAATATCTGTTTCCTTGCTTTTTCCAGCTTAGAGGCTTCTTTACTTTACTCATGGGCCTAGTCCTTCTTAAGCTGCTCTCTGACTCTCTCTTCTGATTCCCTGTCCTACGTTTAAGGACACTTGTGATTACATTAGGCCCACCAGGATAATCCAGGATAAACGCCCTATTTTAAGATCAGCTAATTAGCAACTTCAATTCCATGTGCAACCTTAATTCCTCTTTACCATGTAACTAACATATTTACAGGTTCCAAGGATTAGGACTTAGACATCCTAGGCGGGGTGGGCAGGACACGGATATTGTTCTCCTTAACACTGCTTCTCATTGTGGTAAATAAGAGATTAGCACTCTTAACCTCTTAGCAGCATATTGCATTGGGAAAATCTGCTGCAAAAGACCTCTTTAAAGTGTTAAAAAGCAAATATGTCACTTTGATGACTAAGGTGCACCTGACCCAAGCCATGATATTTTCATTTGCCTCATGTGCATTCGAAAGCTGGAGGATAAATAAGGAAGACTGAGGAATTGGCATATTTTAATAGTGGTGTAGGCAAAGAATATTGAATATACCACGGACTACCAGAAGAATGAGCAAATCTGTCCTGGAGGAGGTACAGCCAGAATGCTCCTTAGAAACAAGAATGGCAAGACTTTGTCTCACTTAACTTTGGACATGTCATCAGGAGGGACTAATTGCTGGAAAAGGACCTCATGCTTGATGAAGTGTCACAGCGGTGACAGTTGTTGAGGCAGCGATGACAGTAGCCAAACAACTCTTACAGAGAAGTGGGGCCAGGAGGGTCACTCTGAGGAGTCGACCCCCGGCTCCAGTCCCAGGAGTTTATTTATAGTCAGTACAGCAACCAGTGAAGCAAATAACAGAACAATGGGCTTTGGGTGAGTAACAATAAGTTTCAGGCAAGGGAGAAGGAATTCAGGTAAACAAGCCAATCAGTAACAGGACAATAGGTTTGGGAAAACAAGTCATGCCTAATCTCTTTCTTATCGCTGACAAGTCTCCAACATGTCGTATACAGCATAGAGGCCTGTGGGGGCTGCAGTTGTCAATAGTGCAGCCATGTTTAAATGGCATATATCCCCACAATAAAGTAGAGGGATAGCAAAAAAGAGGGAGACCCTCAAAGAAATGGATTGACACAGTGGCTGCAACAATTGGCTCAAACAGAGCAATGATTGTGAGGATCGCACAGGACCAGGTAACGTTTTGTTCTTTTGTGTACGTAAGGTCTCTATGAGTTGGAGCCAACTTGATAGCAGCCAACAATAGCAACTTCCCCTCGCTTCCTACTATCCTTCCATTACAGTTAATATCACAATTTTTTTAATTAAATTCATGTTCAGTTTTTTCATTATTAAGACCTTGTTAATATTATTAACTGCTGACCCAAGTAGTGTACTTCAGTTTTTGTACAACTTTTTCTTTTCTGTTGTTCATAATTGCCACTTTTTTTTTTTTTTTTGCTTAATTTTATTTCAACTTCTGGCTAAACCTTCTCACTCTCTTTTATAGCTCAGGGAACTCTCTCAGTAGTCTTTCCCATGTGGTCAAACATATTAAATAATCTTAGAGACATCACTCCTGTTTTCTTCAAGGTCAGGGTTGTTCATCTGCACTTAGGGCTTAAAACCAGTTGCCACTGAGTTGACTCCAACTCATGACAACTTACGTGTGCCAGAGTAGAGCTGTACTCCATAGGGTTTTCAATGGTTGCATTTTTAGAAATAGATCACCAGGGCTTTTCTTAAATGGTACCTCTTGATGGACTTCAACCTCTAACCTTTTGGTTAGCAGGCAAACATGTTAATCATTGCACCACCCAGTGAGTCTTACTGCCTCCTTTTCCTCTTCTCCCTCTTTTCTTTATCTCTCTTTCCTATTCCGGTGTTATCCCACATTCAGATATAGATAAATTACATGGTCACCCAGGTATAACCTAAGTGCCTGTAGAAGGAGATACTAATGAGAAGCTGATTCTTCTGTTATTGTTGTTAGATGCTGTCTAGTCGGCTGCAGCTTATATCCACCTTAAGTATAACAGAACTAAACGTGCGGTCCTGTACCATTTTCCTGATTGCTGATGTGTATGAGTCCATCATGTTGATTATTGTGCCAGTCCATCTCATTGAGGGTTTCCCTCATTTTCACTGACCCTCTATTTTAGCAAACATGATGTCCTTTTTTAGTGATTTGTCTTTCCTGATGATGTGTCCAAAGTAAATGCGTGCAAGTCTCACCATCCTTGCTTGTAAGGAACATTCTGGTTGTATGTCTTCTAAGACTGGTTTGTTCATTCTTCTGGCAGTCCATGGTATGTTCAGTATTCTTCACCAACACCACAATTCAAACGCATCAGTTCTTCTTCTGTCTTCCTTTTCCATTGTCCACCTTTCACATTCATATGAGACAGTTGAAAAGATCATGGCTTGAGTCAGTCACACCTTAGTCCTCAAAGTAACATCTTTGCTTTTTAGAATTTTAAAGAGGTCTTTTTCAGCAGATTTGCCCCATGCAATATGTTGTTTGATTTCTTCGCTTCTGCTTCCGTGGACATTGATTGTTAATCCAAGTAGAATGAAATCCTTGACAACTTCAGTTTCCTCTTTATTTATCGTGATGTTTATTGGTCCAGTTGTGAGGATTTTCATTTTCTTCATCTTCAGGTATAATTCGTACTGAAGGCTATAGTCTTTGACCTTCATCAGTAATTGCTTCGAGTTGTCTTCCTTTTCGGCAAGCAAAGTTGTATCATCTGCATATCATGGATAGTTAATGCATCTTACTCTAATCCTATGCCCAGTTCTTTCTTATATAGTCGTGTTTCTCAGATTTGTTCAGCATATAGCTTGAATAAGGTGGAAGAGTAAAATAGGAGTTCTCAAGGTAGACATAGTAGGAAATGCACTCCCAATGGAGATAATAAAGAATACAAGATGAAATTAATTAATTATTTAAATTAGTAGTTGTTTGGTGTTTCTGTAACAAAGTGTAAGGAAAGTAGTTGGAGCAGATGAGGCTGGAGAAATAGGCAGAGGATATCCTAAGCTATGTTCGGTTGCTTTGACTTATCTTTTAATGTTGTCAGAGACTACTGATGGGCTTTAAAAGGGAAATTGAATGCTGACATTCTAGTTGGATTACTATGATAAGAGGGTGGAAGATGGATTTGGCAAAGAAATGTTGTAACTCAGGGAGGAGCAAGGAAGCTAGATAGCAGGCTATTATAAAAGTTTAAGTTCATGCTATTTGGTCTGCCTGGAATATCCTTCTCTAAAGGTAACTAACTCCTACTTGTTCTTCAGCAAAAGATTAAGGAATCAAAAGTATGATTTCAATCCCCAAAAATGAATGTAATGCCTGACGCATCTTAGATATCATAATGTGTAAATATTTATGGAAAGAAGACGGGAGTGGTGGAATGGGTGACAGACAATAAGGAGGAATTAAAGACTTGAATATTTAGTAACTGTAGAAGTAAAAACAAAAATCTAGAGAGATTGCCAAGTTTCTGACATAAGTAACAGGGTGGATGGTAATGCCACCAGCTGAAGTAGTGAAGACAGGAACTTTAGGTTTAGAGGTGAGTGTAATGGGTTTAGTTTGTCATATGATACATTTGTGCTGTTGGGTGGAGATATTTATTGGTGTTGGACGTACAGAGTGCTATAAAATCTGGAAACATAGATAAGATTATCACATACTGTAATGTTATATATAAACTATTATGTATTCAACTGTACTTCTAGACTTAGTAGTCACTCAGATGAATTAAGTGTTGAGATACAGATATGAGGCTATCTTCATGGTTGTGGTAATTAGAACCAGGAGAGAGAATTAAAACATCCAGAGAGAGTATGAAGACTAAAAAAAGGAGGGGAATAAGGAAACACCAGCATTAAGTGATGAGAACATTATAAATTGTAAGATGAGGAATTTTTTATTTTATATTCTTATAAGTTATTGAAAATTAAAATTGATTTTAAAAAAGCATTTATTTCATGCATACTTTATTCTAGGCACTAAGCCAAGTTCTGGAATACAGAAATGAATAGTTTGCACTGTTCCTGATTCTTCACAATTCTGTAGGGGTGACAGTTATATAAATAATAAATTATAAAGAGGGACATTTTATAATGATAAAAAATTCACTGTATCAGGAAGATAGAACAATTTTAAACATATATATGTACTTAACAGCAGTGCCTCAAAATATATGAAGCAAAAATTGACAGAATTAGAGTGTCATGGATTGAATTGTGTCCGCCTGAAGTATCTGCAAACTTGGCTAGGTCATGATCCCCAGTATTGTATGATTGTCTAGCATTTTGTCATCTGATGTCACTTCCCTGGGTGTTGTAAATCCTATGGCTATGAAGCAATGAGATGGATTAGTGGCAGTTATATTGATGAGATATACAAGATTAGATAGTGTCTTAAGCCAGTCTCTTTTGAGATATAAAAGAGAGAAGCAAGCGGAGAGACGTGGGGACCTCATACCACCAAGAAAGCAGTGCCGGGAGCAGAATGCATCTTTTGGACCTGAGGTTCCTGCGCTGATATGCTCCCAGACCAAGGGAAGCCTGATGACAAGGACTTTCCTTGAGAGCCGACAGAGAGAGAAAGCCTTTCCCTGGAGCCGGTGCCCTGAATTCAGACTTTTAGCTTACATCTGGTATATATATTTTTTAAATAATTTTAAATATTTGGTACCATGTAGGATCTTCCATCTTAACTTCCATATTGATGAATACTATAAGCCATGAAAGTTATGCTATAAAGTAGAGGAGTAGAACAAGGATCCATTTCATTCCTTCTTCTACTGTGCAATATGTTATACAGAATCATCACAATTTTCTACTTAAAAAAAAAGTAGTAACCAATATGTGCATATTCATTAATTCTGCGTTTACATACTGTGTTCCATGAAACACTATATACACAGAGAGAGAGATTTATCTCAGGGAAATGGCACACATGGTTATAGAGGCTGGCAAGTCCCAAGTCCATGAGTCAGGCATCAGGCTGGAGGCATCTCTTGACTCATGTAGTTGCGGAGGCTGACAAATTTATGATCTACAGGTAAGACCGCAGGCTGCTGGATTACAGGCTGCGGAGGCCAACAGATTCCAAGATTGACAGGTAAGATGGCAGGTCGCTAGCATACAGGCTGTGGAGGCTGACAGATCCTGAGATCGGCAGGCAGTATGGCAGGCAGCTGATTTAAGTCCCAAGAACTGGAGGTTATGTGATGATGAGTCAGATGCAGGATCCAGACCAAGCAAGCAAGCTTTGTCAGAATGTCCATATATATATTGGATGCAGGTCACAACCCTGAGGAAGCTTCCCTTACAACTGATTGGCTGATCACATCATGGAGGATGACTACATCATTACGTAACTGCCAAAGTATATCATTATATAACTGCCAAACTACATCATTACATAACTGTCAGCCACTAAGAATCAAGGCCCAGCTAAGTTTACACACAGCCTCAACCATCACAACTAGTATTCCAAAAATATTAATAAAAGATCTGAATGGAAGGAATGAAAGGATTCTTAGGCCTCTCAATTTTCTTACCAGTTTTCATTCAGTCGGTATCCTTCATCCTTCCTGAGCCACTGACTGCAATGGTAACATCCTAGACCTTTTCATTACTAATAACTCCTCAATTTCCTTTCAGTCATCCCTCTCCCCAGCCACCATGTTCTCTTTCTCTATATAACTCCTCTCCAGTAAATCTTTGATCTCACTGAGACCTCCAATCCATAGATCTACTTTTGATTAAAAAAAAAAAAAAATTGCCGTTGAGTTGATTCCAACTCATAGCAACCCTATAGAGCAGAATAGAACTGCCCTATAGGGATTCCAAGGCTGTAAATCTTTACAGAAGCAGATTGCCGCATCCTTCTCCCGCAGATTGACTGGTGGGTTCAAATTGCCAACCTTTTGGTTAGCAGCCGAGCACTTAACCACTGTGCACCAGGACTTCTTAGCTTCTTATAATCCTTTCATTTCTCTCCTTACCCTGTTATGTTTTATGGTCAGTCTTTATATTACTCCCTTGAATGCACCCTTAATTTGTATATCCCTCTCTTGTTTCATTATGTTTGCTTGGTATAGTAGTTCAAATAACGACCACCCAAAGATAATAGGTCCTAATCCCTGGAGCCTAAATTACTGTATAATGAAAACAGGTCTTTGCAGATATGATTGTGTTAAGGATCTTGAGTTGGAGAGATTATCGTGGATTATCACAGTGGACCCTAAATGCAGTATCAGATGTCCTTATAAGAGAAAGGCAGAGGGAGGTGTGATATAGACAGAAGAGAAGATACACTCACAGAGGACAACATCATGTGAAGACGGAGATAGATATTGGAGTCATGTGACCACAAACCAAAGAATGCCAGCATCCACCAGAAGATGGAAGAGATTCTCTCTCAGATCCTCTGGAGGGGTACGGTCCTACCAAAACCTTGATTTTGGCACAGTAACACTGATTTTGGACTTTTGGCCTCCAGAACTGTGAGAGAATAAATTTCTGTTGTTTAAAGCCACCAAGTTTGTGGTGATTTGTTAGAGCAGCAACAGAAAACTCACACAGTTGGCTAATCCATAAAGTTGGTCAAATCCTAACTCTCCATCTATTTTCGTCCTGCTTCGGAGCAGCTGAATGTAACTGGAGAAAAACATACAACCATACTGACTGATCTGTCCTTAAATTCACAATCATTAACTTCATATTGCCATCCTGACACATTTTGTTTCTTTAGTCCAGGGGTTGGTAAACCTTTTCTGTAAAGGGTCAGATAGTAAATAGTTTAGACTGTGGACCATATGGTCTCTGTTACAACTGTTCAGCTCTACAATAATAGCACAAAAGTAGCCATAGACATAATACATAAACAAATGAACATGACTGTGTTCCAGTAGAGGTTTATTTACAAAAACAGACAGCAGGCCAGATTTTGCTGACGTTTGCTATCATACATTCTTTCTCCCACTAAGCTAGTTGATGTCATACCTTCCTCTATCTCCTCAACCTCTTTCACCTTCTCAGTCCTTACTTCTTAATTTATGACCTTGTTTCTTATTTCATAAAGAAAAAAAAAGCAATTAAAAGCAAACTTCCCTATGCTCTCTCTCACCACATCTATCTACCTTTCTTCATCTGAGTCCAAACACTGTCTTCTCTTATGTTACTAGTTACGAGTATACAAGAATATACATGCAGGCCTCTAGGAAGATCAAGCCTTGCATTTGTGCACTAATACCCTCCCTTCTTACCCACCCAAAGACATAGCTCCAGCAATTCTCCTATCTCCTGAATCTTTAATGTTCCTTTTCTACTTGATTTTCCTCATCAGCGTATAAACATGCTGTTAATTCTCCCATCCTTTAAAAAATGTCTTTTGAGCCCTTTTCCCCCTTCAACTGTCATCCCATTTATTTTTCTCTTTATAATAAAGCTTCCCTTTGTAGTTCAGAAAGTACTTATACTCTATCTGCAATTCCTCTCGTCTCATTCTTTTTCTCTGCTTTTGTAAACTTAAAAATTTCAAGCATGTATAAAAATAGAAAGAATAACATAATAAATCCTTGTGTGCTGATTACACAGCTTCAGCAATTAATAACTCATGGCCAAATTTATTTCATCTATACCCCCACTCTCCAAAACCACCGCTGGATTATTTTCAAACAAATTTCTGTATCATATAATCTTATACACAAACTTTTAATATGCATCTCTAAAAACTGACATTTTTAGTTTTTAAACATAATGACATACCATTGTCATACCTAAAAAATTATCAAGATTTTCTTAATATCATCAAATATTCAGTAAGTTTTCAAAATTTTCTGATTTTTCTCATAATTCTGTTGTTAAACTTGATTTGTTTGAATCATGATCCAAACAAAATTATTTTGACTTGATATTCTTAAGTATTTTTTAGTCTACCAGGTTCCTCCTCTTCCACTTTTTTTTTTTTTTTTGAGCCATGCAATTTATATGTTGAAAAAACTGATTTTTTTTTTGTTCTGTAGAATTGCCTACATTCTGGAATTTGGTTAAGTACTAATATGTGCAGCATCACTCTTCATTTTGTATTTCATGTACATTTTATCAAATTTGGGATACTTCATAAGTGATGTGTGTAGTTTCATCAAAAAGTATGTAAGTTTGTCTCTCTTTTCTGATGTTAGCAGCTATTGATGATCATTGCATAGATCCAGTATTTCATTAGGGGTTTTCCGATTTTTTCTTGAACTCACTCTGATCAGGACTTAATGTTCATCATTTCATCAAAACTGTTCTTACTAAGTTCTTCTCACTTGACCTATCAGCAGTTATTGACATACTTGCTCACTCACTCCTTCTTGGCTTCTAGGACTTTCTTCAGTTGACTTCAAGGATATTATTCTCCTAGAATTCTTTTTACCTTACTGGTTGCTTCCTCTCAGTCTGCTTTGCAAGTTCTTCTTAACATTCAAGTACTTTAGACCTTTATCCTTGAACCGCTTCTCTTTTGTATCTATACTCATTTGTCTCGTTGCTCGGTGATCTTATTGATCTCATTCAGTCTCATTGCTTTAAGTATCATCTATACAATGATGACCCCCAAATTTATATTTACATATTCCCTCTGAACTCCAAATTTGTATATCCATCTATCTGCTTGATATCTCTTCTTGATATATAATGGAAATTCTAAACTACAGATGTCGAAAACTGAACTCTGTTTTCCCCACCCCCAAAACCTGCTCTTTATCTTGATTGATGGCAACAGGATCCTTCCATTTTCTCAAGTCAAAAATCTTTAACAATCATCTCTGACTTCTCTTTTTCCCATACCACATTTAATATGGCAGGATATCCTGTCAGCTCTATCTTCAAAATATGTCAGGAATCTGACACTTTTCAGTCACCTCCAATGCTATCAGCCTGGTTTAAGCCACCATCATATCTTGCCTTGATTATTGCAGTAACTCCCTTATTTGGGAGGCCAATTTTGGCCCCATGACCTTCAGCCGTGGTGTTAACTCCTGTGAATAAATTTAGATTACATGGTGTCTTAGGCTGAGCTCTCTAGAGAAGCAAAACCAGTGAAGCATATAAATACATATATAGAGAGGTTTATATCAAAGAAATGGCTCACACGATTGTAGAGGCTAGAAAGTCCCAAGTCCATGGGTTAGGCTGGAGGCCTCTCCTGACTCACGTAGCTGCAGGGACTGGCAAACCCAAGATTGGCTGGTCATATAGCAGGCCTCTGGCTCACAGGCCACAGGGGCCAATGAATACCAAGATCCCCAGGTAAGCTGCTAGCTCAAGTCCCAAGAACCAGAGATCAGATGAACAGGAGTGAACTGCAGGATCCAGAGTGAGCAAAAACCAGTGAGTTTTGCCAGAAAGTCCACCTATATTGGATGCAGGGCACACCCCCAAAGAAACTCCCTTTCAACTGATTGGTTGCTCTTAACAGATCTCATCATGGAGTGTTACATTGTATCAGATATCATTATGGATGTGATTATATCATTATATAGCTGCGAGACCACATCATAACTGCAAAAACAATTAGAATTATGGCCCAGCCATGGTGACACAGAACCTTAACCATCACACATGGCAAAAGGAACTTTACAAATAACCTTAAAGAGGTTATCCTGGATTATCCAGGTGGACCCAGTGTAATCACATGAGCTCTTAAAAGCAGAAGATAAGGGCAGAAGCAAAAGAGAGATGGGGCAGAAAGAAGTCGTAGAGATTCAAAGTATCATTTCTTCATGTCAGAAAATCTCAAAAGATTTATTTGAATGGTGGCCAAACTCACAGGTATACATTAAGCACTGTTTCTTTCTGAATAGAGAGTATTACATTTTTCAGTCCTAATCACCAGTTCCATAAAACCTAACTAAACCTGTTCCCATTAAGTCAATTCTGACTCATGGAAACCCCATGCATTATAAGCTAGCAGTGCTCCATGGGATTTTCTTGGCTGTAATTTTTATGGAAGCCTTTGCTCCACAGTGCCACTGGTTGGGTTGGAACTGCCAACCTTTAGGTTAGTAGTCAAATGCAAATCATTTGTGCAGCCCAGGGACCTTACAGATTCCATACTCTTCTTTAAAATAATGGGCTTTAACTATTATCTAAGCCTTCTTATTTCTTTGTATCTGTCATCTGGTAAATTTTTTTTAAGGATTAAATACAGTATAGAATGAAAAATGGAATTTTAAACAAAAAACTAAAATCTATACTTTCGAATAAAGTTTGGCTTTAAAATCGTCCGCTTAGTATATTTACAATTATTCCAGATGATACTCTTTGCCCCAGTTGTTAAAATATTTTTGCAGTTCTCTCTAGATATGATTTAATATCTGACCACATTAGAAAAATTAATGTAATGTCTTTGTAATCACAAGACATATTTTTTCCATTTCTCTATCCCTTTAGTTCCTCCATTACTCTGTTTAATCGAGCCCATTTCCTTCCTCTGTGCTATTTGGATTAATGGCCTGAATATTTTAGTCTTCCCAGAGAAGACTGCAGCAATGCTGGCTGACCTGCCCTATAAAGAGAGGAACTGCTCCTGGTCTGGAAAAGTGCAATGGGGCCATACTTGCCTCAAGATAAAACATATCAGACTGCAAGTGATAAGGTCATTTGTGTATTTTGTATAAGTCTAACTGAGTGCCAGAAATACTAGACATAAGAAAGAAAACACTGCCAGTAATACACTTGCTGTCTAACAAATCTTAGGAATTCTGACTTGGAGAGTTCCTTTGATAGTATCTTTCCAGGTCATGACGCTCTTCACCTTTAGCAATGAAAGTCGGAGTTCCAAATGCCACCAAACAGAGAGTGTTTTATTTCCTTCGGGCCCTAGAAAATCTTTATAGTTTAATCACTAGTATAAGGATAGTCAGCATCATATCTGTAAGGTTTTAATATTGACATCATTTGGACTAATTTTCTTAACATAGCACGTTGAGTATTTCTTCATAGTGCCCAAAGAAGAAATTTTAATGCAATAAGAAAGAAATTAAGTTTTCCTTTTATGCCAAAGTGTTAGTGTGATATGGTTAGCAGTAATACAAATACTTTACGTTATTCACTAAACTCAAGGTGCTTCTCAAGACGTTTCTTTCTTAGACTGGATATTTTTATAATATGAGTTTATTTAGTATTTTTTCACCTACTTTTTTTTCTTCCAAAAAGTCTTGTATTCCACTTATGTTGTTTAATGAACTGTTCAGTCAATTGTGTGATACCCAAGTGGGAACTTTCGACACCATTGAACACAATTTCCCTTTAACCTAACTTTTATTCCTGTCTGTTTGATTTAATATGTGACTTTCATAGTTATGTCATTGTTCAAATAGAGCAGACTAGAGATCCCTCCTTTGTGCTGTTAACAGACATCCACTTTCCAGGTCTTTATTTTTTTTCTCTTTAGGCGGCACATTTAAAAAATTGTAGCTGCATTTAGAAATGACATAAAAGTATACTTTATTTAGAATATATGTAAATTTCGAGTGCTAAGTTTGCTTTTGTAAAGTTGTATTTCCAGTTCTGCTCAGATACTACACCTTTCCCCTAAAACATGCCTTTTCTCTGAACGTAACTGAAATTGTGACATTAAAATCTTTAAATTCTTAGCTTTCCCCAAGGAAATAAAATTTAAAGGGCAGTTGGTTTATACACTTCTTTCCCAAGAAACCATATTTTGAAAAATGGACACATAGGTTAGCATTTTATATTATATGTGGCAGATTATGGTTTAATCTAAATATTATTTAGTAATTTACTTTTTAGGGAAGGGTTTTATTGTGACAAGAAAAAGATGTCAGTGTCGGGGGGAGTGGGGGTAAATGGGAACTCTGTACTTCCTGCACATTTTTTCTGAAAACCTAAAACTAACTGCTTTAAAAAAGCCAATTCCCTGAATCCGAACTTGTAGCCTCCTGAATTATGAGAAAATAAGTTTCTGTTCTTTAAGGGAAAAAAAAATGCTCTAAAAAATGAAGTCTACTTAAAAAAAGGAAAAAACAGGCATCATTTATTTGAGGTACCTGGTGATTTTATAGCATTTATTAAACCTTTTGTAAGTTGTGAGAAAAAAGAAATAATTGTTGAAGTATTTAAGTGAATTAGTAATAGAAATATAATTGAATAAAGAGACTGACTACCAGTTTCTTGATTTGATAATTGTACTGTTTGTTTTTCTTAATATTGCATGTTTTGAAATCAGCCAGTGGTAAAGCACATTACCAGGAGATATAATTTCTTGTAACTTTTTTAGACTTGAATTTTAGTTAGAGCTGGAAATTAGGACTGTATTGGCTACCCCAGGTCCTTAAGCATAGAAAGCACTAAAAATAATCACTTACAGAATGTACTGAGTATAAGTGTTAAGTAAGGTTAGGAGTCTCACTTTTATATTTGATAGAAGAAACTAATGGGATTGAAATTTTTGGCAGCAAATTTAGACAATATTATCTTCCTGAAGAAAAATAAGATTCCTGTTACTTAACATTAATTAAAAGTGACATCTAATAACGTTTACACATGACAGGAACTAAGCCAAGTGCACATATATTTTTAGAATACTCTGTTCTAAGCAAGACTAATTCATTAAGGTTTAATGTATGAATCAATAATTGGATTCTTATGGAAATCACTAAAATATCATGTTTGCTTCTTCAGTCAAGGTGAATGCTTTGAGAGTAGGACACTGCCCAACCTAATACATCTAAGAATTATTTTATAAAAGAAGTCAGTTTGTATCAGATTGTGTGTGCTAAAAATTTATGATAAAGTTTATTAAAATAGAGATACTGTTTTTTTTTTTTTTTTTTTTTTTGACAGTGAGTTTGCTAAGGACTTTGGTAAAAGTTCTGTCCAGCTCTTCTAGGTTCGTTCACTAATTCACCAAATATTTGTTGATTTTCCAAGCTGTGAGTACCCATTATGTGCTAGATGGAGCCCTGGTGGTGTAGTGGTTAAGAGCTAAGGCTGCTGACCAAAAGGTTGTCAGTTTGAATCCACTAGCTTCTCCTTGGAAACCCTGTGGGGCAGTTCTGCTCTGTCCTATAGGGTTCCTACTGGGTTGGAATTGACTTGACAGCAACAAGTTTGGTTTTTTTGTATGCCCTAGATATACAGAGGTAACTAAAATAAGATTTTGTACCTTCATAATATAATGGAGGATATAGGACTGTAAGTAAATAATTAAAATAATGGGACAAAGGTAATAATACACATATGGGTAAGACACTATTCAGTTACAGTAGAGAAAGTATTTATCTCTGCTTCCAGAGTTCAGATAAGTCTTCTGAAAGTGATTTTTTGAATCCTGAAGGATAATTAGGTGTTTGTGGGACAAGGAAGAACATTCAGGATGAAGGTAATATAAAGACATAAAGGCAAGAGATTGCCTGATGCATTTATAAAACTGATAATTGGGCATGGCTAGAACAAAGAGGAAGCTGGCAGAAGATGAGACACAAAATGGAGTCAGGAATCAGGTTTATAAAGAGAATTGTTTCATCAGACTTCTTAAGGTAATATCTATTAAAGTATTAAAATAAGGAAGTGACATGACAAACATTGTATTTTGCAAAGATCAAACTTAAGTAGTTGTGATGAAGATACTATTAAAACTGTGTAGATTTAAAAAATATAAAATTCTAAAGTAAGTAAGGCAGCGAGAATGGAAGGAATAGGTATTTTCCAGATAAATTAAGCAAGTAGAAATGTGACTCAATCATCAGTTGTTATAGGGACTGAAAAAGAGAAAGGTGTCTAAGATTTCCACATTTCTGACATGGGCTACTGAATCCATTAACATTTACTATAACAAAAATTGAGGAAAACTGGAGGAAAAGCAGGTTTGATTGAAGGGAGAAAATGAAAATATTTCTGAGCAACTCTGAATTACCTTTCAACATTATTATTCCTAAATGAACTTGGATCATTTTTTTCCTAAAATAGTTTCACTTATGGCAATAATCACTATCATCATAATGACAGATAAATTCATTCAGAAAAGTAATGCAAATAGAATCTATTAAAGGAGGTTATATTAAGGAAATAAATGTATTATCACATTTAATGCTTCCAATAAGTTAGGAGAGCCAGATATAGTCATTTCAATTGGAAATTGCTGATAATATACATAGATTCTAAGATTATCATAATATTTAGAGAGCTGGACAACAAATTCTCTCCCTATCAGAATTACCAGTGTTTATATACCCTGGTATGATTTTAGACATCAGGAAACTAACCAATTTAGTTGTTGATCATTAGCTAATGTACTCAACATGCCTTTAAGCAGTTGCAGCCAATTTAAAAAAAAAAAAAAAGTACAGTATACAGGAAGGCAATAACTAAACAGAATGCAAAGTGGCTGGCTAGTGAGCCTCTGTTAATCTAGATTTAAAAATTCAACAAACAGGTTATTTCTTCCCGTGATATCAGAGTTAAACAAATTCTACTGTAATTTCTCTTCACAGTATATATGCTACATTATTTCTAAGGATTGACAGATTTTGTTTGTTTTTCTTATAGTTTGATGTAGTATTAATTATATATGACAATTAGAAAAATTAGTAAGATAACCTTAGCATAAAGGTTGTCAGTTCTTGGAAACTCAGATTCAATAGTAAACATATATTTTTGTTTGCACTGACAGATGATTTATTATAAAGCACCTTGTAGCAACTGTCATTTAAATATTGACTCTACAAAGTAGTAACTTCCATAAGAATTTGTTTAAGAGATAATTTGTATGTCAGATCTGAAGGTGGTGATTGATAGACTTTCTAAGTCTAAAGTTATTACTAATATGAATGCATCCTACTAGGATGCATACATCCTACTATGATGCTATCACCATTATGTCTGTCATTGCCTCATTAAATACAGAATTCAAATTCTACTAATTAATGGCGTTCAATTTTGAGTAAGACTATTAATATTCTCATGAGTCGGTTCCGACTCATAGGGGCCCTATGTGCAACAGAATGAAGTGCTGCCCAGTCCTCACAATCGTTATGCTTGAGCCCATTGTTGCAGCTGTGTCAGTCCATCTCGTTGAGGGTCTTCCTCTTTTTTGCTGACCCTCTGCTTTACCAAGCACAATGTCCTTCTCCAGGGACTGATCCCTCCTAATAACATGTCCAAAGTATGTGAGACATAGTCTCACTATCCTTGCTTCTGAGAAGCATTCTGGTTGTACTTCCTCCAAGACAGATTTGTTCGCTGTTCTGACAGTACATGGTATATTCAGTATTCCTCGCCAACGCACAATTCAAAGGCGTCGAGTCTTCGGTCTTCCTTGTTCATTGTCCAGTTTTCGCATGCACATGAGATGATTGAAAATACCATGGCTTAGATCAGGCCCACCTTAGCCTTCAAGGTGACATCTTTGCTTTTTAACACTTTAAAGAGGTCTTTTGCAGCAGATTTGCCCAATGCAGTACGTCATTTGATTTCTTGACTGCTGCTTCCATGGACGTTGATTGTGGACCCAAGTAAAATGAAATCCTTGGCAACTTCAAGTACAAAAGTTTTATACTTTTAGCCATTACACTTAAGTCATTTTGAGGTGATTTTTGTATATAGTGTGAGGTAGGGGTCCAACTTCATTATTTTGTGTGTGGATATCCAGTCATCCATGCACCATTTGTTGGAAAGACTATTCTTCCCCCCCTTGAATTGCTTTGGCCTCGTCAAAAATTTTTTGAGCATAAATGTGAGGGCTTTTTTCTGGGCTCTCAGTTCTATTGTTCTTATGTCTATCCTGTGTCAGTACCACACAGACTTGATTGTGTAGCTTTGTATTAAGTTTCAGAATCAGGAAATGTGAGTCCTCCAACTTTACCATCAAAACTAATAGTTGGTAAAGTTACCATTATTTTGATTGTGGACAGGGAGTAGCAAAAAGAACAGGTATTATGGGGGTTGAACTAAATTTTCTCTTGAACCGTTTCTATCCCGCCCCGTACTCACTAAAATATTTATGACTCAGTTGTTTTCTGCTTATTGGACTTTTTTTTTTTTTTCCTTTGGTGTTTATATCAGGTTTTTTTTTTTTTTCTTTAGGTGAAGGTTACAGCTCAAGTTAGCTTTTCATTCAAAAATGTATACACACATTATTTTGTGACATTGGTTGCAATCCCCACAATGTGACAGTACTCTCCCCCTTTAACCCTGGTTTCCCTATATCCATTTGTCCAGTTCCTGTCCCTTCCTGCTTTCTCGTCTTGCTTTTGGGCAGGAGTTGCCCGTTTGGTCTCATATATTTGATTGAACTAAGAAGCATGTTCCTCATGTGTGTTGTTGTTTATAGGCCTGTCTTATCTTTTTCTGAAAGGGGGCTTCAGGAGTGGTTTCAGTTCTGAGTTAACAGTGTCTGGAGGCCATAGTCTCAGAGGTTCCTGCAGTCTCTGTCAGATCAGTTAAGTCTGGTGTTTTTTCATGAATTTGAATTTTGTTGTAAATTTTTCTCCCACTCTGTCCTGGACTCTCTGTTGTGATCACTGTCAGAACAGTCAGTTGTGATAGCCAGGCACCATCTAGTTCTTCTGGGCTCAGGCTGGTGGAGGCTCTGGTTCACGTGGTCCTTTAGTCCTTTGGGCTAACATTTGCCTTTTGTGTTTGGTTTTCTTCATTCTCCTTTATTCCAGACAGGATGGGACCAATAGATGTATTTTAAATGTCCAATTTCAAGCCTTTAAGACCTCAGACGCTACTCACCAAAGTAGGATGTAGAACATTTTCTTTATGAACTGTGTTATGCCAATTGACTAGATGTGCCCCAAGACTATGGTCCCCAGCCATCAGCTCCAGCAACTCAGTCCCTCAAGGTGTTTGGATGTTTCTAGGAAACTTCTGACTTTGCCTTGGTCAAGTTGTGCTCACTTCCCCTATATTGTCTTTTCCTTCACCAGCGTG
Source organism: Dugong dugon (assembly GCA_030035585.1). Taxonomy (NCBI): domain Eukaryota; kingdom Metazoa; phylum Chordata; class Mammalia; order Sirenia; family Dugongidae; genus Dugong; species Dugong dugon. The sequence continues at coordinate 74,480,141 of CM057472.1, forward strand.
GACACTTGTCTACTATCTAATTAGTGACTTTTCCTTCTCCTCCCTCCCCACTCTTATAACCATCAAAAAATGTTTTTTTCTGTGTGTAAACCTTTTCTTGAGTTCTTATAGTAGTGGTCTCATACAATATTTGTCCTTTTGTAATTGACTTATTTCACTCAGCAAAATGCCCTCTAGATTCATCCATGTTATGAAATGTTTTTCAGATTCATCATTGTTCTTCATCTTTGCACAGTATTCCATTGTGTGTATGTACCATAGTTTGTTTATTCATCTGTTGAAGAGCATTTAGGTTGTTTCCCTCTGTTTGCTATTGTGAATAGTGCTACAATGAACATGGGTGTGCATATGTTTATTGGTGTGACAGCTCTTAGTTCTCTAGGATATATTCCTAGGAGTGGGATTGCTGGATTGTATGGTATTTCTATTTCTAGCTTTTTATGGAGGCACCATATTGTTTTCTATAGTGATGGTACCATTTTACTTTCCCTCCAACAGTACATAAGAGTTCTAATCTCCCTGTCCAACATTTGTTATTTTCTGTTTGTTTGTTTGTTTTTAATTAGTGCTAGTATTGTCGGGGTGGAGGTGGTATCTCATTGTAGTTTTGAATTGCATTTCTCTAATGGGTAGTGATCTCGAATATTTCCTCATGTGTCTATGTTAGCCTCCTGAATGTCTTCTTTGGTAAAGTGTCTGTTCATATAATTGGGTTATTTGTCTTTTTGTTGTTGAGGTGTTGATGTATTTTGTAGATTTTAGGAATTAGACCCTTGTCAGATATGTCATAGCGTAAAATTTTTTCCCAGTTTTTAGGTTGTCTTTTTACTCTTTTGGTGAAGTCTTTTGATGAGCCTAAGTGTTTAATTTTTAGGAGCTCCTAGTTATCTAGTTTCTCTTCTGGTGTTTGTACATTGTTAGTTACGGTTTGTATTCCATTTACGTCATGTATTGGGCCCCTAGCATTGTCCCTATTTTTTCTTCCATGGTCCTTATTGTTTTAGGTCTCTGATCCATTTTGAGTTAAGTTTTCTGTGTGGTTTGAGGCATGGACCTTTTTTCATTTTTTTACAAATGGACATCCAGTTATGCCAGCACCAAATGTGAAAGAGACTGTCTTTACCCCATTTAAAGGACTTTGGCCCTTTGTCAAATATCAGCTACTCATACATGGATGAATTTATGTCTGGGTTCTCAATTCTGTTCCATTGGTCTATGTGTCTGTTGTTGTACCAGTACCAGGCTGTTTCGACTACCAAGGCTGTATAATAGGTTCTCACATCAAGTAGGAGCCGTGGTGGTGCAGTGGTTAAGAGCTGTGGCTGCTAACCAGAACGTTGGCAGCTCCAATCCACCAGCCACTCCTTGGAAACCCTGTGAGGCAGTTGTTCTCTGTCCTGTGGGGTCACTGTGAGTCGGAATCAACTCAATGGCAACGGGTTAACATCAGGTAGTGTGAGGCCTCCCGCTTTGTTCTTCAATAATGCTTTACTTATCCAGTACCTCTTCCCTTTCTATATGAAACAGGTGATTTGTTTTTCCATCTTATTAAAGAATGTTGTTGGAATTTGGATTGAGATTGCCTTTTATCTGTAGATTGCTTTGGGTAGTATTGACATTTTCCCAATGTTGAGTCTTCCTCTCCATGAGCATGGTATCTTTTTCCACTTATGTAGATCTCTTTTAGTTTCTTGCTGTAATGTTTTGTAGTTTTCTTTGTATAGGTCTTTTACATCCTTGGTTAGATTTATTCCTAAGTATTTTATCTTCTTGGGAGCTGTTGTAAATGGTATTGATTTGCTGATTTCCTTTTTGAAGTTCTCTTTGTAGGTGTGGAAGAATCCAACTGATTTTTGTAGGTTAATCTTGTATTCTGCTACTTTGCTGAAATCTTCTATTAGTTCCAGTAATTTTTTGTGGATTCTTTGGGATTTTCTATGTATAAGCTCTATCATCTGCAAACAGGAATAGTTTTACTTCTTCCTTACCAACTTGGATGCACTTTATTTCTTTTTCTTGCCTTATTTCTCTAGCTAGGGCTTCCAGTACAGTGTTGAATAAGAGTGGTGATAAAGGGCATACTTGTCTGGTTCCTGTTCTCAAGAGGAATACTTTCAGTCTCTCTGTTGAGAATGATGTTGACTGTTGATTTGGTATAAATGCCGTTTCTTATGTCAAGGAATTTCCCTTCTATTCCTATTTTGCTGAGAGTTTTTATTAGGAATGGGTGTTGGACTTCGTCAAATGCCTTTTCTTCATCAATTGAGATGATTGTGTGATTCTTTTCTTTTGTTTTATTTATGTGGTGGATTAGGTTGATTGATTTTCTAACGTTGAACCATCCCTGCATACCTAGTTTAAATCCCACTGGGTCATGGTGAATTATTTTTTTGATATGCCGTTGAATTCTATTGAGTAGAATTTTGTGGAGAATTTTAGCATCCATGTTCATGAGGGATATTGGTCTGTAGTTTTCTTTTTTTGTGGAGTCTTTGCCTGACTTTTGTATAAGGGTTAAGCTGGCTTCATAGAATGAATTCAGGAATATTCCTTCCTTTTCTGTACTGTGAAATAGTTTGAGTAGTAGTGGTGTGAGCTTTTATCTTAAAGTTTGGTAAAATTCTCCAATGAAGACATCTGGGCCAGGGCTTTTTTTGTTGGGAGTTTTTTTTAATTTATTACCTCTTTAATCTCTTCTTTTGTTATGGGTGTGTTTAGTTTTTCTACCTCAGTTTCTGTTAGTTTAGGTAGGTAATGTCCTTCTAGAAATTTGTCTGTTTCTTCTGTTTTCAAATTTGTTGAAGTACAATTTTTCATACTATTCTGTTGTGATCCTTTTTATTTCATTTGAGTCTTTTGCGATATCATCTGTCTCATTTCTTATTCTTTGGTCAGTTTGCCCTATGGTTTCAATTTTATTGATCTTTTCAAAGAACCAACTTTTGGTCTTGTTGATTCTTTCTGTTGTTTTCTTTATTTCATTTATTTCTGCTCTGAGTTTTATTATTTCCTTTCTAGTACCTGAGGGCTCATTTATTGCTCTCTTTCTATTTGTTCAAGTTATAGGATTAATGTTGATTTTGGCCCTTTCTTCTTTTTTGATGTGTGTGTTTATTGCTATAAATTGACCTCCAGGCACTGCTTTTGCTGTGTCCCAAAGAGTTTGGTAAGATGTGTTTTCATTCTCATTTGATTGTATGAATTTTTTTAAATTTCATCCTCAATTTCTTCTATTATCCAGTTGTTTTTAAGAAAGGTGTTGTTCAGTTGCCAGGTATTTGATTTTTTTTTCCTTGCTGTTTCTGTTATTGATGTCTACTTTTATGGCATTATGATAAGACAAAATCGTTTATTTTATTTTGATGCTTTGGATTCTGTTGAGGTTTGCTTTTGGCCTAAAATGTGGCCTGTACTGGAGAATGTTCTGTGTACGTTGAAACAGAATGTGTACTTTGCCACTGTTGGGTCAAGTGTTCTGTATATGTCTGTGAGGTTGAGTTGGTTGATTGTGGCATTTTAGATCTTTATCTTTTTTGAGTTTCTTTCTTGATGTTCTGTCCTTCACTGACAGTGGTGTGTCGAAGTCTTCTACTGTTATTGTTGAACTATTTCTTTTTTCAGTACTGTTAGAGTTTGTTTTATGTATTTTTGAGCCCTGTCATTGGGTATGTATATGTTTATTATGGTTAAGTCTTCCTTGTATATTGACCCTTTAATCATTATGTAATGTCCTTCGTTATCTTTTATGGTGGATTTTTGCTTTAAAGTCTGTTTTATCGGAGATGAATACTTCTATTCCTTTTTTTGTTGGTTATTGTTTGCTTGATTTATTTTTTTCCATGCTTTGAATTTTAGTTTGTTTATGTCTTTGTATCTAACGTCTATCTCTTGTAAACAACATATACATGGGTCATGGGTTTTTTTGTTGGTTCATTTGTTAGTTTTATCTATTCTGCCCCTCTCTTTCTCTTTACTGATACATTGAAGCCATTTACATTCCGTGTAATTATTGACAGATATGAGTTTACTGCTGTCATTTTGTTTGTTTGTTTCGGTTTGTTTTTTGTGGTGTTGACGGTTTCTTTGTGCCACTTATTTGTCTGTGCTGGGTTCTTTTTGTTTGTGGATTTTCTTTCCATTTCTTTCATTATTGTTTTGTGTTTACTGACTCTATATTTTTCTTCTTTTTTATTTTGATTGATGAGTTTGTTAGCTTCCTTTGTGGTTACCTTGAATTTTACCTTTATTTTCCTAAGTTTAAACCAATCTTTTATTTCTTGATATCTCCTTGACTTCCTCTCCATATGGAAGTTCTGTGACTACACCATTTATTCTCTGTTTTTTTGTTTTGACATTTTTGTCATTTATATATTGGTTTGTGTTATTTTGATGCTTTGGATTTTGTTGAAGTTTGCATTTGGCCTAAAATGTGGCCTATACTAGAGAATGTTCTGTGTACATTGGAAAAGAATGTATACTCTGCCACTGTTGGGTCAAGTGATTCCCTATTTTCAGTCTTTTAGTTTTGTTGTATTTTTTAGAATTCCCTATCTGGGTTCGTATCTGGTTGATCTGTCCTGTGTTGTAGTCTCGAATTGTTTTCTGATATTGTTGGTTCTCTAACCAGAGGACTCCCTTTAATATTTATTGTAAGTTGGTCATGTTTTTAGATATTCTCTTAATTTCTGTTTATCTAGAAATGATCCAATTTCACCATCATATTTGAGAGACAGTTTTGCTGGTTATATAATTCTTGGCTGGCAGGTTTTTTTTTTCTCCCGTTCAAGACTTTATATATGTGATCCAGTTGCCTCCTTGCCTGCATGGTTTCTGCTGAGTAATTGAAGCTTAGTCTTACTGGTTCTCCTTTGTAAGGGACTTTTCATTTTTCCTTAGCCACTCTCAGGATTCTTTCTTTGTCATTGGTTTTGGCAAGTTTGATTATGATGTTTTGGTGACTTTCTTTTGGGGTCTATCCTGTCTGGGGTTCATTGAGCTTCTTAGATAGATATCTTCTCAACTTTCATGATATTGGGAAAGTTTTCTGCCAGTAAATCTTCAATAGTTCTCTCTGTTTTCCATTAAGCCCCCCTTTTCTGGAACTCCGATCACTTGTGTGTTTTTCCTCTTGATAGTATCCCACATAATTCTTAGGCTTTCTTAATTTTTCTTTATTCTTTTTTCTGATTTTTCCTCAAATGAATTAGTGTCAGGGGATTTGTCTTCAATCTCACTAATTCTGTCTTCCATTGTCTTAATCTTGGCTCCTGTGACCTTCTATTGAGTTGTCTAATTCTGAAATTTTATTGTTACTCTTACATTTCTAGTTGCTGTTTTTGTATGGTTTGCAGTAGCCTATTTATTCTGTTGTTTCGCTCTTCTGTCGTTTTCCTGGATTCTTCTATTGCTTTGTGTGTACCTTGGTTTTGTCTGTGTTTTCTCTAATCTCTTTCTTGATCTCTTGGAAAGTGCTGTATATTAGTCTTTTGAATTCTTTATCAGGGAGTTCCATTGCCTTATCTTCCTCTAGAAGGTGTTCTGGTGGTTCTTTATTTTGGTCACTTGCTGGAGCCATCTTGCCCTGCTTTTTTATGTGATTTGATATTGACTGTTGCCTCATAGGCATCAATAAGTTATATTTATTTATTGACTGTATGTTTGTTTACCGGTCCTGAATTTTTGTTTTGTTTTGATATATCTGTGTAGGCTGGGTGTGTGTGCTTCTCTGGTTGCTAATGTGGCCACAATGAAGGTTTCACCTCCTGTCTCCAGGTGGACAGAGCAGCTACTAGATGTGTGAGCATGGGACTATGTTGACTGTTCTTGTGGGGCTGCTGAGGATGTAGGTGGCGTTTTTGGTGATGTGCTGTATCTGTTCTGCTGGTCACCTGGCCATGGATGAAGCGGGTGTTCTCCCTGGTATTTGGGTTGGGTGTTGTGTGTGTGCTCCAGTACTTGCCAGATGATTGTGGTGAAGGTGGCCTGGATCATCGGTCACTGCGTGTGTGGTGCAGAGACTCTCACCTACTGTCCTGGAGTGGGCAGAGCTCCATGGGGGTGTATGGAGCAGGCATAAGTCTCTGGTTTCATGGGGAGCAATGCAGGGGGTAAGGCAGCAGGCTATCAGCTGCCCTGAGTGCTCAGTCGGAGGGTGTGCCCCTGTGCCCTATAGTGCATTGTGGGGGGGTGGGTAGTGCAGCTGGTTTTTGGGTGTCTGCTGCCGTTAGCTGGAGAGATTGGAAGGTGTCACCGGCTCTTAGGCCTCTGGTGTGGATGGTTGAGGTCCTTTCTTAGGGGGCAGGGTGGTAGTGAATTCCACAGGTCTGTAGCTCCCACTTAACTGTTGCAGGGGAAAATGGGCTTCAACTGGGAGCCCTGCCCACTTTTTCCTAACGAGAATGTGCTGTGTTGGCATGGCCAGAAAGGCATTGTTGTAGGTGATTGGAGGGGTTGAAGGGCACCGCAAGTCCATGGACCCCCTGCACCAGAAGCTGGGCAAAGGGGCTGGTGCCTCAGAATGGGCTGAGAGCTACCGGCTTAGGGGGCCAGGCAATGTCGAATGCCACAGATCTACAGCTCCTACTTGGGTGCTGCACGTGAAAATGGGCTTCAAATGGTAGTCCAGCCCACCTTGTCCCAGTGAGGATGTCATGTGCTGGCTCAGTCAGCAAGGCACTGGTGCAGGTGATCAGAGGGAGTGAAGGGCGCTGCAAGTCCATGAACTCTCTGCTCCAGTAGTTGGGTGAAGGGATGGGCTCCTGAGACCAGGCCAAGAGCTACCAGCTTAGTGGGTGGAGCAGTGTCGAATGCAACAGATCTGCAGCTTCCACTTGGCTGCTGCTGGTGAAAATGGGTTTCAGTTGGGAACCCTGCCCGCCTAATGCCAGTGTGGATGTGCTGTTCCAGCTCACTCATAAGGCACTAGTGTGGATGATCAGAGGGGATGGAGAGGGTCGCCAGACCGTGGACCCCCTGCACCAGTGGGCCAGGTCAAGGGGCAGGTACACTGGGACTGAGGCCTTGAATTCCTGGCTTAGGGAGCATAGCAGTGTTGAATACCACCAGACTGGTGTCAGAGTGGGGAGGGGGATGGATGTGGAGGAGGGAGTGCTCCTCAGCACATGGAGCTGTGATGGAGGAGGGGCCTGTGGTGCGTGTGATGGGTTGGGTGCGTGCACTTAACTTTTGCAGGTCTTATATCGCTCCTGTTTGACCCTGGAGTTGCATGCAGAGTTGCTGCTGCTTGTCTCAATATTTCTGTGCTGTGCAGGTTCGGCTAGCAGGACACCAGTGATATGGCGATGTGTAATTCTCCATTTCTGCTGTTTTTAAATTGTTTATCCTTGCACCTGTCACTCAGTGCAATTTTTCAGCTTTGACTTTCATGCTTAGGGTTCCTAGATTTTCATATATATCCAATTCACTTATTTTTTTGGGTCTTTGTTGTTAGAGGGACGACACAAATCATCTGACTATTCTGCCATCTTGGCTCTGCCTTCCTATTATATCAGTTTTAATCTCCTTTCTCATTTCTGTGTTTCCTGTTTTAGCCACTTGATCATCTAATCATTCTGTTACTTCATCAACATACTATTCTTATGCAAATATGTGCACATCATTTATTAAAAAAAAAAACAAACTGGATTCAGTTGTGACTCATAGTGACCCTATAGGACAGAGTAGAACTGCCCTATAGAGTTTCCAAGGAGCAGCTGGTGGATTCGAACTGCTGACCTTTTGGTTAGCAGCCAAGTTCTTAACCACTGCATCACCAGGGCTCCCTGTATGTCATATATCCCCTTTTAATCTAAATGGGAGGATGTTAAATCATATACTTAACCTGCCTTTTTAACAATTAAAAGCATTAGTCATTGATTTGAAATTGAGTAAAAGAGTACTAGTCTGAAAACATACCTTTCCATACCCTCCTAGGATTGGATTCCACGAAAGGTAGTCTTTTGGGTATTGCTATTCAAGAGAAAAACGAATTGTTTGTTGAAGAATGATTGAAGTGTATCATAGCAACTTTATTTTTATTCCAGAAGTTAACCATTGGTATCTCTGAATTGTTATTTTGCTAACAAATTTACTAACAAATTACTGTCTTACTAACAAATTCTGTTATGTTATGTAACAATTGTAGACTGCTTTTATGAAAAACCACTCTATTTTACTGTGACAGACACTTTTTTCTTTTCTAAATTTTCTGAATTTTTTATTTTGAAATAATTTCAAACCTTCAACTTCCAGTGAGCTCTGTTGTAAAACTTAATGCATTATATTACTCATTTGCTTACTGGTAAGACTTTTCTTTGCATCCACATGACCTGGACAGTATGAGTTACAGTTTGTACTCAGTGAATGAAATGATGAACTCATTATTTTCAGAGCTGTGAAGTACAGTCTTAGAGTTTTCATTAGGTTTTTTTTGTTTTGTTTTGTTTTGTTTTAATGTCTTCATTTATATCCCAGCAATCTCAGCTTCTAATTAAATAACTTTAATAACTGTCAATGAAAACTTTAAAATGCCTATTTTAAACCTCTCCCAGAAAGTTATGTAATTTTCATTATTAGTAACCTCTAGTGCTATTCTTTTACTGATTATGTTAGTATGGTGTTGTTTACTGCATCTCTGGTATACCTTACAGAATATGAGTTAAGTAAAATTTCATTAGTGTTTTTACCATTCAAGCATGGCATTTAAGTCCATGGAAACAATTTTAAAATCCAATCAGAACAGTAGTTTCCTTAGCAAGAATAAATGGAAATAAATATCAAATAACTTAAGTCAAAATCTTTTAGTTGGATTAAGTTTTTTTTTTTTTCCCCATAGAAAACAGAATGTCATTTATTAATTTACATTTGAGAGAGGACATATTCTAAAGTATTCAGAATACTTAAGTACCCTATTTATGATACTCCTTTTTCTGATATTGAAGTACTTAATAAAGTCAAAAGTAACCAGAAGATTCCTTTGTAAGCACTGTATTAGAGCAAAGGCAGGTGGATAATCTTGGAGCTTAAGAGCCTAATAGAAATATGATAGGAGCCACAAATACAAGTCATATATGTAATATTAAATTTTCCAGTAGCCACATTTTTTAAAGTAAAAAGGAGCAGATAAAACTAATTTTAATAGTATGTCTTAATATATTCAGAATGTTATTTTAAAATATAATCAATATAAAACGTTCTTTTTATTCCATTCCATATATTCCAAATCTGGTATTTTATACTTATGTAGATCTTAATTAGCTCCTTCACTACTAACTTGGGAAGAATTACTGAACCAGTTTCCCCATTTATACAATGGAGGAAGTTGTGAGAATTAAATAATACATGTGACATGCTTGGTATATGGTAAGTGCTATGTAAATCTTACCTGCTTTTTTAAAAAGGTGAACATGACATGTAGTGACATCACTGTCACATAGGAAAGAACAGATCTTAATTATCAAATTATTTGTAACCCACAAATTTAGGGGATTATTTGTAAGCACCAGACTCTCATCACTTTCCCTTATACAGACTGGATGCACATATCTCTCTGACTACCTGTTTAAATTATTTTTTAAAAGAAGCAAACACTGTGGCTGCTGTTGGTTCCTGATACATGTTAGTTGTGGCAGAATCCAGTAGATAAATTTGCAGTTTTAGCATCATTAAAACCATCAGTTAGAGAAATTTAGTTATGGTTAAAAATCTAACTTAATGTTTCTGTTTCAGTAGTCATTCATTATTTACCTCTTACGGAAGGCTTACGCACAAAATGGTTGTTTTTCTTCCATGGTTATTGGAGTAGGCATTGAACAATTATTGATGGCAGTCTTATGCTAATGGAAGAAATCTTCCATATTTTTTAATACACTGTTACCAGTTTTGAGACTATTTTCTTCTCCTAATTTCAGATTGGGTGGGACTATATCAGCATACAAGATAGTACCAGACGAAATAGAAGAAATCAAGGTATAGTATGACATTTTTCACCTCTACAAAAACTTAGTATCTTGGTAGGGATGGAGGTGGGGGATGAATTGCATTTTCTTTATACAGCTGACTCTTTAGATATGTTAGAACATCGTTTAATCCCCAGTCAGTCTACTCAGTTTTTTTTTTTAATAAATATATTGAATCAGAGAATCACCCTCAGATTTTATCCACCATTAGTAATGTATATCTGAGAAAAATATTAGGAGAATCAAAAACGGAACCCCTTCCTAAGTATTTCATTGAAAATCTACTTGAGAAAGCACTGTGTATCGGCATTAATGTGCATAAAGATTATAATTACTTCTCCCTTTATTCCTTCAACAATTATAAATAATATAAGCCTTCTGGTAAATATTTCCTGGTTCCTTTGAAACACTATGCCAATTTAAATTAAAAATTTACAATACAGTGAATGAGGAATTAATCTTGTATTTTTGAAAGTTAGAGCATTACTCATTTCTTCTGTCTCTCTCTATAACATTTTACTAAGTTCTGTGAAATATTAGTCTTCTATCATAACATGTTACCTTTGTCCAAAGCAGTTTACAGTCTAATGAGAACTAAACTTGCTATGTTTCCATAAACAAATTTAACAGTTCGAATGCAGTAGTCAGGATAAACAGTACTTTTAAAATGACATGTAAAGATCTCAAGAAATTATTAATCTTGGTTTGATTTAAACTTTTAAATATCAAGATCAGTGAATTCAAAGCTTAGTAAATAGTTCTTTAATTTACTTGCATTATTTTAAAATCAGCTAAGCCCATTGATCCTTAATATGTGAGATACTATTTGTTGAAATATGTCAGATGTTTTAACATGTAGTCAACATCAAGGATGAGTACCGTAATTATATCCTAGCATCAAAATTTAAAAAAGGAGTGTCAAGAGGTATTTTGACTTGATATAAACTCATAAAATATTTTGATTGGAAGAAACCTTAGATCTAATCAATTTTCAGAGGAAGAAATGGAAATGAATAAAGGTGAAGTTGCTGAAATTAATTGTTTGAGTTTCAGTAATTACTTGCCTAAAATATAATCAAGTGTGGTTAAAGAATCAGAATAACATACGTATGTTACTTCTTGACATGTATTTTATGATGACTTAGAAAACTAGTTTGAATTCCAGAAACTTTAAGCAAACAATAAATGTATATATGAATATTTAGGCAGCATTTATATAAAGGATATAAAATTTAAATGTCTTGCTCTGTCTTATAATACAATTATAATACAATATATTAAGTGATAATTCTGTGGAAATACATAGAAGAGGCACCTGGCCATTTGAAATTAGGTAATCAGCAAAGTATTTCCAAAAGGAAAACTCATAAAATTGGAGTTCTGTGCAGAGACAGATGCACTTAGGAAAGAAATATGAGATAATATTGTACTAAATCATAGGTAGATCATAGGGTATAAACCAAAACTAAACCAAACTCATTGCCACTGAGTCAGTTCCGACTCTTAGCAACCCTATAGGACAGAGTAGAACTGCCCCAGAGGATTTCCAAGGCTGTAAACCTTTACTCTTCTGTGGAGCGGCTGGTGGTTTTGCACCACTGACCTTTTGGTTAGCAGCCGAGCACTTAACCACTGCTCCTCCAGGGCTCCTTAAAACGACTGTTGATATATAGGGCTGGAGATGGACCTTTAGGCCATGTTAAGAAGTTTGGATTTTATCCTGAAAGCTATGGGATGCCATTATGTGCTTTTAAGACAGAAAGTAACGTAATCAGTTTACTAATTTTTTTTAAAGTTTTTCTATGATTAGTGAGAAAAATGGATTCAGTGGAGAAGAGGAGATTCCAACTAGAAGAAAGGAGACCAGACTGTAGGCATGTAGGTGTGAAATGATTAAGACCTGAACTAAAGCAGTGGCAGTGAGGCCAAAGTAAACATTGATTTGGAAATATTACCTAAGACAGTAGAATCAGCAATACTTGATAATTGATTCAGGTTTCTGGTGGGGAAACTGAGTAGATGGTGCTACTGTTCACTTAAAGAAGACATATATTTGAGAAGGAGTGTGTTTAAGATGAAAGAGGAAACATTTTGAACTTACTGAATTTGAGATCCCTCTCAAATAACCAAATGTGCGAAAAGTCATTAGGTAAATGGGCCTGGAACCAAGAAGACAGGTTTGATCTAGTGGTTGATATTGGGATTTGTCATTACACAAGAATTAGTAGAAGCCATGCTAGTAAATGGAATCTCCTAGAAAAGCTATATGAAGTAATAACAACAGGGGACTGAGAATGTAGCCTGGGGGAACGTCCACCCTAGAACCAGATGGTTAACATATGTTTTAGTTGTTTAATTAGCAGAAACTTTGGTTATTTTTTATTGTTTGTTTTTTGAAATTCTATAGTTGTATACTGATATTATTTCCAGAACAGCTTCAGAGAACTTAAAGCCTGAGGCCTAAAAAAATATGTAATTGATTCTTGATTTCAAAAGTATTAGAAGAAAAACTGCTATAAAATATTTCAATATTTGATGGCACCATTAGCGTTTTCAGCTGAAATCAGATGTAAACTTTTTGTTTTTGTCAGGGGAAATGTGAAATCTGGATGTAGTGTTCATTTTAGTTGGGTAATCTCTGGGAATATATAAATATAAAAATATATATAAATATAAAAATAGTACAATTGAGTTTAAGTTTGAATTATACTGTCTTGTTGTTGTTGTTGTTAGTTGCCATTGAGTTGATTCTGAATCATGGTGACCCATGTGTGTCAGAGTAGAACTGTGCTACATAGGGTTTTCAAGGCTATGACCTTTCAGAAGCAGGTTGCTAGGCTTATCTTCTGAGGTGCCTCTGGGTGAGGTCAAACTGACAGCCTTTTGGCTAGTATTCAGTAAACATGCATGTGTATTTTAACTATTGGAAACATATGATTGACTGATCAAGATAATTCAATTTTTGTGAAATATAGTAACCTTTCATGATGTTTCTAGCACCAGAAGTCATTATTTAGTTTATATATAGCTTAAATTAAGCATGCATTTATTGATTACAATATTTCTCACTTCCAAATAGTTAATAGATGCTTTGGCCAAAGGCTGTAAGGGATAAAAAGTGAATACATTCTTGGCCCAGTCACAACTCTCTTTTCCAACCTAGATGTAATCAATATCCTGCATTTTTGTCATTTTCAGTTCTTCGCTTTTCTTTAGTTTTACCTGCTATGTGCACATTCCTAAATATTATAATTTATTTGTGCTTCTTTTTGAACTTTATATGAATTGAATCATATTGTATGCAGTCTTTTGAATCTTGCTTCTTTTGTTCAATACTGTTTGTGGGATTCTTCAGTGTTGTTGCCTGTAACTAAGATTTCTTATATTTTTTTGTTGCTGTAAAATTCTCCATTGTACCAGAGTTTATTTAGACATCCTATAGTTGATGGATATTTGGCTTGTTTCCATTTTAGGCTTTTACGAAACAATGATGCTGTTAGCATTCTTTTAAAAGCATTCTGGTACACGTGTAAAGAGTTTCTCTGAGGTATATACTGAGGAATAGAATTCCTGGGTTTTAAGCAGTGCGTATTTTCCACTTTGTGAGATGATATCAAACTGTTTTCCAAAGTAGTTATGCCAGTTTACTCTATCATCCTGGGTCTGTGTTTAAATTTACATATTTAAATGTTCTTTAATCTATCCGCAATTTATATTGATACAAATTTATTTTTACTTATATATGGAATGACTCAACTGACATTATGTTTTCTTAGTCCAATTGAAAAACCCATCTTTTCCCTACTGATTTGAATTACCTTATTTGTCATATAGTAAATGTTTATATGACTAGACACACACATAAATCTGTCTTTTTCTGAATTTTTGTTCCACTGGTATACTTATTTCTTTTCCAGTGCCATACTCTTTTGATTATAGTGCTTTTTTTAGCATGTTAGGGAAAGTCCTGTGTCATTTTTCTTTTTCATTCTGTTGGCTTATGTGTTAATTCCTCCAGATAATATTTACAATCAGTTTGTCAAATTTGAAAGTCTCCTACTGAGGAGATTTCGAGTTCTAGCCAAGATGGAATAACCTTTTGTAGAGATTGGTCTTTCCTAATGACGTATTCAAAGTAAGCAAGATGAAGTCTCACATCCTCACGTCTAAGGAGCATTCTGGCTGTACTTCATCCAATACTAATTTGTTTGTTCTATTGACAGTCTATGGTATATTCAATATTTTTTGCCAACACCACAATTCAAATATGCCAATTCTTCTTTCTTTTTCATTGCTTAGCTTTCACATGATTATAAGGTGATCGAAAATACCATGAAACCTGAATAAGGACAATGTTTTTAAGAAGTGCGAGTTTGATAAAGTCAAGGGGTTGTTAATAATTGTAGGCAATAAGGCTGGAAAGTTAGATTGGCATAATATTGTAAATGAGTTGTAGGCCTTAGAAGAGAAGTTTCTAAAGATTTTGAAGCAAGGAGAGACATTTTCAGATTTATTTCAGTGCATTTATTATTCTTATCAAAATGGATTGGAAGGCGGCCTGGAGACAAACCACTTAGGAAACTTTATATTAATATAGATGAACATCGATAAAGACCAGGCTTTTGTCAGTGGCAAAGAGAATAAAAAGCATGAGAGGTACATCACAATGGTTAATAATAAGGCTTTGCCCTTAATAGGATTGTCACCTTGTACATATCTTAACTAATCTGAGTTTTCCTTAAAAATATAGATAATAGCTGTTTTATGTTGTTATGAGTATTAAATGTTTTTACTCAGCACAGTGTATGGTACATAAGCATGCAGTAAATGACAACTATGTGATACGATCCAGGTTGACTTCAGAAATGAGCAATAGAAATAAGTAAACGTTAATTTTCAGCTTTTTAATTTAGACAACTTCATGAAGGATGGTACTGGGCCCTGAGCTAAGGAATTCAAAAGAAGAAGCATATATGGGGAGAGTAATGAATAATGGGGGGTTTTTAGAGCATAAAGATAACAGTATACAATTGGAAATTAATTTACTCCCTCAACCAAATAGTTTAGTGCTTCCCCCCCCGTCCCCCATTCTGGAGCTATTCACTTAATTGAGAACCCCTTCCTGTGTTATCTTGTCCTCAGAATAAAAGTATCCCAGAGGAATGATGGAAAAAATATCAAATGCTTACAGATTTTTCTTCTAAGTTGTTTTTGATCATCTAGTCTTTTTTTAAACCAGAATATAGCATTACCATTGCATAACATAGAGTAGGTAATTTTCCTCTCAACACTGGAACATTCTGATCTGATAAAGGGAACAATTCTTGGCTCTCTCTGAAAAGATAGTTTAAGCCTACCTGTCTCTCTGCTATTTTTTGCTGCCTATAGATAGATCAGTGTTCTATTGTTTCACTTACTAATTATTGCATAAGATCTTTACACGGAAGACTTGGCTAGAATTCCATTGGATTACTATACTTTCTTTAACCTTACTAAAATGAACTTCCTCTGCTATTCTTTGCTAATAGACATATAAAGTATATTGTGACATTTTAAGGTATTTTTTGAACCAGGTATTCTAATGGAAAACTAAACCACAGTGATAGTTATTGTTTAAGGTAATTGAAAATCAAATTTTTTTATATTCTACAGAGGGCTGAATATCAGTGAATGAAATAAAACTGTTTCCAAAAAATGTTTTCTGTAAGGAGATTTTTAAGTAGAATTAAACTAATTACATAATATATGCTATTCATGCCCAATTATTTTCTAGCTATATTCAGTCTGGAACAAAATGTTCAAAGGAAAATCCTATCATATATGAAATTTTGTCAGAGGTATATCATTGACATTTCAGACAAGGAAATATTTCAGAACTACTTCTTTTCCCAACTGACTATATAATTTCAATATGAAGTTATATTCTCACACCAAATTTTGGTATATATGGAAGCCAGTAATAAATAATACAGATTGATCAAATATCTTTGCTTCCTTAATAGTTTCATAATGTGTGTAGAGGCACTTATTTTTTGAGTGCCTTTTATGTACCCAACATCATAGTATATGCTTTTCAGATGTTCTCATTTGCTTTAATCCTCCTAACAGTGATTCAAGTTTCAAAGGGTTTCATTAACTTGCCTATGAGCCCAAAGCTAGTAAGTCTGTCCCGAAATCTGTCTTGTTACCAAACCTGTCCTGTTCCATTACCTCTTCTTCTATCTACCTCACTGCCTCACAGTTAAAGGTAAACACTGTTTTTCATAGATGTGAAAAAACTTAACAGCAGCCTAATAGCTACCACATATTTTTGTAATTAAAATATACAAAATATTATGCAGACTTTAAAATTATCATAGTGAATTGATATGGAGTGATTATTCTTGACATATTTTTTAATTTAAAAAGCAAGTTAAAAACACTCCTGTGCATGTGTGTGTAGTTATGTATTAAAATTTGTTTGGAAGAATGTTTACCAAAAATTTAAAATGAGTTATCACTGATAAAATTTTGGTGATTTTAAATTAAATGTCTTCATAATTTTTTATGTTGATTGAATTATTTTTTGACTTTTTAATAAGTATGTATTTTTAGAATCATAAAAATCACTAAAACTATTCTAATTTGGGGGGAAAAAAACTCAGTAGAAGGAGGAACAAAAAGTAACAGATTAAAATGCAAAAATTTTATTTTTCACCAGCAGTTATTTCTAGGACCTAGTTTACAGTTGTATAATACGGAATGCATTTAATCAAACCTGTTCCACATAGTCACAGATTTTTTTTTCATATTGCCTGTTCTACAACAGTGAGTAGAATAGCTGTGAAATTCCAAACTCATAGAGGCAAATTCTAAATTTTATTGATAAGTAAAATAATAAGCATTTAAAATGGTTTGAGGGGAAGTTACATTCCAGTATAGCTCAATAGCACCTATTAGGCCAACACTTTTCACAGATAACTATAAATGCTGGACCATACAAAGAAATAAAAACATTAACTATTTGAAAGCACTGGAAAGTGACCCAAAACAGGCAGATTGTGGAGAGAGGTTGACATTTGGAAGAAAGGAATGGCACTGACTGTCTCATTTTTACAGCTTTTAACCTGAGAATAAACCCCAGTTTGGCCTACCTGGCAACTAAAACCTACAGGTTTACTAACTGGAAGAACAGAGTTTGGGGCAACCACAGCTGCTTTAAAGTGTGAGGGAAGAAATCCCGAAAGGAGAGAGCCAGAGAAGGGAACCTCAGATTCTGTAAATAAACTGTCCAAATCTCTGGCTGACCCTTGAACCATGCATGTGCCAGGTAGACTATAAGAAGCCCGGCTAAGACTAAAAGAATTGAACTGAAATTTGAGTCGCCACCTGCTGCAGGGCAGAGTTCACGTGTAGGTTTACTTACATGGAGTGAATTCATTGACTGTTTTTTATCACATCCCTGAGAAAGTGATTTATTCTAGTAAATCAATGAGTTGTTCCAATTTGACATCCCATGTAAAATGTTTATAGGAAAGACATATACAGTGGGATCATACGGGCTTAAAGTATCTAATTTTTACAGTAATTTCTCATTTTAAAATTATGAAGACACTTGTGTCTGCTAGAGTCGTGAAAATTTTAGATGGCAGGAATCAGTCTTTCAGGGACTTGTTATCTAAATACCACTTGCTATTATGCAAGATTTTAGGCTTCCAAAAAGAAAGATTGAGTCTTCTGGAATTTTCCTTAGCTAACACCACAAAACTATTCCTAGTCACTCTGTTTACTTATTCCCTAAGTTATGTACTGCTGCAGCTTGTGGGTCAGTAGTTCTTGATGACCCTGAACGTGAGGCAGTTGCTGCCATTGCACATCGCACTACTCCAGCTATGCCATAGCCTGTACCCAGGTGAGGATGGGGCTCCCTGGCATCATGGTTGAAGGAGGCCTAGGGAGATCGGCTCTGCCCCTGCCCAGGAGAAGCACTACCATTTGGAAATGGTGTGGGGAGGGGAAGGTAAGAGTGGAAATAAGAAAAAGTGAGACAGAGACACTGTTGCCTGATCTCTCAGGGAAATCTGAGAAAAGAGGGGCTGTATAAGGATATTTTTTTACAAAGTAAAAATACATTTATAGGAATCTCATATAATAGCAACTTTAGAACAGAGATTTAATTATCCGTCAATTACAAAACGGAAAATTCCCACTGTAGAATTTCTTTAAAATGAATCAAGACACATTGTAGGGAATATTTTCAAGGTTCTCTGACTTCTCTGGGGTTTCATCTTTTCACAGTAGAATACTTAAAGGGTAATTAATTTTTAATAATGCTTCATAATTTGTATTTATACACTAATTTTTTTGAGGGAAACTTCGAATGTATTATTTAGTTATATATGTGAAAGCACTTTATGCATAATGGAGTATACAGCTTGATGACGTTTAAGATGTTAAGTACATTTTCTCATAATACTCCCTTAAAATGTTAAACTGTTAGAATATTAGAGGCACATGAGATTCAGTATTATAATTTGCCTTCATTGGTTGGCTTTCTTCACACAAGTATAAGCTCAGAAAAGATAGCTAGTATGGAAAAAAGATTTTACTTATATTCTGTTTAGAGCCATTTTTAACTTTCGGTGTTACTGTTGCCTACTTGTGGCGAAATGAGTTCCTTTATGTGGCCTTTTGCCTTGGTTCTTTGGAAAAACTCCTTGAGAGATTTTTTTCCCCTGAGACCTGAGGAATTACCTTTGCCCTAGTTTTCTACCCCAGAGGGTTTGTGACATTTCCTGGGTGTCTTAGGCTGGGTTCTCTAGAAAAGCAAAACCAGCAAAGCGTGTAAATATATATAGAGAGAGATTTATATCAAGGAAATGGCTCACGTGGTTCTAAAGGCTGGAATGTCCCAAGACCATGGATCAGGATAGAGGCTTCTCCTGATTCACATAGCCACAGGGGCTGGCGAACCCAAGATCAGCAAGTCAGAGAGCAGGGCTCTTGCTCACAGGCTGCGAAGATAGATGAATCCCAAGACTGGCAGGCAAGACTGCAAGAAAGCTAGTAGCTCAAGTCCCAAGAACCAGAGGTCAGACAAACAGGAGGCAGCTGCAAGATCCAGAGCAAGCAAAAAGCCTATGAGCCTTGCCAGAATGTCCACTTATATTTGATGCAGGCCACATGCTCAAGGAAACTCACTTTCAGCTGATTGACTACTCATAGCAAATTCCATCATGGAGGTGATCACATTAGATCAAATCTCATCATGGAAGTGATCACATCATACGGCTGCCAAACCACTGAGAATCATGGCCCAGCCAAGTTGACACACAGCCTTAGTCATCACACTGGGTAAGCTGTAAACAGCTTGATTTGGAGCTTTCTTTCTGGTCCTGGGCTGCAGCCTGCCCTGTGATTGGTATGTACCTTTCAGGGATTGGTCAATTTACTATGCAAATGAAGTGGCTATGGACAATGCAAATGAGGTAACTATTGCCTGTTATGGAAATGAAGTGTCTGTGGCCTACCAAGAGGGAATTGGTCAGTTTGTGACCCCTGCTGGGATGGGCATGCCTTAAGATTGACAAGGAGTTGTATATATCTGGAGCCAACCCCACAGAGATTTTTGAGACAGAAAGAAGCAAGAACAGAAGCAGAAGGAAGAAAGAAGAGAGAAAAAGCAGAGAGTGAGAGGAGGCAAGGAGCCTCCTAAAAGAACTGTAACATGGGTCAAGGGCTGTAACACTGAAGACAGAGAGAGGCCCAGAAGGGACCCTACGGCAGAGTCAGTGATAATAGACAGCAGAGCCAAGAGGTACCTGTCCTCAGAGGGCTGAGAGGAACCTGTCCTCAGGGGCCCGAGAGGAGGCCAGCAAGGCCAAGAGGAGCTGAGAGAGCTATCCTACACTGGAAGAAGGGAGACTTTGCCTACATGCTTCCTGATCCTGATCCTGAGTTGTAGCCTATTACTTCCTTAATAAACCACTTATCTGTAAGTACGGTCTGTGAGTTCTGTGTGGCCATTGCAGTGGATTATCAAACCCAGAAGAGAAGTAGAGAGTGCAGTGGGAGGGACAACAGGTGTCAGAGTTGGTAAAAAGATTGGAGGGTGGAGGTATGTCTGACCTCCACCTCATAGGAGTCAGCCTTGGGCTGATCTTGGTTCACATTATCCCCCGCTGAAGTTTGACGGTTTCTGATGCTTCTATGACTGCCCCCACCATTTTATAATACTTGTTGTTTTAAAACACTCACTTCTTTTTGCCTCTGTTTCAGAGACTGTGAAACCAGAATGACAGACAAGAAAAAAATCTATCCAAAGATATGCATAGATGTGCTAGGTTTTTAAAAACTAGGGGTTAGGGAGAGGTGTGTGGCAGATTATATTTTTTATAAAAGCAGATTCTTCATATTTTCACTTCTATAGGAAAAGGTTTTGGATTTGGGTTGACAATTTTGAAGGAAAGATTCAGTTTCTCCAATTAAAACACTTGGGTTCTACACATTGAAAGGGAAGAACTGTATCTGTTTGCATAGTTTCTAAAAAGTGGTGGTCAGGATGACTTTTTACAAAATTTTAACACTACCTGTCAAATTGTTGAGTTCCTGAGTAGTGCAGATGGTTAAGTACTCTACCACTAACCAAAAGGTTGGTGATTTGAACCTACCCAGAAGTGCCTCCTAAGAAAGGCCTGGCAATCTGATTCTGAAAGGTCACCGCCTTGAAAACCCTGTGTGCATCGCGGTTCTAATCTGCAAGTCTTGATGTTGCCGAGAGTCAGAATTGACTTACCAGCAACTGGTTCGGGGTTTTCGTTTTTTTAATAGAAAGGAGGCTGGTACCAAGTACACTTAAAAGCAGCTTCTTCAGAACACTGCTGACACGAAAGCAGTACAGGAGGAGACACGTAATATGGGGACGCTGAAAAAACTGCTACAGTTACCTGCAGAGTGTGTACAAAATTTGATGTTTGGCTTCTCCCACCCGCCCCCCACCCCCTAGTGCCACATGAGGTAATAATGATTTATATCTCTTTGCAAGTAAATACTCGTCTTCAGGTGAGAGATGAAAGGACTTGAATAGTAGCTTTCTATTTCTCCTTAAAACCAAACCAAACCCAACCCATTGCCATCGAGTCGATTCCTATTCATAGCAACCCTAAAGGACAGAGTAGAACTGCCTCATAGGGTTTTCAAGGCTGTACATCTTTTACGGAAGCAAACTGACACATCTTTCTCCCTCAGAGTGGCTGGTAGGTTCAGACCACCAACCTTTTGGTTAGCAGCCGAGCACTTTACCACTGCGCCACTAGGGCTCCTTACTTCTCTTTATAGTCTGTCTTATTGGAGGTTAAGGGTTTTACTATTAAAGAACTAAAGTAGCAGTAAAATTTTAGAGAAAAAGTGTGAAAGCAGTAGAAGTAAATCATTATCAAGGTGATCACATCAAAGTATACAATAAATGCAAAAAAGAACAGAACAAATGCTGCAGAATAGATCAGAGCACTTTCTAACGGCAAAGGATTCTAAACGTGCTCTGGAGAATGCAAAAGAAAATCCACAGGTTCCTTCTAGAAAGTGGGAAAAATCGTTACTGTTTTCAGAAAGAAATACATTTTGGTGGGTAATGATTCTTTACTAACAGAAGGTGTTGTATTTAGACTTAATATGAAGAAAATTGGGAGAAAGAGGAAATAAAATAAATGTAATGTACGGTCTAGAGGAAATGAGAAGCCACATGGTGTTATTATGACAGTGAACTCTGGTCAAACAGATCTGGGTTCATATTCTAACTCCCACATTTATCCTCTTGGAGTCTGAGTTTCTCTGCTTTAAAATAGGAATAATAATAGTTCCTAACTCAGAAGTTTGTTATAAAGATTAAATGAAATAGCACTGTAAAAAACATTTAGCACCATTCTTCTTGGCATATAACACAAGTGCTCAATAAAGAATCACTATTTTTTTTATTGTTATTAACAATAAAAAGTAAACCTAGTAAAATGGTACAGCCACCTTGGAAGACAGTTTGGTGGTTCTTCAAAATGCTAAATATAGAGTTACTATATGGCCCAGAAATTCTATTCCTTGGTATATACCGAAGAGAAAGTAAAACTATGTCTACATAAAAATGCGTACACTAATGTTTATCGCAACATTTTTCATAATAGTCAAAAAGTGAAAACAACCTGAATGTCCATCAACTAATAAATGGATAAATAAAAGTTATTATATCCATAAAATGGAATACTATTCAGCAATAAAAAAGAATGCAGTACATGCATGAACCTTAAAAACATGCCAGGTGAAAGATGCCAGTCACAAAAGACCGCATATTATAAGATTCCATTTGTGTGAAATGCCCAGACTAGGCAAATCCATAGAGACAGAAAGTGGGTGCCTGGGGCTGAAGAGTAGGGGGAGTGACTCTAATGTACACCAGACTTCTTTTTGGAGTATAGAGATAGTTCTAAAATTAGATTTGGTGATGGTTGTACAACTCTGCCAATATACTAAAATTCATTGAACTGTACACTTTAAATGGGTGACTTTTATGGAATATGAAATAAACCTCAAGCTCTTAAATTATTCTCTCTCTCACCACACGCACACATGCGCGCGCGCGCACACACACACACACACACACACCATTTTTTCAGTAAGCCTAGCCTAGAAAACTGTACGGGGCAGTTCTCCTCTGTCACATGGGGCGGCTATGAGTCGAAATTGACCCTGTAGGACTCAACAACAACAGTCCATGGGCCAGGCTACAATAGTGAGAAAAGGAAAAGATTAAAGGACTGGTAAGTAATAATTTAATTTAGGCCTAAAGTGTGTATGATTAATTTTATAATTTTCTGGTTTTAACACATTTGAGGTAGATAAGGATATATTAGGGCCAGATAACAAGAAGCTATCTAAGAAATACTAAATTCTGTTTTCTGGATGCATATTCTCCTTTACACTGTTTACTAAGTAACATGTCATTATTGCCTGATTGTGTATGCTTATGTTTTGTTACCTGCTAGAGCAGTTGTACTTAATTTTTTGGTGGTTATGGGTATCTTGACCTCTGTCCCTCGGAAAAATCCACATAGGTATACATTTTCATATGTGATTTTACAAAAAGTATAAACCATGGGCTTTGATGATAAGATAGACTAAGAACCTTTGCTCTAATAGCCTGAAGTGAATAAAAGAATTAGGAGTTTTTGAATGAGAGAGATGATGTGATGACATGAGCACAGAGGGGGAAATAATGTATGAAAAGAAAAAAGCCCTCTGAAGCTATGATAGTAATGGATGGAGTAAGGAATCTAGTGACCAGAGTTTTATTCCTTTCATATATCACTACTGATTCAAGAAATCCTTGTCTGTAGAAGAATAAAATATGTAGGTAGAGCATATGAATACGGGATAATAAATGGGGAGAAAACCAATAATGATAGCAAAAATATAATCATATACTAATAAACATTTATGTCTATTCTATCTTAGTATCACAACTGTTCATTCTAATATTACTTTCCATTGCCTCATAGAAGTATGGAGACTATGCTCCTTAAAAAAAAAAAGGTAGAACAAACATAATAAAACTTATAATGATTATGAATGAATAATTAAAAAGATTAACTTCCAAGGTTATGATTCCCTGAAGCAAGAGTCAGTATAAAATGTTTTCCATAGAGATTAGAATCTCATAATTCTAAAGGTCAAAGAGAAAGATTTTGTCATCGCTTTTTTCTCTTAAATTTTGTCATTTCTTTAATACTGAGTATGGTACTGAAACAAATCCAAACATACTGTATTAAGTGTATTCCAAAGCATCAACCTTAGAAACAACATTTTAATATTTCCATGGTTACATTGATCATAGAATTCAGAAAACACTAAACTTCTTGATCATAAATTGGTCATCATCAGGCTAGTCATATAAAATTTCTCTTGCTTATTGTGATCTCTCTGTAAAGTAGAAATAAATATTCTTGCCATTGTCATAAGTAATAATCTGATTTGTCTAATTCCCCCCTCCTGCTGAGGACTTCTTTAGCAGTGACCACAATATAGCCAACCTAGATTTAGGAAGTCATAGAGACTCTATACGGCAGAGTAGAACTGCCCCATAGGGTTTCCAAGGCTGTAATCTTCATGGAAGCAGACTGCCACATCTTTCTCCTACAGAGCGGCTGGTAGGTTCGAACTGCCGATCTTTCGGATAAGTGGCCTAGTGCTTAACCACTGCACCACCAAGGTTGCTGTGAGTTGAAATTGACTCAACAGCAACAAGTTTAGTTTTTGTTTTTTTTCCATTTAGATAGGAACCAAATATATATAGAGAGATTTTATCTATAACAGAAAAGAGATAGTGTTAGCGCTAACGCAAAAAAATTGAGCAAAACCCATAGACTGTAGCAGTGTGCCTTGCATGTGAATGTTGTTTCTCAGCTGTGTTTAACAACTCTAAGGACAAAACCTGATACTCTGAAGAGATAAATGGTTCTCTCTCCTGTTCTAAAAGGCCTCTTAGTTTTTATTGAATTATATTGAATGTCTGATATTAAATTGAAACCTAATACCTAACTGGTGGTGTTATAGCTCTCTTTTGTTTTGATACAGAGCAAACTAATCCTAGAATTCTAGGAGGAATTTTTATTTGTTTTTTTTTCCCCCATATCTCAGTCATTCCCTTTCCCTCAGTAGCAAGTGTATGCCCAACTGGAGTAAGCCTGACATCGCATTTCTCATATTGAGTACATGCCTAAGGATTCCTAGTAAAGTCACCTTAAGATGATGTGTTTGATTTTTACAATTATATAGTTTTAATTATGTATTCCAAAAACCTCTTCAGAGGTCTAATCAACCTTAGAACATGCTTTATGTCAATAGAATCATCATCATTTATTCAAGTCACTTACTATATTCACATCACTGGAGAATATAAATATGTATAAGATTTGGCTCTTAAGCTCAGTGAAGGCCTTAGGGAAAATAGAATTAAAAGGTCAAAAGGCATGTATCTCTTAAATCTATTTAGCTCTATAAATCACTGGATTACTCTGTTTAGCAGTTAGTTTACTTTTTCTTAAAAATATGACATTCTAATTTTTAACACTGATCGATAAAAGGGTTACAGTAAACCCTGACTCTTCTTGGGTTTTCTAAGTGTGGCACAGTGGTTAAGAGCTTCGCTGCTAACCAAAATGTCAGCAGTTTGAATCCACCAGCTGGTCCTTGGAAACCCTATGGGGCAATTCTACTTAGTTGTATAGGGTTGCTGTGAATCAGAATCGACTCTACAGCAACAGGTTTGGTTTGGTTTTACACTTAGACAATGTAACTATGGAAAAACATTGATACAAAATAACAAAAGTGTTTATTTGCCACTTTCAGTGTGCTAAGTACCCTACCAAGTGCATAACTGGCATTAGTGAGATGCCATCATTAGCGGCAAGTTCTTGATATTCTGTGAAAGAACTGAGGTAACCTGCTTCTCATCACAATAGTGTTCTGATACTGCTATGACTATTGCACAATTGTGTACCCAGATTTCCTTTGTTCAGAACAATACACAGAAGGTTCCTAGGCACAGATTGATTCTATTTGGATAATTAGGCATGTGACTGTAGTCCCATTTACTCATTTCAGTTTCTTTCAGCAGTGAGATAATGTATTGCTGTCTAGTAAAGATTAAGAAAATCATGTTGATCAAAGGTGTTTCTAAAGTATGAATATAGGATTAGCATAAATAATAGTAATCTACTGTCCAACAGCCATTCGAAACACTGTCACTGCAGAGTTTTATATTGCATTGATTAAGACCAACAATGAATTGAACTCTAATCATTCACAGTCTTTAAAATATCCTTGTAAGTAGTACATACAGTATTCAAAAATTATAATATTTGATGTTTAAATTAATAGAATTAAACTCAAACTGGTCCAAGGATTAAGCATCAGAGCACATGAATTAAAGAACAACTCTTACTTTCTTGGAAGGAGAAAGATACCATTGGCCTGAATTGTCACCCTGGGTTGACATTTTATTTTTCGTTAGATAACAAATGATAATTTGAAGTGTAACAAAGTCTTAGTTTTTGTATCTTCTCAGGGCAAGAGGTGTCCTAAGGACTATGCAAGGACACATGTAAACTTTAAAAATATTATACGTTATGAATACATATAATGTTTATGTCTATATGCAAATAGAAAATGAGAATGTAGGAAAAGTGATGCATAAATACTACTTAGATAAGGATACTTTCGTACCCTGTATACCTGCAACCCCCCAAATATCCCAGAAACCCATAGAATTTCCGTTTAAGTAAACACTTGCAATTTGCTTCAGTCTAGTAAATGATAGCTATTGTTTATATTTACTTTTTGAAAGACTTAGTGAAAATTTCACCTATATTAACCAGTACTAGAAAATACACTAGTATTTTCTCCAGTAGAGAAGAGTTATTTTTAAAAAGGTTTTAAGGAAATGTATTTTTAGAATACTAATGTTAAAGTGGAGCCCTGGTGGCGCTGTGGTTAAGAGCTACGGCTGCTAACCAAAACGCCTGCCATTCGAATCCACCAGCTGCTCCTTGGAAACCACATGGGGCAGTTCTACTCGGCTTGACAGGAATAAGTTTTGGAGTAGATTGGCAAAGCCAAAAAGAACCAAAGGAAGAAGGATTTCTTGTCCCGATAATACATAATGCAGATAAGATATGACTAATGGATAAGAAATAAGAGAACCTGCCTAGAAAAATAGATGAGAAGTTAAATTAATTTGGGAGACAAAGTGAAAAAGAAGACATATGAAAGGAGATCTTGGAAGTTTTCCTAAAATGTAAAAGCATATTTTAAGTTTTCTTGAATTTTTTTAGAATCCTTCATATGTGGAGTCAGATTGACCAGAGACTAATTAACTTAATCTTACTAGAAGTATTGTAAAATTAGTGAAGCATGTCATCAGAGATTGATACTTAATTGCCAACTCCTTGCTGGTGATCAAAAATGTTCACCTACCTGATTTACAAGAGACTAGCTACTCTCTAATTGTACACAGGGCCAGAGATGCTCTGCACTTGAACCTGATTCCCTTCATCATATTGGCAGATTACAGCCTCTAATAACTCATCATCAACAATTGGAATATCAACTTTTAATTAAATTTTCCCAATTTTTATTGAGCCTCTACTTCATGCAAGTTTCCATTCATTCAATGAACATTTACTGAATATTAGATAATAAATATTATGCCATCATCCAGAAATAAGAAAATGAATAAAATAGTTGCCAACTGGGCAACATTTTTTTTTGTTATACATAAGGTCACCATGATTTGGAGCCAATTCAGTGGCAACTAACAACAACAACAAACCTTTAAGGAGTTCACAGTTTAGAGCATCAGTCCACAAAGTATATGCACCAGGAAGTTTACAAGGAAGTCTATTGGGGTGTGGAAAGAAAATAGTAGACTTCTCTTTATGTTTATTTTTTTCTTTCACAAAAGAAGTTAAGCTTTGTTAACCTTTAGCATTCACATTGACCCTTGTGTCCTTGCTCCATCCTTATGTCACATAGCATCTGACACGTGTTATAGGCAAGCTATGCTGAGGGAAGAGTGGGTGTTCCAATATACAAGGAGATGGCTGTGCCCCGCTCACTTATTCATTCGCTTTAAGTACATTATAATGTAGTTTATATGGGCCTATTTTAAGTGGATTTACAAATTGTATTATCACTTACAGGGAAGCCTAGAAAGAATCCAAACATAATTCTAATATTGCATGTGTGTTCAAAAAACAACAAAGGCAGAGCTGACACTTGTCAAACTCCTTATATAGGCTCTTTTCAGTCTCACACTTTATCTGGCCTTTATGGTTGACTTCGTATTTTTAACAATGAGTAAGAAAATAATTACTTTTAAAAACAAACTTGTAATGTGGAGAGAATATCTTGAAAATGTTCACATTGTTGTTGTTTTGTTAGTATAAATGGTATCATTTATAAAAACTAGTAACTTTACAGTTTGAAAAATCTTAGAAAACCCTAGCCCATTTAAAAATCTTCCGTTTAAGGAGTTGTAGTGGATTTTTAACACCAAAAAAAAAAAAAAAAAAAAAAAAAAAAACCCATTACCGTGGAGTCGATTTCTACTCATAGTGACCCCATATGGCAGAGTAGAACTGCCCCATAGGATTTCCAAGGAGTGGCTGGTGGATTCGAACTGCTGACCTTTTGGTTAGCAGCCATAGCTCTTAACCACTGTGCCACCAGGGTTCCTAAACTGTAACATGTTCCAATTATTTTGTAAGAAAAATTAATTAGCCTCGTTAGTAGTGGTGGTAGTAGTTACGTGCCATCAAGTGAGTTCTGACTCATAGCAACCCCATGTACAACAGAACAAAACACCGGTCAGTCCTGTGCCATCCTCACAATCAATGTTATGCTTGAGTCCATTGTTGGAACCACTGTGTCAGTCCATCTCGTTGAGGGTCTTCCTCTCTTTCCCTGACCCTCTACTTTACCAAGCATAATATCCTTTTCCAGGTACTGGTCCCTCCTAATAACATGTCCAAAGTAAGTGAGATGAAGTCTTACCATCCTTCCCTCTAAAGAGCATTCTGGCTGTATTTCCAAGTCAGATTTCATTCTTTTGGCAGTCCATGGTATATTCAGTATTCACCAACACCATAATTCAAAGGCATCAATTCTTCAATCTTCCATATTCATCATCCAGCTTTCACATGCATTTTAGGCGATTGAAAACACCGTGGCTTAGGTCAGACGCACCTTAGTCCTTAAAGGGACATCTTTGCTTTTTAACACTTTAAAGAGGTCTTTTCCAGCAGATTTTCCCAATGCAGTACATCATTTCCCAAATACTTGAATACTGATCACTTCCCAAATACTTGAACAAACCTTTAAGTTCAAGATGTCAAATATTATGAGGGCAAGTGAAAGAAATCTGTAAAGTAGGTGTTACCTGTTATCCAATCTTGGGAATGGAAAACCTTGAATAATGTTATTATGTTGCAACTAAATTTAAGCTGTATGACATCTTAGTAGGCTCACCCAGTTGAGTTAGCTGTGAAATTCACCCTCAGGTAACTGAACAGATTATCTCTTTAAACTAGTAGTTCCCAATCACTTGGCTGTATTTTAGAATCACCTGGGAAGCTTTTAAAAATACCAGTCTCCAAGCTGCATCCCAGTGATGGGACTAAGCATCAGTATTTTTTAAAGCTCTTCAGATGATTCTAATGTGCAGCCAAGGTTGAGAACCATTACTTGACTGTGAGGTGTTTGAGATCAAGATCAGTGCTTCATTTATTTTTTCTAGTGCTTAACATCAAATACATTGTAGGCACTCCGTAAATGTTTTCTTAATTGATGCATGAATTATGTTCTAAGGAAGTATTGCCAAATAGTATAGTTCTTCAGTATAAAGAAACTATTTTGACTATCTTTATTAGCATCGTGAAATGTGAATACTGAAAGTTGGTGTTTGATGTATATTCTTTAGTGTTTGAGATATTTTGTTGCTACAAGTTCAAATCTATATCACTTTTATAATGATCTGATATAAATGGAGTGTGGTCAGAGATGAAGCTGTACACAGGCACTCCAGTACTGTAATGGGGCATTCAGGAATGTTGCAAGATCTAAAATGTTTTAGGACCCATTGGGGAAAACAAGGTCAGTTTATCTGCCCATTACTGAATTGTGGTGTCAACCATATTTTTTATATACCAGAGATAATAATTAACTACTTAGAATGAGGGTAGTTAGGCTTTTCAACTTTTTAAATAGATAGAAGCACCTGGCAATGGAAGTTTTAAATCTGGCCTATGAAACCACCAAATAGTCACCCTTGTAATACTCATTGATTTTCGGTGAGCTTTCCTCAGAATAAAATTACAGCTAAATCAGGGATGGAAGTTCTTCAGTTAAGCTCTTAGTAATTTACAACCTATATCTTTTGAAAAATAGTTTGTTACCATTAGTTAATCATAGCAGGGGAAAATGCCCTTCTAGAGAAGCTTTGGTCACTGCATTCTTGTGACACCGGAATAAAACAAAAATGTGCAAGGATACTGAAAATATCATTTTTAGAACCTGGATTTGTCCTTCTAAATAATTACCCTGCATTTTGTGTCACTGATGAATTTGAGACCTGAGGAACGTTTTATTCCACATATAGGTAGTCCCCAGCTCACAACGGGGTTCTGTTCTGACGACTCCATCGTAAGTCATTTCTGACATAAGTCGAATAGCTTTTTTTTAGGTTTCGTTATTATTGCCTTTCATTATCAGTATCTTTATAAATACAATCTTTAAACATTGCAGTTGAACACCTGAGAATGATAACATTAGCAAATTACTTGCTGCGACATTTTCTGTAGCACATATTACTAACGATGTTGTTGTTGTTAGGTGCCATCAAGTTGGTTCTGACTCATAGTGACCCTGTGTACAACAGAACAAAAAACACTGCCCGGTCCTGCACCACCCTCGTAATTGTTGTTATGCTTTAGCCCATTGTTGCGGCCACTGTGTCAATACATCTCACTGAGGGTCTTCCTCTTTTTCGCTGACCCTCCACTGTTACTAATGGTAAAATGTACAAAAAAAAAAAAGGACGCTTGTAACAGGGCTTTGAACCTATTTGTTTAGTTTGAACTCCTGCTGAGAATTTGCATTCCTATCCCAGATATACTGAATCAGAATCTACACTTTAACAAGATCCCTAGGTGATTGTTACATATAGTAAATTTTGAGGACAACTACTCTACTAGTTAGGAACCGTGATGGCACAATGGTTAAAGCATTCCACTGCTAACCAAAAGGTCGGTGGTTGGAACCCACCAGTCGCTCTGCAGGAGAAAAATGTGGCAGTCTGTTTCCGTAAAGATTTACAGTCTTGGAAACCCTATGTAGCAGTTCTACTCTGTGCTATAGGGTCACTATGAATCAGAATCAACTTGTTGGCAGTGGTTTTGACTCCGCTGGTGATTCTCGGTCGGAACCAACTCAAGGGCACCTAACAAGTGGTTCTCAGAATTAGTCCCTAACCAGCAGTATTAGCATCGCCTGGGAACTTGTTAGAAATGCAAATTCTCAGCAAGTGTTCAAACCGGAACTAACGGGTCGAAGCCCTGGTTTGTAAATGCGGGTCATCTTAAATATGTAAGCTGGGGACTACCTGTATACCTATCAGCTTAATACTTACATTTCACGTTTAGTTATCAGCAACTAAATGGTGTAATTTTATTGTTAAATTTTGATCTTGAATTGAAAGAAGATAAACAATATAATACCAAAGCAAGGATATAATTACAATTTAAATGAATATAATCTTTTGTAATAAGTAGCAGAAAAGCAGGATGATGACTAGAATTAGCAATAGATAGAAGAGTTTGCAGACAAAGATCCCAGTTCCACTTCTTTCACAAACTAGCTGTGTAACTTTGGGTAAATGCTTTAACTGCTTTTTACTTCAGCTGTCTCATCTAGAAAATGAAGAGGCACATCTGCTGTGGTATCAACCAGCTTCAAAATTTTTATGGTATATGATTCTAGTCTCTTATACTGTTATAATATTGGCATTGGGGAAAAAAAGAAGCTTTAAGCAATCATTTATTCTTATATCTTGCTTTTAAGGCAGCCAAATAAAATAAATTACCGGAAAATGTAAAACTTTCCTAAACAACCTGAGCAGAAAATAATTGATCAATGACAGGCAAAATGTAAGGAAAAGAGGATAAGTCGAGAGTCCAGGAGACCTGGTTTGAATCCCAGCTCTTCCTGCTTCTAGTTTGTGAGCTTGTGAATAAGTGTTTTCACCTTTCTGAATCTGTTAATGAAAAAACAAATAGATTTGTTTCCATATATAAAAAATTGAGGTACTAATATTTACCTGACAGGATTAGTGCAGTTATTTAAATAAGATCACATAATTAACACAAAGAAGTAGTGATCAATCTTTTTTTCTCAAATATATTTTGAATAGCTGAAAAGAATTTCAGATATGCCATATAAGAATGTAATAAACATTTAGAGTGTGCCTCTTAGCTCAAGTAGATCCAAGACACTAAACGGGCAGCTTCTGTCCGGAGGTGAGATGGGAAGGCAGAAAGGGTAGGAGCTGGTTGAATGGACATGGAGAATCAGGGGTGGAAGGAGGGAGTGTGCTGTCAAGTATGGGGAGAGCAGTTAGGGTCACATTAACAATGTATGTATAAATTTTTATATGGGAAAAAATTAAAAAATGAATGTAGAAAACATTAATTACGAACTTTTTAAGTATCTTCCCATGTTTCATTTACTTTGAAGAACTCTGTGTTTGTACTCTCATTTTCTCTGATGAGTAAAATAAATACCTGAAACTGCAGTGTGTTTTGATTAAGTGTGAAACTGCTCTATGAATTTTGCTTCAAAATTTTCTTATTGATTGTTGGAAAGAATCTGTGTTTCCTCACTATATATGAAGTGTTGAGGAATTGGTTGCTTTTGAGCAGGCAGACAAGTCCTTCAGCGTGTGACAATACTATTGTTTTCTTCCAGGAAACTCTTATAGATTGGTGTGATGAAAAGGAACTTAATTTGATATTAACAACGGGAGGAACAGGGTTTGCGCCACGAGATGTCACTCCAGAGGTGAGATAGTGTATACCTTTCTCATATTCAAGGAGTAGACTAATTATGTTATTTTTCATCGTTTTTACTATTTATTACATTATATTCATAATTTTGCCAGGCAGAACAAGTGACTTCTGGTTCTAAGAATATGACAATTTTGCTGTGGAAGAATTTTATATACATATATATATATATTAATGTTTCTTTTTTTCCTTTGGGCTTGAACTAGAAATAATAAAATACGAGGAAGATTGAACTGGTCCAGAAGGTAATCCTTCACTTACTCAGTGGTCTGTGGTGCCAACTGAGCTTTGGGCACTTTGCCAAAGGAGGGGACAACAGAGCTCTGACTCATAGCATGGCATCTGCTTTGATCTGCTTTGGTAGTACGATTCAAAATTTGATCTGATTTCCCTTCTCTTTAGGTACCTTTTTCATTGGTCTCAAAGCACATTAGAATGACTGCAATGGAATATTTATACCAGTTTTATAGTACTTGCGATGAGAAAGGGTTATATTTTTTATAATTTTAAATATGAACAGCATTTAAATATTAACTTTAATAAGGCCTAAAAGCAGAATTAATATCTAGACTTCATGCCACGAGAATAACCTTCAGCCTTTGCACAGGGAGAAAAATTAGGCAATGAAGAGTCAACAGCGCTCCCTGATTAAGCAAAAAAAGCCTTTAATTTCTTGTTAAGGAAGGCATAAACTTCAGGTATCACTTGAGAGCCGTATGTTACATTACCATTTGTGGTATTATTTTCTTGATCCTCCCAAAAAGTGTTTCCTGGCTGAATTTCAACTTAATGTTGACTATCTCCTATTTTCAAATCAGTACACTATTGTATCTACTAATAACAGCAGGCTACTTTTGCTCTGTACATTAGAAACAATTAATATTGTTCTTACTCTATTATAGTGGTTTGCAAACTTCAGTCTGCATCAGAATCAACCAGAGAGCTTGTTAAAACAGAGATTGCTGGGCCCAACCCCCAGAGTTTCTGATTTCAGTAAATCTGCAGTGGAACCTGAGAATTTGTATAAGATGCCGGGTAATGCAGATGTTGCCGACCCACAGACCATACTTCCACACTTAAGAACCACTGCTGTTAGAAGTATATAAAAATGTAATTTTGTTAACAAGTTATAAAATATATTCTACTACATGAAAACCATGGCACAGAAATTTTTTGTGTATTACTATAATTAAACAAAAGCCCATTGCCATTGAGTCGATTGGACTCATAGCGACCTTGTAGGACAGAGTAGAGCTGCTCCATATGGTTTCCTAGGCTGTAATCTTTATGGGAGCTGACTGCCACATCTCTCTCCCATGGATTATTATAATTAAGTTTATAAATACAATAGTTTTGCTTTTAAAGCAACCAGAATAGAGTTGTATTGGGAGATTGTTAATTTCAATTGCTTAGAAGCGGTCATTTTTACACTATTGAACTTCTGGGTCCTGAGGAGAAATGGTTCTTTGAACAATTTTTATATTTGTTTTAAAACTGTAAAGATAAACTTAAAAAGCACAGTTGGGAGAGAAGCTGTCTCCTGTAGAGGTGTGTTGGTGCTTTGTTTTGTTTTGTTTGTAAGAAAATTGCCTAGATAAGTGAAGACATTGATTTTTGAGTGTGGGTGTTGTGTTAAGGGACTGAAGTAAATGACTTCAGGTTTATTATGTATCCTGATTTTTTGTGTGATGTGGCTGCATGTTTTCATAATATTGGTTATTTTTATATCAGATAAACAGAAAAATGTTACTAAGGAATTCATTTGTAACCAGATACCAATATTTTTAATTGCGGGAAAGTATTCATATCATAAAGTTTTAAATTTTGTATCTTCTTCTGATCTTCAAGTTTATAACCAAATTGCTAGGCTGAAAATTCTGGCTCTGCTACTTATTAACAAGGTGACCATAGACCATTCATTTAACTGCTCTGTGCCTCAGTTTCCTATAAAATGGGAGAAATAATAGTACCTGTATACCAAAGTGGCTGTGAGGATTCAGTAAAAACTATTCCTGGCATTTTAGTAAGCGCTATATAAGGGTTAACTTCTAAGGGTTAACTATTTTATTATTTGCTATATTTTATATGTAACTACCAAGTGGACAAATACAGTCTTATACTAGACTTTAAGTAGGCCCATGAAATCTTCACAATCTTGTTAAATTATTTCTTGATTTTGATAGAGCATGTTTCATACTTTATCTTTTCCATCTCCATTAATCCGAGATCTTGAATTTCTACCATTCTGTTAGCTCTTTCTTCCCTGTTTTTTTGTTTTGTTTTTTGGTTGACAAGAATCTGTCTCTTTCCATGACTCATATGTTTCATTATATCAGAAATGGAGGAGCCCTTTATTTTTAAAGTTTTTCAGTTACTTGAAAACTATAGAAGTACTCTTATATTCATATATGCCTATAGCAACTACCTGGGTAAAGTTGTATTAGGGTTTGTTTGTTTTTCTAATGAGTTTAAAATATATGATAAATACGTCTTCTCTAATAGCTGTTTTTGAAAATAGATTGTGAATAGCTTAATCTTTAATAGGTTCTCTTCATATTTTATATGTATAAATGCATATAATGAGACTATCTGGCAAAAGTCAGTGGAACTATTAAACCTTTGGAAAAAAAGATAAACAAATGCAATATAGGGCCACCAAAAACAGATTCTGCTACTAAACTCTCATTTCCTTTGCACTCTTAAAAAATTGAAATTCTTGTAATAGTTAAAATATACTACTGACATGTCAAGAATTTAGAAATACAATTCTGGACATATAATTATATAGTTATTTGTGTTTAATGTATTTGTCTTAGATAATTGTGCCTAAAAGAGAAGAAACTGTAGACCACATTTACCTATATACAATTTAGAGTTGCAAAAATTTTTAAACAGAGTCAGAAGTTATTGATAGAAAACACAAATATTAATTTGATAAATGTATAACTTCTTCCTTAAGGTACTAATATTTTACAGTCAATAATAATCAATAATTAGTTGATCTACAAATACAAAGGACAGTTGTTTTTGGGATGTGTGTGTTGTTAGGAAAAAAACATGAAAGGGGAAAAATGATGAATAGAATTAATGAAGTAAAGCAATCTAAAGCTATCGTCAATGGGTATAAACCCTAGAAAAAATGAAAAATTTAATAGCCTGTGATTTCTTCCCCAGTCTGTTAGAAGGATGAAATAGCAACTTTAGTAAAGTTTATCCTGTTTGCATATTTTTAGGAATAAGGCTGTCAGAACTGATTTTTCTAAATTATGAATTGTATCTATTTATAGGCCCTGCATCTCAGAATATAGTTCATCTGAGAGTCATATGCTGCTGGCCTTCCACCTGCTTCCAACCATAAGATGCTATTAAAGCTAACGTATAATGCCATAATAATCCTCACCCTTCAGTATTTTGGAGTTTTATTTTGATATTATAGGCTTTATTTTTCAAGAGTAGGTTACACGTTTTGATGAAGGTTAATCTCTTGGCACTGGTATAACACTAGTAATTGTGAAATTATATAGAACATAATAACTCCTTACTATACAAAGTATTGTTTTTCTCTTCATGTCCCATTATCACTTAAAAGCAGTTTATGCCCAAAGAAGATATTCTTACACAAAGAATTTTTTATTATTCTTAAAAAGTGAAAATTTAGTTAAAGGCATATAGATGTAGTGAAGTAAAAGCCCTTATAGACATAAATGTGCAAATTCTACAAGTGACTAAAAGATTAAGAAGCATTTAAAAAAATAATATCTATATAGCTGAAAATAAATTTGTTATGTTATAGCAAATTTTAAAACTGTTTAACATTTATAAGGTAAAAATAATTTTTAGCATTTTTAGAGTGCTATGCTATGCCAGAATTAACGGTTTTACACTGGCTTATTAGGTAGATCATGAATTAAAGTACTAAAAGCCTACCTTACAGTTTATGTTTCATCTACTCATTTATTCATTAGGCTTTTTATTTTTAATCTTCAGTGTGTATCAGATGCCATGCTGGGTGCTGGAGTTAAAAATGAGTTAGACATGGTCCCTATGCTCAAGGAACTCAAGGATCGGCAAACTATGGACCAAAATCCAGCCTGTCACCTTTATTTGTATGGCCTGTGAGCAAAGAATGGATTTTATATTTTTAAATGGCTGAAAAATAATCAAAAGAAGAATAACATTTTTTGACACATGAAAATGATATAAAATTTAAATTTCAATGTCCATAAATGAAGTTTTATTAAAACAGAGCTATACTCGTTGATTTACACATTGCCTATGGCTACAACATCAGAGTTTGGTTAGTGGGGACCCAAACCGTATAGCCCATGAAGCCTAAAATATTTACCATCTGACCCTTTGCAGAAAGTTTGCCATCCCCTGGCCTATTGGATGGCAATAAGTCACCTTTACTCACTTTTTTTTTTTTTTCTGATTTTTACCTTTTGTTCTTTAGTAGTTTGAAATGATGTTGGATTTTGTTTCTTAAATTTTTAATTTTTAGAAGGAGCAAAGAATAAACAGTTTTTTGCCATGTTGAAGTGTATTGCCCCGTTGACTCAATAGATAATATAGCAAAACAAAACTAAAATATCCCTCATTCTAAGTGAACAATCCATAAAATTTGGAACTTTCCAAATTGATTAAATAAGAAATGAATTTATTGTATATTAAGTAAAATCTCACTCTTAAAAATTTGTCAAACTCATGTTTTTAGCAATGCCTCCTAACAAAAGTATGCTGATATAATCAGTCAGTCATTATGAAATAAACAAAAGAAATAAAACTAAAAGGTATAGTTTTCAGGAAACTATAAATTTGATGTTACGGAAGGCACATGTAAAAGGGTTCAGTGTGGGAGTAAAGAGGTATCTGACAAAATGCTGAAAGGGGGAGACTACTCCAAATCTGCTACTAAGGAAACCTGAATTTCGAGGAAAAGAAAATACTGTGAATTTTAGAGAGCATAATCTGTTTGTACTCTATAATATTTAGATTTCTCTGGGACAGAATACTATCTAATCTTTTCTATAAATATTTTCCACTTCTGTTATTAGGAACGTTTTTCCATGGGCATATCTAATTTTCTAATACAAGTGAAATAAAAAATGATTTACTTTATAAAAATTGGTTTTACTATCAATTTGTTGCAATTCATGTATTTCATAATTTTAAGTGTGTTTACTGTAGGTCAGGTGTTACTTTAGGCAGTCATTAACCATTATTGTTTCTACATTATAATGCTTCAAAAACAATAGTTTGTAAGTACTAGGAAGGAGACAAAGTTGGCCTGAGTAACTGACTACATGTTAATGATTCTAAAGTTGTGACTCTTGTGAAAGTCAGTGAGAGCTGACACTTAACAGTGTTGCCTAAAGGTTAACATTGACATTTTAGCAATCAGAGAAACTATCCCACGTGTAACAGAAATATAGCAAAAATGCCATGTTTAATAATTTCTGTTTTTGAAAGAGAATTTGATTGCTAACATAGGTCATTTAAATTATATAAATGTTTCAGGTATGTATCAATATTTTCAGAGAAATTTTGGTCATTTCACTGGCAAATATCATATACCAATACTCTAGAACTCTATGAATATTTACTTAGTAGTTCTGGGATTGTTTTGGTTAAAATACAATGCCTGTTATAAATGGTGAAGCTAAAAATAACCATCTTGAATAAGAATTTGAGTATCTTAAAATTGTTCTGTATGAATAGAATAATTCGGTAACATGAAATTGCTCACCAAACAGAATGCTAGAAACCCTTGTACTTGAAATATTTAAAACTAGATTAAATAGTATGTACTATTCTTTTATGGTCAAAATATGATTATATATCATGTGGTCTTAAGGAACTCTTTCTATAAATTTTATGAAGTAGTCCTGGACATGGGAAATATACCTTCTGTTTGTCTAAACATGTTAGGATACAATGTGGTATGATGGAGAAGTCTTACACTATATCAGACAGACCTGAATTTGAATCCCAGCTCTACCACTTACTATGAAATTTAGGGCAAGTTAACCTCTTCAAACGTCAGTTTTCTCATCTGCTAAATTAGCTAATATCTACCTCTCAAGGTTGTTGTTTCTAATAATTGAGATAATAATAGTAGCCAATAATAATATTAACATTTATATGTAGCACTTGCTATGTGTCAGGAGCTGTTTTAAGCATATGTTAACTCATTTAACCTTCAAAACAACTATATGAGGGCAGGTACTGTTGTTATATCCATTTCAAAGATGGAAAAACTGAGACATAGATTAATTGACTTGCCAAAGGTTCTCTAAGCTCGTAAGTGGCAATAACACATGTTAAAGGATCTAGCATAATGCCTGGTACCTCTGTAGATGCTCAGTAAGTGTTCATTTTTTTTCTTTACTGTTTTGTTCCTCATTTCATTAATAATGCTACCTATTTTCTCTGTATATGATAGACCCAAGTAGTTCTGCTACTAACCGTTTTACTTCTGGTAGTTATTGTTAGCTACAAACATACCTGGTGGATATGTCTAAAATATAAGGAAGTAAGTCAGCATTTCCCCACTACTACTAAGGCAAAGAAGCAGAAATAAGAATTTCTGTAGTCTATATGATATGAGGAATATGGATTTACAGGAATACAATTGGATTATATACTTCCTAATATCATCCTGCCTCTAAAAGGTACTGAATGCAAAGTTTAATTAGGAATACATTTAACTATAGTTGAACCTATTGATATGGTTTTAGGTCTCCAATTCCTTTCTAGTTTAAAATTCTTGGAATTTGGCTTGAAAAGTCTTAAATATATGATATTCAGGATAAATTTTTAGTAATAGCCCACTTTATATCTGGGG
Organism: Dugong dugon; assembly: GCA_030035585.1. NCBI lineage: Eukaryota > Metazoa > Chordata > Mammalia > Sirenia > Dugongidae > Dugong > Dugong dugon. The sequence goes on from CM057472.1 coordinate 74,519,581, forward strand.
TTTATAATTATTTTGTGTTATCTATAGAAAAATAATGCATATTTCAGAGTATATAGGCACATTTATGACTTACCAGTTTGCTAAGAACTACATTCGTAGTCTTTGTTCAATTTAACAAGTATTTATTGAGTACCATGGGCTTTACTGAGCTTAATGCTAAAGTACATGTACTCCTAAACTAGTCACATGACAAAACAAGATGATATAAACTTAGTAACAGATATGTCCAGCCAATTCAGACCTAAAGATTGTTTTTTAAGAGAAAGATTAAGAAAGAACATAGTAATCACTGAAAATTTATAAAGAAGATAGAATTTAAGCTGAAATTGAAGGAGAGGAACAAGATTAAGATTAGCAGAGTGAAAGAGAACAAAGGGGGAGAAAAGTATGAACAAGGCACAGAGAAAGATAAACTAAGAAAATCTCCCTGGCTAGAACAAAGATTCACTTTACAAAGAAGGATGAATAAACTACCAAAAAACAAACCCGGTGCCTTCAAGTTGATTCCGACTCAGAGCAACCCTACAGGATAGAGTAGAACTGCCCCACACGGTTTTCAAGGAGTGCCTGGTGGATTTGAACTGCCGACCCTTTGGTTAGCAGCCGTAGCTCTTAACTACTACGCCACCAGGGTTTCCATGAATAAACTAGACCTAAGTTATTATACCTTTTTTTAGGACAGCTAGAGTAAAACCATATATAGAGATGAGAAACATCAACTTTTATTTTTCAGAGATCCTAGGAAGCATAATTCATAAGTCTACTATCAACCAGTACATACAATAAAATCACACCATCAAGGCTCTCTAAAAATAGATCCTTTTCAGAATTGGCAGCATTGATTCAAATGCACACAACACCTCCCCAGTAGGGCTAGCTTCAATATTTTTGAGATTTTTTTTTTATTCCCCAGCTTTAAAAAAAGTCGTAATTTAATCTGTAAAACTAGCGACTGTCCACACCATTGTTTGTGTATATAATTTAAACTGCTTTAAGGTACCCAGGTTTCAGTTCTATTGACTTGTTTGAAACCTTTTCAGTCAGTATTTCTCTTACAATGAAGACAATCAAGGAATATCCTCTTTTTATGTATTTTTTTCAGTGCTATATCTCTGTTTAGCTTAGTATTTTATATAAATGACAAACTGTAGAGAAATCACATAATCTCAGCATTCCCAGTCTTTGTCGGGACATCTCAATTGATGATTCTTTCATCTGTGAATTCATTTCTTTGACTACTCTAATTGTTACAAGGTCCAAACATACCAAACTGAAACGTGTCTCCTTATAATTTCTACCCCATACCCTTTGCTGTCAAGTCGATTCTGACTCATAGTGACCCTATAGGACAAAGTAGAACTGCTCCATAGGGTTTCCAAGGCTGTAATCTTTACAGAAGCAGACTGCCACATTTTTCTCCCATGGAGTAGCTGGTGGGTTCAAACTACCAACATTTCGGTTAGCAGCTGAATGCTTAACCACTGCACCACCAGGGTTCCTTATAATTTCTACCCATGGGTCCTAATTCTGCCCTTGGCAATGCACAAAATAAGGTTTGTTCCTCTTTTACCTGATAGTTCTTCTGATATTTAAAGGTAATTATTGTATTTTCCCCTTACTTTTGTATTATTTTTGCATTCATGGATAGTATACATTCTTTTTGGAAAATAACATTTTGAACATCTCATGCTGTGAATGTGTATCTCATACTGTCCCACAAAAATGTTTTTCAAGGTGATGCATAGGTTTATGGCAGAAATTTAAAGTATTTTTTGCCACACACTTTCAAGATACATTATTCACCCATAATTTCCCCCTTCTGTAATTTTTACCTTTTTCTCCATTGGCTTTCATTGTTCCCCATTGGAAAGTAGAAACATTTATTGTTTCTTTCCACCAGCCACAGACTTTCTTAAGACATAAACCCTTTATTTATTCATCAAAAAGAAAGCTCTTTAGCATAATTGCACCAGTAGAAAAGCTATAAGTGCAAAATTAAGCCATTTAGACAAATAAGGTAATTAGGGAGATAAGTGATTTTCATATTAAAACTAATAAGTTGAAAGTCTCCTATCCACATGGCAACATGGAAGAGGGAAAACTACATTGCTCCTCAAGGTCAGAATTTTGAAATTTTGAGAATAAGGCAAGAACAAAACTTCCATATATGAAGAACCCATAAATAAAATTCTGTCTTCAGTTTCCTTTTAATTATATGTATTAATCACATGGCTACTCTGTACCAGAATACATATTCAGCTTTTATGGGGCCCTTATATGGCCGAGAGATCATATTAGTAAGCATACAAATAAGCATAGATACAAATCATGGTAAGGTCTATGTCTAATTAGAGCTCTTACTAGAAAACTAGTGTTGGCCATCCAGCAATTTATGAGACAGCATAGTACAGTGGTTAAGAGCACAAAATACATGGATTTGAATCCCAGATCCACCTATACTAGTGTGTAACTTTATGCAGATTACTTCCTGTGCCTCAGTTTTTTTATGTGTAAAATGGAGATAGAGTACCTGCCTCATAGGATAGCTATATTAATGTGAGTTAATCTAAGTAAAGTGCTAAAACCAGTGAGTTATATAAATATTTGCTGTTATTACTATCTACAATATAAATAGAGCTTTAGTTTAAAAAAATTAAGTAGGTAGTGGTTGAATAAATATTGAAAGAACTTCTCTGGGGGAGAATCCAAATGTGATAGGACTTAAAGTACCTAATAGTATAGTTGTGGAAAACGAAAAAAAAATGTCAGAGAGGATATGCTAAATGCTCATTTTACCTTGAATTTATCAGCATGATAAAATTGAAATATCCTTTCCAGCTCACCCTTACAGGCATACTCTTGCAAAATAAACAAAGGCTGGGACACCAGAATAATTTGCTTTTGCCAAATCTATGTTAAGACATTGACAACAAAATACCATTAAATAGTTTGCAAATATAAAAAAAAAAAAAAAAGTTTATCTAAAGACATAGTTTTAGGAATAAAGATTTAAGGCTATATTTTTCTTAATTGTTGGAAATCAAAAATGTGAATTAATCTTTCTATATATTGATCTCCATCTATAAAATAGTCTTAATACAGCATTTCACACAAAATACAATAAGATAACAAATGGGTCTATATCTGTCAAGTACTGTGAGCTTCTCAGTATTAGAAGAGTGGAACATTTGTAACCTACCATAAAAGGAAACTGATAAGGAGTCAAAAAGTGGATTCAAATAACAAAATAAACAGTTTGAATGGTTCTAATAATTTTACCAGCATTATTCTCTCATATTGGAACTTGGAAGTAACTTGGCTGCTGTAAAAATAATGGAGGACAGATGTCCAGTGGAGGGAGTAGCCATGTCAGTTAATCATTAACGACACAGATGAGAATTTACAGAAGGGATCCAGGTTCCTTCAAAAGTTGCTGAGAAGAAAGAAGCAGGAAACCTGTTGGAAGTAGGGAGTTTGAAAATGAACTCTTGTCAGTTTCACTGAGAGAGAGAGCAAAAGCCCAAGACAACAAGGCAGAAGAAGCAGTTGATTGTGCTGGAAAGACTGATTGACATAAGAGGTAATAAATTTTACTCCTCTGTGAAGACTGGAGATAGCATTATAGTGATGGATGTGATTGGGATAATTTAAATATTTTCTCCTCTGCTGCTTCATCCTTTTCTGTAAGTTTAACTGCAGCCTATAATATCTTTGCATGTAATAATCCTTAGAGTAAGACTTTATGGGAGGCAATAGGTCACTTTTCATTAGGAGATAATTTTTAATAGAGTTTTGCAAATTTTTAAAACACTTTCCTACAAAATGTAGGCATTTGAACCAATGAGAAAATAACTTGATTTTGAATAGTGGATAAATACGATGGAACTTACTACAATGTGTCTCTTGCTTGCTGTGATTCAGGATTATATTGTATGGTAGACCCTATTATAATGAGGTGCAGCCCCACTGAATGAGACTCAGAAGAGATTCATATCATGCCAAGTTCCCACTATTGTTACGAAGGATATTTAGAACTTTGGTTAATTACGTAATACTTTGATATGAGTTGTTTGTTGTGGGCCCTATTTACTTCCTCTCACCCTCACTTTTTGCCGTTTTCAAGACTTACCTACACTATACCCTGTCCCTTGAGATGGGGCAGCTTTCTGAGGATGGGAAGATGACTGAACATGCCATCAGTATTAAATAATATTCAGAGGAATAAGAATATTATTTTTTTATAATATTGAAAGAAAATCATAGTATAATTCCACCTTTTCTCATAGGTGTATCATGAGCAATAGTAGCAACAGTATTAACAATAAGGCACTAGTCTATCTTTATTCAAACTTTAGCTGTTACTTTTTTCCTTCTAAATATAAAATAACTTAGGACAGGAGTTAGCAAACATATTCTTAAAGGGCCAGAAAGTAAATATTTTAGGCTTTGTGGGCCATATTATTCCTGTTGCAGCTACTCAACTCTGTCAGCCCTGTAGCAGGAAAGCACCATAAACCATATAAATGAATGAGCCTGGTTATGCTCCAGTAAAACTTTATTTATAGATACTGAAATTTAGATTTCGTATAATTTTTACATCTCATGAAGTATTATTCTTCTTTTGATTTTCTTTCAATCATTTAAAAACGTAAAGATCATTTTTAGATTGCGAGCCATACAAAAACAAGCAGCAGATGGGATTTGGTCTGTAGACTGTAGTTTGCCAACCCCTGTCTTAGGACATTCCTGTAATACAGTACACTAATACCTATTCTGTTAATCCAAAAGCTCGTAGTATTCAAGCTTTTAGAAGAATGCTTTGAGAAAACAGAGAAGGGAGAAGCCACTCAAGAAATTAATACTTAATGAACTCAAATATTTACTGAGTGCCAACTCTGTATATGCCAGACACTGTTCAAGACACAGCAATAAATAAAGAAGTCAAAAGTTCCCATCTTTATGGAATTTACATTTCAGCTGGGGAGACACACATAAGTAAATAAGTAAAAATTGATAGAATTTGAGACGATAATAAGTACCGTGAGTAAAAATAAACCAGGGAAGGAGACTAGGTAGCGCAGGCAAGAATGAGTTCTGTAATTTTAAATAGGGCTGTCAAGGAAGGTCTCATTGATGAAGTGACATTTGAACAAAGACCTGAATAAGAGGAGGGAGCAAGCCATGGGAAGGTCTAGGAGAAGAGCCTTTCAGACAAAGAAGCTGCAAGTGCAAAGGCCTTGAGGTGGGAGTGTGTGTAACATGTTTATGGAACAGCATAAAGGTCAGTGTGATGGTACTGAAGAGGAAGATTTTAGAGATGAGATTAGAGAGATATGGGAAGGGGAAGGATCATGAAGGGCCTGTAGATCAACCTTCGTGTGATGGAGTGCCTTGAGCAGACGTATGACATGATCTGACTTACATTTTAACAGGGGAACCAGTTAGGAGGCGACCGAAATAATCCAAGTGAAAATTGATAGTTGTTTAGACCAGATAAATGTGGAGGTAGTAAGAAGTAGTTAGATTACTGATATATTTTGAAGGTAGACATAACAGATGGAGTAAGAGTCAAGTATAAGTCCCAGGATTTTGGCTTGGGCAACTGGAAGGGTGGAGTTGCCATTTCCTAAAATGGAGAAGACTGGAAAGGGAAAAGATCAGCAATTTTACTTTGATCATGGAAACTTGAACATCCAAGTGGAGGCGTTGTGTTGGCAGTTATATATACGAATCTGGAATTGAGAGGTGAAGTCTGGACTAGAGATACTATTTTTGAGAGTCATCAACACATAAATGGAATTAAAATCCATGGCAATGGATGAGATCACCAAGGTATTACTATTTATTGGTGTTACTATTTATTTATTGGTATTACTGCCACTGCTACCTTTTTTATCCACTTTCAAAGAAGTAGGTAGTTTTCTAGTAATCTGTCCCCTTTGCTCATTCACAAAGGGTGGAAGAGATCCCACTGAATCGTAAACCTGACCTATACAGGAAGTAATATTAGTTGGCCGTCCTCAGATCTTGCAATGGTATAAACATGGGAGTAAGTTTTCCCAAGTACCTCCTTGCTGGAAACTGTTTGCACTGGAGGTAAGTGTGAAAGGGGAGGTTGTGGGAAATGACGGGGTGAGGGCTTCCTAAACCTTTCCCAGACCTCAGAAATGGCTTGATTCTGAGGAAGGGGGTGGTTTAGGCTGGTTCTGATTTCCCTGAACCAGTTCATACAGCCCTAAATTTGATCTGCTTTCCTCAAACTGGGAGTCAGAAATCCCTTTTCTCTTCTGTTTTTCTGCTGCAGAAATTCCCAACATTCCCATTTTGTGGGCTCCAGAAAGGGGTAAGCGAAGACTTCAATCCCAGCCAATCATTTCCAGATTAATAATTTTTAGTGTTTTGTTTTTTTTTTTAATCATCATAAAAAAAAAATGCTTGGATCCATTTTTCCCATCTGTTTAATTTCCTTGTGGATTGTTATGTATCTATGTTCTAGGGTCATTCTGTATCCCTGGGCAATAGAGTTCAGATCCATCTGCTATTTCCATTTGTGTGCTGTTCTCTTGTGGATTCTCGTATAACAGTTTATTAATTACTGTTTCCTAGATGGAAGGTAACCCAATTCAGTGGACTGTTTCACTCTCAATCTCATTTTTTCCTGAATGGTGTTTTTTTCTCCTACTGGCAGCTTGTCACTTGCCTACACAACTGCTTCTGGTGATCTGTCATTGCTTCTCTGCTGTTCTGTCTTCCTGTTCGACTGCCTTTGGTTTTTTGTCTCTACTTTTTGCCCCACTTAACTCATCTGCTGAATGATTTACATTCTTCACCCGCTGGTGCTTCGTACATCAGCATATGGCCTGATACTGCCATATCCATCTGCTATTTCAGCATTTTAGACTGCCCAGCATTGTCTATCTGTTCTCCTAACATTCCCCAGTACCATGGCCTACCAAATACTATGCCATCTGCCTGCCTGCTCTTGACTTGCCCAATCTATGCCTGTAATGTTATAAATAGATGAAGATCATTTAGCACTTTTGCTGTCTCCACTTTATTTGTACCCCTCAGTTGGACTGCTAAGTTTGCTTGACTGCTGCCTCCCCTACATATTTGCTGCACGTGGCTGTCCCGTTAATTTACTTGAAACATTGCATTCATCTTGTATGTATTCAGCCTTGCAACTTGCTGGTTGGCCTATATTGCCTCCTTATAGTTTTTCTGCATCTGATAAATCACTGGCATTGTTCTTCTGTTGTCTGGATACTCTGATCAGATTTTATTTCCAAGAAACGTTTAAGCTACATATAGTCCAAACAAATTTTAGGTGTAGGAAAATGCTTCACTATTTAATAGTCTAGTCCAGTTTACTCATAAACTGACTGTTTAAACTCACTACCACCCCTCCTCTCTGCTTTTTTATACAACCCAACATTCTTCCCCTTAGTTAGGAGTAGATTTTTTTACTAAATCATTCATCATCTTTGCTTCAGTTGTCTTTTAACATCATATATTGTGTACATTTGTTCTTTATGTATGGGATCTTTCAATAATTTTCCATATACTAAATTTATTTCCCCTGATTTTTCCACGGCTTCATGAGGATATATTACTCCTAATGATTTTATTCTTTTTAGTAAGACCAGAATGATTTTATGAAACTTAAAATATCATCTCTAAAAATAATAAATTTAGTTTTCTTACAGTTCTTTGTAATGTAGATTAAAGTAGCTTTCCACTCTGCTCCATTTTTCTCCTTTGAGAATATCATCTCTCAGTATCTGCATAGTTTATGTAATACTGGTTCTTTAGAGATCCTTTTTATGTATTTATCTTTCCCTTCTTTTATACAATCTTGTGTGTGGGTAAACTTTAAAAATTGACAATTTTCCATTACTTGCGAAGTACGTGGCATATAAAGAGAACTTGCAATACAGAATTATCTGCCCTGTAAAGCTTATAGTCTTATTCTTTTATATTTAAATGCCAGACAAGATCAAATGCAAGAATCAGATAAGAATTTTTGTGAAACTTGAAAACAATTTCAGGAGTCTAAGGAGGGGATGTAAAGTGAGCTATTTATGTGTGCATGACGTGTGTGTGTGTGTGTGTATGTGTGTGTGTGTGTGTGTGTGTGTGTGTAAATTTGAAATGTTCTCTGTGTGTGTATACACAACATCATTGTGCTTGAAGTGTGGAAATAAAATTTAATTAGGATGCTGAGTATCCTAATTAAATTTTATTTTTTCTAATAAAAAAGAAAGAGAAAAGGAAAATGCAAAAAGTGATAAATTTAGGGAGTATGGAAAATAGTATTGACAGAGCCTCCCCCCTTTAATAATAGAGATAAAGTTAGTCAGTATGAAAAAAGAGGCTGCTCTAGGAAAGCCAAGAAAATCATTTCAGTGGCTTTTAATATTTTTGTCTATCTAAATGGAAATTAATAGCAGACATCAGTGAAATTATATAACATGAAAGATGGATAAATTCAGGATATTGTACTGGGGCAAAAGAGATTATAAACTTTTAGAAAGACTACAGAACGCCAAACAGTAAGATATAGAAGAGCCTACATGCTGAGAATAAAAGGGAGAATGAAGTTGAAAAGACATAGATATTGGATGTATGGGTGACAGCAAAAATGATTCTGATGAAGGTTAAGTTTAAAAAATAACCAAGTTTAGGACAGAATGATGGCATATCTTTGAAAAGGAATAATATAGGGTTTTAAGGAAGAGGTAGGGATTTGGTTGGCAAGGTTTAAATGAAGATAGTGGGACTGAGATGAGGCAACCAGGTCATGTTTAGAGGAACCAGCAATGGGAAGAAGGTTTCAATTCAGTTTAGTAGTCCTCAACCTTAGATACACAGCCGTGCCTCTAGAAAGATTTTTAAAAATGGATTCCTAGGCCCAACCCCCAGAGATTCTGATTCAGTTGGTTGAGGATATGACCTAGGTAGTAAATGCATGCTTGCGTGCGTGTGTGTGTGTGTGTGTGTGTGTGTTAATCCACTGGTGATACACAGTGTGAATTGAATTGAACTTTGTTCTTGATTTTTTTAGACCTTACAAGAGTTACTTCAGCTACAAAGAATTTATCCTTGTCTTCAAGGGGTATAAAACCGGAGTAGTTATGTATGCAATAATAATGTATTTAGGAAATAAGGCTTTCAGTCTGTTATGTGATAATGTTTTCTTTATGAATTCAACATTAGTGATTTTACATACTCTATTCAGCCTTTCTCAACCAGAGTTCCTCGCTATACTCCTGAAAAGATAAACTGATTTGCATGACTATTTTCTCAACTCTTCTAAGGAAGGTACCTAAACTAGTACCGTTCTGTATGTATAGGAGAGAAATTAATTCATTACGTACAATAATCCTCTCAAAAACTATTGAGAAAGACTGCCATATACCATGTAGTTAGCTATGAGTATTTGACACAAAGATAAGGCCTTGCCTTCCAGAGGCTTACATTCCAGGAGATAGAGAAGACATACAAGCAAAAAATGCATTTCTAGTATGCACAAAATGTTGTTCTTCTAATTATTTGAAGACAGTGTTCTAAATCAGACTGGTTGTATATAAGGAAATTCCTTCATCTCTTTTAAGCATCACTGATTCGGGAATAAGAATGTCTTATGTATGAAAGCATCATCACTACTGAAGGATGCTGGTAATAATTTAAATGCCAGTAAGAATCTCTTTAATTTTACGCCTAGAACATTCAGTGACAGATTCGTGATTTCTTCATTGGAGCTATTAGTAAACAGCATAACCTAAAACAAGGCTTATTTGTTTTAGAGAGGGACAGTTGAGAATGGCTAGAAATAGATAACTAGCATCCTTGAATGTAATTGTAAGCACAATGAGCTGTCCTCCCCCCACCCCCAGGTACAACTGTATACTAATTCTGAAAATGTTTGGGAATTTAATTTAACCTTACTATCAGCTAAAAAGTTGGAGCCCTCGTGGCGCCATGGTTAAGATCTATGTCTGCTAACCAAAAGCTCGGTAGTTCGAACCTACCAGCCGCTCCTTGGAAACCCTATGGGGCAGTTCTACTCTGATTGTAGGGTCACTATGAATCAAAATCGACTCAGTGGCAATGGGTTTTTTTCTTATTTTCTTTTTTTTTAATCAACTAAAAGGATGGTGGCCCAATGGTTGCAAACCAAAAGGTTGGCAGTTCGAATCCACCAGCCATTTCTTGGAAACCTTATGGGGGAGTTCTACTCTGTCCTGCAGGGTCTCTATGAATCGGAATCAACTGACAGCAACAGGTTTGATTTTTGTTTATCGACTAAAACTCACTTGAATTCCTGGTGTCAGAAGGTTCAGTCATATTAATTAGTTTTTATGATGGACTTCATTAATTAGTCATCTGAACTAGGAAACTGTCCTCCATGTATTGATGTGTGCCTTTAGACTTGATCCAAACCTGCTGTTGTCAAGTTGATTCCGACTCATAGCGACCCTATAAGACAGAGTAGAACTGCCCCATAGAGTTTCCAAGGGGCACCTGGTGAATTTGAGCTGCCAACCTTCTGGTTAGCAGCCATAGCTCTTAACCACTATGCCAGGGTTTCATCAGACTTGATAGTAGTTGGCTTTCATTCCTATTGCTCACTACTTCACTCTGATTCCTTTAAAGGTATACTTAGGATAGGTTTTAGTAACCTATTTAATAACTTACTTAAGAAAGTTTTAGTAACTTACTTTTTTTCACTTCTCTTAATGCCCTACTAAAGTTATTTCTTTGAACAGCACAGCTATGGGGAGATCAAGGTTCTCATGGTAGGAGAAAGGCACTAAAATAGAAATTACATCCAGATTTAACTTGTTTTGTAACAATAATGAATAATTTAACAAAGTTTTTGTTTCATTTGTATTCATTCTGAAAAAATATTTTTAAAGCAAAAGAAAATTCTGCATATATCTTCTGGAATAAAGGAAAAATATTATTAATAAAACAGGTTTAGTAAAATGATTTACTAAGCCTGTTTTATTAATAATAAATATAGTTTTTCCTTTTAATAAATATAATTTTTCCTTATGATCTCTGAAATCTTGATTTTATTTTGAGGAAAGCTAAATTGAAAATAGAGTAGTATAATATACATCCCTCCTCCAAAAGTTAATCTGAAAATGCAGTATCTCTATCTCACCCTTATTAGGCTTCAGATCATTTCTATATTTAATAACAAGAAAAACCTCTATATTCCCTTGCAATCAGGATATTCTTGGTAGGCAACTACTGTCTAACTAACAAATCATCATCTAAATTTTCTTTTATTTTTCCTTTCTCTTACTGAAGAATAGTGGTTAACGATGGTTAAAGATGTAGCTTTCTTCCATGAATATTCTACTGAGGTAGTTTCACTCCTTGCATTTTGAATGTAGACAGTGACAAAAGCAAGCATTAATAATCAGTCTGTATATCCCCTAACCGCTTTCTCTCCCCTTTCTCTTCCTACCATCAAATATTTCAGGTTGCCGGCAGTAACTAACGTATTACATCTGTGGCACACTTGGTTGGGTGGGGTGAGAGACAAATCACTGAGGGAAAATAAATTGCCTCAGATACATAAACTATGTGGCTTAAAACTCCTTTATTTAACCGTCTTTAATTTCATGAACACTAAAATCAGTGCCTGAAAGTCCACTAGTTAGATATGTGGATATTTATAAAATACAAACATCACCAGACTTTTTGGATTTATCTTAAAATTCTGTTTAGATTCCTTGTAATATTTAGCATTTAAGAAGAAATTGAGAGTATTTTATATTCATATAAGCAGCATAAAAACATCTCAGATGCCCAGAGAATCATTTTTTTGCTTGTTCATAACCATAGTGTAGTAGCAGATATATATTTATTTGTTTACTTTGCAGTCAGAGGTAATAATCCCCTTATAGAGGTCTTATGCAAAAATCTTGAAAGAGAATATCTCTTACAGGTTAAATTATTTTCTCATCCCCAACTCAATGCATTCTGATCAAAATTAAGATAGATTTTTGTGAGTGGGGTAAAAGGGGAGGCCTTTAGATGTCCTCCTTCTCATGGAAGTTAGTGGCTAAAAAGTAAAACAAGGCCATCTGTAGAAATTTCCTCTTTTATCAACAAGAAAATCTGTCTTCAAATTTGCGTACTTCTGGGTTACTGTCAGAATATTAGAAGCACAGCATTTATCATATTATTGGTGTTCAATAAGAGCATAAAAAGGTGACCTTTTTATTGTGACATAGGTAGATGTGATTTTAACCTAAAATTGTAGGGTTGTTTAGGAGAAGGAAAAGATGAAGAAATTGTACTATTTATCTTGCCTCTTACTAATGGAGCCCTGGTGGCACAGTGGTTAAGAGCTCGGCAGCTAACCAAAAAGTCCACAGTTCAAATCTAGCAACCGCTCCTTGGAAACACTATGGGGCAGTTCTACTGTGTCCTATAGGTCGCTATGAGTCAGAATCAACTTGACAGAAAAGGGTTGTTTTACTAGTAACTTTTAAAAACTCCTGTATTTTCTGAATAAGAAATAATATATTATTTTTGCCATAAAGAATTTGGAAAATACAGAAACGCCAAATAAAATAAATAAAAACCACTGATAATCCCAATACACAGTTATTAGCTAGGATTAATTGATTTATTTGCACAATTGGCAACACTTCATATATACAGATTTGTATCTTGGGTTTCTTAATAACATTATCCCAATTGTTATAACTACTGAAATTTTTGTAAGTATACTGGGCATTGTGATAAACACTTTATATAGTATATTCTTAATCCTCACAACAGACCTACAAAACAGGTACTGTTGTTATCTCCATTTTACAGATAAGAAAGTTCAGTTTAGAAAGATTAAATTGTTGAATAAGTTGACAAATATCGTGGAGCTAATAGCAAATGATAGAACTAGGATTTGAACTAGGTGGCACAGTGGTTAAGAGCTTGGCTGCTAAGCAAAAGGTCAGCAGTTCGAATCCACCAGCCTCTCCTTGGAAACCCTATTGGGTAATTCTACTTCTGCCCTAAGGGGTTACTATGAGTTAAAATCAACTCGACTACGAGTTCGGGTTTTTTTGTTTGTTCGTTTGTTTAGTCTTAACTCCAGAGCCCTTGCTCTTAGCCACTGTCCTTCCTATATAATGTAAGGTTTTCTCCCATTTAATATCTGCTCTCCAAAAAATGGAATTTGTCAATAGCAGCAAAATGTAAACAAGCTATGAGTTAATTTAACCTTTCCTGTCATTGAGCATTTAGGTTGTTTGCTATCTTTTATCATAAACGTTCTCTTTATATAAATTGTTATATATTCATCTCTGTTTATCACTTTAGAAGCACTTCGTTAAAATACAATAACTGACTCAAAATGTAAAGTCTCATAATACGTATTGCCAAATTGCTTTCCAGAATATATGTACCAATTTCTATATTCATGCTCTCAGTCTATGAGAATACGTGTTCATTATTGTTTTTAATCTTACCAATTTGATAGCTGAAGATTACATGATTTTATTGGCATTTTGTAGGTTTATAATGAGATTTAACATTTTTGTTATATTTGTCCAGCTTTGTTTCTTCTTTTATAAACTGCTTGTATTTTGTTCAGTTTTCTTTTGACTCAGTAGCCTCTTTTTAAAGACTGATTGTAATCACAAAGAGGAAATTAAAGAATTGTTTGTCAGGAAATAATTTTGGAAGGGTAAGATTTAGGTTTTAGCTGTGTCATTTTGACACAGATAATCAATTAGTTTTCTCTTTTCTAAAATTAACTAACATAATATAGCTCAATTATTTCATCACTGTCACTCTTAACAACAGAGGTCAAGTTCAAAAACACATCCTCAATCGAATACATGAAGTTAATAAAATACAAACAATTATTTTAACAAACTAGTTTTGCCCTTTGTGAAATTTTGTTTTTTCATAGCTAATGTTTGATAGTTTATTTTCTATCTTTTTCTTACAGAATGTTCACTGTTAAATATTTTATGGGTAGAAACCTGTTGAACCTCAGTAATTTAGAATTAGTGGTCTATTCATAGATTAAAACCTTGCAAAATAATTTGTAATTAAGGCTTTGAATCCACATAACTACTCTTGGTAGTCATTTTTTATAAAATACCAAATACACATCACTACTTCAATCCTATTTACAGTGTTTTTACTTGGCAAACTCTTTTTTCCCATAGTAATTTCAAGGAAAACATCCTAGCATACAATTAATGTGAATTATACTTGATAATCTAGACATTTAAAGCATAAACTTTGCTGATCTGTAGAGCTCAACTTCTTCTCCAGTGTTCAAGATAGACTTTTTTTCAGTTGCCCTTAATCTGCAACCCTTTTCAGAGCCCAAATCCTATTGGCAAGTGAATTGTTTGGCATGTGGCTTGTATTTTCCCATAGAAACATTCATTTGCATAAGTGGTTCTTAATTAGTGGCAGTTTTGGTCCCTAAGAGACATTTGACTATATCTAAAGACATTTTTGGTCATTACAGTTTGAGGGATGCCACTGACATCAGGTGAATCAAGGCCAGGAATGATGCTACAATGCACAAGATGGCCCCCACAACAAAGAAGTATCTGGCCCAGAATCTTAACAGTGTAGAGATTGAGAAGCCCTCATTTACATGATATTTGAGTGTCTACTAACTGCCTGCCAGGCACTATGCTGGGGATGGGGGATACATGGATAGAAAATTATGATCTTAGCACTCCGGGAATTTACATTATAGTTAGAAAACAAAGAATTAGACAAAATATAACATGAAAATTCATATAGTAGTGGTATGAAAATTGATATAGAGGAGCAATGATGAAGTCTGCCTGAGGGAATTAGGGATATCCTCAAAGAAGTGACTCTGGAACTGTTGCTGTTGTTGTTTAGCTTTTATTTAAATTTACAAAAATAGTGCACAAATAGTATAGGCACAGCTTGATGAATTTTCAAAAACTGAACCATGTAACTGGTACCTCAAGCAAGAAACAAGACTGTTATCAGCATCACAGAAAACCCACCTTGTGCTCCCTTCCAGTCACAACCCAGCCCTCAAAAATAACTACTGTTCAGACTTCTAACACCATAGATTACTTTTGTTTTGTTTTTTTAATTAAACTTTACATAAATGGAATCATTTAGTTGTTCTCTTGTCTCTGGATTTCTTTCCTCAACATTATTTGTAAAATTCATATTGTTGCATGTAGCAGTTCGTTCATTCGCATTACCATGCAGTAGTCCATTGTATACCAATATTTATTAATCCATTCTACCGTAAAGGCACAATGGCTGAAATCATAAGTCTGCCAGTAGGTCAGTATGTCTAGAGAAGGGATTTTGTGGGAGAAGTGGCAAGAGAAGAGACTGGAGAGGTGGGTAGAGGTCAAATGATGGCAGGTCTCTGTGTCATATAAAAAGCAATTTAATTTTTTTTTGTAGGAAATGTAGCATTTTTGAAAGATATTAAACAAGGGATGAATATAATGATACTTCCATTTTAGAGGACCACTTTGGCAGCAGAATACAGAATTACAAGAGTAAACTCAGCTATAACACCAATTAGGAGGTTATTAGAACGATTCAAACCTAAATTAGGGCAATGCAGGTGAGGGTAGAAAGGGATAAATGACTTGCTGGATAGAATCAACAGCATTTTATTTATTTATTTATTTTATTGTACTTCAGGTGAAGGTTTACAGAACAAATAGTTTCTCATTAAACAGTCAGTACATGTATTGTTTTATGACATTGGTTAACAACCCCACGACATGTCAACACTCTTCCTTCTCGACCTTGGAGGACTTTTTTTTTTTTTTTTGATGAAAATGTACATAGCCAAAGTATACACCATTTCAGAAATTTCTACATGTACAATTCAGTGACATTGATTACATTCTTCCAGTTGTGTCAACAGCATTTTTTGACTAAATGAGTATTGAGGTTTCAGAGAGTAGTTTCTTGAGCCAACTTCTGAAAGCCTGTGTATGTTACTGCAATATGAAATGTGTGCAATAAAGAAAAATATTAGAACCCAATTTAGTACTTAAAATTGAATTCAAAATAACTTTAAATTTTATCTTTAATGTTCAAACTTGTGGGAAGCAGATATACTTAGTTGAGAATGATAGTCTAGACTTTTTTCTGTTTTTTTTTTTCTCTGTTTTTTATTTGTTTTTATTTTAATTTAAAACATGTGGCTTCCTTTTTTGTTGTTGTAAGATTTCACTATTCTTACATTTAGCCATGACTGAGGTGGTTTTCGGCTCATGAGACGGGACTGTGTGTGTGTGTGTATGTGTGTGTGTAATAGCGAGAGAGTGAGAAACACAATGAGAGTGCTAAAAGCAATAATTGAGAGAGCAAAGGAAGAAAGGGGTTAAAATACAGCATCTGTATAAATGACAAAGAAGTTGTCTAAAGTGGAATTAACTGAGTTCCTAGTAGTTATCTCTAGGTGAGGAGGTTAGTGTCTGTTTTAATTTTGTTTGTTCATGCATCCCTAAGGAGAATAAAGGCATATTCAAAGTCGTGAGACAATAGCATCACTTCAAAGATGTAATGCTGTCTATCTGGAACAGTAGTCAAGCTAGTTGTGACCTGGAGAATAAATGCAATTAGCTTTTGATAAGTAGAGCACTGCTGTCTTAGTTATCTAGTGCTTCTGTAACAGAAATTCACAAGTAGATGGCTTTAACAAACAGAAATTTATTCTCTCACAGTTCAGGAGGCTAGAAGTCCGAATTCAGGGTACCAACTTCAGGGGAAGGCTTTCTTTCTCTGTTGGCTCTGAGGGAAGGCCCTTGTCATCAACTTCCCCAGTCAAGGAGCTTCTCAGCACAGGGACCCTGGGTCCAAAGGATACACTGTTCTCCTGGCTCTTGTTTCTTGATGGTATGAGGTCCCCGTGTCTCTCTGCTCACTTCTCTCTTTTATATCTCAAAAGAGATTGGCTTAAGACACAACCTAATCTTGCAGATTGAATCCTGCCTCATTAACATTACTGCCACTAATCCCATCTCATCAACATCATAGAGATAGGATTTACAACACATAGGAAAATCACGTTAGTTAACAAAATGGTGGACAATCACACAATACTGGGAATCATGGCCTAGTCAAATTGATACACATATTTTGGGGGGACACAGTTCAATCCATGACAACTGCCTACCAATGTTTTCAAAGATGAAGACCTCTTTCTAACATTTAAAAAAAAAAAAAAAATTTAGTGGAACACTGACCTAGTAGAAATTATACCTTATTGTCTGTTGGTTGGGGAAAAAACACACAGTGATTTTTTTTTATTATTATTACTGTCAATTCCATAAGTTTTTTTAGATAAATTGGTATTTTATTAATTGGAATATCTATATTCATGAAAAATATAGTATCCATATGGAAATTGTTATTTATTAATTGTATAATCAGTGCTTCTCACATTAACTAGAGGATACTTTTTGATTGCTCTGAGATAGCCAAGTTCTTCCTCCACGAATTAAGAACCAGAGGCGTATTCTCAAACTTGTTTTTTTGTTGTTGGTTTGTTTGTTTAAACATTGGGAGCATCTGTACTTGGTCCAAATGTTTGTAATTTCTAAATTTTATGCTTTTACTTAGTGCATTTATTGTAGTCTCTTTTAAATCATGTAAAGGGTTATCTTTATACTAATTTGTTTTGAAAATTTCAAAAGAATATGGATCATTATAATAGCAACAGAGTAAAGTACATCTGCATTATTTAAGTTTTAGGAAGAAGCATGGATTTCTTCTCTGATTTTATTTATTTATACATAATAAAATATACCCATTAGTCTACAACATAGATTCAGAGATGAAAATCCTATGCTAGAGGGGGAAAAAAAATCATGAAGCTACTTTGCATTTGCTTCTACTTTTTTGTGTCAGGTTTTTTTGTTTGGTTTAGTCATTGTGTTTTTGCCTCCCATGAGTCCATGAGAAAATTAAAAGCATGGCAATTCTCTAGAAACTTTTTCTTTTTTGCCTCTTAGTTTTTGTGTCATATCTCATCATACTAATTTCAGATTATCCCCAAACGAAGTTGCAAAATAGACACTTAAAAATTTTTTAAAGTATTTTTGGATCATCTTGTACTAAAGAAAATTTTCAGACTTTTCTAGTCTTAAATACGTGAGAAATAATTAAAATGAAATTAACTGGGACAAAGATTAAGATCCATAATCCAGATACCTGTTAAATTCAAAGGACCATATAACCTACCAACCTGTAATTGCAAATCATTATAGTCCAAATAGTCAGTCATTATAGGAATGGCTAAATACTGTTAGTGGTACCTCTTAATACTCTTCAGTCATCAGTCCAAACCTGAAGCCTCTTTCTGAGCTCGCTTCCCTTTCTGATTCCTTTCATGAATCATGGAAAAATGAGAGGAATAGAATACGCCTTTCCCTTTTTCTCCAATTTATTACCGTAGATGCCTGAATGGGAGATAACATTAAATATAATATGATACCACTATTTTTCCAACGAGAAGATCCAAAAGAGGGGGGATTGCCCATCTTAAATACTGCATGTCGCCTTTTAGAGATTTAGGTAAAATAGTAAAATACTCAAGTCGCTAATTTAAAATACAAATTTAAAACCGCAAAGAAAACAATATATTATTTAAGAAAGTTAAATTTTTTCATGGAACTTTTTAAAAGATTGTATTCAAATTCTACACTCTCTTTTAATTTATCTAAAACTTTTCCATGGCACATCATCCTTAATTCTTAGTTATTAAGATGTAGCATTTTAAAATTTTGTATTTTAAGGTTTTGCTAGAAATTTTATTCCAAACCTCAAGTACCCATTTGCCTAACAACAGTACAGTTCCTTTTTTTTATTTCATCCTATAAGTATATCATCCTAATATTCACAATATAACCTTATACCATATTGCTTTTTATTAATCTTTTCTGACAGGCATTCTTTATAAGCATCTAAAACTAGTATCAGCAGAGAGATCTTTTAGGCTAATGGGCCTTCATCAAACAGTACTTTTTATTAAAAATAAATAAAGAGAATGGAATATGATATGGGAGTCTTTATAAGGCAGCTCCTTTGCTGAGGAGTGATTTTTGTTTTAAAAAAAAAAACTTGCCTTGTTGAAGTTAAAATACGGGGACATGATTGTGATTTTGTGCTGTACATGTATATTCAGCCTCATCTCAACTCTTTGTACTAAATAAATAATACATAATTCTGAATCAAAATAAACTTTAGAATGCATTTAGGAAATACGTATGTCACTATAATAGCCCGAAATGATGGACCAGGCTTACTTGTCTTCAAATTAAAGTGAAAAGATGTTAATAGAGAACTACCTTGATTCCCACCATCTGTCGATTGATAAACTAGCTATTTCCGAATGTTAGGGAAAGAAAGAGTGAGAGAGTAGAAAGAAGGAAGCATGAGGTATTACGAGTGAGTTTTATCAGAACTTAAATACTAGGTAATACCTTATTCCTTGTTGCTTAAACTGTGTCTTAACACAGACAGGATGAAGAAAACATCCCAACTCGTCTATAAAGAAAGCAAACTTAGGTACCAAAATGGAATAAATGTAACACCATAGAGACTGTAGACATAATCATATATGAAGATAGATGTAGAAATATGAAAATAATATACACATACCTGATACAGTCATACATTTAACGATGTATATACCTTTCTAAAGTAGGGTTTATTTTAAAATTGATGGACAGTCCGGAAGACCATAATTGATGTCACTGAATTGTGCATGTAGCAATTTTTGAAATGGTGTATCTTTGGCTATGTGTATTTTCACCAAAAAAAAAAAAAAGAGGCTGAGAAGTTAGAGGGTTGATATGTTGTGGGGTTGTTAACCAATGTTATAAAACAACAAGTGTACTGACTGTTTAATGAGAAACTATTCGTTCTGTAAACCTTCACCTAAAGTACAATAAAAAATTAAAAAAATTTTTGATGGACAGTCAATTTTAGATAATCATTAATTCCATTGGTATCATTATTAAGTTAATCGGAAAAAAATCATACGATCATCCTGGTATATGCCCAAAAGGCATAAAATTCAGTATCTTTTTTCTGGTTAAAATAAAATACATAGTAAAATAGAATTAAAGAAATTACTTAAGCATGATAAAAAGTATTTGTCATAAAAACCAACAGATATAAGAAAACTGAAACACTGTATGAGTCTTACTACATTTGGGAACAAGAAAAAGATAGTGAGTGTCACCACTATTACTTGTCCAAGAAATTCTAGCCAGCCCAGTAAAGAAAAAGAAATAAGAGGTTTGAATATTAGAAAGGAAGAAACTCTATTATCTTTATATAGATAATAGATTTTATACACACACACACACACACACACACACACACACACACACATACATATATAATTGTTCACCTAGAAAACTAAAGATCGTCAGTTGAGAAAGTATTAGAATCCAAAAGACATCATCAAGGTATCTGAGTACAAGAGTATTTTATTTTATAAAAACCTATATTCTTATATTATTTTAGTAACAACTCACCAGAAAATGTAATAAGAGAAATACCTCATTTGCAACTGCAGAACAAAAGACAATTATATGATACCTAAAAGTATAAGACTTAAGGATTTGCTTGATCTAAATAAAGACAACTTTATTGAAGGGCATAAAATATAACTTGAATGAATAAGAAAGGAGTCATACCATGTTCTTAGCTACAAATATTCTTTTGAAATTGTTAATTTTCCTTAAATTGATAAATTTAATATAATTCTCAGTAGACATTTTTGGGGGAACATTCCAAGTTGATTCTAAATGTCATTTAAAAACAAGAAATGTATAAAAATAGCTAGAGATTGTTTAAAAAAAATAAAACAATGGGGGGCCTTACTCTACCAGAAGTAAATGTGTAAGGCACGGTAATTAAAATATTTTAATACATTATAGGAAAATGAAGTAGGAGATAAATGCAACCAAATGATCTTTCATTAAACATATCTATGTGTAAAATTGGAATTTAACATGTTAGAAATGTGGCATTTCAGACCATTGGAGGAAAGAAGGATCAGTCAATATAAGGTGTTGAGAAAATTAGGTACTCATTTGATGGAAAAGATTGATCATAGTACACAAAATTAAACTATAGATAAATTAAGTATTTAAATGTTAATAACTATAAATTTATGAGTAAAAAATTAAGAGTTTATTTTTATAATCTCTAGATAAAAGAAACCTTTCTAGGTGAGACATGAAACCCAGAAAATAGGACTACTTATATAAACATTTAAAGCCTCTTAATGGGAAATGACAGCTAAGGAAAATTAAATTATAAATGTCAAATTTAAAAATTAATATTTGCAGTAGACATGACTGCCAAAGGGTTAATATTTTCAATATATAAAGTTTTCTAACAATTCACTAAGAAGAATATGGCTACCATTATAGAGTAGTAGGCAAAGGTTACATAGGTAGTTTGCAGGGAAAAAAAAGCAAGTTGCTTTTAAATGTGTACTAAGTATAACTAGTAAGATATGTAGATTTAAAAATAATACATTGCTTTTTGCACATAAGATAGTTAACTATTTAAAATCGAGATTGCCTGGGTTTGGCAAGATTTTGGAGAAAAGAGCACCGTTGGGATTATAAATTGGTGCACTTTTTGTACAGCAGTCTGGCAATATGTCTCAAAATTTCAGTGTAATGACTTAAAAGACATCCATTTAAGAGATCATTTAAAAGTTGAGCAGCTTACAAATAGCGTACGACCTGGCATAATGGTTGATTTGGTACTTTGAGAGACTTTCCCACTTTCAAAAACTTAGAAAAAGGACATACCCTATAAGGGATACCGTGAAAAAGGATAGGCACTATGAGCCTTCAAAATCTACTCCCTAAAAATATCATGAGTTTAAGGTCAGAGCAGCAGGGAGCAGGAGTCAAAACTGTGGGAAGTCAGGAGTTGGGAAAGGGGGATGCCCTGAGGACAGATGCCTGTAGCAGCTCTGCTGTTGGGACACTTATCATTGGGCAAGCAGCAGTGTGTGAATTTCAGCAGGGAATTCCCAGAGACTCTGAGACCCTTGAAACCCTGGTGATGTAGTGGTTAAGAACTACAGCTGCTAACCAAAACGTCGGCTGTTCAAATCCACCACGCACTCCTTGGAAACCCTGTGGGGCAGTTCTCCTCTGTCCTTTGGGGTCGCTATGAGTCAGAATCGACTTGACAGCAATGGGTTGGGTTTGGTTTTGATGCTGAGACCCTTGAAGAAGGCTGAAGTGGAATCAGTCCGTGGTGCCCCTCTGATCAGAGGTAGAGGCAGAAGTATATTTTTTCCAAAGGAAAATTTCCCCAATTTAGATCAGCAGAAATCCAACAGATTATTAAGATCAAGCAATGAATGTACTATCAAAACTCGACAAGCACAGTCAAGAGTCAACAGAACCATTGATCAGTAGATTAAAAACTCAAAAGGATTACAGCTTTTATAACTGTCATTTAAGAAATATAGAACAACTATAAATAACATAAAAGTGGAAATTAATAAAATAGAAAACATAAAAACGAGAGGTTCAAAAATGCGAAAAGGTGTTCTTTGAAACACCTAGTAAAATAGAAAAACTTGTGGTGAAATCAATCCATAAAAATGAAAGAAAAGGCACGAAAATAAAAGAGTTCATAGTTACAGATACAGAAGAGATCTTTGTAAATAATGAAACAATACCTTGAATAACATTATGCCAATATTCTAAAATAGTTCCACAACAATAACAAGCACCAGGCCCAGATGGTTTTGCATGTGGAATCTAGCCAGTTTTTAAGGGTCTAATTTCAGTTTTATACAAAGTACTTCAGAGAACAGAATAGGAAGCAAAACTCATTCTAAGAGGCTTTAAAACCTTGATACCAAAACCAGGTGAAAACAGTGGAGGAAAGGAAAATATAGGCTAGGTTCTCTCAGGAACAGAGATGCAAACATCCTAAACAAAATATCAAATTAAATTCATCAGTGCTTCAAAAAGGTAATTCATTCTTTAAACTGTTTATCACAACCGTACAACATATTAAAAAGTCTGTATCACTTACTACATTAATTGTATGAAAGAAGAATCACAAAATCATCTCTATAAATGCAGAAAAGGTGTATATATAATTCAGCATCTATTCTCTCAAAACCTTTTAACCATCTAGAAACAGTAACATAGCTACAAAAAAAGTCTATACTAGGATCATTTTAATAGAGAAATACAGAAGCATTTGAAGAATCTTCTTTAAAAACTGGAATAAAATAAGGAGATCCACCATCCCAGCTTCTATTAGTCATTTTCCGAGAGATTCTGGTGAATACGATAAGAACAAGTAAAATAAATAAAAGATGTTAGGATTGAAAAGGAAGGATCAAAACTGTCTTTATTTTCAGATAATATGATTGTCTAAAGAGAAACCCTAAAGAATTTAATTTTAGAATTAGAGTTTAGCTTGTGCTATAAAAACAGTTAATAAATACCAGTTTTATTTCCTTACATCGACAACAAACCTAAGTTTTAAACAGCTTATAGTAGTGACAGAAACCGTAAGGTACCTAGGAATAAATCTAAGAAAGGAATAAAGGGCCAAAGATGAAAGGTGGTAGAGACTTGCTAAACAGATATCAACACTTAATTAAAACAATGTGGTAAAAGCAGAGATTGAGAGAGACAACTTAGACGAATGAACAGATTAAAAGGCCAGTAACACCCTTACCCACATATATAATTTTGATATTTGACATAAGAGGCATTGTAGTTCAATGGAGATGAAGGGTCTGTTCAATAAATGTACTAGGACAATTGGTTATCCATATTGAAAAAAAGAAAAGAGATTAGATCCCTGCTTTAAACCATATACAAAAATAATTACTGATGGAAAAATTCTTCACTGTGTTAAGCAAAATTTAAAATGAAAATGTAGGAGAATATTGTTGTGACTTGGGGGAAGAGAGATTTTTATAACTAAATATGATACCCATAAAGTAACAGATTGATAAATTTTATTATCCTAAAATTAAGAACTTGTATTCATCAAAAATCACATATAAAAAGTGAAAAGATAAACCACAAACTGGAGATAATATTTGTGACACATGTAACTGATAATGGAATCATGTCCAGGACATATAAAATCTACAATCGATAATAAGATAAACAATCCAGTTGAGCAGAAGACGTCAACAGGCATTTCACTAAGGAGGAAATAAGTGACCAATACACATATGAAAAAATGCTCAACCTCATTAAAAATTAAACAATTGCTAGGTAGGATCACGATGAGATACCATTTTATACTCACAAGAAAAAATGTTGGATAAGATGTGTTAATAATAATAATAATAAATTGTGAAATATTCACACAACAGAATTTTTGTTCAGCGGAGAATGTAAAACAAAATAGATATATTTTAGAAAAATAATATTGAGTGATAAAAGCAAATCCCAGAAGATTGCATCCGGTGTGATACTATTTTTATAAAACTCAAAAATAACCAAAACTAACAGCATATTGTTTAGGCATAAATATTTGATAAAATAATTTTTACAATAAAAGGAAATGTTAGATAAAATTGAGGATAGTTCTTCCTTTGGAGGACAGTGGAGTAGGATAAGAAAATGAGTACATAGGAGTTCATTTATCATTGTGCTTTATAATTTACATATATGTTACATATATCCTTATGTATATATCAAATACATTTTTTTAAAAAGATAAAGAAAAAACAACACTAAAGAAAATAGTATAAACTAAAATCCCATTTATCTTAAACCCTATATGTTTACATAATCAGTAAAAATATCTGGAAAGAGATTTAATAATGGTTACCTCTGGGATTGTTAAGGGTCAGCTTTGCTTTCCATATTTTTGTTTCCATTTTACAGTGGCCATGTAGTATTAGAAAAAAAGTAATATTTTTCAAAAAACATTTATTCAAAATCTATTCAGAAACATTTTCAAGAGCTAAATAGACCTCAAAAATGTAATTTTGATGCAATTTTTTATGGGTATTCATGAAATACAGACATTCTATTGGAAATTATTTTGTACAGGTTTTCATTTTGCAGTGTATATATGTGAATTGCTGGCTTTGAGATTCACAATATAATACAGAAACTTGTTCTAAAATTTTGGATACAGAGCACTTAGACCGTATTCACTATGTCACAACAACAATAATACCAAATCCGAGGATGCCATGTGTCCATTACACTTGTGATTTATATTAAAAGTTATGGAATGTTTTGTTGAATGAAGATAGCATTTGATTTGGATACAGAGATAGTTCCTCAGTATCTTACATTCCTCAAACCTAGTAATTATGTTTGACTTTATTTACTAATAGTTAAATAAAATAATTATATTTTAAAAGTGAATTAAATATCTTAAATATTCTTTTTTTCCCTAATGTATTTAATATTTAAATTTTTCTATTGCTATCTGCCTCCTCACTTTGATATTTTGTGAAGCAGTTTTTTAAAATCTTTATTCACATAGTAAAAACAGTATATATTTTTAAATATAAAAATAACTCATTGCCATCAAGTTGATCCCAACTCACAGCGACCCTATAGGACAGAGTAAAACTTCCGCATAGGGTTTTCAAGGCTGTAAATCTTTATGGGAGCAGAGCACCAGGTCTTTTCTCCCCCAGAGAGGCTGAATTGTCAACCTTTCCGTTAGCAGTTGAGCACTTAACCATTGTGCCACCAGGGCTTGGAGAATATAAAATAGTATATTAGAAGTTTTGCTTTTCACATGTAGTAGTTTTGCCTCTCACAATAATTTTGCTAACTGTTTAATCGAAAAACTAAAAAATCTTGAGAGCAATCCATAGAATGGTTTTAATACTCATTTTTTACCCTAATGTTACACTGATACTTTAAACAAAAGCAATGTCCTTTTATCTTTATAGATTTATACCCAGAATATATCATATTAGACTCAAAATACTATACTGTCTCTTATTGCCCTGAGATAACAACTAAGTAATTCGAAGGTTATTTTTCAATTATGAAACCGTCATATCATCTTTTGTCCCTTGTTTTAAATGATCTTTATTGCTTTTAGCAGGTTAATGTTTTAGATTTCTATTAATTACTATTAATTTAGCTTCTTAACCTGCATCTCTCAAACAATGACACAAGAATAATTCAGATTTATCTCTATTTTTATAAATGACTTTAAGAATAGAATTGCATCTGCCCCGATTGATTTAGGCCAGACTTATATTGAGATGCTAGAAATGAATACTATGTCATAAGTTCAAAATATTTTTTCCTTATTTCTTCCAAGTTTAGACAGCTGTTGTTTCCCTTTGATGTTTTCTTGTCACTGCTGCTGATGGTCAAAGACAGGAAGATTAAGAAAATTGTCCCTTGCATAAATCCCTCGTTTTGCAATATAGAAAGCTTTAAAAAGTATAGAATTTGCAGAAGTTATGGAATTTGAAATTGTTCTGAGAAATCACAAAAAGTCTCATAGCTTCTGGGCAACTTGTGTCAAGAAAGAAAGAAAACTTCTCAGGGAGACCAGGACATAACAGAATCTAGTGTTGCCATCCTCCACGTCCCCACCCATCTTTCTTTGCTAACCTGTCCTTAGAGGCAAAGCTAGTTAGGTATAGAAGAACCCTACCCTCCCTATTCCAGTGCTTGAGCAAAACGTCCATCTACCCGGCTTATTGTTCCTGCTATGGCACTTTCTTCTCTGGACACTTAATTTTTATTATGTGAAGATAAATCAAAAAGAGGACCTGAGTTAACATCTGTTCATAATTATCTTAATATAAAATAGTACTACCTGCATACCAAATCTCTCAGGTTAGTTTTATAAACCTGAAATTGGTTAATTCTTGAATTTCGTTTAGCTTTTGCATATCCTGAGCCACTCTTAGGGATACAATTTCTGGAGCATGTCATTGGGTTAAAATGAACTGCAAGGCAATTTTGAAGGAATAATTGTTATAATGAGCAACCTCTGTGTGTATGTGTGTGTGTGTTAATGGGATGGTCATTTCTATCCATTCTGCATTCTGAGCAGATGATAGGATTTGCTCAGTAACAGGTACAAACAACTTCTTCCTCCCCGCTCCCAGCAGATGCTGCTGGCCATTGGGTGGGTTTCAACCAGCAACCTTTAGGTTAGCAGTTGAGTGCAAACTGTTTGTGCCACTCGTAGGTCTTGTTTATGTAATGAGCTACCTGATTATATGCTCCATGGTCTAGATGTTATGAAAGTGTCTGGGCTATTAATTACAGAGCTTAAATTACAGATCCTGATTCTGACATATTAGTCCCAAATTCCATGCCAAACACATACACACATACATGTAGATTATGATTCCTTGTAAGAATCTCATAATTATAGAATAAAGTATTTCTTTAAGCTTTCAAATTAGAGTATATATACTGACCAAAAAAAGATCTTCATTTGCAAAATTAAAAAAAAAACTTATTTAATTTTTTAAAATAATTTTTTATGTTCTTTCTGCATTCCAGTGGTGTTAACCTCTTTCAGTGACAAGGGATAACTGAACCTCTTTTTCGAACAGTTAAAAAAAAATTCGCCTCTGATTTTTTAGGTCTTTTGTTTAAGAATTTCTCTCCCAATGTAATAAAGATAAAAGAGTTTTGTTCATCTAACTTGTATCTATTTTATTTAATAAATAATGTTTTATTTTTTCTTTTGTATTTCTTCTAGGTTGTAACTCAGTTTTTTATCCATTTTTGTATTTGTAGAGACTCTTACGGGAAGATTTTTCTACTATGAAGTATAATGATGGTTGATTAAAAATGATTATTATGATTAGTGTGAGCAGCAGAGTGGAACAATGCCTCTTTCTTTTGCCCTGTTTAACACCATCTTGAGTCTTATTCCCATCCTGACCAGACAAAAAGGCACAGGCTGCTGTTGTTTTTACAGCTATAATTTTTAATGTATGATCATTATAGAAATTTCAAAAATGATATAAACTTATTTTGCTTACCAATTTAGCAATGTATTTTACCACAAATAGTTATGGATGCTTGCTTTTATATTATCATCTTTGCTTAGGTACATAATTACATTGCTGTTTTCCATTGGTTTAAGAAAAACCTTAAATCCAGAAGGTGTTATTAGTTCTTTTTTCTTAACAAGCTATTTTCAAGCTTCTCACAACCCTTTTCCTTTCCAGTTGTTGAGAGGTTTTATGGTAATGTCCAAAACTATATTCCTGGTAATTGGCATCTGCAAATCTGCTGCTTCTTGGTAAATCTTCATTAAGTTTTCAAGACTTGCTGACAGGATGCATTCTTCAGACATCTTTTGGTAACTATTCATACACATTCAAAAACAGACCTACTCATGCCTTCTAGTCTACAGTGCTTCTGATAAGAACTATTTAGTTTTGACAATTGCTTTGACAACACTCCATAACAGTAACCTCTACAACATAGATGGCTTTAGAGTTTGTGCTTTAATACAAATAATACCTGTTGCCATCAAGTTGATTCTGACTTATAGCAACCCTGTAGGACAGACTAGAACTGTCCCATAGAGTTTCCATGGTAATAATCTTTATGGAAGCAGTCTGCCACATCTTTATCCTGTGGAGCAGCTGGTGGATTTGAACTGAAGACCTTTTGGTTAGCAGCTGAGCACTTAATCACTGCACCATTATGGCTTCCTAATACAAATAATAGTACCCAAGATTTCTTGAGTACTTGCTATGTGTTAGGGGTGATGCTGAGCATTTTATATGTTCTATTGTATTTAAGCAGAAGGATAGAAATATCCCTCCTATGTCTAAATAGATGAAAAATAGCTTTCTAAGCTGAGAACACATAATATTAGATTAATGATTTAAAATCAGAATTGGAGTCTAGGCCTGAGTTCCCTTCTGGAGTTCTCTATTGATTTACTTTGACTTTAGTCATAGAATATATTGGTGCCTCTTTCATCACTTAGAAAAAGAGAAGTAGTAAAATATGTCTCCTTGTATTATGTAAATATGTTAAGTATTTAAATAGAAAATATCTGTAGATGTTTTATAAGAAAGGCATCATAAATCTTTAGGTGTATGTATTTCTTCTGTTATCGAATTCTGTAGCTTAGTGTTCGTGTTTGGCTCTTCAATATGGTGAATAAGAGAAATAAGAACGATTTCAGTGCATTATAAGTTGATATGACATATAACATTGTCATACTTTGCATTATAAATATTGTGACATTCTTTTAGTTAACCGAAAATTCTTTATGCTGTTACCATTTTAGTCATATAAGTAGGGTAGCATTACCTTCTTTCTACAAATGGAAAACTGAGAAATAAATGTCAGGAAGAATGAGAGCAAAAGCTGGTGTTCGTTTCATATGTGAATAATGCATGACTGTTAGGTTATTAGGTTATAGATGAGAAATAAAAAGCATAATCCTAAAGTGAGAAGTTAGTAGCTTTAAAAATCAGTGTTTAGATAAGCATGTCTGTAGAGAGCAGTTTACTTAATTCAGACTATAGCATGTCATGTTGTTCTTAGGTACCATAGCATCGAGATATATATGCACATACATTTTTCTCTCACACTTACTCTTAGAACGTCTACTTAGTTAAGCTTATCTCAACAAAATGGAAATACTAGA
Organism: Dugong dugon; assembly: GCA_030035585.1. Lineage (NCBI taxonomy): Eukaryota > Metazoa > Chordata > Mammalia > Sirenia > Dugongidae > Dugong > Dugong dugon. Next base: position 74,549,236 of record CM057472.1, read on the forward strand.
TTTCTTTGCTTTTAGGAAATACTGTACTCATTTTCCTCTTTCCCAGTTGATGCCAGTTTTAAAACTACTGAGGGTAACAAAATGCAACACCTTATAGTAACAATGAAATAGAAAGGGGCTACCTTTTATTTTTCTCTCTTCTAAGCAGTTCTCCCAGTCATTCTACTTCCTTTACCTTACCTCTTTCCTCTTCCTCTCACTTTGTCATGTGTGCCTGTTTTGGGTGAGAATCCAGTTTTGCAGAAAGAGAACTTTAAGATGTAATAATTACATGTTTCTAATATGAATGCTTTCTTAAGAAGCCACCGTTGAGAATTACCACACCTCTGGGCAAAAGAGCAAAGTTTTATACTTTCTAAAATCAGTTGACAGCAAGCCTTTTGCAAATAGTGCTTATGAACCCAAAGTAGGAGTTTGTTTCTTTTATTCTTAATTAAGATGTTTAAGCACAGCCGAAAGTGTATTGTTGCATGAACATTAAAATCTTGCATTGCTTTAAGTAAGCCAAGTAATTATGTGATCATTAATATAGTAGAAATCTAATGTATAGATTTTTTTTTTAGGGCAGCCATTATATTTCTGCCTCTATCACACACTACTAACCACATAAGAAAAAACAACTGGAGCAGAGATGCTGGGTGATATATTCACCAGGTCACTGATCAGACAGCAGCCTTTCAGTGCAATTCCAAATCAGATCACCTTTTTCAGACTTGACAAAAAAAAAATTTTTCTCATATCTACATTTCAACTTCTGAGGAACAGGAATTAAAATAATGTTTTTTTAATATGTACCTAATACCCTACCATTAGGGAGAATGTAATGCCAAAAATTAATAAATATATATTACAGATATAAAAATGCTAATAATCAATAGAAATACCACTCTTCTTTCATCTTTCCCTAGAATGGAATGTAAAGTAGTACTATTTATGTAAGTTGAAACTGAAGATAAGCATTTTTGTGAAAATCTCACGTATAAAACTCTTTTCTTGTTTTTCTTGGTATTGAGTTTGATAATTTGCTTATCAAATTGATATTTAAAGAAGGAAAGTAATGTGAAAATAACTCAATATGTAAAGGGAGAAGTTGTAATGCTAAGGAGTGTTCACTACTGTAAACTGGAATTGGTTATCGAACAAGGGTTAAGGTCTAAATAAATCCTTATGTTGACCCAGATAAATTGGTTGGTTTGGTTTAGAGGCTATGTTATACAAAAAGTAATTATCTTTAAACTCTAAAACTTTGCCTAGCACAATGATATATTCCCTCCGTGAAACTTAAGGGAACTGAGACGAACTGTGGGAACAGCAGAATCTTTACTTCCCATCACATGCCACTGTATGTGCTCATTGAACGGAGTGGAGGATGAAATTGCCCACAGTATTTAAATTTTTATTCTTTCTGTCTTGCTTTCTCCCTATGATTATACTGTCTCCTTTTCCCTTTCATCACAACCAGATCTTTTTAAAATATTGTACAACTTGAACTCAAGAACAAAATGGAGTATCTCCTCTCCACACCAAAAGCTTTCTGCTTCTTCCAGAAGATGCAGGTATTTAAGAAGGTTAAAACCTCAAGGAAAATATATACATTAATAATACGATCTTATCTCCAGAGTTAAAACTACCTTGATTTCTTGGTTACATCATCTCCATCTTAGTAGCAGTGGTCTTTAACCCCTTAATCACCCTGTTATGATACACTGATGTATTCGGATTGTTTGAGGACTGTTTTGCAACTAATATAAAAGTAATAAAAGCAGAAAATGTGTATTTTTAATTAGAATAAATTCAATGCTGCCCTTATACTTCCATGCTACTCTGTTTATTGAATGAGAGAAGAAAGCAGTATGTTTATAGCTGGTGCTCCAGAAACATCCCTGGGAGTTTGTCATGTACATAAACTTTCTCCATCATATTTAGTCTTGAGGAAAAATATGTATATATATAAATAATAGCTCCTTTGTACCCTAGTAAACTTTATAGGGGCAGCCTCTGAATTGTTTTTTTAAAACCCTTTTTTAAAATGTAAATAAAATCAAATGTGTTTACCCTTTGATGGGTAGAGTCAGGAAAATTTAATTAACTGCCATTAAACTGCCTATTTTTACCTAATTTATCTCCACACTAGGTCTGTATTCTATTCTGATTGAAGATCCTCACATTTATTTTAATCAACTTTACAAAGTTGAAGATAAGGTGATTATGAAGACTAGACCAAGTGGTACAAATTATCATTAATCTGTTTCATTCCTTCCATCTACAGTGTGTTTTCAAAGTATGGTCCTTAGACCAAAATCAAAAACATCACCTAGAAACTTGCTAGAAATGCAGATTTTTGAGGCCCCATCCAACCTTCTGAATCAGAATCTCTGGGGATAGGACCAAGCAATCTGTGTTTTAGCAAGGCCTCTAGGAAATTCTAATGTACTCTTAAGTTTGAGAATCACTGCTCTAACTGTATCCCACCGTGATCAACTGACAAACTGATTGCTGTCAAGTGAATTTCATCTCATGGTGACCCTAGGTGTGTCAGAGTAGAACTGAGATCCGCAAGACTTCTTTTTTTAAATTTTTTCCCATACAAACATTTATACATACATTGTTATGCGACTCTAATTGCTCTCCCCATACTGTGACAGCACACTTCTCCTTTACACCCCTGGTTTCCCCATACCCATTCAACCAGCTCCTAACTCTCTGTGCCTTCCCATCTCACCTCCGGACAGAAGCTGCCTATTTATTTTATTTTATTTTTTTATTGTTTTTAATATTTAATTGTACTTCAGGTTAAGGCTTACAGAACAAATAGTTTCTCATGAAACAGTAGTACACATGTTGTTTTATGACATTGGTTAACAACCCCACAACATTAACCCTCTCAATTCTCAACCTTTTTTTTTTTTTTTTTTGGTGAAAATATACATAGCCAAAGACACATCATTTCAAAAATTTCTACATGCACAGTTCAGTGACATTGACTACATTCTTCCAATAGTGCTGTTATTCTCACTTAAGATGAAGGCCTAGAGAACAAAATAGTTTCTCATTTAACAGTTACTACAAAAGTTGCCCTATGACAATGGTTAACATTCTCACAACACATCAACAATATCCTTACTCAACCTTGTGTTCCCTATCACCAGGTTCCTTGTCCCCTTTTACCTTCTGGCCCTTGTCAGTGGACTCCTGTACCTCGTTAGTCTCATTTGGTTTTATGGGTCTGTCCACTCCCAGGCTGAACAGTGAACCTCGGAGGTAACGTCACCACTGAGCTAAAAGGGTGTCCGGGGGCGATACTCTCGAGGTTTCTCCCGTCTCCTTTAGGCCAGTAAATCTGGTCTTTTTATTTTTGTGAGTTAGAATTATGCTCTACGTCCTTCACCAGCTCTGTCCAGAACCCTCTGTTTGATCCTGGTCAGAGCAGTCAGTGGTGGTAGCCGGGCACTATCTAGCTGTACTGGACTCAGTCCGGTGGAGGCCTTGGTAGCTGTGGACAATTAGCCCTTCGGAATAATCTTTTCCTTGTATCCTGTTCTCTTCGTTCTCCCTTGCTCCCGAAGGGATGAGACCAGTGGAGTATCTTAGATGGCCGCTCACAGGCTTTTAAGACCCCAGACACTACTCACCAAAGTAGAATGTAGAGGATTGTCTTTATAAGCTGTGTCATGCCAATTGAGCTAGATGTTCCCCGAGACCATGGTCCCCAGAGCCCTCCTCCCAGCAATTCAGTCCCTCAGGGAGTTTGGATGTGTCTATGGGGCTTCCATGACCTTTCCTTGTACAGGTTGTGCTAGTTTCCCCTGTATTGTGTACTGTCTCACCCTTCACCCAAATACCACTTACCTATTGCCTATTTAGTATTTCCCCCCACCCACCCCTGCCATCCCTGCTAACCAACAAAGATTGTTACATTTTGTGTGTGAACTTTTTCATGGGTTTTTACAATAGAGGTCTCATACAATATTTGTCCTTTTGTGATTGACTTATTTCACTCAGCATAATGTCCTCCAGTTTCATCCATGTTATGAGATGCTTCACAGATTCCTTGTTGTTCTTTCTCATTGCATAGTACTCCATTGTGTGTATGTACCATAGTTTGTTTATCCATTCATCTGTTGGTGGGCATCTAGGTTGTTTCCATCATTTTACTATTGTGAACAAAGCTGCCATGAGCATAGGGGTGCATGTGTCTATTCGAGTGACAACTCTTATTTCTCTAGGATACATTCCTAGGAGTGGGATTGCTGGATCGAATGGTATGTCTATTTCTAGCTTTCTGAGGAAGCGCCATATCATTTTCCAAAACGGTTGTATCATTTTGCATTCCCACCAGCAGTGCATAAGAGTTCCCATCTCCCCGCAGCCCCTCCAGCATTTGCTATTTCCAGTGTTTTTGATTCGTGCCAGTAATGCCAGGGTGAGATGGTATCTCATTGTGGTTTTAATTTGCATTTCTCTACTGGCTAGTGATCGTGAGCATTTCCTCATGTGTCTGTTGGCTGCTTGAATGTCTTCTTTGGTGAAGTGTCTATTCATTTCCTTTGCCCATTTTTTGATTGGATTATTTGTCTTTTTGCTGTAGAGGTGTTGGATTTTCTTGTAGATTATGGAGATTAGACCTTTGTCTGACTCGTACTGTTCAAAAATTTTTTCCCATTCTGTAGGTTCTCTTTTTAGTCTTTTGGTGAAGTCTTTTGAAGAGCATAGGTGTTTGATTTTTAGAAGATCCCAGTTATCTAGCTTATCTATTGCGGTTTGTGCATTGATGTTTATGGTTTGTATCCTGTTAATGCCATGTATTAAGGCCTGAAGTGTTGGTCCTATTTTTTCTTCTATGAACTTTATAGTTTTAGGCTTTATATTCAGGTCTTTGATCTATTTTGAAGTAGTTTTTATATAAAGTGTGAGGTATGGGTCCTGTTTCTTTTTTTTGCAAATGGATATCCAGTTTTGCCAGCACCATTTGTTAAAAAGACTGTCTTTTGCCCATTTGATGGACTTTGGGCCCTTGTCGAAGATCAGGTGACCGTAGGTGGATGGATTTCCATCTGGGTTCTCAATTCTGTTCCATTGGTCAATGTATCTGTCATTGTACCAATACCAGGCTATTCTGACTACTTTAGCTGTATAGTAGGTTCTGAAGGCAGGTAGTGTGAGTCCTCCAATTTTATTCTTCTTCTTCAGTAGTGCTTTACTTATTCGGGTCTTCTTCCCTTTCCATATAAAGTTAATGATTAGTTTTTCCATCTCTTTGAAGAATGTTGTTGGTATTTGGATCAGTATTGCGTTGTATTTGTAAATTGCTTTGGGTAGAATTGTCATTTTCACAATGTTGAGTCTGCCTATCCATGAGCATGGTATGTGTTTCCGTTTATGTAGATCCCTTTGGGTTTCATGCAGTAGTGTTTTGTAGTTTTCTTTGTATATGTCTTTTACATCCCTGGTCAGATTTATTCCTAAGTATTTTATCTTTATAGGGGCTATTGAAAATGGTATTGTTTTCCTGATTTCCTTTTCATCGTTCTCCTTCCTGGTGTATAGGAATCCAACTGATTTTTGAATGTTTCTCTTGTATCCTGCTACTCTGCTGAATCTTTCTGTTAGTTCCAGTAGATTTCTCATGGAGTCTTCAGGGTTTTCTATGTATAGTATCATATCATCTGCAAACAGGGACAGTTTAACTTCTTCATTACCAATTTGGATGCCCTTTACTTCTTTTTCTTGCCTTATTGCTCTAGCTAGAACTTCCAGCACAATGTTCAATAGGAGTGGTGATAAAGGGCATCCTTGTCTTGTTCCTGTTTTCAAGGGGAATGTTTTCAGCCTCTGTCCATTAAAAATGATTTTGGCCGTTGGTTTTGCATAGATGCCCTTTATTATGTTGAGAAATTTCCCTTCTATACCTATTTGATTGAGAGTTTTTATCAGGAATGGGTGTTGAACTTTGTCAGATGCCTTTTCTGCGTCAGTTGAGATGATCATGTGATTCTTTTCTTTCCTTTTATTTATGTGGTGGATTACGTTGATTGATATTCTAATGTTGAACCATCCTTGCATACCTGGGATGAATCCTGCTTGGTCGTGGTTTATTATTTTCTTGATATGATGCTGAATTCTATTGGCTAGAATTTTGTTCAGAATTTTTGCATCTATATTCATGAGAGATATTGGTCTGTAATTTTGTTTTATTGTGACGTCTTTGCCTGGTTTCGGTATCAGCGTTATGCTGGCTTCATAGAATGAATTTGGAAGTGTTGCTTCCTCTTCTATGCTCTGAAATAGGTTGAGTAGTACTGGTACAAGCTCTTCTGTAAACGTTTTGTAGAATTCTCCAGTGAAGCCATCTAGGCCAGGGCTTTTTTTGGTTGGGAGTGTTTTTTATTACCTTTTCAATCTCTTCTCTTGTTATGGGTCTGTTCAGATTTTCAACATCACTTTGTTGTAGTTCGGGTAGTCCGTATGTTTGTAGAAATTTATCCATTTCCTCTAGGTTTTCAAATTTGTTGGAGTATAGTTTTTCATAATATTCTGTTATAATCCTTTTTATTTCAGTTGGGTCTGTTGTAATGTCCCCCATTTCATTTCTTATTTGGATTATTTGTGTCATCTCCTGTTTTTCTTTTGTCAGTGTGGCCAGTGGTTTGTCGATTTTGTTGATTCTTTCAAAGAACCAACTTTTGGTTTTGTTGATTCTTTCTATTGTTTTTCTTTCCTCTATTTCATTTATTTGTGCTCTGATCTTTACTATTTCCTTTCTTCAGTGGTTGTGGGCTTTTTTTGCTGTTCTCTTTCTATTTGTTTGAGTTCTGTAGTTAAGGTTTTGATTTTGTCCCATTCTTCTTTTTTGATGTGTGCATCTATTGCTATAAATTGTCCTCTGAGGACTGCCGTTGCTGTGTCCCAAAGGTTTTGGTATGATGTGTTTTCATTCTCATTTGATTCTAGGAATTTTTTGATTCCATCTCTGATTTCTTCTATTACCCACTGATGTGTAAGCAGGGTATTATTCAGTTTCCACGTAGTTGATTTTTTTTCCTTGCTCTTTCTAGTGTTAATTTCTACTTTGATGGCATTGTGGTCAGAGAAGATACTTTGAATTATCTCAACGTTTTGGATCTTGTTGAGGATTGCTCTGTGGCCTAAGATGTGGTCTATTCTGGAGAACGTTCCATGTGCGTTGGAAAAGAATGTGTACTTTGCAGCGGTTGGATGGTGTGTTCTATATATGTCTATGAAGTCAAGTTGGCTGATTGTGCCCTCTAGGTCTTCTGTATCTTTGCTGAGTTTCTTTTTAGTTGTTCTGTCCTTTACTGAGAGTGGTGTTTTGAAGTCTCCTACTATTATTATGGAACTGTCAATTTCTCTTGTTAGAGTTTGTTTTATGTATTTTGGAGCCCTGTCATTAGGTGCATAGATGTTTATTATGGTTATGTCTTCATGATGGATCGTCCCCTTAAACATTATATAGTGTCCTTCTTTGTCTTTTATGGTAGATTTTGTTTTAAAGTCTATTTTATCTGAGATTAGAATTGCCACTCCTGCTCTTTTTTGGTAGTTGTTAGCTTGATATATTTTTTTCCAACCTTTGACTTTTAATAAATTCACATCTTTGTTTCTAAGGTGTGTCTCTTGTAGACAGCATATTGGTGGATCCTGTTTTCTTATCCATTCTGTGACTCTCTGTCTCTTTATGGGTGCATTGAGTCCATTTACATTCAGTGTAATTATTGATAGATGTGAGTTTGTTGCTGTCATTTTGTAGTGCTTTTTTTCGTGGTGCTGAAGTTTTCTTTGTTCTTCTTACTCTGTTGTGCTGAGTTACTTTTGTTTGTGGATTTTTTTTTTTTCATTTCTTTTGCTTTTATAGGTTTTGTTTTTGCTGAGACTTTGTTTTTCGTCTTTATTTTTATGAGTTGGTTTGTTAACTTTCTTTCTGGTTACCATGAATTTTACCCTTATCTTACTAAGTTTGAAGCAGTCTACCATTACTTGGTATTGCCTTGCCTTCCTCTCCATTAGAAGATTCTATACGTATGCCATTTATTCCGTCTTTCATTGTTTTGATGTTGTTGTCATCCATTGATTGACTGCTCTGATTCCCTGTTGTACTCCTTTTGGTTTTGGATAGTCCTCGAGAGTTCATTTCCTAGATTGGTATCTGGCTGGTATGATCCTGCGTCCTAGGTTCTTCCTGTGGGCTGAAGCTGTTTGTCCTCAGATCGAAGAACTCCCTTTCATAATTCTTTTAAGTTTGTTTTGACTTTTACATATTCCCTTAGTTTCTGTTTATCTGGAAATGACCTAATTTCACCATCAAATTTGAAGAAGAGTTTTGCAGGATATATTATTCTTGGCTGACAATTTTTTTCTTTCAATATTTTATATGTGTCATCTCATTGCTTTCTTGCCTGCATGGTTTCTGCCGAATAATCTGAGCTTAGTCTTATTGTTTCTCCTCTGTATGTGACTTCTTGTTTTTCATGAGCTGCTCTCAGGATTCTTTGTTTGTCTTTGGTTTTGGCGAGTGTGATTATGATATGCCTTGGTGATTTTCTTTTGGGGTCTCTTCTATATGGGGTTCGTTGAGCTTCTTGGATGGCCAGCTTTTCATCTTTCATGATATTGGGGAAGTTTTCTGTCAGCAGTTCCTCAATGATCCTCTCTGTTTTTTCTGTTTTCTCCCCCTGTTCTGGAATGCCAATCACTCGTAAATTTTTGCTTTTAATTGTGTCCCACATAACTCTCAGGGTCTCTTCATTTTTCTTTGTTGTTTTTTCTGAGTTTTCCTGAAACAGAGTTGTATCCAAGTGTTTGTCTTCAGTTCCACTGATCCTGTCTTCCACGGTTTCAAATCTGCTTCTCAGCCCTTCTGTGACATAATCCATTTCTGAAATCTTGTTGTTTATCTTTTGGATTTCTTATTGTTCTTTTTGTATAATTTCTAGTTGTGAATTTATTTTGGCATTTTGTTCCTGCATCACCTTCCTGAATTCTTCCAATTTTTTGTCTGTATTTTCCATGAATTTCTCTATTTTTTTCTCATGTTTGTCAGCTTTTTGCCTCCGTTCTTGGAAAATTCCGAGTATTAGAGATTTGAATTCCCTATCAGGTACTTCTAGTGCATTTTCTTCCACAGGAGAGCCATCTGGTGTTTTAATTTGGACGCCTGCTGGAACCATCCTGTCCTGTTTTTCTAAATGTTTTGATATTGTTTGCTGTTTTGGGGGCATTCAGTAGTTATTTCTCTCATTTATTGATTGTAGATTTGTTTGTTTCGTCCCTTTTTAAAAAAAAAAAAAAATTCGAGTATGTCTGAGCAGGCAGACTGCATGCTCTTTGTTGTTTGCTCATCTGTGCGCTCAATACTTTTCACCTCCTTCTCCAACTGGCAGGTTCAGTCTCTCAGATATGGTACAGCAGGGCAGGTCTAGCTGAAGAGGAGCCACTTGGACAGGTTGTTTGTGGCACTCACTACAGCCACCAGGGCGGGTCGGTAATCAGTGCTGGGCGGGTTCCAGTAGGCCATGCCTGCACAGCTTGGTGGTGTGATGTCAAGCGCACGGTGCAGGTAGGCAGGATGCAGCGGGGAGATGGTTATGTGTGGAGCTAAGTTTTATATGGGAGATAGGAGAGAGGAACAGGAGCCAAAATACATACAAACAAACAAAAAAGAATGTTAGGGGAGCTTGCTGTTGGAATGGAGAGATGAGAGCACTCTGGAGCCCCTCAGGAAGAAGGAAAGATGGCGTACGGAGCCAGGCAGTTGAGTGTAAGGAGGGGGAGGTGGCGAGAGGCAAGTGAGAAATCAAAAGAAGCAGAAAAAAAAAGCAACACTAGCAGCCAACAGATGGCACCCAGAGAGCCGCCCGCTTGTGTGTGTGGAATCCAAGCAGCCGGCACCTCCCGGTCAAGAGACCGTGGCCACGGGTGGCAGAGGAACAAACGAACAAAAGCCCTGGGATCCCACCAGCATGGCAGCCCAGACCGGGAAGTAGCTGCACACTCGAATGGAGCCCCGCAGCCCCTCAGGAAGAAGCAAAGATGGCGCTCGGAGCCAGGCACTCGAGCAAAAGGAGGGGGAGTCAGCGAGAGGCAAGTGAGAAATCAAAAGAAGCAGAAAAAAAAAAAAGCAACACTAGCAGCCAACAAATGGCACCCAGAGAGCCTCCTGCTTGGGTGTGTGGAATCCAAGCAGCCGGCGCTTCCCAGTCAAGAGACTGTGGCTGTGGGAAGCAGAGGAGGCCGAGCTGGGGCGAAGAGGGGTGGGGGGTCGGATGGCGCACACCGCAAATTACCGGCTGTTTTGTCTCGCACTGGAGGCTCCATGAGGCTGCTTTCTCGTACCCCCGTTTGCTGGTCTCCGATAGGAGTCCAAGATGGTAAATCCACGCTGCGTTAGCTGGTAAGGGACCTCTGCATGAATCTTTCCTCGCTCTCCGTTCTCTGTCAGTATTCTCACTCCATTTGGTGCTCGGCTGAGTTCTTTATCTCTTCATTTGATGTTCTAGGATTTCAGGATTGTTGCATTCTCTGTTGGCTTAGTTTTTTGGATCTTTGCTGTGGAGGGATGGCGTGGTGCTTCTGCCTAGAGCGCCATCTTGCCGGAACTCTGTCGCTGCCTGTTTATTTTTACTAGTCTTTATATTTTTCTAGATTTTTATTTTGACTTGTAGGATTGTTAGTTTCCTTTGTGGTTACCTTAATATTTACCCCTGTTTTTCTAAGCTTCTACCAGTCTTTTATTTCTTTATATCACCTTCACCTCCTCTCCATAAGCAAAATCTATGTCTATATTTTTTAAGTCCCTCTTTTTTGTTTTAATGTTATCATCTTTTACATATTGACATCTGTATCCCTATTTTCAGTGTTTTAGCTTTGATTTACTTTTGTGACTTCCCTGTCTGGGTTGATATCTGGTTGCTCTGTCCTGTGTTCTAGTCTTGGGTTGTTAACTGATGTTACTGATTTTCTAACCGGAGGACTCCTTTTAGTATTTATTTTCATTTCATTTTTGCAAATTCCCTAAACTTCTGTTTATCTGGAAATGCCCTAATTTCACCATCATATTTGAGAGACAGTTTTGCTGGATATATAATTCTTGGCTTTATATATGTCATCCCATTGCTTTCTTGCCTGCATGGTTTCTGCTGAGTCGTCCAAGCTTATTCTAATTGACTCTCCTTTGTAGATGAGTTTTATTTTATCCCTAGCTGCTCTTAAAATTTTCTGTTTATCTTTAGTTTTGGCAAGTTTGATTATAATATGTCTTGGTGACTTTTCTTTTGGGATCTACCTTATGTGGGGTTCGATGAGCATCTTGGATAGATATCTTATCATCTTTCAAGATATTAGGGAAGTTTTCTGCCAGCAAATCTTCAAGAATTCTCTCTGTATTTTCTGTTATCCCCTTCACCATTCTGGTACTCCAGTCACTCATAGGTTATTCCTCTTGAAGAGTCCCACATAATTCTTGGGGTTTCTTCATTTTTTTTTAATCCTTTTATCTGATTTTTCCTCAAAGAAGTTGGTGTCAAGTGCTTTATCTTCAATCTCACTAATTCTGACTTCCATTGCCTCAATTCTGCTCCTATGACTTTCTATTGAGTTGTCTAATTCTGAAATTTTGTTGTTAATCTTCTGGATTTCTGTTTGCTGTCTCTCTATGGATTCTTGCAGCCTGTTAAATTTGTCATTATGCTCTTCTCTAATCTTTTTAATTTCCGGTATTGTGTGTTCTTCATTTTGCTTAATTTCCTTCCTAATTTCTTGAAGAGTTTTGTATATTAAACTTTTGTATTCTGCCTTTGGTAATTGCAAGAAATTTTCCTCCTCTGGAAAATTTCTAGATTCTTTGTTTTGGGAGTTGCTGAAGCCATCATGGATTGCCTTTTTATATGATTTGATACTGACTGTTGTCTCTGAGCCATCAATAAGTTATTGTATTTATTTATTTTATGTTTGCTTACTGTATCCTATCTTCTTGTTTTGTTTTGATATGCCCATATAGGCTGCTCGTATGAGCTAGTTTGATTATTGGCAACTTTGAAGCTCTAATGTCCTGTCACCAGGTCGTTAGATCTGTTAGGTATGTGAGCTCAGGAGTCCGCCTACTTCTCCTGTATGGATTTAGTTCAGGTGCCCAGGTAGATAGCCACCAAGTATGTGGTGTCAGCTCTCACTTCCAGTCCTAGACAGGCATGGGTGATTGGTGTAGGCACAGTCATCTGGCTGCAGGAGGGGGACACACTCTGAGCAAGGCAGGGGGATGACAGCCACCCCAGAGTGTCCAGGAGGAAGGCGTGTCCCTGTTCCCTAGAGCACGTAGGTGGGTAGGTTTTGCAGCTGGACTATCAGTACCCAATGCTGTTGGATGTAAGGTCTGGGGGGCACCTCTTATTCATGGACCCCTGTAGCAGGTGGCTAGGTGGCATGGGTGGAGCCACCAGTCCTCAGGTCCCTGATGTGGGTAGGTGAGGAGCCTGCTTAATGGGCAGAGTAGTGTCAAATGTCAAGAACCTGCCACTTCACAGCTGAAACAGTTGAAGTTAGGGTTCTAGCATATACCCTGTTGTACTGTGGTAATGAGGGCCTATGCTGTTGAGATGGACCCACACAAGTCTATGCAGGGGGAAAGGCACTAAAAGCCCATGGATCCCTTATGCCTGTTCCTAGGCAAAGGAGCTGTTCCTACCCTGGATTCCTGGCTTAGGGGAGCGGCAGTTTATTTTTTCCCGTTTGTTAATTTGTTCACTCTCCAAGGCAGGGAGAATGGTTCTGGGCATGTGACGGATCCTACTTCTGGCCCAGGGGACTCAGCAATTGCTGAAGCCAGTCCGGAACCCAGTGCAGAGCAGGGAGTGGGGAGGTAAATGGGAGAGAGGTTTTTCCCTAAGAGGGGTGTTTTTGATCTGCGCGGTAAGCCGTACTCAAGTACTTATCTTCCGTGGAGTGCTGCTTCTCACTGTTTCTGGGTGGCCGTGTAGAGTCTCTGGTGCTGAGTCTCTTCCCGTGCGGAAAACACGCCTCCCCAACTCAGTTGCTTGCCTGCCTCACCGCTCACCCCCTAGCTGATCATGCCTAAAGGGCTCAGGCTCTCACCGGGTCAGGTCTGGCAACTCCTCGCTGCTTCCAAACCATCTCTCCCTCCGCCTGCCACTCAGTCCGGCTCCTCAACTCTGCCTTTGATGTTCAGGGCTCCCAGATTGCCATACATAATTGAATCACTTGTTTTTTTGGGTCTTTGTTGTAAGAGGGTCCACTGGAAGCCTCTGACTACTCTGCCATCTTGGCCCCCCCCTCCTCCATAGGATTTCTAATGAATGGTTTTTCAGAAGTAGTCCTACTTTCTGAAATGCATCACCCAGGGTGCAAATCAACAGTGCCTATTAGCTGGTGTTTCAAAGAGGATCTGTTATTTAAGATTGTTTAATCAGCCGAGGGTTACTACAGTAATCTTTAGGAGAAAATTTTATTAATTGGCCTATTTAAGTAACAAGCATGTGAGTATTAATACGCAAATTCTTCTACTCTGTTAATAAATGTATGTCTATAAAAATAAGTAAAAACACTGTCCAGTTACTGTCAAATAGATTCTGACTCATGGTGACCCCATGTGTGTCATAGTAGAACTATGATTCATAAGACCGGTATTTTTCACAAAAAGCCCCATGCATATAAGGAATGTTTGCACATTTAAATTTAGTTATTTTATATTCCATACATATTTAAACATCATTGTCTGTTAGCAATAAGTAGGTTTTTCTTAAGGCAGTTTTTCCTATCAAGTTAAAGAATAGACCTGTATTTCATGGACAAGTACCCTGAGCTGAAGGATCATTGTTTTTGACACTCTTTTGAAACTTGAGCTGTCTTTGAAGCATCTTTCTGGGTTTAATATTATAGTCAAAGTGTCAAGGTTAAAACAAAAATATCACAAAATGTGATTTTCTGTAGGAGGTTGCAACTTTTATACTTAAAGTATTTAGAGGTTAAAGATAAACATTTTAAAGAGAATAGCTAAATCCAATTAAAACTTGTTATTTTAGAACCTACTAGTTCGGAAAAAGTTATATCTGCAGTAGGAATGTAAGTTTCTACTATCTTTCAAGGGAAAAAAGGATTTGATAATCAAATTAATAATATATAAGAAAGTGGGAACCAGAACTTTAAGCTAGCCAAGGAAAAATGGTTTCAGACTTTTAATACCTTCCTTTTTGCCACTGATAATGAATAGTCTATTATAATGAATACTTATCTACGCATTTACAGACACAAATAACCTTTACGTGTATTGTACTAGTATATGCAGTTAAAGGTGATAAAGCTATACTTCTTAAAACTGTTCTTTGCATTTTCTAGTAATTTAGATAGGGATCTTTCTTTTGTTTATTCTAAATTTAAGTTTTATTCCCTTGTTCTTTGCCTTCTAGTTGTGCCTCCCTATTTATGGCTTACAGATCTTTGCATCCAGCTCTTACTTTCATGTTCATCTTCCAATCCCCACTCCATTTGGCTGCTTTCTCCCTAATTTAGTCTCCACTGTTTCAGTATTCTTCTTCCTGCCATCCACCTCCCAATATTCTTACATTTGAGTTCTTACTCTCAATCCTGTTTCCTCTTTCTTTGGTCCTCAACCACTGTTTCTAGGTTTGATTTCTGAATTGTTGTATTATTCCTATTCTCTGCCTGGTATGATCGATACTGGAAAGATGTCAGGAGAATTCGAAAGTAGGGGCATAGAGAGCATTGACATGTACTGAATACCTACTCTATGCTAGGTGATTTATTTATATCATTTTGTTCTCATAGCCCTCATATAAGGTATAGGTGTGTTTTATTGTTGTCTATTTTATTCATAAATAAACTGAAGCTCAGAGAGGTTAAATATTTTGTTTTAATTCACAGAGCTACTAAATGATAAAGACAGGATTTAAACAGATTAGTGCATTTATTCATTCATTCTTTTCTTCAACAAATATTTACTGAGCACATGCTATGTTTTGGGCAGTTTGCTATGTGCTGCAACAGATCCACTCCGTATTCTCATGGACCTTAATTCTTCAGTGGGATTGCCTGACTTCAAAGATTGTGATCTTTCTGCTACACCAAAGAGCTTAAGAAGATGAGAAAATTAAAAAACATAAAAAGAAGGGTTCTAGTGTTTTATGGGAAAGATATATTTGATATAGAGACGACAAAAATTGTATTTGTGCATTATTTAGAAGTACCCAATTGAAAAGGTTAATTTAAGTCTAGTCTTATACAGAGTTTGACTCCCTGCATAACTAACCACTGTAAACAAGAACGCTTTCAGTGACATCACTATAATATAATCACCATAATATATATGTTCCTTTTATGGTCTAAAATATGTAAGATTTGTATCTATAGGCCCAAATTCTCTAGAAAATCTTCAGAAAGAAAACTGTATTCCATGAATTGTGTTTGAAAAAATATTGGGAACTCTGTTAAAAGAATACATCATTTGTTCATTCATCTGTCCATATATTTATTTTGTTTATGTATTTTAATATATAAATATATATATTTATATAAATTGACTGTGTAAAATTATATTTACTTATATTTTATTATATAAAATATTTAATATGGCTTACCCAAATACATAAAACACAACAGAATTTTTAAAAAGTTAAATATGTAAACAGGGCAAAGAAAAATAAGATGAAACTATATTGTGTTCAGTAAGCCTACTAAAAAGTATTCACAGATTTGTCTGTGTTCTCAAGAATAACTTGATTTACAAACATCATAATCTAAACACAAACTGGTGGCATGGAAGAGTACCCATTCCTAATCATGAGACCTGAGAGGAAATTTTCCCTCCAGAGCCTTCTAAAGAGGATCACAGTGTAATGTGGTGAACAATAGCCTCAAAGACTTCCTTAATATGAGTTTCACTGAGCTGTTTTAATGTATCCAAAAGCAAAGTTTAATGAAACAATTATATGAAAATTGAAAATAAGGCGTTCCAGTTAGACAGTGGTCTGGCCAAATCCAATGGTATATTTTAGAGAATCTAGAAAAATTAATGAACTGCATCTCCTCCTATGTAATTTGTGTATTAAGGTTTTCATGTACTAGGTGAGAATGAGTTTATACACTCTTAGAAGTTTATTTAATTCACTACTGCATCTCCAATGCCTAGAATAATAGTACATACCAGTTGACGTTGAGTCGATTCCAACTCACGGCAACCCTTGTGTGTCAGAGTAGAACTGTGTTCTGTAAGGTTTTCAGTGGCTGATTTTTTGGAAAGAGATCACTAGGCCTTTCTTCTGAGTACCTCTGGGTGGACTCCAATCTCCAGCCTTTCAGTTAGCCTTTCAGTTAGCCTTTCAGTTAGCAGCTGAGCACATTAACCATCTGCATCACCTAGAGACTTCTACCCATTGCCATCCAGTCAATTCCAACTCATAGTGACCCTATAGGACGGACTAGAACTGCCCCATAGGGTTTCCAAGGAGCAGTTGGTGGATTCCAACTGCCGACCTTTTTTTGGTTAGTAGCTGTACCTCTTAACTACTGCATCACCAGCACTCCAGTTTGTACACAGCAGATGCTTAAGGTGCTTAATAAATATTTGTTATATCAGTGGATGAATGTTGTGCTTTTAAGTATCTATTTAAACGAGAAACTCCCTCTCAGCTATTTATTCATATTTCCCTCCTTTTTCCTTAAATAAAGTGGGCTACTATACTTTGGAGTGCATCATCATCTTTATGTGGATCCCCAAACTCACTGAATGTCAGCCTTATGTGACTTTCATGCAGGTGATGAAATAAATATTAACCCTATTCAAAGAGCTCTTTTAAGATGGTTAGTAACATCCCTTTGCTTGATCTTTAGGGCTTTAAGATTTTAAGTTACCTTAAAACCAAAACTAAACCTGTTGCCATCGAGTGAATTCCAACTCATTAGCAACCCTATAGGACAGAGCAGAACTGCCCCATAGGGTTTCCAAGGAGCAGCTGGTGGATTCAAACTGCCATACTTTTGATTAGCAGCTAAGCTCTTAACCACTGAGCCACCAGGGCTCCTTAAGTTCTCTTAGAAGTTGTAAATTTCAGTAAAACAATTTATAATCTGGATATCTCCATGTTTCTTCTCAGAAGACCTCGAAATCATACCAGATGGTTAGAATCTGGAAAGTAAGGAAGAGGTTCTTGAGGAAGAGGTTCTAGCTCGCCATTTTTTATCTATACACTTATATGAAAGTAATTCACTCCCAAATTTAGGGATTAAAGAATTTCCTTTTCTGCTGCCTGTTTGCCTCCTATTTTTAAAGCAGGTTTTATTGAATTCTTGGGGGCATTATAGTCATATTAATCTTCCTTTGAAATTTCTGCTATTATTAAATATTACATTATACTGGGATTCAAGGGACTAGTAGATCACATCAATTCTGATAATCTTGTAGTCTATATAATTATGAGGAATTAACTAATTTTTATGCATCCTAGAAGTTTATTTATAACATCAGTTAACATCTAATATACACTTGATGAATTTTAATTTTCAAGTCCTCAACCTAAATTTTGCCCAAAGCTGCACTATCAGTCTACCTCTAATGAAATATTGAAATATCAACCTTTCCTATATTTCTCTATATTTAATTTTTTTCCTTCCTTCTGATTTGCTGGAATACTCTATTTTGCAAGTTTTATTTTTGTATTGCTCCCAATTATTGTAACCTGCTTCGTTTATAGAAACAGAGGACTGGAAATGGATTGTCTATTTTACTCCCAACTTTCAGTCTGAAAGTCATTTTCATCATTAGAAATTGAAATTTTCCTGTCTCCTTCATTAGCTCATTGCAGGCTTAGTAACACTTCATCTTAAGAATGCCATATCCTAAAATTCCTGGTATATTGTTAAAGCTTATCACTTTATTCTTTTTAAAATAATCAGATAATTTATATTGAAGATATAGGAGATACTAAATCTAGAGTTTTTCTTCTGGCCAGTACATGGAGAAAGTTAACTTGATAATTTATTGAGTTTCTATTAATCGTGTCATAAAATCATAGAGTTAGGAGGGATATAAGATGACCTCAGGTTTTCAGGGACAAATTATTTCAGCAATAATAGGCAAAGAAAAATATCCAGATTTTTTATGGTATGAAAATCTGTTGAGCTATTATAGCAATCTGAGGCATGATTTTTTTAATTTAGGCTATTAGGCAAGATGAGATTTCTATCAAATACTTCTGAACTGTAGGAGATTAGAAAGAATTACTAATATAAAAGTTTGCTGGGTTTTCCTGTTCCTCTGCTTTTTATTCAGTAGTCCCAAAGATAAATAAAGATGAATGTTTGGGGACCTAAAAAGTATGTTTTACAGAAAGCATGGTTTAAAATTATTTTTAAGTAAATTTTACTACTCTGCCTTCCGTTTGGCTAATTTCACTCAGTCTGCTATTTAATCTTTAATTACAGGCCACAAAAGAAGTAATAGAACGGGAAGCTCCAGGGATGGCCCTGGCAATGCTGATGGGATCACTTAATGTTACACCTCTGGGCATGCTCTCTAGGTAAGAAAGTCACCCACATGTTACAAAGAAAATTAATTCCATGCCACTAATGACTGCAATAGACTGACAAACCTGAGAAACTTTTGTCACAGTACTTAATGTTTGCCCCTTTTTGTCCCAGAGTTAAGAGTCTTAGTGTCTTGTCTGACTAGATCATGGCCACATCTTCCTTCAAGTGCTTTTCTTTCCTACCTTTCCTACCATATTATATCCTAAACTTTTAGAGAATATTATATTACTGCTAAAAGTTGTCTTTCCTAACGCAGAGAAGAGTCTAGTTTATTGATATGTCAAGTTATTCTTTGTGATTATTTGTAATTATCAATTTCTATTCATTAATTACCACTAAATACTAATTTAATAATACTAAACAGCAGAGTTTATTAAAATAACTTATGCTTACAGGTTAGGAATTTTTGTACCAATTTGTAAATAGGCATATCGATGTGTGGTCATGAAAAAAGCTGAATTCATATTGATAATCTTTAAACTATTGGCAACTTAGTATATTTAAATTATTACATTAAATTAGTATATTTAAAACTATGTCTTTGTTGACACATCTATCCTCAGTCTGATACTTTATTTTAGCAGCTCTTAGAATTGCAAGTGCTTAAATGAGGACAATATACATCATTTGAGTTAAAACACATAAGTGTCAACTTAATTAGAATCTGTTGATTTTAATGACCATTGATTGATAGGCGGGTGACTTTAGAAACAACCTAAAAATTCATAAGTCATCACTTCATAATTGCACACAATCATTATTTATAACAATTTATGTATCCTGTGCGCAATGTGGAAATAAAAATAAATAAATCCATCTAATTGTATGGAAATGAGTCATAATGTTCTTTCTGTTACTTAGACTAAGTTTATATCCCATTAATGGCAGGCACTTGAACCACAGCTACAGGAGAAAGTGAATGGGTTATTAGTATTCTCTTTGCTCTCACATGTACTATATTATAACACAATTTTAGTAAGAGCAAAAATAGAATTCAAGTAGCATGATAGAGATTTTAAATTTAAAAGTTCATGCCAGCCTTTAAAGAACTTAAATTGCTCTCTTTATGTTGTCCTTTTTAAACCCTTACATTTTACCTATACATATGAGGTCAGGGGTCACGTTTGATCCCATTTTTCCTATGAAATTGAGTAGTAGTTTTTGAACATACAAGAACTCTTTCTGGTATACAGAGAATATAGTTAAGAGAGAATTAAACTTCATCTCTTATTAATTCTTTTGTAATAAAAATTTAATTCAACTCATATAATAATATGTTTGCCAGGCCCCATTAGGGATACTAAGAATAGAAAGAAAAATCAGATATGGTCCCTACCCTAACGACCCCACAGTATACCTGGAAAATTTGTTCTTTGCAACTATTTAAAGTAACTTTTTAAACTGAGTATAGCTTTCTTGATATAGTTTAGAAATATCACTTTTTGCCTTATTGGAAAGTTTTTCTAGATTCTTCTTCCACCTTCTGTATCCCCATAATTATTGGGCAGTGGACTGCTGAGTGAGTAAAAAATTAATCAGCAGGGCTGATTCTGAGTACTTTGGCATAAGTCCATCATCTTTATGCTGAAGACTTTGAAAATTAAAACTTAATGCACAGCATGGTAGTAGCTTCTTGTAGCTTTTCTGTTTATTACTAATTTGACTGGAGAGTTTATTTACAAATTTGGGACAAAGATAGTATCGTATTTTTATACAAATAGTATGCATCTTCTGTGTTCATTTGCCAACTGCTTCCTCCCCTTGTGTGGTATTTTTGTAAGCCTGCTATGCTAATATTTTTTTACAGCAACATGTTAAAAAAAAACTTGGCGTAGTGGCACCTTTGAAAGTACCTTGTTGGGGGAGGGAGCTGTTGGCAAACAAACGTAGAAGGCACACTTTATTTGCATAAAAATACGCACACTTTATTTGCGTAAAAATACAGTAGTCTGCTTTAGTTACCAAAAATGGAACTGTTGAATATTTCCCTAAATATTCATTTTATGTGTGCTTCTCAAACCCGTTATTATTATTATTATTATTATTATTTCAACTGACATGATTAGATTAGCTCTTCCTTTCTACAGCTTTCTATCCTATATGTGTTTTGGGCATTTTACATGCTTCTGTTATAGCACATGTCTTGCTATAGTGCAATTAGCTATTTAGTCTTCTGTCTAACGTACTTAGTAGAAAATCCTTAAGAACGGTTTTATCTTATTCATTTTTATATCCTCAGCTTCCAAAACAACTTATGGCACATAGTAAATACTCAAAAAAAAGTTTATTGTTATGGTTACTGTTGATAAATCAGTGTTTCAACCTAGCTCTGATATCATTTGTTTCCAAGTAAAGTAATGCATCAAAATTGGTGCCTTGCATCCCTGTTTTTATCTCTAGAGAGCAGCATTAAATAAAAAATATTTTTTTAATTATTAAATCTCATGTTTGAAATGGTTTTTATCTACTTGATTAGCTTAATGTCCTCCAGTTGTTTTGTACAAGTTGAGAGGTGGTTGTTGTTGTTAGTTGCCGTCAAGTCAGCACCAACTCATGGGGACTTTATCTATACCAGAAGGAAATGTTGCCTGGTCGTGTGCCATGTTCATGACCATTGGTATGTCTGAGTCCACTGTTGTGGTTATTGTGTCATTCCATCTCACTGAGGGTTTCCCAAGTTGAAAGGTACTATGAAGAAAGTTTTTGAAGCCAGATTGCATCGATTCTCTTCTTTCTTAACCAATTACTAGTTACTTAATGTCTTTTTGGTTTTGGTTTTCTCCTCTGTATAATGAGGATATTAACAGTACCAGCCTCCTTGAAATAAATGAGTTAATCCAATAAGTGCTTAAAAAAATACTTGATTCATTTTAAGTGTTGATCATTGTTGTGTGCTGTTATTGATTAAGAGCTGTACTTTTTAAGAGCAGTTATGCTGGTTAAAAAAAAAAGAAAAAAAACCTGTTACCTTTTCTTTATCTGGAAATACTTTATCTCATCTTCATTCCTGAAAAATATTTTCACTAGGTATAGAATTCTGAGTTGAAAGAACTTTTCTTTCAGAAGAAGGTGATTTTTTTTTCCCCCTTTAACATTTTAAAACTTGTTCCACTGTCTTCTGGCTCCACAGTCATTTGAATTGATACTCCTTTATGTGTAAAGTGTTGTTTTTCTTTTTAATCTTTGGTTTCAGCAATTTGATTATGATGTATCTGGGCATTGCTTTCTTTGAGTGTTTCCAGGTTTACTGAACTTCTGGACACTAAATTTATGTCTTTCACTGAATTTGGAAATTTTTCAGCCATTATTTTTTCAGATATTTTTTTCTGCACCAATCTCTTTCTCCTCTCCTTCTGGGACTCCTTTGACATAAGTGTTAGAACTTTTGATACTGTCTCACAGGTTGCAGAGGCAGTGATTATTTTCTTCATCTCTTTTTTCTCTCTTTTCATCAGATTGTTTTTATTGATCTACTCCACGTTTACTGACTTTTTTCCTCTTTCACTTCTGTCCTGCTTTTGAGCCTATCCAGCGGATTTTTTAAATTTCAGATATACTATTTTTCAGCTCTAAAATTTCCATTTGGTATTTTTTTATACTTTGTCTCTTTGCTGAGTACTTTTATATTTCCATTGATTTCAAAAGTGTTGACCTTTATGTCATTGATGATGGTTATAATAGCTTCTTAAAATTATTTTTTCTAGCAATTCTAATATCTGTTTTGCCTTGCAGTTGACATCTGTTAATTGTCTTTTACCATGAGAATTGGTCAGATTTTCCTGGTTCTTGTATGTCAAGTAATTTTGGACTATATCCAGGATAGTTTGAGTATTTTTAGACTCTGGGTCCTTTAAAATACTCTGTAGAATGTTAATTTCTTTGTTTATTTGTTTGTTTTTTAAGCAGTCAGTCAAACCAGCTAGGTTCAGACCACCCGTCTTGTCTCACCTTTTGTGAGTGGTATTTCAGTTTTTGCTGTACTGTTTGGATCTGCCTAAGACATGCACCATTCAGGAGTTAGTCTGAGACCAGAGCAGTGGTGTATATTGTGTTTAAGTTTTGAACGGCTTTCCTATGCTTCTCTGAGTTCATTACACACATGTACAGCTTAGAAGTGACCCTGGGACTTGTGTGAATTCATCCTCAGAATTGGGGGATTCACCTTCTCCAGCTCACTTCTCTCCAATAATTTCTTCACACTCTCTGACTTCCAAGGGCCCCTTTTCCCAGTTCCTCTCGCTAGAAGAGGTTTCTCTTGGCTAATAACCCCCCCCCTTCTACCACCACCCCCACGCTATTGTACAATTCTGCACAACTAGGGCCACGTTGGAGCCAAAGAGTAAAAAGAAAGATCCAGAAAAAAATAACAGCGATTCCTCCCACTCCAGCTTGTTAGTCAATAGGGGTCTGTTTTCCTGGTTCCACTAATCATAGAGATGGGTGTTCACTCTTGGTTTTAGGTTCTTGAACCATCATCATCACAGTAGTACAGCTCCACGACTAAGACTAGCCCCACTAAATGCTGTTATCCAAATTTTTACTTTAGTCCCCAATCTGCCTGCTATTGTTTACTTTTCAGAGTCTTTAAATAGTCACTCTTTATTCTGTCCACAGTTAGTGAGTTGAGAGGATGTAGTTAGC
The DNA here is from genome assembly GCA_030035585.1 of Dugong dugon. Lineage (NCBI taxonomy): Eukaryota > Metazoa > Chordata > Mammalia > Sirenia > Dugongidae > Dugong > Dugong dugon. Next base: position 74,572,447 of record CM057472.1, read on the forward strand.
ATCCTGCATTTTGGTAGGCACCAAAAGAGTAAGAGCTGTAATTTTAAAATCAGACTTATGAGTCTGTCTAGCACTTACTAGCATTTACTAGCTATGTGATTAGAGGCCAGTTATTTAATAAGGTTTAGCACTTACTGTTCTAGTAGCTAATTGAACTGCCCTCACAAAATAGCCACATATAACCTCTTTGACTCTATGGTGTATGCCCCACTTTTTAAAAAGATCAGATTCCTCATTTTTTCCTAACTACATCATTTTTTTTAAGTTCAGCTTCATAAACAGCAATAAAATGATGGCTGTGTTTCTCCATTCAGGAATGATTTATCTAGGTTTCAGTCTTGATGTTGTCATTAACTTGATTTGTGATCTCTACTTTTAGTGACATCACAGCTCATAGAATTGTTATAAGGTCCTGTATAGACTTACTTACTAAGAAAAACTAACATATGAATATCTAAATTCATAAAAAGAAAAATTGATCAGCAGTTTTTCATTTTCTAAGGAAATTTACTGGTATAATCCTCAGTAAACTGTTCTTCAATTATATTTTAAATATTTACTTCATTTTTAGTTACATACAATTTTCCATAATATTTGTATTTTATGAAGTAAAGCGTGAAGTGCTTTAGTTTTTATGTATGAAATACTATAGGGCAAATCTATTTTTAAGGAGCCCTGGTGGTACAATGATTAAGCATTCCCCTGCTAACCCAAAGGTTGAAGTTCAAACCTACCAGCCTCTCTGAGGGAGAAAAGACCTGGTGATCTGTTCCTGTAAATATTACAGCCTAGGAAACCCTATGGAGGAGTTATGCTATGTCATATAGGGTCACTATGAGTCAGAATCAACTCGATGGGCACACAACAACCATCTCTTTTTGCCATAGTTTGCCCCATTATCTACCATTATTGCCAGTATGGTCTCTGTGCTTCACCTATTCGGTAGCTGAACATAAATTCCCCAACAAAGACATTACTACTATTGGAAAGTAGTTATTTTTTTCCTTTGGTGTCTAAAATGGTTGTCATACTAATATTGGTTTTAAAAAAATCTAAAAGGAAAAATTCACTTGTTTAGGTTTTTATATCAGTGAATCAGATTAATCTTTAAGTATTATTTAGAATATGTTAAAATAACATGAGTCATTTAAAATAATAATTTAACATTAATAGCCTTACCATCTTGAAGAATTTCTGCTTTTTTAACCCAATACCAAATGTACTTAGCTTATAAAAAGGCTATAGGACAGAAAAAAAACATACACAACATGTACCTTCTCATGGGGCATTTCTGCAATGTTTCAGGCACGGCTTCCAGAACCCAGCATCACAGGAGGTACACTAGGTTGCAAAAGACAAGTGAGATAGGGTTTTGGTAAGGGAGTGTATCTTAGTTTCTTAGTGCTGCTGTAACAGAAAGACCACCAGTGAGTGACTTTAATGAACAGAAGTTTATCTTCTCACAGTTGAGGAGGCCAGAAGTCTGAATTCAGGTCTAGGGGAAGACTCTGTGTCTCTTCTAGTGGAAAATCTTTGACTCAGCTTCTTAACATTCCTTGGTTCCTAGGGCATCTCCACCTGACATCTGTCTTTCCCCTTTGGTGCTTTCTTCTCTGTGCCAAATCTGCTCTTTTTATATCACAAAAGTGATTAGATTTAAGACACACCCTGCTCTGATGTGACATCATTAACATAACAAAGAGAACCCTATTCCCATATGGAATTACATCCACAGGTATGAGGATTGAGATTCCGACACATATCCTGGGGGACGCAATTCAGTCTAAAACAGATTGGACTGGACTGTGGGACATAAAGTGATACTCGTGAAAAATGTGCCTCTTAGTCAAGTAGATACAAGAGACCAAAGGGGCAGCTTCTGTCCAGAGGTGAGATGGGAAGGCAGAGAGAGTTAGGAGCTGGTTGAATGTTTGGGGGAATCAGGGGTAGAGGAGAGGAGTGTGCTGTCACAGAATGGGGTGAGCGGTTGGGGTCTGATAACAATGTATATTAAAAAAAAATTTTTTTTTTTGTATGGGAGACTAACTTGAAATGTAAACTTCATTTAATTACAACAACAACAACAAAAAATAAAAGAGTACTTCAGCACAGGAAAGTTGCCCCCTTTACTCTCACCCTCCCACTCCACCCCCAAGCTTTTTTTATTTTGCTAAATCTCATAGCCCCAGAAGAAATTTGTGATAACTGGGTGCCATTAATTATAACTCATAAAATAAATAATCTGAGAGCTCACAGCTCCGGTTTGGCCTTGGGCTGGCTGCAGTCTCAGCATGAGGGTGGCTGGAGTCGCTGGCTCCTTAAAGATGAGGCTTTTGCTGCTTCTCCTGATGGCCACATAGGTGGTGATCCGGAGCGAGGCCTCGGCCACCATGGACGGCGTGCCCAGCAAGAGATTAAAGATGCAGTATGCCACGGGGCTGCTGCGAAAATTCCAGATTTGTGTTTTCTGAGGCTGTAGGCAGGCGTTTGAGGAGTACATGTAGGTCGTTAGCCAGCGGTACCCAGGTATCCGTATTGAAGAACAGAATTACCTCCCTCAGCCAATATATAGACACATAGCATCTTTCCTGTCAGTCTTCATCCTAGTATTAATGGGCTTAACAATTGTTGGCAAGGACCCTTTTGCTTTCTTTGGCATGCAAGCTTCTAGCATCTGGCAGTGGGGCCAAGAAAATAAGACCTATGAGTGTATAATGATTTTCTTCTTGAGCAACATGATTGAGAACCAGTGTATGTCAACAGGTGCGTTTGAGATAACCTTGAGTGATGTACCTGTATGGTCTAAGCTGGAATCTGGTCACCTTCCTTCCATGCAACAGCTTGTTCAAATGAAATGAAGCTTAATGTCCATATAGGTTCAATCCCACGTCATCGATCATAGTCCTGCCTATCAGCACTGGAAACTTTTTTACATTAAGGAATTTTTGCAAAAGCAGCGTGACTGACATCATGAAGGCCTGTACTGAAGACACCAAGCTGTTAGTGCAGACCAGATGCTTTCTTGGCAGGCACATTGTACTCTTGGAAGATCTTGGTGCAAGACAGTTTTTCAGTGCTAGCACATTTTGGAGTTCTGCACATTTGTGGAGTGCAATAATACTGTATAGCTTCCTTTTTAAAAAAAAAAAAAAATTCAGCCAGTTAATAGTTTAAAAAGTAAACATTACCACTTGTAACTTTTTTTAGTCGTATTTCAAAAAGCAGGAAATTGAGTTACTATTTGATTTGTTTCCCAAAGATGTCTGTTAAATGTGTTGTGATTTTATATGAATTTTTCTTTTTTATAGTTTAAAATAGATCTTTTTGGGGATAGAGCTGTAGTTCCCAAATACTTTATAAGAGTTTATCAGACTTCTCTAACTGGTCATGTCCAGTTTATATAGATTTCAAAATGCTACAGATTGTGAACAGTGCGTTATACAAGATTATGGGGGGGAATCCTATATCTAGAGTACTCTACCAGTTTGTGTGTATGTCTGATTACCGGAGAACTACTAAAAGACCAATTGCTTTTTAAATTCTATTGTGTAGTTCAAGCATCTTGCCTTGATCAATCTAATGAGTTTATTAACTGGCCTTTATACTTAACTAAATAAACTAAGCAGATACAAGTTAAATAAAAAGTTTCAATTTAAAAATAAATAAATACGCTAAATGATATGGTGCAGGTTCCTCACAGTATCCTTAGATCATTGCACAAAGTGTGGCAACTCTAGCTTAGCTTTAGTTTGGTTGATAGATCATAGTATATAGAGCATAATATCAGTTCAGTGCATATTTTGAGTAAACAGTTTTGGTCCAGGATTGACTCTTTAGGTGTCCCTGACTCTGGAGGGGAGGTTGAATCCAGCTGTTATTCCTTCTGTATCATAACCACAGATGGCTCAGGTTTGGACTATGTGTGCAGTTTTAAAAACATCAAGCAGAGGCTAAGTTAATTTAAAGTGGCTTTCCATTGGAAGTGCCCCCAGGCAACAGACAGAAGTAAATCCTGTGTAGAATTCTACTTCAATCTAGACCTCAAAGATTTCTCACAAATAAAGTACTAAGGAAATTAGCAGATCACAGAAAAAAGTGTGACAAAACACAGAAATCAAGGCACCATAAGGAGTCAGACAGTATGGATGGATCCTCAAAGATTTAAAAGCCTGCTATTATCAGAAACAAGATAAAAAGAAATAAATGTAATATATTTAAAGAACTAAAAAAATGGCTTCATGCAGGGAACAAACAGATTTGAAAAAGAACTAAATAGACTTTTAAATAAGTAAGGTATAATAATGGAAATTAAAAACTTAATATAGATGGATTGGCCTGCAAATTATATACAGCTGAAAAGAGAATTAGGGAAACAATGAAACAATTTGAAGAAATTATCCAGAATACACCCCAGATTGATGAAGAGACATGAAACTGAAGGAGCAGTTAAGAAGCATAGAAGATGGTTGTTGTTGTTAGGTGCCACTGAGTCAGTTCCAACTCAGCAACCTTATGTACAACAGAACGAAACAGTGCCTGGTCCTGCACCATCCTTGCAGTCATTGTTGTGCTTGAGCCCATTGTTGCAGCCACTACGTCAATCCATCTTGTTGAGGGTCTTCCTCTTTTTCACTGGTCCTCTACTTTACCAAGCATGATGTCCTTCTCCAGGGACTGATCCCTCCTGATAACATGTCCAAAGTATGGGAGACGTAGTCAGCATCCTTGCTTCTAAGAAGCATTCTGGTTGTGCTGCTTCCAAGACAAATTTGTTTGTTCTTCTGGCAGTCCATGGTATATTCAGTATTCTTCACCACCACTACATTCAAAGGAAGACAGAAGATATAAAATATAACCAAACTGGCATTCCAGAATGAGATAATAGATAATGAGGGAAAGGAAATGTTTGAAAATTTAATAACAACAAAAATTCAGAAACATCAATTTTCAGATCCAGGAGTATGAACAATTCCCTAGCAGGATAAATAAGATGAAATCTACCCCTATAAAAATCAAATGGGAACTTGCAGAAATTCAAGCTGGATTCAGAAGAGGCCATGGAACCAGGGATATCATTGCTGATGTCAGATGGATCCTGGCTGAAAACAGAGAATACCAGAAAGATGTTTACCTGTGTTTTATTGACTATGCAAAGGCATTTGACTGTGTGGATCATAACAAATTATAGATAACATTACAGAGAATGGCAATTCCAGAACACTTGATGGTGCTCTTGAGAAACCTGTACATAAATCAAGAAGCAGTCGTTCAAACAGATCAAGGTGATACTGCGTGGTTTAAAGTCAAGAAAGTGTGTGTTAAGGTTGTATCCTTTCACCATACTTAAATTCAGTCTGTATGCTGAGCTAATAATCCGAGAAGATGGAGTGTATAAAGAAGAACGTGGCATCAGGATTGGAGAAAGACTCATTAACAACCTGCGTTATGCAAATGGCACAACCTTGCCTGCTGAAAGTGAAGAGGACTTGAAGCACTTACATTACCAGGTAGAAACCCCAGATTCTTGCTCAGCGTGACTTCTTTTGGCCAATAAACGAGAGACCGAGGTGGGAGAACAGGAAAGGCACCTTTATTTTGTTGTATAAGAAAAGGAGTCATACAAGTTACATCAGTGACACTGTTAATCATACTACACAGGTGCAATGGGTTTACATATAACCCCCAAGAAAAAGCAGGATTCAAATGCAAAGCTGAGGGGGAGGGGGAGGGGGAGCCCAGCAGAGGAAACAGAGTTTTTTAATATAACACTGTGGGGGCTCTCTCTCACCCCTTCCATTTCTTTTTGGACATTGGGCATTCAAGACCACTGTCCATTTTGAACTATAGCCTGGTTCGGAATTGTATGGCATATTTTCCAAGAGGGGCAAATATTGGACCTAGGCCTAGGCCTTATATTGTGGCTGTCGACCTCTTGTTGGTTTATAACCGGCTATTTACTAAATGTTAAAAGAAAAAGAGTGGCTTTTATGCCCTGTTTACATGAATGTTTCACTAAAAGATTTTCATTGTCTCGGCTGTTGTCTTTATACCTCAGGGCCCAGCTGATGTGTCTTTTATGAGTCTTTGTGAGTCCAGCTCCAGCTGGATCACATTCTTTATGCTCAAGGACAGGGAATAATGGCTCCAATATTATCTCCTAAATCATTTTTTTCTTTTGATCGGAGATTGGAGATAACACATTGATGATTAATACCTGGACTTAGTTGAGCCCTTAGATGGCAGCTGTGGAAGGCTCTTTAAACTCAGGGTGCTGGTTTTCCACAAGGATCTTAAGTAGGAGCAACATTCCCAACAATCACAGTGCCAGAGCAAACAGACTCAATGTACATCAATATTTTAGCCTAAGGCTTTTTTTAAGTGTGTAAGACAAAAGAAAGATAAGTTTTATTATGCCTAATACTATCGGGATGCAGACTAAGAATATTACTATCCCTTGCAGTAATGATCTAGCCCATGTACTTATTCTTGATGGTAACCGACCAAATAAATCTGGTGTTTTTAAGAGTGTTACAGTGTGTAACCAAGTAGCTTGCTGTCTAATTCTGTGTATATCCTGTTCTACTTCTCCTGTGTTATTTATTCAAATGCAACAGGAGGTATTTGCTACAGCACAGACTACACTTTCTTGGGCTAATAAAAAAATCTAAGGCTATTTTGTTATATCACCTTGGCTAATGAGGTCAGAGATTACTGTTGTGTTTTCATCTCGTTAGCAACTTCATCTGTTGTTGTTGTTGTGTGCTGTCAAGTCAATTCCGCCTCATAGCGACCCTATAGGACAGAGTAGAACTGCCCCGTAGAGTTTCCAAGGAGCAGCTAGTGGATTCAAACTGCCGACCTTTTAGTTAGCAGCCATAGCTCTTAACCACTTCGCCACCAGGGCTCCATTAAAAAAGGTGCCAGACACTGCTGTGACTCGGATACGAACCAAGGTTGCTGCATCTGTTATTTGTACCATAATGATTGATAAATTTCTTAAAAGATTTTTTTCCCCAAAGTTTGAGGTTCAAAAGGACACCCAAAGGCGATGGCCTGTGTGGGTTACCCTAACCTCCATGAAGGCCAAACATCTGGATTCCAGGAGAATTACAACTCTTTCATCGTTCCTTCCTTTGGATCATAATCTTGTTATAGAATCTTTGATCAGAAATGCTCAATAAATGGTAATTTGGCACCATTTGGTTTTTAAGATCCCAGGCATCATACAGCAAACAAGGAGGTAGAATAGAAACACTATCAATAATATTAGGCTGTCTGAAATAACCATGAAACCATGACCGAGGAAAGAAATCTCATAAGATGTTTGTCTATACATAAGCAGTATCAGTAATGGCTTTTCATGTGCCTCAGCAGCCAACTAAATTCTGCAAAACCTCAGATTGAGTATTAATATAAACAGAGCAACATTTTATCTATTAAGGCACAAACTGTTCCTCAGGAACTAATAGGAAATCTAAAGCTGTTCTGTTTTGTAAAATCATAGCTCGAACTTCAGACCCTTATCTGGTTATGATAGTTAGAACTTTGCTAAGTTTACCAACAAAAACTTCTAAGTCAAGAGTTCAATATCTAAACTCATTAGTTAGATAATTTAAGACAAAGGAAAATGGTTTCTTTTATCTAGAAAGTAGGACCTTGTCATGGATTGAATTGTGTGTCCCCAAAATATCTGTCAACTTGGCTGGGTCACGATTCCCAGTATTGTATAATTGTGTACCATTTTGTAATCTGATATGATTTCCTTATTGTAAATTCAATCACTATGATCAAATAAGATGGATTAGCAGCAGTTATACTGATGAGATATACAGATGGATAGTGTCTTAAGCCAGTCTCTTTTGAGGTGTAAAAGAGAAGTGGGCAGAGACACATGGGAACCTCATACGACCAAGAAAGAAGTGCCGGGAGCAGAGCACGTCCTTTGGACTGAGTTTCCTGCGCAGAGATGCTCCCAGACCAAGGGAAGACTGATGCATCACAAGGACCTTTCTCCAGAGCCAACAGAGAAAGCCTTCTCCTGGAACTGATGCCCTGAATTTGGACTTGTAGCCTACTGGACTGTGAGAGAATAAACTTCTCTTTGCTAAACCCATCCAATTTTGATACTTCTGTTATAGCAGCACTAGATGACTAAGACAGACATTAAAACATCAGCAGTATTCCCACGTAAAACCAGTAGTTTCCTTTTGTTTACTCAGTCTTGTGTAGTTAATTTCTGTTCCACATGATTCTGGATCAGCCACAGTCTTGAAACCCTCCAGCTTCTGCGTAGGACTTCTGAAATATTATTCAGTCTAGTTACAGTCCTTTTTGCAAGTCCAATATAGTCCATCTTTTTGTTGAGATATTTTCGTTAAACGTTTTAAGCAAATCAGCAAAGTAAAAACTTATCTGCAGGTGACAAAACTTAATGTGGCCATAATTAATTTATAAAAATAATACTCTTATAGTTTATAGTGAAAGACTGATAGAAATTAATTACAAGCATAACATAAAGGCCAAATAAAATCAGTTTAAAAAACTTAGATAAAAATATTTCTAAATATAACCATTAACCATATTTTTAAAGAGCTTTGGATGTAATACATAATAATCTTGAGATATAATACCATATAGTCAGGATATACCAAGAATATACCAAGATTATCTAGTCTCTAAATACCTGAATAGTAATTTTAAAAAAACACCTTCATAGGTAAGTGATGTGAATTCCCCCATCAAACCAGTGGTTTTGATAAAGTTGTGACCAAGTTAGCAATTAAGAAATAATAATTAAATTATGATATAATATTATACACTTGTTGTCTAATATTAGGGAAAAACACAAGAGGAAATATACATATAAGTTTTAACTCAGAGAGAATCAGGCATTTCTCTTGATTTTGACTACATATTCCATGTAATTTCTTAAATAAAACTTTTTAGCACTTTTCCTTTATAAAATTTTTTTGTGGCTTTCCATGAAGTTTCAGAATTGTCAGGAGTTTATTATAAGTCACTGAGAAACCATACTTAAGTTATTTAACCAAAGATGTTAAAGGTGAAAGTCTTAGCTTTTTTTTTTCCCCCCCCAAAGTCATGTGGCTTGGTTTTCAACTCAGGAATCTTATTCTAATGAGAGACCAAACCTGTGTTTTCGAGGCAGATTACACAAACAACAAATTAGCCCTTCAACTCAGAAATCAAAGAAAATTTTGTTATTTTAACAGCAAGAGACCCAATTCTTTATTTTATGTATTATTTAGTGTTAAAGCTCCTAAAATGCTCACAAATTAAACCATTAAGCTTTCGTGAGATAAAACTTTTGACCGTATCAAATTTCTTTTTAATAAACCTCTTAAACATTGTCTTTGTTGCATACCTCTTATAGTGCATCCCTTTAAATTTAAGGCAAAAATGAACACTCATTAGGAAACCCAAATATACGTATATATATATCCCTTCTCTTGTGGCATAAAAAGCAAAAGTATATAAGCTTAAATTATGACTGTTGTCGAGGAAGAACATCATAAAGTTTAGTAAAGCTAAAGAAAGTTTTATTTGGCATATGTTCAAAAGGGCAGAAGTGGGAAAATGGACAAGTATGCTGCCACAGCCATGTCTGCCCGAGTCCAAAGAACCATTACAGAACAGGCAAGAATGGGAAAACAGACAAGCATGCTGCACAGCCATGTCTGCCCGAGTCCAAAGAATGTTACAGAATAGGCAAGAATGGGAAAACGGACAAGCCTGCTGTCACAGCCATGTCTGCCTGAGTCCAAAGAACAGGTACAGAGCCATCAGTATATACTAACATTACAAATGGGCAAAACCATTGAAAGCTTAGCCTTTTCAGATTGGCTAGAAACTGTGATCCTACATTTTGAATTGTCTTTCTTAACAATCATTGGTACAAGTTTCAGTAAGGAGAGTCAGGAAGGTCATCATTGGTCCAACAAATTTCTATTCACTAAATGCTAATAGAGAGGTGAGAGTGGAAAGTCTTTTGTGTTCTGTTTGATTGGCTTTATGTGAAGGTTTCCCTAAAGGATATTTTCCAAGATTATCTTAGCTATTGTCTTTATACCTCAGGGCCCAGTTGATCTGTCCTTGTGAGTCCTTGTGAGCCCAGCTCCAGCTGGGTCACATTCTCTATGCTCAAGGAGAGGGAATAAATGATTCCAATATTATTATTCCAATATTATCATGACAAATACCTATTAACTCAATTGAATTAATGTCAATAAATTACAGTTTTAGAAATTAAGCCTGTATACCATAAAACATAACTGTTGTTGAAAGAAAGTCTGTTTAAACATTCCAATTTTTCATTCAACGTTTACTGTTTCCCATATTTCCCCAGTCTCATTTTAGCCCGTAAAGATTTTACCAACTGGCTTTGGAAATCACAAAGTTTCTGCTCAACTGACCAATTCATTGATACAGATATAACCTTAATCGTGTGGCTAGGGTTGGAAAAAATTTTCCCACGCCATTTCAGGTGTGTCTCATTGTGATTTCTGTTTTTTTGGCTTCTTAAAGTTCCCCTACAATAGAGAGAACTTGTTTACAGTTCTTTTATGATTGGGATCCACCCAATTTCTGATAACTATAGTAAGCTTCCTGGAGCTATATGACCTTGGAGACTGGGGACTGGGAGGCCTGATGTTGCCCTACCCTCCCAATTTTTGACTCATGGTAGAAGACAAGATTAGGTCATTCAGATTTATTTACATATGTTTAAATTGATCTAAGAATTTTGAAAGGCAAAAGACAACTACTTTCTTTCTCTTTTACTATTCTCTTGAACAGTTTTGTTTTCTCTTTATCACAACCTTTTATCTATCCAGTAAATACTAAAGCCCTTTAGCAATTTTTTTTCTAGGCTTGTCCTATGCCTCTTTTTTCATACTATGGAACTGTTAGTTTTACTTTAAGACAAAATTATCATTTTTCTTTAAATAAAACATTTCATACAATATCTAGGTTAAGTTACTTAGGAAGGCTTTGCTCTTATGATTGACTTAAACATAAAGTTTTTCAGTATAGCCGCTAAAAATCTAAATCATAAGATAGACACAAGACACAGTTTTTCTTGGATGAGGAAAGAACTGAGGTTCTAAGACAGCCTTACAAAAAAACAGCAATTCTCAGCCATAGCCTCCAACCTGATACAAAACAGAAACTTAGGCACAACACTGTAAACCAGAAGCAAGCTCTCAGAACAAAAGGAAACAGAAAGACCACATAAACTCACCGAACAACACCACACAAAACAAGGATATGGGGGTCCTAGCTTATTAAAGTGTATATAGCAATTTTTGGTAAGATTGACTCAATTCAGTGGAAAAAGCAGGCTCTAGATAAAACTTACTAACTTGCCAGAGCCTAAGATGTAGGAATATTAGACCTTTTGACAAAAGCTGAGCATGAAGCAAAAGTTCTCCAGAGAGAAAAGACAATACAAATGAAAGCTCATTTTCCCAAAATGGTCACTGAAATTCCAAATTACTTCTAGTATACTCAGTTTATAGCACTTTTAAATATGAACCCCAAACCAGTGTCTCAGTAGCAGGGGGGGAATCCAGGCTCATTTATCAAAGATGTTAAGCTCTAAGGTTTAAGCTTTTGGTTTCCTTCTTTTTGAACTTAATTCATTCTGCTGGCTGGAGACCTAGTCTCTTATTTTAAACCTTAAATATACTAGTTCTTCCAATTGGAAAATAATGTAGCTACTGATGATTTTAATTTTAACTTGTGATTCTTTATTGAGAAACTACCATAAAACAGGTACAGAGCTACCACTTCTTCCTGCAAATTTTATAAAACAGTTCAGGAGCTGCCACCTCCCCCTGAGAATTTGGCAAAACAATTCAGGAGCTGCCGCCTGCCCCTGCAAATTAGGCAAAACAGGGCACTACTTTCCAGGTTTTAGAACCCTAACAAGGAACACTGCATGGTTTGGACAGTGTTTCACTTAGACCAGTGTGTACCTTCATTGCACAAGAGTTTGCCTGCAGGCGGCAGGCAGTATAATGCTGTAGCCTGTCTCACGACCACCTTATCCTAACACTGGAGTCTTACACTCGTGATGAGTGCCCGGCGACTACTCTAATGGCTTTTATGGTCAACCCGTGCCCAAATTTTTTGCCGCTTATAGTGACTCAAAGCCCTTTGAAAATAGAATTACCTCTAATGTTTCATACGCCTGAATCCAGACCTAAACTGCAGCTCACTGGGAGTTACTAGATATCACTCTTAAACAAACAATCAAGCAAAAATCTAAGAAAGATTCTCCTTAACTGGTTTTTCAAACAAATATGTCAAACAAAACTTAAGAAAAATGAGAAAAAGAACAAAAAGGATAAACGCAAAGGCTCGTTTTCCAAGAATACTCACCCTGTCGGTGTGGAAGGGACATGGGACATGAAGCATGAATGCTCGAGCCCAGAAGATAGGACCTCTCTTTCTGCCAGCTTCTGCCCCGTAGTCCAGGTCTCCTTGAGGTCGACTGGGTTCACGGTTTTAGAATCTCCGCAACAACTACACCATTAACTCTTGTAGGGTGAAACACCACAAAGTTGAGTAAAGGAAAAAAAAAAAAAAAGTTTTATTCGGCATGTAGTTAAAAAGTAGGAAAGGGACCAGCATGCTGCCAGAGCCATGTCTGTCCAAGTCTCTCTTCCCAGTTCTTAAGGATGCATCTTAGCCAACCGCATTCTGGGATCCGTTGAACGTTCCCCATTCTCTGGATACACATAACACAGTCACACAACCTAATCCAGTGCACCAACTTAACAGGTACCTGAGCCTTTTATCCCCTCAGTGGTCAATTCCTCCCACTTCATGGGACACTTCTAAGGCCTTACCTAGGAATTACCCTGTTATTTACCAAATAACCTCAGATTGCTAATGCCTTCTACAGTCAATTTCTCCCGCTTCTTGGGACTCTTCTAAGGCCTTACCTAGGAATTACCCTGTTATTTACCAAATAACCTCAGATTGCTAATGCCTTCTACAGTCAATTTCTCCCGCTTCTTGGGACTCTTCTAAGGCCTTACCTAGGTACTTACCAAACAACCCAGACAAGTTTCGTGTCTCCCACAGAGCCATCGTTTGGGTCCCAGGGGAGATCAGCTTTCAGAGCTGCTCCAGGGTCTCCAGGAGAAATCTGATGACACCAGACATCGGGGCCAGTCTGTTTTTCAATCCACCTCAGGAACCGAGCAGGTGGCTCCTGGCTGGCTCACTAGAAATGTTACTAGGTCGAAACTCCAGGTTCTTGCTCAGCATAACTCGTATTGGCCAATAAACGAGAGACCGAGGTGGGAGAACAGAAAAGGAACTTTTATCTCATTGTACAAGGGAAGAAGTCAGTCGGAGATGCTGCTGCCAAGACTGCTTGCCAAGGGCAGACAGGCAAGTTACTTTTAAAGGGATTTACAAGTAGGGAGTTAATACAAGTTACATCGGCGGCATTCTTAATCATACTGCGCGGGAACAGCGGGGTGTACATACAACCTCCAAGCAAAAACAGGATTCAAATACAAAGCTGGGGAGGGAGGAAGTCCAGCAGAGGAAACACAGTTTTTTAATACAACACTGGGGGGGCTTTGTCTCACTTACTTATGAAGATCAAAGACCACAGCCTTCAGTGTGGATTACACCTCAACATAAACAAAATAAAAATCCTCACAACTGGACCAACAAACAACATCATGATAAATGGAGAAAAGATTGAAGTTGTCCAGGATTTCATCTTATGTGGATCCACAGTCACCACTCATGGAAGCGGTAGTCAGGAAATCAGAAGACACATTGCATTGGGCAAATTTGCTGCAAAAGACCTCTTTAAAGTGTTGAAAAGCAAAGATACCACCTTGAAGACTAAGGTACATCTGACGCAACCTATGTGTTTTAAGTCACCTCATATGCATGTGAAAGCTGGACGATGAATAAGAAAGACTGAAGAAGAAAGAAGAATTGATGCCTTTGAATTGTGTTGGAGAAGAATATTGAATATACCATGGACTACCAAAAGAACCAACAAATCTGTCTTGGAAGAAGTACGACTGGAATGCTCCTTGGAAGCAAGGATGGCGAGACTATGTCTCAGATACTTTGGACATGTTGCCCTGGAGAAGGACATCATGCTTGGTAAAGTAGAGGATCGCTGAAAAAGAGGAAGACCCTCAATGTGATGGACTGACGCAGTGGCTGCAACAATGGGCTTAAGCATAACAACAATTATGAGGATGGCGCAGGACCGGGCAGTGTTTTGTTCTGTTGCACATAGAGTGGGTATGATTCGGAATCAACTTGATGACACCTAACAACAAACGATAGTAACAGTGTAAAACACCACAAAAAAAAAAGAGATCTTACAAACTGCCAGAAAAATAAATTCATGATATGTAAATTATACTTCAATGACACTGTAGAATAAATGCAGAATTCCCTATATCTTCATGCTGTTATTCTTAATGTTTCTCAGTGTGATAAGCAAAAATGGTATATCATTATTATTTATATGTGCTTTTTTTTTTTGCTTAATAGCAATATTAAACATATTTGTTTATTGGCTGTTTGTATTTCTTTTTTAAATTGAATATTAATGTCTTCTATCAATTTTTAGGTTGGTGCTAATTTTTTTAGTTTCTCATGTATTAAGATTTTTAAACTTGGCTTATTATGTTCTTTCTTTCATGTGCCTTTTATTTTTATTCATACTGTTTTTGACAGATGTAAATATCACATTTTATAAAGATAAATCTAAAAACATTAGAGTTAGAGAGAAAAAACAGAATACCTTAAACAGCAATTTGACTAATCGGTAACCTCTCAACAATAGTTGAAACAGAAGTACTGGGATAATAACCAAGTTATCATTCAATAATGAGGGGAAAATAAATGTCATTTTTATACTAACAAAAATGAGGAGACAAAGAACCTTCCTTAAAGAATTTAAAGGATATACTTCTGGCAGGAGAAAAATGATTCAGATGGAGGGTCTAGGATACAAGAAAGAAGAGAGAGCAAATATAATGGTAAATACCTGAACAAATCTAAAAAAAAAAAAAAAAAAAGACCATATAAAGCAATAAAAATTATATCTGAATTGTCAGAGAAAAAAATATGCTGGAAGTCATACTTGAAAACAGTTGCATGTAAATTGAGATATGTCATGGATTGGATTATGTCCCCCCAAAAATGTGTGTTATCAATTTGGCTGGGCCATGATTCCCAGTATCCTGTGGTTGTCTTCCATTTTGTGATTGTAATTTTATGTTAAAGAGGATTAGGGTGGGATTATAACACCCTTACTAAGGTCTCATCCCTGATCCAATGTAAAGGAAGTTTCCCTGGGGTGTGGCCTGCACCACCTTTTATCTTACAAGAGATAAAAGGAAAAGGAAGCCAGCAGAGAGATGGGGACCTCATACCAAGAAAAAGCAGTGTGGACATCAGAGTGCATCCTTTGGACCTGGGGTCCCTGGGCAGAGAAGCTCCTAGTCTGGGGGAAGGTTGATGAGAAGGCTGACAGAGAGAAAGGCTTCCCCTGGAACTGACACCCTGAATTTGGACTTTTAGGTTACTTTACTGTGAAGAAATAAATTTCTCTTTGTTAAAGCCATCCACTTGTGGTATTTCTGTTATAGCAATACTAGATGACTAAGACAGGGTGATATGATCATTGTTAAGTATTCTCAAGGCCCTGTGTTTTCCAGGAGGAAGTCAAAGATATTGATTTAACTTTAGTTTTTTAAAGTTGAGTATGTATATTAAAATTATTAGGGTAATAGCTAAAAGAAAGGCAGAGTATGTAACTTCCAAAAATAGAAGGAAGAAATAGGATGAGGAAAACTCTCAAACTAAGACAAAGTAGGGAGAAAAATTAAAAAGAAACAGAAAACAGCAAGACAAGTAGAAAGCATATAAGATGGTTAAAAAAAATAAATACAAGCAAACCCAACAGAACATCTCCTGTTAATATTTTCTTAATAGAACACTGATTGGTTTCTTATATTCAAACTTTATAAACGTGTACGCTTCTTAGTACGCTTTCACCTGATATTTACAAATAAATGTTTTATATTTACATCTGAAAAATTCAGTATATTTTTAAAATTATTTTATTAAATTTTTTTATTTTGAGATAATTGTAGATTGGCATGCAGTAATAAGAAATAATATAGAGAAATCCCATGTACCTCTTACCCAGTTTCTGTCAATGGTAACATCTTACAAAACTGTAGTATAAAATTACAATCAGGATATTGACATGAATGCAGTCAAGATTCAAAACAATTCCATCACCACAAAGATTCCTCCTGTTGCCCTTCCATTGCCAGCCCATCTCTTCTAACCCCCCCTTTTCTAGCCCCTGGCAACCACTAATCTGTTGTTTTCATAATTTGGTCATTTCAAGAATGCTATATAAGTAGAATCATACAGTTGTAACTTTTGGGGATTGGCTGTTTCTACTTAGAATTTAATTCCCTGGCGATTCAGCACAATTGTTACAAGTATCAATACTTCATTCCTTTTTATTGCTAATTAGTATTCCATGGTATGTATGTATCATATTTGGTTAATTATTTTCCTGTTGAAGCACATATGGGTTTCCAGTTCTGGGCTATTACAAACAGAGCTGCTATGAACATTCATGTACAGGTTATTGTGTAAAGAAAAGTTTTTGATTTTCTGGGATATATACACAGGAGTGTAATTTCTGGGTGATATGGTAGCTGCATGTTTACTTTTTTGAGACACTGCCGAACTATTATACAGTTAGCTCTACCACATTGTGTTCCCGTCAGCACTGTGAGTGATTCAGTTTTTTCACATCCTCTCCAGCATCTAGTATCATCATTTTTTATTTTAGCAATTTTGATAGGTCTGAATATCTCATTGTGGTTTTAATTTGCATTTCTCTAATGGCTAATGCCAACACCCATCTCCCAGTTTATCATACTGTGGTGGTTTGTGTGTTACTGTGATACTGGAAGCCATGCCACCAGTATTTCAAATACCAGCAGGGTCGCCCATGGTGGACAGGTTTCAGCAGAGCTTCCAGACTAAGACAGACTAGGAAGAAAGGCATGGCAGTCTACTTCCAAAATTAGCCAATGAAAACCCTATGGATCACAACAGAATATTATCCAATACAGTGTTAGAAGATAAGCCCTGTAAGTTGGAAGACACTTAAAATATACACTGGCCCTAACAATGGACTCAAACATAGCAACAGTTATGAAAATGGTGCAGGACCGGACAGTGTTTCATTCTGTTGTATGTGGGTTCACCATGAGTCAGAGCCAACTCAATGGCAACTAGTAAACAACAAATGGCTAATAATGTTGACCATCTTTTCACGTGCATATTTTCCATCTGTATGTAATTTTTAGTGAAATACCAGTTAATGTCTTTTACCCATTTTCTAATTGGATTTTTTTTTTTTTTTTACTGTTGAGTTTTGAGAGGTCTTTATATATTTCAGATACCAGCCCTTTGTCAAGTATGTGGATTGCAGTCATTTTCTTCCAGTCTGTAGATTGTCTTTACATTTTCTTCACAGTCGTTCACAGAGTAAGAGGTTTAATTTTCATGAGGTCCAGTTTATCAGTTTTTCCTCTTAGCCATTGTGCTTTTGGTGTCAAGTCTAAGAACTCTTCACCTAGCCCAAATTCCCAAAGTTTTCCAAAACTGTGTATAGTTTTACATATTATCTTCACATTCATAATCCATTTTGAGTTACTTTTTGTATAAGGTGTGAGGTTTAGGTTGAGGTTTTGCAGAGTTTTTTTGTTTTTGTGTCATTATTCTTGTTGCTGTTTTTGTTTGTTTTTGGTGATGGGGGAGGATATTGGCCTATATGTATGTCTACTTCCTCCAGGGCCCTTTGTTGAAAAGGCTGTCTTTACTCTGTGGAATTGCTGTTGCACCTTTGTCAAAAATTGGTTGGGTGTATTTGTGTGCGTCTGTTTCTGGGCTCTGTATTCCATTGGTCTGTGTGTCTGTCTCTCCACCAATACCACACAGTCTTGATTACCGTTGTTGTTGTTAGGTGCCGTCGAGTTGATTCCGACTCATAGCGACCCCATTCACAGCAGAACGAAAAACTGCCCGGTCCTGCGCCATCCTCACAATCATTGCTACGCTTGAGGCCATTGTTGCAGCCACTGTGTCAGTCCATCTCGTTGAGGGTCTTCCTGTTTTTCGCTGACCCTCTGCCTTACCAAGCATGATGTCCTTCTCCAGGTAGACTGATCCCTCCTGATAACATGTCCAAAGTATGTGAGACATAGTCTCACCATCCTCGCTTCCAAGGAGCATTCTGGTTGTACCTCTTCCAAGATAGATTTGTTCATTCTTTTGGCAGTCCATGGTGTATTCAATATTCTTTGCCAACACCGCAGTTCAAAAGCATCAGTTCTTCTTCATTGATTACTGTAGCTATACAATAAGTCTCGAAGGCAAATTGTCTGTTTTCTCCCTCTTTACAAAATTGTTTCGGCTATTCAAGTTGCTTTACTTTACCATATAAATTTTATAATAAGCTTGTTTATAGCTACAAAAATCTTGCTGGGGTTTTTTTCTAGGAGTTGTATTAAACCTGTTTATCATTTGGGGAGAATTGACATTTTTATTTGGAGTCTGCCAAATCATGAACAAAGTATGTCACTCCGTTTATTGAGATCTTTGATTCTTTAATTAGTATTTTGTAGCTTTCAGCATATAGATTTTGTACATGTTTTGTTAAATTTCACATAAGTATTGTATTTTGTTCTGAGTAATTTTAAATACTATTTTATTTTTAATTTATCTGCCGCATTCTGTATCATTAATAGTATATAGAAATACATTTTTTTTTATGTTGTTCTTCTGCCCTGCAGCCTTGATAAAAATTAGTCACATTAGTTCTAGTAGTTTTGGCGGGGGTTCTTTGCTGTTTTTTTCTTTTGTTTTAACTCTTTGGATTTTCTATGTAGGTAGTCATTCCATCTACAAATAGAGACCATCTCATTTCTTCCTTTTTGATCTGTATGCCTTTGATTCTTTTTCTTGCCTATTGTGCTGGCTAGAACGTCCAGTACTATTTTGAGTAGCTGTGGTGAGAGTGGATCATCTTTTTCTTGATCTTGAAAGCATCACTCTTTTACCATTAAGTATAATGTTAGCTGTAAGGTTTTTGTAGAAGCTCTTTTTCAAGTTGAGGAAGTTCCTCGTCTATTCCTAGCTTTCTGAGAGTTTTTATCATGAATGGGTGCTGAATTTTGTCCAGTGTTTTTTTCTGCATTGATATGATTTTTTTTTTCTTTTATTCTGTTAATAGGGTAAACTACCTTGAATGCTCGTTATTCTCTTATTATTTTGTTGTCTGCAGGGTCTGAAAAACTCTTAGAAAGATTACATTTAATATTAAAATCTAAGAGCCAATTTTACCCCAAACTCTTGTTATGAAAATTTTCAAACATATGCTGAAGTTGAAAGAGTTTTACATTGAGCATTCTTATAGATTCTACCTAGATTCTACTACTAACATTTTACTATAGGGTCACTATGAGTCGGAATCGACTTGACAGCAACAGGTTTGGTTTTATAGTTGTTTTATCACTTACCTATTATCCATATATCCAAAAGGCTTTTTTCTTAATAGCTTTTATTTTTTTAGAACAGTTTTAGGTTTAAAGAAAAATTGTGCAGAAACTACAGAGTTCCTATATATCCCCCATCCCCAAAAGGCTTTAAAAAATAAAAATAAAAAACTGACAATGTCAAGCATTGGAAAACACTTCGGAAAATTATTTGCCTTTATATAATAATGCTACACATCTGCTTACCCAATGACTCATAAACTCCACTTCTAGGTATATATCCTAGAAAGAACAGTAGCTTTCAAACTTTTTCGACCATGAGCCACAGTAAGAAATCTATTTCACATTGTAATCCTGTCTCATACACATATGTATGTGTGTGTTTCTATGTTTGTAGATATAGAAATCTATATAAACATATGCCCAAAGTCATAACACCTATGTATGAAATGCACAAATATTTCATAAAACAATATTTCTCCTAACTTCAGGGAAGGCGTTCTGATATTATTCCGTTCTGTTCTCTTTGTTTAATGCCAATTATGACCAATTATAACCAATGAAATACTTCACAGCAGTCAGAATAAACTATAGCTGCACACATCAGCATGAAGGAATCTTACAAACACTCTGTTGAGTGAGAAAACCAAGTTGTGATGGAATATTTTAAAATAAAAAAAACAGCTGCCTTCAAGTCATTTCCAACTCATGGCAAACCCCTGTGTTTCAGAATAGAACTGTCCTCCATAGGGTTTTCATGGCTGTGACCCTTCCGAAGCAGATCACTAGACCCTTCTTCCAAGGTACCTCTGTGTGAGTTTGAAGCCCTAACCTTTCAGTTAGTAGGTGAGTGCTTTACCATTTGCACCACCAGGGCTGCGTGTGTAGGAATATATACATATGATTGCATTGTATAAATGTCAAAAACATGCTAAACTGAACAGTATATTTACATAAATGTCTGGGCAAAACTTTTTGAAAAAGTAAGGGAATGACTGATACATGCTACAACATGGATGAACCTTGAAAACATTATGCTAAGTGAAAGAAGCGAGTCACAAAGACCACATATTGTATGATTCCAGTTATATGAAATGTCCAGAATAGACAAATACCTAGAGAATGAAAGTAGATTAGTGGTTGTCTAGGACTGGGTAGTGGGAGAAACTGAGCAGTGACCACTAATGGGTATGGAATTTGAAGGGGAGAAGTGATGAAAATTTTCTAAAATTAATTGTGGTGATAGTTGCACAATTCTGTGAATATATTAAAAACTCTTCAGCTTTACACTTTAAGTGGATAAATTGTGTAGTATGTGAGTTATATCTCAGTAAAACTTGTTATAAAAAAATAAGTACGTGAATAATAATTTTAAATTTCAGGATAATTATCTGGAAGAGAAAGGAGGGGGAGGGGGCTTGAGATCAGAGCAAGGCACACAAAGTAGGCTTTGAAAATATCAGTAATAGTCTGTTAACCTAGATGGTAGGTAGACAGATGGGTTTTTTGTTGTTATTGTCAATATTTTATACATGCATTATAAATTTTTACATGAATTTAATAATAAAAATTTCTCTTTAAGGAATAATTTTTTCTGATTATTATATTTTCATGTCTGTTATGATCAAGTTTACCATAGAATATTGACCTTCTAGTATAAAATAAACTAGGGCTAGTTTTCATCCAAATGTGTCCCATTTTTAAAAATTCATTAGGTATTAAAATTTCCAGGAAAATTACTTTAGAATAAAAAGTTAATTGTCTCATTTTCTTTCTAGGTCAGAATATGCTTAACAAACTGTCCACATTTCTTCATTACCGTTGCAACTACCCTAATTCACATCTTGTATTATTCCAGCATTCTCTTGATTGGTTTCCTTACTTCATGTCTTGCAGCTCTCCAATCTATTGTCCACATGGCAGCCAGAGATACCTTTTGAAAACACATGTATCCATATATTATTTCTTTGCTTAAAACTATTCAGTAGAATCTCATTTTCCTGTGGATAAAGTCTGAATAATTAATTAATTAGCAGATGGAGATTATATTGGTCCTGGAAAGTAATCTACGTAACACTGTAAACTCCCCTAGGTTAAGACTGTTTTAGTCACTGTTGTAACTATATTACCTAGTATTGTGCCTTGACCATAGTAAGTACTCAATAAATACTTATTGACTGACTCAATCAGTTCATTCTGGTAGCCATATTTTATATACTTAGAGTATCAGGTGTTTTTAAATAACAAAAATAAATTATCCTACAATTACTCTGCAAATAGGTTCAGTTTTTTTTGAGTGTTTGTTTTTTGTCCCTGGTAAATCCCCACTAGATGAGTTTGCACTGAAATTAACGACAATTCAGTCTCTTATTCCAGCTTGTGTACTATCATAGTTGACCTGATTTTCATATACAATCTTTATTTAAAAAAAAAAAAACCTGCTTCTACATTACCATTAATATTGAATATATCTTGCTTGCTTATCCTCTTCCAATCTGATATGTTCAAAGAAGCCAAAAACTAAAAAATTGTTTTCAAAGAAAATACACAAAAATCTTCATTTTATTTCTGTTTCCTTTTTAATTTCTGAGGTTTATTTTTAAGTATAAACTCCGGCAAATATGTCTCAACATGTCATTGAATAACATATTGATATTCTAACCTTACTTCTGACCAAAGTAATATTTTTATCTTTCTATCAAAAGTGACAGTATAAATTGGGAATTTGTAATTTTATTTATCCTTTTTCTAAACCTTCAAGTTAAAAAATATTTATAAATAAGACTAAAAAAGACCTTTATTTAAATGGCCAATGATGATGAAAACATAAAGCATAAAGACCTCTAGAGAGTTGATTTTCCTCAAAGCAGTAGTATTGATATTACATCATACATTCTCTCATTTACATCATCTAACTTAGAAGTGTTCAAATCCTAGCTTTGCATGTAACTGTTGTGTTACCTTGGGCAAATTAATTATCATCACCAATACTCTGTTCCCTTATCTACAAAATGGGATCATCTAATACCTCCCTTCGAGGGTTGTTGTAATATAAGAAAATATTGGTAAAGTACATGGTATATAGCAAGCACTAGTTAAATGTTAAATGTTAAGTTATTTGCCTGTCATCTCATTGCCATATCATTAATAGTAAAAGAAAGTGTCAGTTCTCTGCACCAAAAAGAAAAAACCGTAGAAAAGGAAGTAATACCCCAACCCCCCCCCCCCAATAAAAAACCACTGCCTTCCAGTCAATTCAGACTCATAGTGACCCTATTGCAAGGCAAGCACTGTGTAAAGTGTTGAAACAGTTATACCACAGAACATGAACCAAATATCACAAACATGAACCAAAAATTACAGGCAGTCCCTGGTTTACGAATGAGATCCGTTCCTAAGTCTATCTTTAAGAATTTGTAGTTAAGTCAGAACAGGTACACATGGTTCTTATTTAGCCTTACTTTAGTGCAAGAAATGACTCGAAGCCTTTTCAATGATTTAAAAGCTGCATGTGCAAAAAATGAAGGTGATCCTGATGAATCCACCATTTCAAAGTGAGGGAAAATTTACATAACATTAAAGGGCAAGTATGAGTTGTCAGGATGATTGCAACCCAGGGACTTACTGTATTTAAATTGTATTTAGTGTTATCTGTTGTCACAGTTTCCTTTCTTGATATTTTATATCATCCCTTTACAGCTGATCTTAGACAGTTATTCCTGAAATAGTGGTTTGATAATACTGAGTAGAATTCACCAGTGGTCCCTAATGCCTTGAGACTATGTTCTAGCTCTTTACAATGAATTCAGTATCTCCAAGAGTTTAGTCCCAGTGTACTTTTTAAGGGAACATGAGCCAAGTATTTTTTGAGTGCCTATTATGGACTAGACATTGTTGTATACATTGTATTTTATTTAATCCTTACATTTCAGGTTTTGAAAAGTAAGGATTATAGAGGTTCAGTAATTTAGCTACGATTACACTGATAGTAAACGGTAGTGTCAAAATTCAAGCATAGCCTATCACAGTAGTTCTCAAACTTTACCATCGATCAGAATCAACTAAAGAGCTTGTAAAGACACAGATTTCTGGATCCCTCCTCCAGATTTTCTGATGTTCAGTAGATCAGCATCAAAAAGTAGGGCATAGGATACTGGGGAGGGAGATGCAAGATTTTGCATTTCTAAAAAGTTCCCAAGTGATACATATGTTGCTGATCCAGGGACCACAGTTCAAAAACTAGTAATGTATCAGACTCCAGCATCTTTCCACTGGTACTTCTTATCTCACATCACTCTATAAACACAGTGTGTTCTTGCCAATTGAAAGGCTTAAGATACCCAGAATGCCCTTGGGGCTTTTCTTTTCTGTGTGCTTCTGCATTGTTTTTTACCTTCCACCTAAACTGCCTTCTTTTTCTTGCCTTTCCTACCACCCTTTCTTACCTGTTGTAATATCTTCCTTCATAACAAAACTCAAATGCAGCTTTTCCCATGAAGTCTTACCTTAAACCCTCAGCTAGAAGTGTGCTGCTTTAATTTTGAATTCATGGTACTTTGTATCCATTTATTTCAGTACTTACTATCTTCTATCGTAGTTATTTGTTTATATGCTTTAATGTTTTGTATTGTATTTTAAACTCTTAAATATTGGGTTATATTTCTCCCATAATACTTAGTGCATACTTTTGGTTATTTAATAAATACTGGAATATGCTAAGATTTTGGTGCTTATACTTTTACAAATTGTTAAATGAGGTTGTATTTGTGAAAATAACTTTATTAACCGTAAAGGCTTATATAAAGTTAAAGTACTTTCTTCTTACAGTGACTCTGGATATTAACAGTTTTATAAATGAAATATGTAAATGCTTCAAAAAGACCGGGAATTTACAAAGAATAAAAAATGTCAAATCTATTGTTTCATAAAATACAAGGCTAAAGAGATTGAGCAGAAATAACAGATATAATCTCTCTTGTCTATATAGCAAAGTCTTTCATTACATGTTTCTTTTTCTTTCTCTTTGTCTCTCATACACAGAAATAATGGTCTACATATAATAAGTCTTATTAAGCACAAAACTGACTGAAGTTTATACCCATAGCCTTATTAGTAATGCTGTTAAGATCAACTTAGATGAGATTAAGTATTTTTGGAGACATGGCAGGCCTGTGCTTGATGACCAAAGAGTTGAAATAAAAAGAATTAACTAAGCTTTCATTTGCCACCAACTTTGTGGTGGAGGGAGTTACAACTTTCTTGGAAAATAGAATTCAAAGTCTGTAATACTTGATAAAATATTGTTTAGAAACATTGACAGTAAGGATAAGCACATGGCCATTATACATAGAAAAGGAAACTAAACACAAGATGAGATGAACTTTCTGTGTAAAAAATACAAAGATTTCAGAGACATGTATCAGTTAAATTCTCTGTACCTCAAGGTCTTTTTCCATATTATGCAAATAACTGTATTTTCTTCTCCATGACAGAAATATTGGGAGCATAACATGCAATAATTGTTATGGAAATATTTCACGCTGTATCCTATGAGAGAACGTTATACCCTCAGTTAAAATTCTAGATTTATTTAATAAATTACTAGGTTTGTCACATGAAATGAGGGAATCTTAAAATTGATGATATTCCAATCATATTGTTGATGATATTACAGTCAATTAGCTATCAAATTGACAAAAAGCTACAATGTCATATTTTAGTTGAGGAAAAGGTAAAATTTCTAGTAAATAGGAATACATTAAGGACTATATAATTACTCAGTACCATTCTGGCTTTCATTAAAGTACTTTCCAATTCTGACTGCCAGAACGAAAAATTTTGAAAAAAAATTACGAAGATTAAAGGTTAAAAAATAGCCTTCAAACTTTTTATTAAACTATGAAGATGAAGGAAGAAGACTAAAGGGTGATTTGTAACCATTTTCAAGAATATGGAAAGTTTTAAGTAACATTGTTAACAACTTTTCTCTTTAAAATTATAAACAGGACCAGGAAAAAAAACAATATAATAGAAGATAATTTTAGGTTATTTCAGAGAGGGAGAGTAGTTGAAGAATAAACTTGATTGTAAGAAGAGGTTTTTAGAAAAAACATTCACACGTGACTTTAAAAATCTTATAGTTCTAAAAATTTAGAAATAGACTAATCTAGCCTGATCACTTTGTTTTTTAAATGATGAAAATGAGGTACATGACCGGATCAAAGTACACAGCCAGTTAATGACAGAGCATGATTATTCCAACTTTCATATGAAATTCCAGGCCCTCAGCTCTTCAGTGTAGTCTTCCGGTGCTTTTATACTTCTTTATGTACTTTAGACAAGTTTCTTATTTAACAGATTCATTTTAATGTGGCCTGAAAATTGACAATGATCTCTGAAAGACCCTTTAGCTTAAATTATCTGTGATTATCGATGTCTGTTAATAATTTAGCTCTCCAGTCTCACTCCACTGACAATCAAACATTTAGATTTCCTGAGAAGAAAGAGCTCAGATTCCAGTCTCAACTCTTGATCACCTTATGTGTTAGGCTTTTGAACATAAATATTACTACTCTTATGCACTATCTCATTTGAAATGTTACAACTCTGAGATACGAAGAAGCTGAAGAGAAAGAAGGTAATTTAGCCAAATAGCTTGAAAGTGAATAATTGATTCTGATTCCACATTCAGTGCATATTCCAGAACGCCACACTTAACCATTATTGTAAAAACCTCAGCCAGAGTGCCCAATTGTATAGCAATAATATTATTCCTAAAACAGTTGTTCACATGTAAAGTACAATGATTGATTTTTGTTGTTGAATGTATTTAAACAGAACATTTCTTACAATGTGGTTTTTATCCACTTTCTCTTTCCTTTCAGGCCTGTATGTGGAATCAGAGGGAAAACTCTCATAATTAACCTGCCAGGTAGCAAGAAAGGATCTCAGGTAAGCAACCTTGAGATTTACACAATTTAGCATAAAGACTTAGCCCATTACAAAGTTGAAACAGTCCACAAAACTGCCCTCACTTCTGATATCAATTACAAGTTCAGGAGGTTCTCAAAACCACCTCAGGTTTGATAATTCACTAGAAGGACTGACAGAACTCACTGAAAGCTATTATATTTATGGTTATGGTTAATTACAGAGAAAGGATACAGATTAATATTAGCTAAGGGGAGAAGCACATAGGGCAGAGACCAGGAGAGATACCGAACACAAAGCTTCCGTTGTCCTCTCCCTGTAGAGTCCTGGATGTGCTACTCTTCTGATACTGATGTGTGGCAGTATGCACAGCGTATTGCCAACCAGAGAAGCTCACTCAAGCCTTTGGTGTCTGGAGTTTCTTTTATGGCTTAATTACATACTGCCCACATGGCTGGCCTTTAGTTTCCAGCCCCTCCCTGAGGTTGGGCTAATACCTTTAGTCTCTAGTCCCTTCCAGAGGCAAAACTGATAACTGGATGACCCAAAGCCACATAATAAATCTCAGACTGTTAGATTGTCTGGTGGCCAAAGCCTCCAGGCAAACAAAGACTCCTATCAGGCATGACAAGGAAGGCCTAGAGATCACCTCCTAGTACCTGAGGGCAAGGACCAGACCTCTCTTTGGGTATAGTTAATTCTTCACATCCTTCACTATGGCTTATTCTTTTTAATTCGTTGCTCTTGGTTTCCTTGATAGCAAGACCTGACTGTACTCCTATTAGAAAGTAATTTAACACAGAGATCTAAAAATAACATAAGATCGTGTTTTTAAGTCTTTATACCTGTGTTTGGTTGATTATGCTGTAAAATAATTTTAAAGGTGAAATGCAGTTTCTACTATTTATGATTATTTACTTTTTTGAAATTTACTTGGGAAAGTGTGCTGGTGATTAGGAAGGCTTGTTTACTGCTAACCCTTCTAGTTATAATGTTTATATTCAAAAGCATACCTCAACAGGTTTATACTTTTCCAAATGCTATTGACATTTTAAATTTCTTCTTAACTGTTAGGTTAAATGTAATTTAAAGAAAGTTTTAAGACATACTTTTAATTCCAATTTTTATTTTGTTGATAAATATAGATTACTAATTCAAAATACAATTTACTCTTTCAATGTTATTTTTTGTTAAGAAAGTTCCAAATGAGAAAAAAATTCTCAAATTAAGAACCAACTATTTCAGTTTTTCTGATAAGAAAACACACGTTAATTCGAAAATACTGAAATATATATATCAATATCAATCACAGAAATGACTTTTTAAAATTTTTTCAGATCATTTCCTTAACATTTTCACAGTAATAATATGAGATCATTAATTCCCTGATTTCCAAAATGGTATTAATTTTTTCAAATCATCTCCTTAACATTTTTGCAGTAATAATATTAGTATGATATCATTAATTCCCTGATACCCAAAATGATATTATTCTGAGCTCTGTGCAGAAACAGGCATCTAATGTTTTTTAGTTGGTTGGTTGTTTTGTTTTAGATGATTAGACACAAAAAAAATGTAATTTTGAACCATTCTTTTAAGAATAGAGCTATGGAGCTATGATTGTTAGACCTGGTTTTATCTAATTTATTCTGTCATGAGCAATCTGTGTTTATTTTTCTGGGCCCCCGAGAATGGGATGTATATGAAAGATACACTACAGAAGGAAGATTCAATCAAAATAATTCAACTTCCTGCTCATTATAATGAAAACTGGACCAGGATCTCACCTTTTTTCGTATCTAGAATTCACTTCATACTTAACTAACTCAATAGGAATGAAAAGATAGTGGTCTAATTCATTTAGTTATAGAAGTATCAATTTAAATTTTCACATGGAATAGCCTTTGTATATGTGGGGAACCTTTACTGTTTAAAAATCATTTAATTTAGAAAATAAAAAGAAATTAATGACCAAAAATTAAATCATAAAATATGTATAATAATAAATCCTGATCCTTTTTTTTACATATTTAATTGCCAGTCCCTCTGGAACTCTGCTTAAGAGAACTCAAGGCATGAAGACCAACAAAAAGAACATCTTTTAGGCCTTTGGAACATACTACTCCATTCTATAGGGTTGCTAGGAATCGGAATCAATTCGATGATAATGGGTTTGGTTTGGTAGGTAGTTGAAAGACTGACTTTAAAAGACTTACAATAACTTTTGTTTGGCAGTTTTCATATTACTCATTATTTGTCTAACAGAATTGAACACACTTTGTTGTTTAAACTTAAATTTTTTTTTTATTATAAAGAATTTTATCCATAAAAATAGGCAGATTAATATAGTGAATCCCCATGTTCTCCGTATGCAGCTCCAATAACAACTAATAGCCAATTCGGCCTAATCCTTACATCTTGAAGTACATCCCAGATACCATATTACTTCATCCTAAATATTTCCTGTATATTTCTAAAAATATAGGCTTTTTGATATAACCACAACACTATCATGTATAAAAAATTACTAATAATTATTTAGTGTCATAAATATCTCTCAGTATTCAAGTATCTCATTGTCTCAAAAATCTAAAAAAAAAATTGGTTTTTTTTTTTTTTTTTTAATACTTTGATTGTTTGAATTGTAATCCAAGTAAAGTCCACATGTTGCTTTTAAATCTTTTTTAATCTATAGGATCCCTCTCCCTCTCTTGTTTTCCCTAGCAGTTTATTTGTTGAAGACACTGGGTTCTTTGTTCTCTATAGTTTCGCAGTCTGGGTTTTACTGATTCATCCCATGGTGTAGTTTACCATGTTCCTCACTCTCTGTAATTCTTGTGAATTAATGCTTGAACCTAGAATCTTGGTCAGATTCAGTTTTTACTTTTTTTTTTTTTTAGCAAAGCTACTTCGTAGGTAGTCTCATGTTTTTCCATCAGAGAGCAAATAATGTCTGATTGGCTCTAATTTTATGATGTTATCAGCCGTTGATTCTCAGTACTTTAGATCCATTTATTGATTAACACATTGCTGTCAAGTTGATTCCAACTCATAGCAACTCTGTAGGACAGAGTATAGAACTACCCCATAGGGTTTCCTAGGAGTGGCTGGTGGATTCCAACTGCTGATCTTTTGGTTAGCAGCCAAACGCTTAACCACTGTGCCACCAGGGCCCCATTTATTAATTAGGGGTTGCAAAATAATGATATTTTAATTATATCATTCTTTCTTTATTAAGTTTAATATTTCCATAAATAGAAACTTCCCTCATCTCTTATTTGGTTACTACTAAGTATACAGTTTGTATTGGAAAGTTAAGGTAAATGCTTGAGCCTTTTCCTCTGTTTACTACTTTTGAAATAATTTGATGGTTCCCTAGAATCTTCCGGAGGTGACCAGTTCCTTTCTTAAGAACATCATTAACTCATAAATATAAACATATTTAATGTATTTTGTTATATTTATTTTCCATATTTATGCTCAAATTATTCCATGGTTAGCCAGATGGAACTTATTCAGGGTGGCTCCTATGTTCTTTTGACATGACCTTAGAAGCCCTTGATAGCTTCCTTTCTCGCTGGTATGACAAGATTTTTCCACAAAGCTCATCTTGTTTAGTTCCTGCCTCAAGGATAAAATCAGCTATTTCTCCAAGGATCACTGGTTCTAGTAGAACATGTAGCACACACACATGCATGTATTCATTTCTTCCCCTTTCTTAAATAAACTGTAGTATACTATACCTATTATTTTCTACGTTGCTTTTTTCACTTGCCAGTATATACGTGCGATCAGTCCATGGTAGTATATAGGGATATTTTTCATTCCTTTTTAATGATGCCTAATACAACATTGTGCAAATGTACCATTATTTATTCAACCAATTCCTTGTAAATGGACATTTGGATTATTTCTAATCCTTTCTCATTACAGATAGTCCTGCATAACTTGGACATATGTATTCTTGTATATTCGTCTCTATGTCTATGAAATACATTCCTAGGAGTGAGATTACTAGGTCAAAGTGTGAATGCGTGTATAATTTGCTATATGTTTCCAAATTCCCCTCCACTGGGGTTGTACTATTTTGCATTTCTTCTAGCAGTGTGTGAGAGTGCAAGTCACCAGCTGCATACATTGTCAAACTTTTGGACTTTTGCTAGTCTCATAGGAGAGAAAAGGTAACTTAGTGTAGTTTTAAATTATATTTTTTCTTATTATGAGTGATGTTGAGCATCTATTCATGTTATTTAGAGCCATTCGAATTTCTTTTTCTCTAAACTGTTCGTTTCACTAGCCCATATTCCTTTAGAAGCTCCTTATGTATATTAGACATATTATCATTTTATCTGTGATATGTTTCATATATTTTTCCCAGTTCTGTTATTGTGCCTTTATGCTTTGCTTACGGTAGTTTTTGCCATGCAAATATTTTATATTTTTTTGTAGTCAAATTTATCTTTTCTCTTATTACTTTTTGATTATGAGTCATAAATTAGGAAAGTTTTCCCTGCTCCCAGGTTATTGAGGAATTTTCCTATTTTTGTTTTTTCTAGTAATTGTGGTGACATCTATCTTTGCATATTCAGGGGAGCACATTCTACAAAACCACCCTCACTTCTGACACCAGCTGTGAAGTTAGGGAGCAGTCCAAAAGACCACACTCATTTCTGACACCATTTGCAATTTCAGGGTCCCTAAGACCACCCTTAGGTTTGATAATTCTCTAAAAGGACTCACGGAACTCACTGAAGACTGTTACACTAGAGCTATGGGAAGAGGCACATACAGCAGAGTCTAGGCAAGTTCCAAACACAGGAGATTTCAGTTGTCCTCTCCATGTGGAGTCGTGGACAGTGTTGCTTTCTCAGTATTGATGTGTGACAGTACACTCAGAGTATGGCCAACCAGGGAAGCTCACCTGAGCCTTGATGTTCAGAGGTATTATTGGCACGTCATCATGTGGGCATGGTTGAATGAACGCCCACGTGGCTGATCTCAGTCTCCAGACCCTCTGGAGGTCTAACTGATACTGTGTGACGCAAAGTCCCTACCTTAAGTCACATTGTTAGACTATCCGGCATGACTCAAGGCCCCATGCAAACAGAAGCACTGCTATCAGACAATCCAAGGCTTAGACATTACCTCCCACAAACTGGAGGTGAAAGCCAGACCTCTGTTTGGGCAAGGTTAAATTTTTAGTATACAGTCTCTTAAACAGTAAAATGATTGAGCAAAGAGAGGTCAGAAGATTAGGCATCTTCCAGGTATCCCAGTAACCCTCAAAAATTTATATTTCTTTGCATCTTAGATTTAAAAAAGGTAAGTTGCTTTAGATGTAAAAGTGAAAGAGTTCCGCCCACTCCTTAAGCATATCTGGCCCTGTGTTCTGTTTTTAGAGTTCTAGCCTATTCTCTTTTGTTGATAACACTGTATGTAATGGTGAGCTCTTGATCAGCAGACTATGTAGACTTCTGTGCAGTGCTCTGTACAAGCTTTTTTCTGTTTTTTGCATGTTACATTACTTTGCCTAGCTATACTTTATGATGTTAGTCAGAACTTTACATCTCTTAATAAAATAATTTGGTCCTCGCTAGTGCTCTGCTCTAACTAAAAAGGTCAAAACTGTTTGCTACTTTTCCCTATGATCTATCTTTTAACTCCAAAGTGGTGTATAAATTTTACTTCAGTAAAATGCAGTATGTGCTTAGATAGTACTGTAGTTCCTCAGTTTATGGAGAATGCTGTAATATGTGCCATATTTACTTCATGTTGAAAATATAATGCTTTAAATATTGTTCTTTATTCTTGAGGCCAGTGGGGGGGTATGCAGATTCAAATTCACAAATAAATGTGATTGACACCATTTTATCTGCCTAGAAAAATATTCCATCTTCATTTCTTTTTTCTTCCTCTTACACACAGGAATGCTTTCAGTTCATACTGCCAGCTCTACCTCACGCCATTGACCTTTTACGTGATGCTATTGTAAAAGTAAAGGAGGTGCATGATGAACTTGAAGATTTACCTTCCCCACCACCTCCTCTTTCCCCTCCTCCCACAACCAGTCCCCATAAACAGACAGAAGACAAAGGGGTTCAATGTGAGGAAGAAGAAGAAGAGAAGAAAGACAGTGGTGTTGCTTCAACAGAAGACAGTTCCTCATCACATATAACTGCAGCAGCCATTGCCGCCAAGGTAAGCCTCCTGAGAGAGACTCAGAGTTCTGAAGGACCCACAGGCAAATGAACTGACTGATGTCTTCCCTCTTTCCCTCCTGTCCCTCCATAAGTTTAATACCTTTTTAGGTATCCTGAAAAAAGAGCTGGGATATTCTTGACAATCCACCACTATGTTCCCTCCACCATGTAAAAAGTCCTAAAGATACTGACATTTATTCTGACTTCTGAGGCATCAAAGATACTGCTGTTACCTATTGGAGTAACAGTTGCAGTGATAAACAATGTGACATTTAAAAATTCTTCGGAGATATCATTTTTGTCATCATATTAAATATACGATGTTCATATGCTCAGAGTATCAAAAATTCACAAATTCTTGGAGCAACAAACTGGAGCTAGAAGAGCTTAGATAATTCAAAAAATGAATTGGGAAAGATTAATAAAGATTTTTTTTAAAGACAGAGCTTTCCAGCAGTTGTTGAATTTTCCTTAACTAAGCACTTTTTCAAATATGACTTAAATTACCCTAGTGGTATAGAGAGCAACTGGATATAATGTATTTGCAGTTTTAATGGACTAAAGTAATAGATATTAATAAAATGGTACCAGGGAGTATTACAGATTTTTTCTTTGGGAAATTCTGGGAGTAACTAGAATACTATGAGGAACTTGAATAAACTGGTTTTCTTAAAGTTAGAGACATGATTCACATAATTACCCATAGGTAGTATAATCCACCTAGTATATTTTAATATCTTCAAAAAGTAGCATATTGCTTCTGAGAATGATGACTGTTTATTGATGGAGAGGATGAAGATTGAAAAATTTAATTGCTATAAGAAGTAATTCCTAGAGTTTTATAAATCATCCAGATATTTTGGCTGTAAACATAGTGTCAGACTTTTTTTTTTTTTTTTTTTTTGGCAACATATAGCTTAGAAAGGATCATAGAGAAATCTTTTTGAAGTGTTCACTCAGACAACCAGTAAGTGTTGTTTTCACTAAAGACCTGATAATTCTGTCTCCAGATCCATTCAGTGATCCATTAAGTTCTTACTTAAGCCTAGTAAGTATTTAAGGAGTGAATGTGTGTGTGTTTTAATGGAACTGATTGGTGAAATAGGGTGCATTTTAAAATCATTATATGTTCTTTCTCTTTTACTCTTAATTGAAAGAGTAAAAAGTATAATGAATTTCAGTTTTAAAAAAAAAGCTTGTAACATTTGAGATGTAAGCTGATTGTGTCATTCTACATTTGGAAAAATTTGACATTTCATTGTTCCATTTGTTTTTACCCTTTTTCCTTTCGTCATTTTGCTTGTATAGTTTTCATGTTTTCCTGTCAGTATATTCATAGTTGTTATGTGTTGTGCATTAGAAGCATCCATTCTACACCAGTCCTGCTGTTGTTATCATGGCACACGGTGAGCAGCCCATCCCTGGTCTCATCAATTATTCCCATCATGCAACAGGCAGTGCAGATGAACGGGTAAGACAAGAGGCTTTTGCATTAATGATTTTTGCAAGCATGCGGCCTGCCTTCTGTCTTTGGAGGTAGACTGTAACATATCTTGGAAGATATGTTGTTTAATTCTGATGGATCTTCAACAGTACTATTTTTGTGAAACTATAAGTACCACTGAGTTTATTCTGTCAAGTAATTTAATTTAATAGAGTTTCTCCTGTGCCTGAAGTACTCTGCTATCATTAAGATTCTGTAGCTTTTATCACATGACTTCCAAGAAATACATTGCTCAGAAGTTTTTTCGTTTTTTGTTTTATTTAGCAATTTCATCACATATCTTTAAATAAGTTACCTGGCTTAATTAAGATGACCCCATAAGGTGATCACTTTAGGTCTTAAAATCTAAATAAATTGGTCAAACTAATGTTTAATTTGTATTAAACTTCCTTATTATCCTCATAATTTTTGAATCTCATTTTCTTTCCCTTCATTGTGTTCTTATTACAACCTTTTAGATAGTTGTGTCTCTCCGCAAATTCTGTGATTTCTAATCTTCAAATAAAAACTTTTAAGGGTAGATATTAGTTCTTTCAGTTGCTGGTTGAATGATAGTTCTAAAAAATTCCCAGGTTAAAGAAGATTAAACTTTTAAGTATAAATCATTAAGCAGTGTTAATTTGGACCATGGCTACAAAAAAATTAATCTGACTCCCTAATATATATGTAAAATGAGCAGATAAAAAGAAGTAATTAAGTAAAGTTTGGCTTTGAATAATTAGGAAGCAATGACACTCGGGATTTAAAAACAAAACTCAGTATCAGTAGTCTCTTGGAAGATAAACAACCAAGTGAAGACTTTATCCCTTATATTCAATAAGCCATAACTGATTAGAAAGAAACTTAGGTTAGTCAGAGCCCAAGTAGAGAATTTAAATTTTGATTAGTAAAAGCATTAGTGAATTTCAGTCTACAACTAGTAGGTGAATTCTCCAGATATAGCTGTGCTATAAATTATAAACAGTACAATATGGGCCAAACTTGAAGCAGGGCTGTCTTTTTTATTCTTGTCTAAGCAACCCCAGCAACTATAATAATCATTCTGGTTTTCAAACTCAAGTAATTGGAAGTGTCTGTATTCATAACCAAGGTTTTAAATTATTTTATTCTGAATTTCAGGTGAGTATACCGAAAATGATTTGACTCTCCCCCCCCCCAGTTCTCCCAAGGATTGACATAACTAGTAGCATTCTAGGAGGGAAGTTAATTTATTACATACAATGAATGCTCTTAAAACATTAGAGCCCAGTTTTTCAGCCACTTTGTCAGTCCATCTCATTAAGGGTCTTCCTCTTTTTCGCTGACCGTCTACTTTACTAAGCCTGACGTCTTTCTCTGAGTACTGGCCCCTCCTGATAACTAACTTCATTAATGAGCTGCATTGACTCTGAATTACCTTGTTTTTATCAGTATTTCAGAAGGTCTGTACATGAGACCAGTATTTGGAATATCCCTATATATTATTTGGCTGGTTTTGTTAAGTTTTTCCAATGTAAAATTTAAAGTATTAATTTTAGAAGGAAGGTACCTATGGAAGAGAGAGATCACAGTTTCCCTGAGCTGATCACATTCTGAGTCTTCTGTGAAGCAATGTGGAGTAATGGAAAAATCATGCAACTTAAAATCAGAAGACCTGGATATAAACTTTAACACTTAATTAAATTTGGGGGGAGTTATTTTATGATTTATGCTTCAATTTTCTCATGTCTAAAATGGAAATAATAATAATTACCCTGCATGTCACAAGAGGTTATTTACAGCAAATGAGATAATATATATGGGTAAAAATGTGTGAACTTTGTAAATTTAAAGTTGAATTTTAAAGAATTCTTTCTAGGTGCAAAACACAGTACAAATATGAATAAATTGTTCCAGCCCATAAAATACTGACATTCTAACTAGGGAGCTGTTCTTTTATTACTTTGGTACTTTCCTAACTAAATTATCCATTTTTGTGATCAAGAAAGTAAAGCCTAATCAATGTACTGACTCTTTCATAGTTAGTTATTAGTGATCTGCTTACTAGTTAGTGCCAAACTAATCAATTTGCTATTTTGGGAGATAAAAAATTTTGAGGAATACCTCTTGTAATGGACATTTGTTATTTACCTCTCCAGCAACCATTTCACCTTACCTCTTCCTAACAGTACACCAGATTTCCAAGTCATACAGTTTGGGTGGGATTGACTAAACCTCCAGGGTAGGCTCTCACTGATTTAATATAATCAGCATATCCATTTTTCCTAGCCAGAGTTACTAGTTCAAGGAACCGATAATTCAGGCCAGTGAGAGCTAGTGGGTCTCGTCTCTTAGATTTTATTTAAATTACTAGGAACAACGGACACAGACTGAGGAAATATATGACCTCAAAAATTCCAGCTTGGGAATGCCTGCTAATAATTGAACCAACAGTAAAGAAAAAAACCTAGCAAATGGAAGAGAAAGAGAGATATTGGGTCCTGGACACATCGTTTGAAACAGTTACTCAAGTTCCTGTTGAACTATAGCTACCTCTTGACTTTTCAGTTATGTGAGCTAATAAATTATTTTTTTAAACTAATTAAAAGTTGGGTATACTGTCTTATCAAATAGATGAAAAGTCTTCCTTATAGTGATTGAAATATATCAAATAGGAAACCCTGAAGTTTTATATTTGTATGACAAATAAAACTTGATTCAAAAGGATAGAGAGTTGGGGGGGGAGGGGGAATGTGACAAGAAGAAGGAAGATAAATCCTGCCCTTCTGCAGTTACAAAATAGGTGTGAAGGTTTTCTCAAGGAGACTGGATCCAAATCTGAAATGACAACTGTGCTTTGCAGCTTCATAGAAACTGATAAATGAAAAAAAATCAAATCACAATGACAGAGGAGAAATTTAAGACAGAGGGAAGATACCCATGGAGATACATAATAGGACATCTTGTCTCACTGAGAAATTAAATTTTCTGGAGAACAAGTCCAGATTAATTATGATCCTCAAGCTCTAGTGGATGCAAGAAAATCTCCTGTTAGCCCTGGAAAGAAGAGTTGGTGATTTCCTCTTGATAAAGGTTATGGAGAAAATAGTATGTCAGATCCACATGACCATTCAGGAAGAGTCTTCTGGAGCATTTATTTGGAAACTTGAGAGAGCAAGTGCTAAGAGTTAGCAGCCTGCGACTCCTATAGATTTATCTGCAAACAAATGACACCATTACAAAAGACCAGAGACACAAAGTAAAGTTTGATCAGAAAATTGAAGAACATGTAAGCACATATATATGGTTTTATTGTTTCTTTCTATCCATGAGGATTTTGGTGTACTAAAATAGTAGCTGATTATTGAATGTCAGTCATTCTTCTAAACATTTTACATATATCAGCTGTTTTATACTTCATTTTACCTATAAGAAATTTGAAGCTCAGAAAGGTTAAGGACATATAACTAGCTAGACTGAACTGGTGTTCAAGTCCAGGCAGTTTGGCTCTGGAATCAGCACTCTTGACCATTATGGTATATCACCTCTCAGTGCAAGAGAAAAAAAGAGAGTAAAGGTATGGAAGGTAACTAGCTAGTTAAAAAAAACTCTTCTTAAGAATGAGAATGTGATTTTTGGATCTTGGTTTGAAATACTTGAATGATAAGTTGCAGTGCACAGCTTAAGAATTTTAAACAATAGAATGTGTTTACTCTGAAAGTTTACTGATCTGAGCAAAAAAAGCTTTAATCTGTAAGCAGCAGTGGAGTGAGAAAAATATTTAGATAAACTCATGAAACCAAAAGCTTTGGAAGACATACAGCATGGTATGTGTTAAAAGATAATGTTTTTTAAAAGTAGAGTTATGACACTCATAGAAATATAAAATACCGTAAGTCTATGTGAAAGATTTTATTTAACTTATTAATTAGTGAGAGAACCAGTAAACTGTTAAAACCAAAAGGAGAATTCAAAGGATACACATGGGTAGCAAGTCTCAGCCTTGCATGTAGTAAGGAAGGTAACTTATATGTGGTAAAGAAATTTTGGTAACCTAGAGAAGAAGGTGCAGTATGGTGGAGTTTCTAGGCTGGGTCTCCTAATCTTGGGAATGACAAAATTAAAGACATTTAAAAGTAGAATCTGAGATCCCCTTTGAAAACTTCCAGACAGAAGTTAGGTCTGTGGCTTTAGTATTTGCAGAGCAAACTCATCTATCGTCAGTCATAATGCTGGCATGAATTTATAGAGATAGAAAACTTGGTCAGTATACACAGGGAAATAATCAATTACTTCTTCTCAGGACAACATCTATTTGCATTCTTATGGACAAGAACCACTGCATTACTATCAGTTTTCTAAAACTTGCAGAGCTGTAAAATAGTAAAAGTATAAATTAATGAAATGTGCAGGTAATCCAGACAGACGTACAAGTCAGAGCATTCTAACAATCTTTTTGCCAATTTTCCTGAAAGCCCCTCGTCCCCCTGTGATTATCATAATCTCAAAGATTATTTTTGATCATAAAAAAAAAAATGACTGGTCTCATTAGGTTTGGCTCGATTATTTGTGCATCAAGAGTATTAATTAACCACATAGACAACCTTGAGTTTGCTTTGCAAATACTAAGGCTGCGGAATTAATTTCTGTCTGGAAGTTTTCATAGGGAATCTCACATTCTACTTCTAAAAGTCTTTAATTTTGTCATTCCCAAGATTAGGAAACGAACTCCAACAAACTACGATATATCGCACCTGCAGTACCTGACATTTGGGTGAGTTTCTCTCTTCTCCAGGTTACCAAAATTTCTTTACCACATATAAGTTACCTTCCTTACCACATGCAAGGCTGAGACCTGCTACTCAAATACAGATCAGTTTTCCTGGGAGGGCTTTGTAGACACTGGCTTCATAAGTACAGCCTATTTTTGTCTTCAGAAGTGGCAGCCATATCTGATTATATGGGCTCCATTTTCAAATATGATCATCCAGATAAGACCTTGGTTGCACAATCAATTTGTCCAATTACCTCCTGGTAAAAAGGAATACATATTCTTATTAAATCTATGCCAATAACTATATTACCAAGAAAAGTTAGGAGACTTAGTAAGAGTTTCTGAATTCTGAGAGGTTCAGTAAGAATCAAATATTTTTTAATCTTACATTTAATTTTAAAAATCAAGGTCTGCTAAATTGTATGGGCTACGTATAGCTTAAGAAGAAAGTAAATGGACTTCCTCACACAACCAGAAAATACGTTTGAAACAGCAACAATAATATTGCAAACAAATAGCCAGAAAAAAATTTCTTTCATTACTTTATTCAGTCCTATGTGATTCTCATTTTAGTGGTTCTTAGGTTAGCAGTCTGTTTTTATTAAACTGCTTCTAGACTAAAAAGAGTTTTGGAATTTCTAACTCAGTCCACTATTATGGTCTGTTTGTCTTAAAAAAAAAAACCTGTTGAGTTGATCCAAATATCATCTCACTGGTATTCTTTGAAGTTGCAGTAGTTTGAACTATCTGTTATAACTCTTTCCGAGAGGTTCTTGAGACTGCCCTGCTTTGTTCTGTACACAAACTGGCTCGTAGCTTATACCATAACCTTCATGCAAGCATAAAAATCTATCTGTATATAGTGGATACTTATTGGCTATGGTTATTACTGTAATCAATAATATCAAAATGGAAGAGAGTAAATTCTTCTGCTGGGCATAGAACAAAACTATTTCATAAGAGTTTTAATCAGCATTTCCCCTGAGGGTAAAAGCATTATGAACAAGGAGGACACTGGCAGTTCCCCCAGGGACTTTCCGTAAAGCATGCAATTTCTAAAATATTTATAATAATAATATTTTACTTATATAAATTTAACCTAGGGAAAGTTGTAACACAGTGAAGAAACCTAATTATATTTTTCATCTCTTTTTCTATGCTGAAAAAATAAATCTTTGGTGATTTCTAGGGACCCTCTGGGAAATCTCAAAGAGAGTTTTAAGTAAAAAGATATCCTCAATTTTTTGTTTTATTTTGTCTGTTTGGGATCCAGTTTTGAATTGTTGGAGGAAATTTGGGTGCTTGATTAAAACAGGCTCATGGATGCCTGAGAAATACTTTTTGGTTGCCTATTTAATTATAATGACAGTAAAACAATTTTTTTTTAAAGTATAAGGTTACACAATTGTTAAGAAACTTACTTCTTTCATAAGTGAAGAACTTTTGTCCTTTGCTTTTGTTCCCTTAAATACTCAAGCAAAAAATAAAGTTAAAGCACAGAAAATTATTCTTGTAAAACACAATATCTCTGCTATCTCGGCAGATCACTCAGATTGCATAGATGTCTAGGTGAAGAGATTAATTACCAATCCAAGGAAGAAAGCCTATCAAAATTAAGTGAGCTTTGTTGAAATTCTAACACATTTCATAGCTTATTTTAGACTTGGGTATTACAAATCAAGGCAAATAAAATTCAGTTTTAAGCTTTGTCTTTCAGTATGTCCTTTCATGTGTTCTGTAACAAACTAAGACTGCTATTCTTTCTCAGGTGATCCACAAGATGAAAACTATCTTCATAATAATATTACGATGTAATTTATGTTAAAATGCAATGTACTAATCATTGTTTTTTTTTCCAAATAAATCAATATTTAAAATTTTAATCAGTTTTAATTTCAAACTTACTAAATATTGATAGTATAACCCACATATAAAAAAAACTCTTTAGAGTTCTAAATAGGTGTTAAGTGTGTAAAGGGGTCCAGAGACCACAAAGTTTAATAATCACTACATTAGGACAAAACTTTTTTTTCTTTAAAAGAACAAAAGCACATACTCAATTGTATTCCTCTGTCACTGATGCTCCTAGTATAATCTCAACCACTTAGATTAATTATAACTTTTAACGAAAGTAACTAAATTTTATTTCACAGGGAAAACTTGTAGAGATGAATAATTGAGAACTGTGACACACGTTTTAGCAGACTAGCAAAGCTCATAAAACAACTTTCCACAGCCACATACAACTTTTACTACTTGTTAAAATACCAAAAAAGGAACATATTCATAAACATGGCCCGGAACTGTAACATCTATATAGCAAATAAAAATAAGAAGCAAAAGTATATAAGCTTAGGACTTCCAGGCAACATGGTGCTATAATCAGAAACACCACGCCATCCCTCTGCAGCAAAGATCAGAAAAACTAAGTCAGACAGAGTTACACGTCAGTCCTAAAACCCTAAGCATCAAATGAAGAGATGA
This sequence comes from Dugong dugon, assembly GCA_030035585.1. Lineage (NCBI taxonomy): Eukaryota > Metazoa > Chordata > Mammalia > Sirenia > Dugongidae > Dugong > Dugong dugon. Next base: position 74,613,895 of record CM057472.1, read on the forward strand.
AGAACTCAGCCAAGCACCGAATGGAATAAGAAACTGACTGAGAACAGAGAGCGAGGAGAGATACATGCAGAGGTCCCCTATCAGTTACCACAGCACGGATCCACCATCTTGGACTCCTATTGGAGATCAGTGAACAGGAGGTACGAGAAAACAGTTTCACAGAGCTTCCAGTAGGAGACAGAGCAACCCGTAACCAGCGATATACGCTTTCCCACCCCCTACCCTTCTTCAGCCCCACTTAGCCTCCTCTACCTCCTGCATCTACAGTCTCTTGGCCGAGAAGCACCAGCTTCACCCTGGTGTTGCTTGGATTCCACTCGCCCACACTGGCTGGCTCCCTGAGTACCTTTTGTTGGCTGCTGGTGTTGCTTTTTTCCGCTTCTTTAGATTTCCTCCTTACCTCTCACTACCTCCCCCTCCTTTCTCTCAACTACCTAGCTCCGTGTACCATCTTTGCTTCTTCCTGAAAGGCTGTGAAACACTGCTCGATTGTGAAAACTGCTTCCCAGCCCATGCCGCCACACTGGTGGGACCCCCGGGGCTTTTTTGTTTGTTTGTTTGCTCTGATTTGTTATGTTTTGATTTGTTTGTTTGTTTTCTTTTTCTTTTCTTGGCTTAGGATCCCCTTCTAGCTGGGCAGTACCGTGCAACTTGGAAGCTACTCCCTTACTCTGCGCAGATGCACAGGGACATCCCTGGGGGCATTTCTTTTTTCTTGTTTTTTTCTTTCCTTTTGGTTTTTTTTGTTTGTTTGTTTCTTTGTTTTGTTTTCTTCTCTGTCTTATTCCCTTTTTGTCTTCATTTCCAGTTTCTCAGTTTATTCATTTTTTTGTTTTACCCTTTTTCTTTTTTTTTTTTTTTTTTTTCATTTTTCTTTTGCTCCATTTCTCAGTCTCTCATCACCACAATAACAAGCTCCCTTAGCACTCTTTTTTGTTTTATTTGTTTTTGGCTCCTGTTCCTCTCTCCTCTCTCTCATCTTTCCTATACCCATCTTAGCTCTACACATCAAAATCTGCCCTCTCCTTCCTGCCTGCCTGCACTGTGCGCTGAACATCACACTCCAAAGCAGCACACGCATGGCCTACTGGAACCTGCCCTGCACTGATTGCCGGTCCACATTGTCAGCCCTGGTACGTGCCACAAACAACCCATCCCAGCAACTCCCCTTCACCTGGACCTGGCCTGCTGTACCATACCTGAGTGACTGACCCTGCCCATTGGAGAAGGAGGTGAAAAGTATCATGCCCACAGACAAGCAAACAACAAAGAACACACAGCCTGCCTGCTCAGACATAACCAAATAAAACAAACAGGACGAAACAAATCTACAATCAATAAAAGAGGAAAATAACCACTGAATGCCCTGAAGACAGCAGACAATATCAAAACGTTTAAAGAAACAGGACAGGATGGTTCCAGTAGGCATCCAAGATAAAACAACAGATGACTTTCCAGTAGAAGAAAAGGCACTAGACCTAACTGATAGGGAATTCAAATCTCTAATATTCAGAATTATCCAAGAGTTGAAGCAACAAACAGACAAAAATGAGGAAAAAATAGACAAATTCATGGAAAATACAGACCAAAAAAAGGAAGAATTCAAGAAAATAATACAGGAACAAAATGCTAAAATAAATTCACGACTAGAAATCATACAAAAACAACAATTAGAAATCAAAAGATAAACAACAAAATTTCAGAAAGGGACAGTGTCATAGAAGGACTGAAGAGCAGGTTTGAAACAATGGAAGATAGGATCAGCAAAATTGAAGACAAACACTTGGATACAACTCTGAGGAAAAATCAGAAAAAAGAACGAAGAAAAATGAAGAAACTCTGAGAATTATGTGTGACACAATCAAAAGCAAAAATACGCAAGTGATTGGAGTTCCAGAACAGGAGGAGAAAACAGAAAACACCACAGAGAGGATCACTGAAGAATTGCTGACAGAAAACTTCCGCAATATCAAGAAAGATGAAAAGCTGGCCATCCAGGAAGCTCAACGAACACCATATAGGATAGACCCCAAAAGAAAATCACCAAGGCATATCATAATCATACTTGCTAAAACCAAAGACAAACAAAGAATCCTGACAGCAGCTCAAGAAAAATAAGAAGTCACATACAGAGGAGAAACAATAAGACTAAGCTTGGATTATTTAGCAGAAACCATGCAGGCAAGAAAGCAGTGGGATGACGTATATAAAACCATGAAAGAAAAAAAATTGCTAGCCAAGAATAACATATCCTGCAAAACTCTCGTTCAAATATGCTGGTGAAATTAGGTCATTTCCAGATAAACAGAAATTAAGGGAATATGTAAAAACCAAACCAAACTTACAAGACTTGTTAAAGGAAGTCCTTCGATCTGAGAACAAGCAACATCAGACCACAGGCTGAATCTAGGACACAGGAGTGTACTAGCTGGATACCAACCTAGGAAGTGAACTCTTAAGGACTGCGCAAAACCAAAAGAATTACAGCAGGGAACCAGGGAGGTTAATCTGTAAATGACAACAACATCAGAAGAATAGAAGGGTGAATAAACAGTATAGGTATAGAACCCTCTAATGGAGAGGAAGGCAAGGCAATACCAAGTTATAATAGACTGGTTCAAATCTACGATGATAAGGGTAAATTTCAAGGTAAATTTGAAGGTAACCACAAAGAAAGTTAACAAACTTACTCATCAAAATAAAGAAGAAAAACATAAAGTCTCAGTAAAGTAAAAAGAAAACCTACAAAAACAAAAGAAATGAAAAAAATCCACAAACAAAAGGAACTCAGCCCAGGAGAGTAAGAGGAACAAAGAAAACGTCAGCACCACAAAAAACAAGCACTACGAAATTCAGTCCCACTCTTAGGAATTTATTCTAGAGAAATAAGAGCCTTCACACGAATAGACATCTGCACACCCATATTCATTGCAGCACTGTTCACAATAGCATAAAGATGGAAACAACCTAGATGCCCATCAGCATGAATGGATAAACAAAGTATGGTACATACACATGTTGGAATATTATGCAACAATAAAGAACAATGATGAATCTGTGAAGCATCTCATAACATGGACGAAACTGGAGGACATTATGCTGAGTGAAATAAGTCAATCACAAAAGGACAAATATTGCATGAGACCTCTACTGTAAAAACTCATGTAAAAGTTTACACACAAAAACAATCTTTCTTGGTTACAAAGGATGGGAGAGGTGGGGGGGAACTAAATAGACAGTAGATAAGTGATAACTTTGGTGAAGGGTAAGACAGTACACAATACTGGGGAAGCCAGCACTACTTGTACAAGGAAAGGTTATGGAAGCTCCATAGACACTTCCTAACTCCCTGAGGGACTGAATTGCTGGGCAGAGGGCTGTGGGGACCCTTGTCTCAGGGAACATCTAGTCCAACTGGCATAACATAGTTTATAAAGAAAAGGTTCTACATTCTACCTTGTTGAGCAGCATCTGGGGTCTTAAAAGCCTGTGAGCAGCCATCTAAGATACTCCACTGGTCTCACCCCTTCGGGAGCAAGGGAGAATGAAGAGAACAAGATACAAGGAGAAGATTAGTCCAGAGGACTAGTGGACTGCAGCTACCACGGCCTCCACCAGACTGAGTCCAGTACAGCTAGATGGTACCTGGCTACCACCACTGACTGCTCTGACCGGGATCACAATAGAGGCTCCTGGACAGAGCTGGAAAAGGATCTAGAACAAAATTCTAACTCAAAAAAAAGACCAGATTTACTGGCCTGACAGACTGGAGAAACCCCAAGAGTATGGCCCCCTTACACCCCTTTAGCTCAGTGGTGAAATCACTCCTGAAGTTCACCATTCAGCTGGGGATGGGACAGCCTCATAAAACAAAACGGGACTAATGAGGCACAGCAGTCCAGGGACAAGGACTAGAAGGGCAGGAGAGGACAGGAAAGCTGGTGATAGGGAACCCAAGGTTGAGAAGGGACAGTGTTGATGTGTCATGGTGTTGTCAGTCATACTCACAGAGCAATATATGTACTAACTGTTTAATGAGAAACTATTTGTTCTGCAAACCTTCATCTAAAGTACAAAAAAAAAAAGAATTTCTATGTGAAATCAAATTGACAACAGCAACTCAAAATGTTTGATGGGAAGCCTAGGAGGCAGTGAGTTGAAGATAATGGTGATGGAATAATTTGGAAAAGGATAATGAGAATAGCAGCACAACTGAAAGAATGTAATTGATGTTACTGAATAGTACATGTAGAAACTTTTGAAATGGTGTAACTTTGGCTACGTATATTTTCACCAAAAGAAGAGGTCCTCCAAGGTCGAGAAGGGAGAGTGTTGACATGTCGTGGGGTTATTAACCAATGTCGTGAAACAGTATGTGTACTGACTGTTTAATGAGAAACTATTTGTTCAGTAAACCTTCATCTAAAGTACAATTTAAAAAAGGTATATAAACTTAAAATCATTATTAGTAATCAGGTTCCTAGGAGTCCCTGGGTGTCGCAAATGGTTCAGCACTCAACTACTTGCCAAGAGGTTGGTAGTTTGAACCCACCCAGGGGCATCTCTGAAAATAGGCCTGACGATCTGCTTTTAAAAGGTCACAACCTTGAAAATGCTGTGGAGCAGTTCTACTCAAACACGGGTTCACCATGAGTCAGAATCGTCTCAATGGCAACTAACAGCAACAAATCAGTTTCCTAGTTTTATTTTAAAATTATCTAGGTATTTAATGATTATTCGTTAATTAACTCAATTTAATATCGGTCTTAAGTTTGTTACCTAAAGATCTGATAAATTATCTTTAAGCTAACATACTAAAAATATAATTACTGTTGATATAAAGTTTGTCAGAATGATTCAGTTTAGACAAATATATTTTTCATAATTCTAAGCATTATGTAGAAGCAGTATTAGCTTATTCAATCAGTAAACCTTTGTAAGTTTAGGGAAAACAACCCAAGAAGAACCAATTATATACTTGTATTATTTTTTACATTGATAAATCAAGTAGTTTTTTTAAACCAAAATTATTAAGCTAGTCTCACTTGCCAAAAATTTACCTTAATTATATGAACTTGGAGTCTCAAAATATTCATTAGTTTCTATTAAAAAAAAAATTTTACGTCTAACATACTTAAAGTTATAGAAATACATTTTCCTTATTTGGGGGAATTTTAGGAATAATTTATTTAAGCATTTATTTATCTCTGTAAGCCAATCAGAACAGAGATCCTTTAATTCAGTAGACAGTATTGTTTAATTTATTAATACTTTCCAGAGATAGGGAAATATTTCACACATGCAAGGGAAAGGGCTTTCTGAGTTATAGACATACAGACATAGTTCATAATTTCAGTCCTAGAACTTCAGCCACAGATCCAGAGTAAACTCAAAAACTCATTTAAAAAAAAAAGATCAGAGAGTTGTTTTTCTTCCTGGAAGGCACCAAATTCTTAATTTACTTGAGTTCAAATGAACAAATAGATAAATAAACAGGTTTCTCTGTGGCCTCTCACTAACAGACAATAAACCAAAACCAAACCTGTTGCCATCAAGTCGTTTCTGACTCATAGCAACCCTGTAGGACAGAGTAGAAGGGCCCCATAGGGTTTCCAAGGAGCAGTTGGTGGATTCAAACTGCCAGCCTTTTGGTTAGCATCCCAACTCTTAACCACTGCTCCAACAGACAATAGACCTCTATAATTTATTTACAGAGATCACCAAATGATCAGACCATAAAACAAAATTCCCAATCATTGCTACTACCATGCGCGAATAACTTACTGGCAGTTCACAAACTGGAAACAAAAGACAAAACACAACTCAATAGAGTGAGGGTATAAGGGGAAGAAAAGAAGGAACTGAAGAACAGACAGTGGTCAAAGTTGATGTTTTATTGGCTGTTGGAATTTGGGATTCATCTCTGGGAGTCAGGAAAAGACAGCTTTAAGCAAGTGTTTAAGAAGTACACTTCTCTGACAATGCAGTTTACCTGGTTCTGTTATATGTATATATTGGGCATCTCAGTATAAGGAATAATTTTTTTGAAGGTAAAATTATAACTTTTTTACAAATATAAAATTAATACTTGTCAAAGATTGTATTTAACTCGTTAATTAATGACAGACCCAGTAAAATGTTACAACTGGTTCAAAGGGAAATTCAAAGAACACGTAAATATATAAGCATTGGGAATGCTGAAATGAAGTTACAAATTGATGCAAAATTTGATTATTATCTACAGGACAGGCAATTGCACCTCCATGGTACAAAGAAACCATTTGGATAAAAATCCATTATGTTCCAATAATTTGCTAAGCCTTCAGGGTTATAAAATAGCTGAGAGATAATGAATAGTGCAGATAATCCACAAGGGCCCACTACACTGACACCCAGTATATTTTTTGTCAGTATCAAAGTCTTTTATAATTCTTCCTATCATGTGAATGAAATACAGTGATCCATGTTGTTTACAAAAGAAAAACATTTGTTTCAGATGTCCTCATTTTGTATTGTTTATACTGTTGTTTGTTTCTCCTCATATGGAGGCCACTTGGCTGGATTTTGTAGAAGGCTATGTGATCTTTAGTAGTAATATGACTGATGTTGTTAAAATTTGGATCAGAAAAGCAAATCAATGTTTAAATCACTATTATACAAAAAAAAAGGAAGGAACACTGGTGGTGCAGTGATTATAGTGCTTGGCTGCCAACTGAAAGGTTGGCAGTTTGAACCTACCAGCCACTCCAAGGGAGAAAGATATGGCAGTCTCCTTCCATAAAGATTTATAGCCTTGGAAACCCTGTGGAGTAGTTGTACCCTGTCCTATACGGTCGGTATGAGTTGGAATCGACTCAATGCCAGTCGGTTTTATACCAAAAAAAAAGACCAAACCCATTGCCATCAAGTCGATTCCAACTCAAAACAACCCTACAGGAAAGTGTAGAACAGCCCCATAGGGTTTCCAAGGCTGTAATCTTTATGGAAGCGGACTGCCACTTCTTTCACCGGCAATGTGGCTGCTGAGTTCAAACTGCCGACCTCTCAGTTAGCAGCCAAGCACTTAACCACTGTACCACCAGGCCTCCTATTCAGTACTATAGTTGTTATAAATTTGTTGACTTGCTAGAACACCAGTTGTTTTTCCAGCATTGACTTTTGGGTAATATTGTGGACTGATTATTTATGCATGCATGTTGACTTAGTAGTAATTATTATTTGGGCTAATATATATTCTCGTAAGTTTTTCACAAAGCTTAGTGTTACTATCAATAAATAGGAGACTGGATTAGAATAAAGTACATAGACCTCTCTCAAATCTGGGAGGCAGTATGTGCTTTACTTAACAACATGAACTTTGACATCAGATAGGTTTAATTCTATCAGTTATTAGCTCTATGACACTGGGTGAATTGTTTCTCCTTTGTCAGCTCCAGTCTTCTCTAAAGGAACAATAATAATATTAACTCCATTATTAACTCATGGGTAAGAGGAATATTAAAAAACAAAATAGATGTAAAAGCACTTAGCACAGTGTGGTATCAAACTAAGCATACAGTATTTGAGCATTGAGATTTTCATTGATACTGTATTTTGCAAAGAATTGTAGCTCAACCTTTAGGTGTTACACAATTCTCCCTTCACATCCCCTCTCCTCTGCCTTACTGAATGATACATTTCTTTTTCCTTTTGCTTATTCAGTTTTTAGCCATCCTTTAATGACTAGCTCAGTGGATCTTAATTTTTTCCAGGTGGTCACCTCCTTTAGGAATGTGATTAATGTTGTGGACCTTCCCCGAAAAGCTCATACACACAAAAGTTGAATATAATTGCAGAACAGATCCCTTAGATTAAGAACTCCTGGGCCAGCTAAAGTTCATCCTCCTCCATAAAACCTTTCATGAATCTAGTCTATACTTAGCTTTCTTTTCCTTTTGCATTACATTCGTTTATTCACCAAATATTTATTTTAGCACTAATAGGTATAAATCACTCTGCTAAATTCTAAGAGTTTTAAACAATATATGACCTGGGGTCTGTCCTTGAGAAACTCACAATATAAGAGAGAATGTATTCTTAAATGAACCAATTTTATAAGCTTATATACCTGTTAGTATTCTCTTGGAGCCCTGGTAGCACAGTGCTTAAGAGATCAGCTGCTAACCAAAGGGTTGGCAGTTTGAATCCACCAGCAGTTCCTTGGAAACCCTATGGGGCAGTTCTGTTCTGTCTTATAGGGTCGGAATCGACTCGACGGCAACAGGTTTGATTTGGTTAGTATTAAGTTGAAAAACTAGTCTACTGCATGTCCCATTTTAGTAAATCTTTTTGAGATTTATCAGTGACTCTTTGGGGTTCACTTGGTGTGATAAATTTCCAGGAAACAACGTGATCTAGTCCACCATCATCTTTCACCTTAGTTATTTCAATAACTGCTCTCATCAATTCCACCCTTGCCTCCTTTCAATTGACTGTTCACTTCTCAGCCAGAATGAACTTTTTTAAAGCATAAATAATTTACCATGTCACTTCCCTACTTGAAAGCTTCATTCAAGTCTCACATGTTTTATTAGACTACATGAGCAGCTTCTCCCTACTTTTCTAGGCCCACCTCTTACTCTTAGTCTCTCTCTCTCCCAATTGCTCACTATGGATCATCAAGCTTTTTCTTTTTTCTTTTTTTTCCCTCATGGAATATGCTGCCCCATTACCTAAATTGTTGTTAACACTATTCTTAGCATGGCTAATTCCTATTTATTCTTTCGGGCCCAGTTTAAATAAAACCTTCTCACAGAAGACTTCTCTAATGCCCCCCCAAACGTAAATTATGTCTGCAGTTATTATCTCTCATACCACGTTCTTTCCCCTTATAGCACTTATCACAATTTACAGTTGTATATTTATTTATGTGTTTATCTGATTTCTCTCTGTATATGTAGACTGTAAGACCCATAAGGACAAGAATCCCATCTCTTTTTTTTAAATGATCTATCCGGCACATAGCACAGGTTGGCACATAGCATAAAAAAAAAAACGTTGCCGTCGAGTCGATTCTGACTGATAGCGACCCTGTAGGACAGAGTAGAACTACCCCATAGGGTTTCCAAGGAGCAGCTGATGAATTTGAACTGCCGACCGTTTGGTTAGCAGCCGTATCTCTTAACCAGTATGCCACCAGGGCTCCAAGCACATAGTATATTAAAAAAAAAAAAAAAATCTGTTGCCATCGAGTCGATCCGACTCATAGCGACCCAACAGGACAGAGTAGAACTGCCCCATAGAATTTACAAGGAATGCTGGGTGGATTCAAACTGCCAGCCTTGTGGTTAGCACCCTTAGCACTTAACTACTACACCACCAAGGTTTCAACATAGTATATACTCTATAAATATTTGTTGAACATGATCCAGGAAAAAATATGATGCATCAGCCAAGTCTGAGTAATAGATAAAATCAGAAAACAAACACATTGCCATGGAGTCAATTCTGTTTCATTATGACCCATATGCTACAGAGTAGAACTGCTCCATAGAGTTTTCTTGCCTGTAATCTTTATAGAAGCAGATTGCCAGGCCTTTCTTCCGTGGAATACCTGGGTGAGTTCAAGCCGCCAACCTTTAGGTTAATAGTCGAGTACAGACTGCACCACCCAGGGACTCCATAATAATCATAGCTATCATTTTTTGAGTACTAACTACACGTCAGACACTATTTTGAGTGTCTTATATGTACCGTCAGAAATTGATACTAAAATGCAGGTATCAGCAAGATTATACCTTCTTATTTCCCTGAAAGATAAATTTATATGGAAACCAAATAATAATCAGGACTCTTGATTACTACTATTGAGAACAACAAAAATTCCAAAATATGTTAAGCAATAGAAAAATAATTTTAGTAAGTATAAATATTTCTTATAAAAAATCAAACTCATATGAATACTTAAGTTTGTCAGTTTGTTTAAAAAAATCAGTTGTCATACCTCATGTTCACTATGGAGACAAAATCATAAACTGTGACTTATAAATACAAATCATAAATTCTTGTGAGTTTTTTGTATCATTGATTTTAATCCGAATTCAGATGTTCACATTTATTCTCATTAAATTTTATTTAGTTTGATTCACTCTTATTAGTCTAGTCTAAAGAGAGCTTTTTTGACTTTATATATCCAGTTGTCATGGATTGAATTATGTCCCCTGTCATGGATTGAATTGTGTCCCCCAAAAAATGTGTGTAGCAACTTGGCTAGGTCATGATTCCCAGTATTGTATGATTGTGTTATCTGATGTGATTTCCTTATGTGTTGTAAACTCTACCACTGTGATGAGGTTATACTGATGAGGCTGACAAGATTAGTGTCTTAATGCAATCTCTTTTGAGATATAAAAGAAAGAAGCGAGCAGAGACACATGGGAACCTCACACCACCAAGAAAGCAGGGCTGGGAGCTGAGCGCGTCCTTTGGACCTGAGGTTCCTGTGCTGAGATGCTCCCAGACCAAGGAGAGACTGAGGCATCACAAGGACCTTTCTCCAGAGCCAAAAGAGAGAGCAAGCCTTTTCCTGGAGCTGATGCCCTGAATTTGGACTTGTAGCCTACTGGACTGTGAAGACAATAAATTTCTCTCTGTTAAAACCATCCACTTGTGGTACTTCTGTTAGAGCAGCACTAGATGACTGAGACATCCCCCCAAAAATGTGTGCATCAGTTTGACTGGGCCATGATTTCTGGTATTGTGTGATTTTCCTATATGTTGTAAATCCTGCCTCTATAATGTTAATGAGGGAGGATGGGTGGCAGTTGTGTAAGACCGTACTCAATCTACAAGATTGGATTGGGTCCTGAGGCAACCTCTTGAGATATAAAAGAGAGAAGTGAGCAGAGAGGGGGACCTCATACCACCAAGAAAGCCGTGCCAGGAGCAGAGCGTGTCCTTTCAACCTGGGGTCTCCAAGTGGAGAAGCTCCTAGTCCTGGGGAACATTGATGAGAAGGCCGACAGAAAGACAAAGCCTTCCCCTGGAACTGACACCTTGAATTTGGACTTTTTATGGTGAAGAAATGAATTTCTCTTTGTTAAAGCCATCCACTTGTGGTATTTCTGTTATAGCAGCACTAGATGACTAAGACACCAGTATATTAAGGAGCTGTGGTGGTACAGTGGTTAAACACTTAGCTGCTAATCAGAAGGTCTGCTGTTGAAATCCACCTGCCTCTGCATGGGAGAAAGATGTCGCACTATGCTTCTGTAAACATTACAGCCTTGGAAACCCTATGGGGCAGTTCTAATCTGTCCTGTAGGATCTCTGTGAGTCGGAATCAACTCAGTGGCAACAAATTTGGTTTTTGGTTTATCCAGTATATTACCTATCTCTTCTAGCTTCTGTCACCTGCAGGTATGTTAAATATGCTGTCATTCAAGTCACCAATAAAACTCTTTTAAGGTAGGCAGTTCCTACCAAATACCAGAAACCCTATTGGTTGCAGTTGCTTAATCAGCTAGCATATATTTCTATTCCAGCCCATTAATATCCACATTCTCTATCTTGTCCACAAGGATTTTATGAGTGACTTGTCAAATACCTTGCTTAATTTAAGATACATTGGTTTTCTTCTTTAGTGGAATTTTCATAACACCTAGTCATAGCCTCTGAAGGATCAGTATCCAAAGTTCAGAGAAGATACATAGTGTATATCTTCTGATAGAACACTGTTAGGTACTCATGCATGATTCATTTATGACAGTAGTTCAGGTCCTGTACTAAGTTGCATGCCTTACTAGGATTGCATGTCTTACTTGCATGCCTACTAGGATTTTTAGAAAATGTAACCTACCTTGAAGTTCACTAAATAGAGAAGGTGCTAAGAAAGTGTATACGTGTTGGAACTAGCCACCAAGCTGTACCAGGACTCCAGAAACTACTACCATGAAGGCTGACAAATTGTGGCTTTTGAAGTTGTACTCCTTTGTACATCGCTATTTTGTAAGACCCACTCTAATTATAAATTTGTTCACTAGCTACCCAAAATTAATTCCAAATAACTAAGAGATTTTCTATTTTACTAGTCTTGCAACTTTTCTGTAGGTTTCAACATTTTTTTAAAGCAAATTTTTTAAATGGAAAAAATAATTATATGAAGGGGGAACTTTGTGCTCCCTTATAAATATCTTGGCATCAAAGTAAAAATTTATATATTTATTTATTGGTATTCATAATGGAATTTCAAAAGACTACAGAGTTCAAAAAGGAAAACAGTCTTTTGGCTTTGTATTTTGATTTTAATAATGTAACTTTACATTTTCTTCCTTTAAAAGTGTTTTCCCAACCAGTCAAATTAGGTTTAGAACAGAAAAGCGACATAGAAAGAGAGTCAGCACAGTACCTTGGAAAGTATGTATTCCCACTGCAATTTCCCTTAATGAGCAAAATTCTATTGGTTTAATAATTCACAGTTGAAATTACAGTGCAATTCTACAGAGCGTTTGAGATCAAACTAGGACAGATTGTTTTCTCTGTGCTATCAGTTGCATAAGATAATGTTGTTATTGTTCTGTTAGGTACCATCAAGTCGGTTCCATCTCATAGCAACCCTGTGTACCAAAGAACAGGAAAAAAAACTACCCTGCCCTGCGCCTTCCTCACAACCGTTGCTATGTTCGAGCCCATTGTTGCAGCCACCGTGTCAGTCCATCACGTTGAGTCTTCCTCTTTTCTTTCTGACCCTCTATTTACCTAGGATGATGTTCTCCAGGGACTGGCCCCTCCTGATGTGTCCAAATTACTTGAGACAAAGTCTCACCATCCTCACTTCTAAAGAGCATTCTGATAGTACTTCTTCCAAGTCAGATTTGTTTGTTCTTACGGCAGCCCACGGTATATTCAATATTTGCCAACATCATAATTCAAATGCATCAGTTCTTATTTGGTCTTCCTTATACATTGTCCTGCTTTCACATGCATATGAGGTGATTGAAAATACCATGGTTTGGGTCCAGTGCACCTTAATCCTCAAAGTGACATCTTTAGAGAGGTCTTTTTGTAGCAGATTTGCCCACTGCAATACACCATTTGTTTCTTGACTGCTGCTTTCATGGACGTTAATTGTGGATCCAAGAAAAGTGAAATCCTTGACTTCAGTCTTTTCTCCGCTTATCAAGATGTTGCGTATTGATCTAGTTGTGAAGATTTTTGTTTTCCTTATGTTGAGGTGTAATCCATACTGAAGGCTGTGGTCTTTGATCTTCATCAGTAAGTGCTTCAAGTCCTCTTCACATCCAGCAAGCAGGGTTGTGTTATCTACAAATCACAGGTTGTTAATGACTCTTCCTTCAATCCTGATGCCACAGTCTTCTTCATATAGTCCAGCTTCTCGTATTATTTGCTCAGCATGCAGATTGAATAAGTATGGTGAAAGGATATAACCCTGACGCACACCTTCCCTGATTTTAAACCGTGAAGTATCCCCTTGTTCTGTTCCAACAACTGTCTCTTTGCCTATGTACAGGTTCCTCATGAGCACAATTAAGTGTTCTGGAATTCCCATTCTTTACAGTGTTATCCATAATTTGTTATGATACATATAGTCGAATGCCTTTGCGTAGTCAGTAAAACACAGGTAAACATCTTTCTGGTATTCTTTGCTTCCAGCCAGGATCCATCTGACATCAGCAATGATATCCCTGATTCCACATCCTCTTCTGAATCTGGCTTGAAATGTTGGCAGTTCCCTGTTGATGTACTGCTGCAACCATTTTTGAATTATTGTCAGTAGAATTTTCCTTGTGTGTGATATTAATGATATTAATCAATAATTTCTGCGTTCTGTTGGATAACCTTTCCAGTTGGTTGGCCAGGTAGCTGTCTTCCAAGTTTCTTAGCATAGATGAGTGAGCACTTCTAGCGTTGCATTTGTTTGTTGAAACATCTCAATTGGTACCTGAAGCCTTGTTTTTCGCCAGTGCCTTCAGTGCAGCTTGGACTTCTTTTAATACCATCGGTTCTGGAGCATGCACTACGTCCTGAAATTTTTGAATGTCGACCAATTCTTTTTGGTACAGTGACTTTCTGTGTTTCTTCTATCTTCTTTTGATGCTTCCTGCGTCATTCATTATTTTCCCCATAGAATCCTTCAGTATTGCAACTCAAGGCTTGAAGTTTTTCTTTAGTTCTTTGAGCTTGAGAAATGCTGGGCATGTTCTTCCTTTTTGGTTTTCTAACTCCAGGCCTTTGCACATTTCATTATAATACTTTTACTTTGTCTTCTCAAGCCACCCTTTGAAATCTTCTGTTCAGCTCTTTCATCATTTGTTCTTTTTGCTTTAGCTACTCTACATTCAAGATCAACTTTCAGAGTCTCTTCTGACATCATTTTGGTCTTTTCTTTCTTTCCTGTCTTTTTAATGACCTTTTGCTTTCTTCATGTATGATGCCCATGATGTCATCTCACAACTCACCTGGTCTTTGGTCATTAGTGTTCAGCACGTCAAATCTGTTCCTGGAACGTTCTCTAAATTCAGGTAGGATATACTGAATGTCATACTTTGGATTGCTGGGTCATGTGATAACTCTGTGTTTAACTTTTTGAGAAACTGCCAAACTGATTTCCACAGTGGCTGCATCGTTTTATATTCCCACCAGCAATGTATAAGGGTTCTAATTTCTCTATATCCGCACCAACATTTGTTATTTGGTTTTTCATTACAGCTCTTCCAGTGAGTATAAAGTGGTATCTTATTGTGGTTTTGATTTGCATTTCCCTAGTGACTAATGATGCTGATGGTCTTTCATGTGCTTTTTGGCCATTTGTATATCTTCTTTAGAGAAATGCCTATTCCTGTCCTTTGGCCATATTTTAATTGAGTTGTTTGTCTTTTTGTTGTTGAGTTGTAAGAGTTTTTTATATATTCTGGATACTAGACCCTTATCAGAGATATTTTTTGCAGATATTTTCCCCATTTTGTAGCTTGTGTTTTCACTTTCTTTATGGTGTCCTTTGGGGTACAAAAATTTTTGTTTTTTGTTTTTTTTAATTAAGTAGTTTTAATTGTCTATTTTTTTTTCTTTTGTTGCTTGTGCTTTTGGTGTTATATCTAAAAACCCATTGCCAAATCCAAAATGATAAAAGCTTAAACCCCTGTTTTCTTCTAAGTGTTTTACAGTTTTAGATCTTACATTTAGGTGATTGATCCATTTTGAGTTAATTTTTTTATATGGTGTGAAGTGGCTGTCCAACTTTATCCGTATGTATTTGAAAATTCAGTTGTCCCAACACAATTTGTTGAAGAAACTATTCTTTCCCAATTGAATATTCTTGGCAGCCTTGTTGAAAATCATTTGATCATGTATGTGTGAGATTATTTCCAGACTCTCCATTTTATTCCATTCATCTGTTTCTCTGTTCTTAGGCCAACACAACACTGTTGTGATTACTGTAACTTTGTAGTAAGTTTTGAAATCAGGAAATGTGAGTCCTCCAACTTGGTGTTTCTTTTTCAAGATTGTTTCAGCTGCTTGATTCCCTTGTAATTCCATATAAAATTGAGGATTTTTTTTTTTTTTTCAGAAATGAAAAAAAAAAGGCCATTGGAATTTTGAAAGGGGTTGCAGTGAATCTGTTGATTGCTTTTGGTAATATTGCCATTTTAACAATATTAAGTCTTCCAATCCAGAACACAGAATGTCTTTCCATTTATTTAGGTCTTTACTTTCTTTCAGCAATACTTTGTAGTTTTCAGTGTACAAGTCTTGCACCTCTTTGGTTAAATTTATTACTTAAGTATTTTATTCTCTTTCATGCCTGTGTACATGTAACTATTTCATTAATTTTGTTTTCAAATTGTTCATTGCTTGCATAGAGAAATACAGTTATTTTTTCTTCTGTCCATTTATCTTGCAACTTTGCTGAATGTATTAGCTGTAATAGTTTTCTTTAAGGTTTTATATGCATAAGATTATGTGATCTGAGAATAGAGATAATTATTTCTTTTTTCAACTTCGATGTCTTTTATTTCTGTTTCTTGCCTGATTGCCCTGGCCAGAGCTTCTGCCATGTTGACAGAAATAGAGAGAGCAGATATCTCTGTCTCATTTCTCGTCTTAAGGGGAATTCTTGCAGTTTTTCATTTAAGTATGATGATATGTTATTGTTGTTAGTTGCTGTTGAGTCAATTCCAACTCATGACGATCCTGTGTGTGCAGAGTAGAACTGCTCCATAGGTTTTTCAAGGCTGTGACCTGTGATAGAAACAGTTTGCCGGGCCTGTCTTCCAAAACCTCTGGGTGGATTCCAACCACCAGTCTTTCAACTAGTAGTGGTGCATTTAACAGTTTGCACCATTGAGGAACTCCAAGTATGATGTTAGCTGTTTTTCATGGATGCTCTCTATGAGGTTGAGGAAGTTGCCTTCTATTTCTGGTTTGTTGATTATTTTTATTATGAAGTGGTGTTAGATTTTGTCAGATGCCTTTTCTGCATTAAGATGATAATTTTTTTTTTCTTTCATTCAATTAATGACGTACAGTGCATGGATTGATTTTAGTATATTGGGTTGATTTTAGTATATTGCATTCCTGCGGTAAATCTCACTTAGTCATGGTATATAATCCTTCTAATGTGCTACTGGATTTGGTCCTAGTATTTTGTTGAGGATTTTTGCATCTATATTCATAAGAGATATTGGACTGTAGTTTTAGTTTCTTGTTATGCCTTTGCCAGTAATGGTGTCATAGAATGACTTAGGAAATGTTCCCTTCTCTTTTATTTTTAGAAAAATTTGGAAAGGATTGATGTTCTTTCTTCTTTAAACATCTGATAGAATTCACTAGTGAAACCATCTCGTCCTAGGCTTTTTTGTGAAAAATTTTTGATCACTGATTCAGTGTCTTTAGCTGTTACAGGTCTATACAGATTTTCTACATCTTCTTGAGTCAGTTTTGGTAGTTTATGTGTTTCTAAGATTTTTGTCCACTAATTTAGGTGATCTAATTTGTTGACAAAATTTGTTCCCTTTTATTTCTGTAAGATTGGTAATAATGTCTCCACTTTTGTTCCTGATTTTAATAATTTGAGTCTTCTCTCTTTTTTTCTTGGTCAGTCTAGCTAAAAGTTTGTCAATTTTGTTGATCTTTTCAAAGAACCAACTTTTTTTCATTGATTGCTTCTATTCTTTTTCTATTCTCTATTTTGTTTATCTCCACTCTAATCTTAATATTTCCTTTCTTCTGTTTGCTGTTTAATTTGCTTTTCTTTTTTTAGTTATTAAGGTGGAAGGTTAGATTATTAGTTGCAGATCTTTCTTTTTTTTTTTTTAATGTAGGTTTTTACTGCTTTAAATTTCCCTCTGACCTCTATTTTTACTGCATCTCATGAGTTTGGGTTTGTTGTGTTTTTGTTTTCATTCATCTCAAAGTATTTTCTAATTTCCCTTGTGATTTCTTTTTTGATTCAGTGTTTGCTTAAGAGTATGTTGTTTCATTTCCACATATTTATTAATTTCCCTAATTTCCTTCTGTTATTGATTTCAAATTTAATTCCATTGTGGTCATACTTTGTATGTTTTCAGTCTTTTTAAATTTATTGAGACTTGTTTGTGGTGTAACACATGGCCTGTTCTGGAGAATGTTCCATGTGCACTTGAGAAGAATATGTGTTGTGCTGATGCTGTCTTTGTTAAATGTTCTGTATATGTCTGTTAGGTGTAGTTGGTTTATCTTGTTTAAGTGTTCTGGTTTTTGTTGTTTGTTTTTAGGGGCTTTTTGTTTTTATTTTGTTGTTGTTGTTGATCTTCTGACTAGTTGTTTTATCCATTACTGGAAGTGGACATTGAAGTCTCTCACTATTATTGTTGAACTGTCTCTCTTTTTAATACTGTTGTTAGGTGCATGTATGTTTATAATTGATATATTTTCTTGATGAATTGACCCTTTTATCGTTATATAATGTTCTTCTTTGTCTCTTATAACAATTTATGTTTTAAAATCTATTTTATCCTATGTTAGTATGAATACTCCAGCTCCCTTTTAGTTACTGTTTGTATGTTATACCTTTTTCCGTCTTTTCACTTTCAACCTCTGTTTATTTGTGTCTAAAGTAAGTCTCTATACAGCATATAGTTGGATCATGTTTTTTTGTTTTTAATTCATTCTGCTAGTCACTGCCTTTCAATTGGAGAGTTTAATCCATTTACCTATAATGCAATTATTGATAAGAAAGGACTGCTGTCTATCTGATTTTTGTTTTATATGTCTTATACTCTTCTATTCCTCAATTCCTCCATTACTGCCTTCTTTTTTGTCAGATATTTCTTATTGTAGCATTTTAATTCCCCTCTCATTTCTTCATATTTTGTAGTTGTTTTCTTAGTTGTTGCCCTGAGGATTACAGTTAACATCTTAATTGATAACAGTCAAGTTCAAATTAATGCCAAATTTCAATAATATGCTTAAACTTTGCTCCATCTCCCCAGCTTATTTTATTATTGTCACAAATTACATCCTTATACCTTATGTGCTCATCAGTGTAGATTTATAATTATTGTTTAATGTAGTTTTGTTTTAAATCATATAGGAAAAAAGAGGAGTTTCAAACCAAGAAATTTATTAATAGTTACTTTTATATTTATCTATGTAGAGTACCAGTATTCTTTATTTCTTCATGTGGATTCTAGTTACTGTCTACAGTCCTTTTACTTCAGCCTAAAGGACTCTATCATTTCTGTTAAGGCAGGTTTACAGGTGACCGACTCCATCAGTTTTTGTTTATCTGGAAATGTCTTAATTTCATATGCATTTCTGAAGGATACTTTGGTTAGATTTAGAATTGTTGGTTGACAGCTTTTTTCTTTCAGCACTTTGAATATGTCATACCCTGTCTCTGGCCCACGGTTTCTGATGAGATCTCAACTGTTAATCTTAGTGAGAAGATTCTTCTTTGTCTTTGTCTTTCATTAGTATGATTACATCGTGTCTCGTTGCAGATCTCTTTGAGTTTATCCTCCTTGGAGTTTTTGCACTTCTTGGATGTGTAGATTTGTAAGTTTTCAACCATTGCTTTTTCATACTCCATCTGCCCTTTTCTCTTTCTCCTCTTCTGAAACTCCCATGATGGCTTTATTGGTACACTTAGTGGTGTCCCACAGTTTTCTTAAGCCTTGTTCATTTTTTCTTCATTCTTCTTCCTTTCTGTACCTCAGACTGGGTAATATCAATGAACTATCTTCAAGTTTGCTGATTCTTTCTTCTCTCTACACAAATCTGCTATTGAATTACTTGAGTGATTTTTTTAAATTTTAGTTACTATACCTTCAACTCCAGAATTTCTATCCAGTTCCTTTTTATAATTTCTATGTCTTTACAGATATTCTGTACTTGGTGAGACTTCATTCTCATGCTTTACTTCTTTGTCAGTGGTTTTCATTAGCTCTGTGAGCGTATGTAAAATAGTTGATTTAAAATCTTTGTTTATTAAAGCCAATGTCTGGGCTTCCTCAGAAACAGTTACTATGAATTTCTTTTCTTTTTTTTTTTTTCCCAGTGTATGGGCCATACTTTCTTGTTTCTTTGCATGCTTCTCAATTTTTTTGTTGAAAGATGAACATGTTGAATATTATAATGTGGAAACTCTGGAAATTAGCATCCCCTCACCCCACCAAGGGCTTGTTGTTGCTCTTCTGCACTTGTTTGTGTAGTGACTTTTTTTCAACTGGTTTTGTCAAATTTGGATTCTTCATTGTGTGTGACCACTAAAGTCCCTGTTCTGTTAGCTTAGTGGTCAGCTAGTGATTCAACAAAGATTTACTTACTTAAATGCTTGGAATAAAAAGAAAAAGAAAATTTCCCAATCTTTGCAAATGGGTTCTGTGTGTCTCTTAGCACTCAGCTAGGTAGTTTACGACTCTGCCCTGAGTCATCACTTCCTGCTTGTACAGAGCCTGAAGATCTGCCAGAGGTGAGAGCTTAGGGCCTTCTCAGGTCTTTTCTGAATATGTGTCCAACCCTGGGCATCTGTGTGTTCTTCTAGATTCCCAGGTGTATGTGGTGGCTTTTCAAAGCCCTTATTCCCCAAAGCATCTTATTTCCCAGCCTTTCCTCCTAGGCTTTTCAGTTTGTCTGTTGTTTGCCCAAATGTTAACCCTTGCCCCAGGCAGCATCAGCTAATAGATTTGCCTTTAAATGTTTTGACAAACACCCCCTAGTTAGGCACCTCAGTCCTGGGAGAGTTCTGAGTTAGGTGAAATAAAGGCAAGTCTTTTGAGTGTGATTTCCTTTCTTCAAGGAGCCACCAGACATTTCAAAACAAACAACCACAGTTATTTGAGAATAAAGTTCATTCTGCTCCCTTCGATAATAGAAACATATGCTAGGGATGTGGGCTGTTGTCTTCAAGAATGCTGCCCAGCTGGGTGGCAGTGGATAGGGCCAGAGTAAGTTAAAATGCCACAAAACTCTTTTACCAAGATTCACCAATCTTTTTTTTCTTTATTACTCATTTCCAGAGTTCTGATGAAGTTGATTCTAACCACTTTTTTTTCATTTTATTTACTGCTTTAATAGAGGACTAGACTTTTGCAGTTCCCTACAGGGTCCTGGTGGCACAGTGGTTAAGAGCTCGGCTGTTAACCAAAAGGTTGGCAATTTGAGTCCATCAGCCACTCCTTGGAAATCCTGTGGGGCAGTTCTACTTTGTCCTGTAGGGTTGCTGTGAGTTGGAATTGACTCAACAGCAATGGGTTTGATTTGGTTTTGATACTCTGCTAAAAGGAATCAAGAAAAATTCTTTTTAAGACACAAAACCTACTAACCATAAAGGAGAGTATTGATAGATTTAACTGTATCAAAATTGAAAGCTTCTGTTCATCAAAGGACATGATAAAGTAAGTGTAAAGACAAGCTACAGAGTAGGAATAGATATTTATGGCATATACAATTGATAAAGGACTAGTTATCCAGAATAGATACCAAAATCTAACAATTCTATGAGAAGAAACAACCCAATAAATGGAAAATTGATTAAAAGACTTGACCAGGGACTTCACATAAGAGAAAATGTAAATGTTTTAATAAGAATTTTCTCACCCTGACAGTACCCAATACAGGAGAAACTAGCACAACTTGTACAAGGAAAGTTCACGGAAGCCCCATAGACACATCCAAACTCCCCGAGGGACTGAATTGCTGGGCGGAGGGCTCTGGGGACCATGGTCTAGGGGAACATCTAGCTCAATTGGCATGATACAGCGTATAAAGACAATGCTCTACATTCTACCTTGGTGAGTAGTGTCTGGGGTCTTAAAAGCCTGTGAGTGGCCATCTAAGATACTCCACTGGTCTCATCCCTTTGGGAGCAAGGGAGAATGAAGAGAACAGGATACAAGGAAAAGATTATTCCGAAGGACTAGTTGTCCACAGCTACCAAGGCCTCCACTGGACTGAGTCCAGTACAGCTAGATGGTGCCCAGCTACCATCACTGACTGCTCTGACCAGGATCACAGCAGAGGGTTCTGGACAGAGCTGGAGAAGGATGTAGAGCATAATTCTAACCCACAAAAAAAGACCAGATTTACTGGCCTAAAGGAGATTGGACAAGTCCCAAGAGTGTGGCCCCCAGACACCCTTTTAGCTCAGTGGTGAAGTTACCTCCGAGGTTCACTGTTCACCCTGGGAGTGGACAGCCCCGTAAAACCAAATGAGACTAACGAGGTACAGGAGTCCAGTGACAAGGGCCATAAAGCAGAAGGGGACAAGGAAGCTGGTGATAGGGAACCCAAGGTTGAGTAAGTATATTGTTGATGTGTTGTGAGATTGTTAACCATTGTCATAGGGCAACATTTGTAGTAACTGTTAAATGAGAAACTATTTTGTTCTGTAAGCCTTCATCTTAAGTGAGAATAACAGCACGATTCAAAGAGCGTAGTCAATGTCACTGAACTGTGCATGTAGAAATTTTTGAAATGGTGTATCTTTGGCTATGTGTATTTTCACCAAAAAAAAAAAAGATTGAGAAGTTAGAGGGTTGATGTGTTGTGGGGTTGTTAACCAATGTCATAAAACAACATGTGTACTTCCGTTTCATGAGAAACTATTTGTTCTGTAAGCCTTCAGCTGAAGTACAATCAATCAATCAATCAATTAATTAATTAATTAAAAAAAGAATTTTCTCACCCTTATTAACAATCAGGGAAAGACAAAGTCACAATGAGATCTCAGATTTGAAAAAAATTAAAAATACTGACAATACTAAGTAGAGGTAAGTTGTGAAGTAAGGGAAACTCCTACCTTTCTGTTGAGAGATGTATAAATTAGATCAACCAATTTGAAAGTTAGTAAAAGAAGATATTCTTACCCTATAATGTTAATTCTACTCCCGTATATGTATATATACTAGAAATTTATGCACGTGTGTATCATGATTCACGGACAACAGTATTTATAGTGTCAGTGTTCATAATGTCCCCCAAATGAAAACAATACAAATGTCCATCAACAGAGTAATCTATATTCACTGCTTTCGTTTCCTTACCTCGCACTCTTTTTTAATCCCTTGTAATCAGTTTTCTGTCTTCATCAAATAATGACATCCCGCTCAGGTAACTAGTGACAACCACCGTCTTGTTCTTCAGTGTCTATTTCATCCTCTTTCTCCTAGGTTTTGTCTTGGTATATTCTTCCCATATAGTCTTTCTCTTGAGGATCTCATCTACTTCTCTGGGTTCAGCTACCATCGCTCTGCAAATAATCTATACATATCTATTTCTATCATAGGTTTCTCTTTTTGAGATGGGGAAAAACTATGTCCATATTAGGTAATGAAATTGCAAATGTATGGTTGCCAATATTAACTAGATCCACAGTGATGATTTACCCCAAAATTAAACTTAACTTCCTCCTCAAATATCCTAATGTTTTCTTTACATTCATTTATGTTCATACACACACAGACACAAAGATTTGTATTATGTATACACACGTGTATGTATGTAAGCCTGGAGAGAGATTGATAGGTAGGTAGGTAGATCACACAAACACACACTACTTTGTGAAAGTGCTTTGTTAGGTACTGGACATACAATAGTAGCAATAGTCCATCATCATGACAATACATTGTAGTATAGGAGATAGATATTGATCAAACTATCACACATATTAGTGTAGTAATTGTTGTGAAGGAAAGGGACATAGTGCCATGCAAGATATAAATAGGGGCATTTGACTTCCTTCCTTTTTCCAATACATAGCCTTTTTTATTAGACATATGTGGTAGCAAGTAGGTCTTCTAAATTAGAATATCTTTCTTCATTTCTTGAAAATATTTGTCATAATTCACTAAGTGAACTAGCAGATGGAGCCATTTTTCTTCTCAATTCCCATTGCTTTTCATCCTAGTTATGAGGACATAGTCCATAAATTACATAAATTGTCCAGCTCTAAAATGGTGGCAATACTATAGGTATTGAGAAATGTTGGTGTGTAAACTACGTAAAGGAGCTTCTATGGAATAATCTTATGTCCTTTGTAAGAAACAGATGACACATAATGTCAAGAGCACCTTTCTGGTCACAAAGTTGGGCTACTTCTTTCTTTTCACATAGGTGGTTGAATGTTAATTGCGTGTTCTTTTATCATATGTATTTCAACGCTTGTGCAGTAAACTGAAAAAGTGGTCAAATTGTCATTGTGAAGACCTGGGCCTATTGATATTAGCCCAAAACATTAAATAAATTATGCATAGCCTAAAATAATACATTTTATAAGAAATATAAATATTACTAACTTATAATAGTGTACAATATTATTTCTCTTTATGTTTGTATACTTTTGGAATACTGCTACTCAATTACTTCAACCTTTACTATGTCGATAGGTATAATAATAACAATAACAGTAGCCAACATATATTAAGTATTTACTACTTAGAGATGCTAAATAATTTATATGCATTTTCTTATCTTACTAAACCTCTCAGTAATCCAGTGTGGCAGATGCTATCATTATCCTCATTTTTCAGATAAATGAAATGGCAATTCAAAAGATATATCAGTCACGACCCCAGCAGAAATCAGATAGTGCACTTAAATCAGGTGATTGAGGAGAGTTTAATAAGGGACTCTAATATTTACAAAGATTTGGGTAGAGTTTAAGGCAGAGAAAGCAACACAGTGCCCTGAGACTAGTAACAGTCAGATGGAATGCATTAATGCACCTATGTCTAATGAGGCAAGGAGAGGGAGCTGTTGTTGGAACCCAGAAAGAGCTGTAAGGAAGGACCACCTGACAGGAGCTATGATCTTGAGTTGAGGGACAGCCAGCCTGTGGTGACCTGGTAGGGATGGAGCCAGGGGAAGAAATACCAGACCTCACTCTCTTCCCATCCTCAGTCTTTTGCCAATAGCTGCTGTTGACTAAAACTAACTGGGAGCCAGAGAGCCAAAGATAACTTGTTTGCTGTCCATACAAGTCAGCTTAGAGCAGAGAGAGTGAAGAAGGGTGGAGAATGAATCTGAAAGGAAAATGGAAAATATTCTGAATTTAAATAACTTGCTCAAGATCTCAAACTATTAAATGGCAAAGCCAATATATGAATGCCAAACTCTCACTCTTAACCACAGAGCTATAGTGCCTCTTATCTAGAAAAGTTTTGTGAAATTATTTAGCTATGAAAAATATTTTACATCTAAATATTTCTAACATTTCCTAAATTTTTGGATGCATTTTTTTAACCTAACAGTTAATGATACCAAATATGTGAGTGCTGAACAGCAAAGAATGCCAGAAAACTTAGGTGTGATTCTTGACTTTACATTTCAGAATATTAAGCCATTGTTTTTCTATTTGTTCAGATTCCAGACTCTATCATTTCTCGTGGTGTTCAGGTGCTCCCACGAGACACAGCCTCCCTCAGCACTACTCCTTCCGAATCGCCTCGTGCTCAGGCTACATCTCGCCTCTCTACAGCTTCCTGCCCAACACCAAAAGTAAGTACAGTTCCTTGGCACCTTACACCTGCTCTACTATGTAATTCTGGGAATACTAACCAGTATTTTCCCCTACTTATCAAGGTTGGATTGCATGTGAGATAATATTATGAAAAATGATGAATGGAATTTGATAGTTACCATCCATTGTTTCACAGATTGTCGTATTAGGCCAACAGTAGGACAATAGAGATTTCATGCAAAATATGTACTCCTGTATCACAGCTGAGGTATCACTTTCTGTAGCTCTTGTTTCTTTGTTGTAGACTTTTTTGTTTCTTTAGCATAGTCACAGTGTAGATGTGAAGCTCTTTGTTTATACAGAGAATAAATATATTTGTGGCCAATAAACAACAAGATTAACAAGATAAAATACTGTCACCAAAGGGATTTTTTTAACTTGTCCAGGCTGGGGTAGCTCCCTGCTCTAATATCATTCCAAATTTTTTCAAACATATTCAACTTGGAATGTTGCTGCCTAATATTTGGAAACAAGTCTAAATTGATGGAAAGTTTTAATGCCAACCTTTGGGGAAGGTGGTTCTTGGTCTTTATTTTTATAATCTGTCCCAAGTATGGAATCATTTACAGGGAGAGGAAAGGACTAGGCACTTAGCCTCCCATCTTCGAGTTTATGATAAATTAACTAGAAAACTTAATTATGGTTATGACTGCTTTCCCTTGAGATTTCTTTCCTGGTTAAGTTAGTTGTTTGTGCTTTCAAGTTGTCTATCTAATGTTGATATCAAATGGTTAGTAGTAACATTCCTTCTTATTTAATAAGATGTGCTGTTAGATATGAGGCTAAACACTAAATTTATTCTAGGAATCTGACCGTTAATTTTCAAACTGTGACTTTTTCTGTGTCATCAGTTTAAGGACCTGTATAGCTGTCCTCCTCAATGCTAACTTATCCATCAGCTTTATGTATGTTATAATTGGATTTGATTAGAAGCAGTCTCAAATGTTCTTGATGTGGGTAGTCCAGTTGCTTTTACATTCCACAATACAACCTTCTCTGCCAAGTCTTCAGAGTGTCACTGTTATATATCTTTGTTTTTAGACATAAGTCAGAATTAACTGATGTTTATTTTATAGT
Organism: Dugong dugon; assembly: GCA_030035585.1. NCBI lineage: Eukaryota > Metazoa > Chordata > Mammalia > Sirenia > Dugongidae > Dugong > Dugong dugon. The sequence continues at coordinate 74,639,966 of CM057472.1, forward strand.
TTAAAAAATTGAGGTCCTAAATCTACAATGAAGAAAATCTTTAAGAACATTCTAGATATAAAATGTATGTTAATGCCGTATGGGTGCCAGTCAGCTACATTTTCAACTGAATGCAAACAAGAAGTTCTCAAAACCAGAATTAGATAGAAAAATTTCATCCATATTTTTTAATTAAAAAAACTATGGTTTGACTTCATTAAATTCCAGCTCATTTCAAAAGTGTAAGAAATAATTAAAATTAAAGTTAGGTCCTCTATACAATGTTTAGTCATTCAACAAATGCCGTGTACCTAAATGTTGAAAATACAAACTACCGAAGATATACTATTTTTTTTTTAAATAATGTATTGTGACTATAAATATTTTTCAAAAATATTTAAGCTATATTCAGTTATACATAGTAGTTCTTAAGTCTTTTAAAATTTTGTAGTTACATTGTTAGTTACAAAAGAGGTATTAAAATATAATTTTCAAAATCAATTGATACTTCCAAATTCACAAAAGTAAAATCCTAAAAATAAAAATGTTAATTTTTTTAAATCAATTTTCTTATTTTAGAACAGCAAGTGGCTTGTCTTGATTTTTCCTTAGCTAACACTTAGATGTTCAAACTTTCAATACATTTAAATAATATACTTTTTTTAAATCTAGAAATAAGATTTTATTCCTTTTAGATACTTTTTTATCATCACTAGCATGTATACCTCAAAGATAAAAGTATTGCATCAGAGTAATTTTTTAAAATAAATCTTTAATTCTGAATTAGAATACTAATATAATGAAATAAACTAGTTTGAATATAGGGTTTTAAAGGAAGTAGAGATCAAATTAATCTTTCAAATAAAATGTCTCATAACTTATAAGATGCTTAATTGAGTGCTCTTATAGGTTATGAGTGCTTTTATATCAGTGACACTCTCTGCCTTTGTGGAATTTAGAGTTTAGTCTGTAAATAGATAGATAAACATAAATATAATAATTCTAATTTTATAATAATTTAATAACTATAAATTATAATAAGTTCTAAGAAGAAACTAAAAGATTGTGGTGATAGAAAGTAATAGGAAGGGCACCTAACTTAGATAATGTGGTCAGCGAAGGCTTCTCCTAGGAGTTACATTTTGTCGAGGACATGAAGGATAAATGGAAGTCAGACATGAACTTTTGTGCTAGTTGGAGGTTTTGAGGTTTTATATTCAGCAATAGTGACCATTTTAAATGCAGTTGTCACCAGTCAATGTTCTGGCTAGAACTTTAAATTAGTATACAAATGGTCTAATTCAGTGACTTCAAAAATCTAATTTCAAATATCAGTTCTTTCTTGTTTTAAATATTGAAAGGTTTGTTTTTCTTTGTTTTGTTTTTCGGTTGTTTTTGTTTTTGCCTTTGCCTACTGAGTGAAATTTCAGGACCATTGATTTTAGCACTTAGCTCTGTTCTAGGTGAATTACTTAATTTTTATAGCATAAAAATTTGGAGTAGAGAAGAAGTCAAAATATATTCTTAGGTTTCTGTTTTGAATTGTTGGGTGGATGATGATGTTAAGGAGTAAAAGAGAAGCATCAAGTTCTGAGGGTAAAACAATGGAGAGGTAATTAATGCATTTCGGTTTCTAATGTGTTCAATCCGAGGTATGTCTGAAACATCCAAGGAGTGATATGCAGTACAAAAATTGGAAATACAAGTTGAGTTTGACATTGTTATTGCATCTTGGTTAATATTTATAATGTAGTACATATTAGTATAGGACGAATCCCATAGTAATCCCCTTTCTCCCTTTCAGGTTAGGCATGTGCAGTCTGTCATGTGCCGAAATGTACGTACTGATATATCTTCTTTACATAAGTAGTAAATACAGTCTTGAATTATCAGCACTAAAAAGATCACTAGACATGATGATAGAAGACCTGAATTCACATGTTGATTTCTGTGCTTAATAACTATACTGCATTAGCCAAGTTTCTTAATTTTTCTGAGCTTCATGTCTGTGATGGAACTGGTAATCTCTGCTTTCCTAACAGGGTTTATTAATTCGTTAAATAAATCTTTGCCTGGTGCTGGGAAAGCAATGGTGAGCAAACAAACATTGTTCTTGCTTTTACAAATAGACAAAATAAACAACTGCAAGTTATAATAAAGTATAATAAAGTGCTGTAATTTATCAGCAAGAATACAGAATACTATGAGAATAACCATCAGAAGTACTTAAGCTAGTCTTTTTGGAAACAAAAAAGGACTAAATAACCAAGTTATGATTGAAAACTAGCAGCTCCAACCTTTCCTTCTATAGCTTTTTATCAGCTTAAACACTGATAAATATTTAAGCTGAAATATTTCTGACCGTTTGCAAGTGTGTATCTATTTCTTATGTCAGCTACTAAAATATTAAACATTATTTTGGATTCATGGTTTATATGTATAGTCCAACATAATATTCTAGAATATGCTTTAATCCTTTAAGATTCTCCAGCTATGGTAAGAACAGGATCTATAAAATGTACTATGTTTTGATTTCCTTTTGTTCACTCATCCAAATATAACCATGTATTGTCTTTTGTAAACAATTCTCCATAGAATGGCATTGTCTCCAGAAAATATTTATTTGCTGAAATGACATAATATTTTACTGTGTATGGGAAAAAGTCATTTCTTTTGTATCAGATATTTTCTTCTAATGAAATCTGACTGAAATGATGAATATTCATTCTTCTTGTTTTATTACACAACAAAGTATTTTTTAAGAACAAATTTGAAATTTTAATCTTTCATTACCCTAAGTAAAATAATTCTTAAGCCAAAGAAGCCAAATAATATGTAGATTTATTTATAGAACAGCTGGCAATAGCTAGAGGACTCAAATTCTAAAATGATGATAATCCCCCAAAAAAGATTTGCTGAAAGAATAATTCTATAACAGATCATTTCTATTTTAAAGTTACCATGATGTGCAGTTTGGACAAATGCTGATTTTCCATTATGAAGGGCAGTGGCATCTCTATTAGAAGTCAAATCAAGAGGCTTGAGGTAGAAAATAATGACCAGACCAAAAAAAAAAAAAAATCTATACTTTTAATCAAAGCATCATTCCTTACAGATATTAAAATAGAAAATATTTTTTAGAAAAGAGAGACTTATCCTTTTATTTCCTAAGCGTCTGAAATTTGACTTTAAAAAATATATGTAGTCTGTAGTCACATATTCCTTTATCTTAAAGGTTGCTATAGAATTTTGTGCCCAGGCTAACCAGCAAGCTATTTTTTTTCCCCCTCTTGGAAAGAAAATGTAAACACTATCAATATCTGATTGACCTAAAATTAATACAGTAGTTTAAAAGTTTATATGAAGGGGGTATTCATTTAATACACTAATGTCTAATTTAATATTCAAGCAAATGCAAAATTGTGACCTTTGTATAGGTTTCTGTTTCCTTTGAGCAAAAGAATGTAAATTACTTTGGATAAATAATAAGCTTGTTTTTAACTCAAGATTTTTACTGTATATGCCTGAAAGGCAGTGTTATTTCCTTTACATATAAAAATGGCATTATTGATCCAATAGAAGTATGATATTGTCTCTGATATTCTCTTAGTGTTGTTAGTTTTTGAAAACTATTCCATATTGTCACCATTTTCCTTTGTGAAAACCAAGGTGATCACGTGATACAGCTAAGGAAACCCTGGTGGCGTAGTGGTTAAGTGCTACGGCTGCTAACCGAAAGGTCGGCAGTTCAAATCCACCAGGTGCTCCTTGGAAACCCTATGGGACAGGTCTATTCTATCCTATAGGGTCACTATGAGTCAGAATTGACTCGATGGCAATGGGTTTTTTTTTTTTTTAAACTGAAGTTTCTAAGTCTCTGGAGAAAGCCATGAAGTTGCTGTAATTGTAGCTTAATCAAGGGTACTGATTGGGGCCTACAGGTTATTTCCCACTATTTTGAAGAGTCTAAACAAGATTATTAAGAACACTCTAAACATCAAATTTCTTTCCTTTTGTCTGAAAATATACCAACATTGGTGTATCAATAGCTGTTCATCATAGAAATTTGTGGGTTATACACAGAAAAAAGATTGGAAACCATTGAGTTCATGTGATCAAAAATAAACTCTCTGAACATAAAAATGCAAGTTTTCTTTTGTGCAAAGTTAACTTCCCCATCTGGGAGTTGTAGAACACTAGCATTCCCGTCAAATCCAGCAATTCTCAAATTTATTGGTCTCAGGACCCCTTTATACTTTTAAAAATTACTAAGAACCCCAAATAGCTTCTGTTTATATGTATTGTATCAATATTTACTGTATTGGAAATTAAAACTGAGAAATTTTTTAAATAAATATTTATTAGTTTATTTTAAAATAATAATAAAGCATGTACATGTTAACATAAATAACATTTCTATGAAGAATAACTATATTTTCAAAACAAAAAGATCTACTGAAAATAATATCATTGTTTTATATTTTTTCAAATATATTTTAATTTCTGGCTTAATAGAAGACAGCTATATTCTCACATTTGCTTCTGTATTCAGTCTATTGCAATATATTGTTTTGACTGAAGAATATAAAGAAACAAATCCAGCCTCACACAGATATGTAATTGGTAAAGGAAGGACTATTTTAATAGCATTTCCAGATAATGGTGAATATTCTTTGATACTATACCAAAACTTTACAGTTGGTAGGTAGTCTCTTAAAGATTGGTTGCAATGTGGAATATGAAACTTGGTCAAGGACTAATTTGTACCCTGTTACATTAAACTCCTTTGGCCTATCCTGTACTTTGAATGGATCTTTTACCCAGATCCTTTTTTTTTGAGGGGGGAACACATGTATTGGTCATTTGGAAAATTTAAGTTCTTACAAATGTTGACATATTTCATTATATGAAGAAATTCACCTTGTTAAGTCATTAACCACCAACCTCATCAAAAAAGTCTTTAGTATTGGTAGCGACAAGCTCACAGTGGCAGATAAAAGTTTTCCACAATTCCAATTTTTGCTTAAGAGCTAAAATGTTATCACTGGTAACAATGCAACAAATACTGTCAGTCTTCCTTGAATTGATAGTTCGTTTCATTCATTTTCAGGAAATATCTACTAAACATCTTAGCCTGAGTAATGGTAGTTTGTCAGTCATTCTTTTATGTAAAAATCATGTTATGTGGAATACTTGACTCAGTCAGCTTGCAACTAAGACAGTTGCATAAGTGCTTTTCCTTGAGACAACCATTGTCCTTTGGTATGCAGGAGAAGTATTTTATTCATACTTCTCATTTTGTCACACTCAAGGGTAAAGTTTTAACTAAATTAATTAAACTTAATCATTTTTACTGTTTCATTGAAGACAATGTTAAATGAAACTGGCTTTTTGATTATTTTTATGACTACTAATAATACTCTTTGGAGACAATGCCTTGATTTGTGCCAACAGTGTCACTCACCGTTGCTTTGTACCATCAGTGCAAATGTCAACATAGCAAAAGGGCAAATAGTATTTTAGCACTATTATCAAAATGAAGCACTGGTGGTTCAATGGTACAATTCTTCCCTGGAACCACCCATCTGTCAGCCTGTTGCTATAATGCTGAACAGATTTCAGGACTAGGAAGAATGGCCTGGTGATCTACTTCCAAAAATCAGCCAGTAAAAGCCTATGGATCACAGTGGTCTAATCTGCAGCCTATCATGGGGATGGCACAGGAACAGAGGCAGCGTTTTACTCTCTGTGCCTGGGTTTGCCGTAAGTCAGGGACCAATTCAGTGGCAGCTAACAACAACAGCAGCTATTATGAAAATAATTTTGACATTGTGGACCTCTGAAAGGGCCTCAGGGACCCTTCTGGGTCTATTGACAACACTTTAAAAACTACTAGTATAATCAAATGAGCAAACAGGCCTATGTTTCCTGAAAATATTCTGCATCAGAATTATGTATGTTGAATTTATTTTTCTGTAGCAAGAATGTTAAAATGCTATTGTTGGTCCAACTATCTGATGCCCTTTATGTATATGACCACAGGCAGCAGGCTTAAGCATTATCAATGGTTGACCCTGACTCTGTGATCCAGGTTTATTCTGGAGCAGAGAACAGAGCCACTCCTCCCTGATTCAGAATGCGAGAAGACTTTATGAAGTCTTTTGAAGATTCAAGACCAGAGATTGTAATTTCCAGTTTACTCTACTTACTTCCAGTGTGATGCTACTTCTGCATTTGGATAATGACTGACGTTTCCCTGGGATATCCTGTCTTCTAATAGATACACACAGAGCCCTCTTCTAAGTAATAACCTAATTGTAGGAAGATGATATTTATTGGAGATATAATTGGGAGTGGCTCAGTTGGTGTTTTTAAAGTTTTTTTTATTAGTTTCAAACACTTAAAAATTAGGAGATTTCAAATAAAAATGCAAATTTTCCATCTTTTCTTATTAAAAAAACCAGATCTATATTGCTAGACTAACACTGACATACATCAATACTCAACTGGCATTCTTTAGACCCTCCAGGCTACTTCACTCATTTTTGTTAAATACCTGATTCCTATAGGCATTAGGAGTGCTGGTGGCACAGGGTTAAGTACTCGGCTATTAACCGAAAGGTAGGTGGTTCAAATCCACCCAGCGGCTCCAAGGAGAACGACTTGGCAATCTGCTCCCATAAAGATTACAGCCTAGAAAACCCTGTGGGACAGCTCTACTCTGTCACATGGGGTCACTGTGAATTGGATCCACTCGATGGCATCTGACAACAATAATAATAATAGGCATTGGAGTAACTGATTTCTCCTCTACTTCATTATTGCCTTGAAGGAGCCCTGGTGGCACAGTGGTTAAAGAGCTTGGCTGCTAACCAAAAGGTGAGCAATTCGAACCCATCAGCCATTCCGTGGGAGAAAGATGTGGCAGTGTGCTTCCATAAAGATTACAGCCTTGGAAACCCTATGGGGCAGTTCTACCCTATCCTAATAGGATTACTATGAGTTGGAATTGACTCAATGGCTGTGGGTTTGGTTTTTGTTGGGTCATTATTGTCTGGCTTCTCCTCCTTTATAACAACATACTTGTTTTGCTACTTATTCTGGTTTGTAGCAAAACAGAATTTTGAGACTTCAAATAAAAGATTGTCCTCTTATTTCCTTTTCTAATGAGAAAGACTCTACCCAGTATGGTGGAGTATTTCATATTTTGATAAAGCCTAAATTAGATAATAATATATTTTACTATTAATTTTGAGTTTACAAATTATTTTAATGGTGATTCTATAATGTTCTCTTAGGTACACAAGACTTTACATTCATTTCTGTTTCTTCATTCAGCTGGTTAAATACCCCCTCTAACTTTGTGTATAATGATAATTGAAAATGGAATTCCCTCCGTACCTTTCAAGTTATTTAATGTTCACAGAATTATGTTCATCACTAAAGCTAAGTTATTACTTAACTGTGAAAAGTATAATTGCCACTCTAAAATCTGAACTCGCGAGTGGAATTTTATTAGTGAGCATAAGAAATTACTACCTATAGAATTAACAGTCTGATCGCTAAAACAGTCTGTAAGTGGCATGGTCTCTTTTTTATTAAAAAAAGTAATATGTATGCTCATTTTGGAAAGTTTAGAAAACTCATATTGACAAAAAGGATAAAAAGACTCTGGTAAAGCTACCCCTCATAAATCACCACTGTTAACATTTTACTGTATATTATTCTGCTATTTCTTTTCTGTGCATTCAAATATTTTCTATAAATGGGTCATGATGGGAAGGTAGTGAGTCTTAAGAACTCAAGTACTAGAGTCTGACAGGCCTAGAAATGAATGTCAGCTTGATCGCTTACTAGATGTGTGGCTTTCAGAAAGTTACTTCACCTATATAACCTTTATTATTTCATCTGTAAAATGAAAGTAAGATCATTTTTCTCATAAGGTTACTCTAAAGGTTAAATAAACAGCCAATTGCCATAGAGTTGATTCTGACTCCTGGCAACCCTATGTGTGTCGGAGTAGAGCTGTGCTCCATAGGGTTTTCAGTGTCTGGTTTTTCAGAAGTAGATCATCACACCTTTCTTCTGAGTTATGTTTGAGCGGACCTGAACCTCTAATCTTTTAGTTGGCAGCCGAGCTTAACCATTTGTACCAAATAAGGCACATAAATCACTTATGAAAATGTTTAGACTGTAAGTGCTCACTAAGTATTAGCTGTTATTGTTATACTGTCTATAATATTTTAACCTATCTCACTTAGTAATATGAACATCTTTCTATATCATAAACATCTTGTTTTTTTACAGTATATCCCATAACTTATTATTGATTATTGGTCAGTATTCTAATTTATAGATATAACTTAGCTTTTTAACCATTTCCCTATTTCAGGTATTTTAGTTGTTTTCTATTTTGCAGTTTTAATAGCAATGCTATAGATAATTTTCTGGAAGTTAAATGTTTTAGAGTCTTAACTAAACTTAGCAACTTGTGTTAATTTTACCCATGTTGAAAGTATATGCAAAACTAGGCCAATGAGTCTCTGTAATTTCCATGAATACCAGGAATGCATCATTTTCACATTTTCATTAATTCAATTTAATAATTTTCTGGAAGAAGCAGTTTTTAGCATTTGACTGATTTCCTGGTAAACATTTAAAAATTATAGACCCAAAGTTGTTTGAAAAGTTAAATGTTGAGTATTTAAAAGTAATACACCAGGAGGCACTAAATATTGGGTACCAGCCTTAGTCTGCCACTTTATAACTTTGTGAGGACTAGTAGACCTCAGTCTCCATATCCATATCATCAAAGTGTCAAATTAGCCTCTAAAGACCCTTGCAGGCTTATAATTCTGTTTCTTTGACATAAGTTTCTATACCAACTCAATAAATTTTATTATTCTGTTTAGCCCTTCTCTCTGATATTAATATTCAATGACTTTAGAATAATTAACATTCATTTATTTTGGCTTTTGCATTCCACTTGTAAAGTTAGACATTATCAACTAGAAATGCTCTAACTTCATTTAAGACCTTTCTCATTAGGTCCAGTTTATCTCTATTAAATGGAATATTGATTTCTCTTGGTATCAACTAGAGTTTTGTTCACATTATAAGAAGATAAGTAAGTGGGAACTATAGAAATACAAGAAATTTAAAATACTAACTTTCAGTTTAATTTAAGAACTTTGATTCCTATTAACTTGTTTTTCAAAGGTTTGGGACATATTTTGAACAAAAGCAGCCCAGCAAAAATAACCTGTGCTATCATTATTTCAGCAGCAAAATTGATTACATATAGGAATGATTTGAATCTGTATAATTAGTCCTACTCATGACTTTAATAGAGAGTTTATCCTCAACTATTCTGTAGGTCTTTATATTTTAAAATGATACATATTCTAAAATAGATTATTTTCTAATATTTCAAAATTATCTGTTCTTTCTACTCATTCTACTTTTATTAAAGAGAAATTAATTTAGAAATGTAGTCAATGAATATTTTTAAGTTTATGTCATATATCAGATATTGTGGTAGGTGTTGGAGATACAGCACTGAACAGACTTACTAACCCTGCTTTCAAGGAATTTATAGTGGAGCTGATGTGGAAATAAAAATATTTGCAACAAATCTATCCGATAAAGGGTTGATAGCCGCAAAGAGTCCTTATAAATCTATAGGAGAAAAAAATAGAATGGGTAAAGGACACAAAAGAAATACATGAGCAAACAAGTATGTGGGAAAATGTGCCCTCTCATTAGACATGTATTAAAAATTTAAGAAAATACCAATTTTGCAATCAAATTGACAACTATTTTTAAATGATAATCATCAGTGTTATAATGAGCAATGACATGAGCATTCCTATTTACGCTAATGAGAATATAAATTTGTATAACCTTTCAAGATTAGAACTCATATACATACATATATATGGACCCCTGCTGGTGCAGTGGTTAAGAGCTCGGCTGCTAACCAAAGGTTGGAAGTTCGAATCTACCAGCTGCTCCTTGGAAACCCTATGGGGCAGTTTTACTCTGTCCTATAGGGCCACTATGAGTCAGAATTTTGACTCGACGGCAACAGGTTTGGTTTATATATATATATGTGTATCTAGGACCTAAAGATTTTTCTTACATTTACATCTTACATTCTAACCAGTCATCTTGTTTTAAAAAATTTATTCAAAGGAAATTATCAGAGACCTTCAAAGAGTTATGTACAATATTATTTATCACAGTATTATTCATATTAGTGAAAAATTTGAAACAATCTAATGTCTATGGTTAAAGAATGTGTGGTACATACATATATGAGTTGTTATATAACCTTAAAATCATATATTTTGGAATATTTAATGACATAGAAAAATGCTCAAAATAAAGTATGTGGTTACAGAAGTAGTAAGCAAAACTACATTAGTGTAGAATTGCTGATTGTTTTACAATCTACATTATTTTTAAAACGTCATTTGCCTACTTTTCAGATTTGTAGCATCAAATCTGCATAAAGCCAACTAGAGTTGTTTTTATAGCTGTGTTTATACCAGAGCATTTTTATATCCAGGCTAAGCTATTCTATTCTGGCTAATCTTGCTGGGTAGAAAATTATATCACATTTCAGTGGAACTTTGAAGATAAACTTTTTTCCTGACTCATACATGAATAATCAATAAATAATTCTTAAGAATATGTAATGTACTATTTTAAAATTATCTAATGTACCTAGTAACTCTTTTATACCATACCTTTGATAGACTTCATAATTCCTTTCTAGACAGATAAAAATTTCAGAAAAATAGAACATGAATTAAATCATTCTCTGGCTAGTAAGAATGAAATAACTTGTCTAAAAGTCTAATTTTTTTATAGATTTTATTATCTTAGAATCAAAGCTGTTATAGAAAACTTAAGGATCAAAATCTTAAAGGTATAATAAATTATGAATAAATACTTACAAATGTAAATAAACTATAAGAACTCAGACCCTTTAAAATAAAGAAATTTTTAAGGATAAAAATATTTCTAGGAGGTGGGAAGATCTGTAACTTGTTACCAAGATTCTATTATTTGACTTCTCATTTCTTCACTACTCCTAGGAACTCTGCCCTTAATTTTTTCTATCCTTTTATTGGTTTAGTATTATAATGATACTGCCTTTTCTTCAAAAACACATTAGGGTATTTATTTTTCTTTGTCACATGTATAATTAATACTTATCTTTCATCTCTTTCTCCCCTCTTTTTCACTTTTCCTTAATAAAATCACAAATTAAACAAAATTGTTTTATTGAGGCACCAGTTTTATTAAAAGGACTGGGATATAGTGAAGTGAAATATAAACCAGATACCAAAAAAATATTTCCTTACTTGTAGGAGTTTGTTTTATTTTTGACCTCTCAAGCAAAACTTTTTTTTAAATATCCTCCAGATCATAGCCGACAGAAACAATCTATAGCTGTACTAATATATACTAAGTGATATTAGTTGGAAGATTAACAATTTCTAAGAAAAAGGTTTTATTTCCTGTCATTAATACCCGTATTAAAAAGAAGCAGCAGAGGCGTGGTGAAATCAGTAAAATACGCTAAAAATGTTTGTCTCAGACAGTTCAGAAAGTAAATTAGACGACTCTTAAAAAAAAAAAGGGCAGTTCAATCCCTGGGACAAACAAACAAATATTTGTTTAATCTATAAAATCCTAATCTAAATCAAGGTATAATCTTAATCTAAATCACCCAGTATTCCCTGGGTGGCAGAAATGGTTAAGCACTCGACTACTAGCTGAAAGATCAGCGGTTTGAACCCATCCAGAGGCACCTCAGATGACAGGCCTAGTGATCTGCTTCCAAAAGATCACAACCTTGAAAACCCTATAGAGCAGTTCTATTCTGCACACACGAGGTCACCATGAGTCAGAATCAACCTGACAGCAACTAACAACAGCAAATCAATATTAAACATTTCTTGGAAATTGAGGGGAAACCCACATTAGTCATTCCATAGGTATCAGAAAACCAAACTCATGGCCATCAAGTCGATTCCAACTCATAGCAACCCTAGAGGACAGAGTAGAGATGCTCCATAGGGTTTCCAAGGCTGTAACTCTTCACAGAAGCAGCCTGCCCCGTCTTTCTCCTGCAGAGCAGCTGTGTTTGAACTGCTAATCTTTTGGTTAGCATCCAAGCTCTTAACCACTGTGCTGCCAGGGTCGCTTTGATAGATGAGAGCCTGAATTTAATGACAGGATCTGAGAGTCAGAAAATTTAACACCAGCTATGTTTTGTTTTTTTTAATTGATACGTCTTCAGAAAATTACTGAACCTCTCTAGGCTTCAGTTCCCTCTTCAGTAAAACAAAGAAACATACAAAATATATAGCCTTTGTTCAAAATTTTTTACCATAAATCTTGTACCTAAAGAGAAGTGTGAACGCATAGCCCTCAGTGATATGGAGACCTACCTGAATGTGACTACAGCAAGCCCAAAATTTCTTTGAAGTCCCTTATTTTAAAAGTAAATATAAAGTTGACTTTCTACTCTAAAATATATATGTGTGTTTTAATAAAAATATAAAATATTCAATTACTTATTATGGGCAATGGTGGTGAGGGTAGGGCTTGGATAGTTTTCTACCTTGCTAACAGTGGAAACGATTTTACAGTGAGCTCAATTTTGGAATATTGGGCTGAATCAAAAAGAACCAACAACACATATTGGATTAACATCCAGACAATTTCATTTGTTGCGTGATATTTCAAAAACCCAAACTCTTAATAAAAAGGTGAATACAAATGGCAGAGTCATTTCACTAATTAACCCATGAAGTTAGATTCCCCAGTAATTCATCCCTGAAGAGAGATTCCCAGAATGTTGCAAAAAATGTGATACATTGCTGTATTTTATGGCTCTTTTTAATGGATATTTTGTTAAATATATTCTAGCTGAGCAGCTGAGTAGAAGATTGTAATAGTTTTTGGTCCTCTGATTAGTATCTTTTACAATCTCAGCGAAATATGTGTCAAAGGATTTCTTCAAGGTAGAAAAATGATTGATAATGACTTTTTCGTTTTCCTAATAACATTTCAATTTCCACTATATGTAAATAAACTAATAATCTCAAATGACTCATAACTCCCACAATTTTTTGTACCCAACTCTATTAACGTTTTAACCTCTCTCACTATGTTTAGCCTCAAAGAACAGAACCTATAAAGTTAGCTAATGACGTGAGCTCTTATTATTATCATGAGGAGTAAATTAATTCACTTTATCCAGATGCTAATATTTTGTGATTTCTTTTAAGTTCTTATTAAAGAAAAATCATAATTGGATATTTAGATTAACTGTAAATTTCTTTTATTTATACTGTTTCATCATAATCAAGGATTAGGGTTGACTAGAAAAAATGAGAGCCCCAAGTTTTAAAATCTATTGATCATACTTTTCTATGTTTCTCAAATTTTAATTTATGAGACACATCTTTTTCAAATTTCCTCTGAAGTTATTCAGTATTAGGTATTATTATTATTATCTGTTCCAAGAATCACAAAAATCACATGAAGCTTGTATTACAGTCACAACTGGCTTTGAAAACCACGTTGGCTTCTAAAGCCTTCCTCTTGTAATAGTTTCAAATTTTCAAAGGCAGATTTGTACACAGAAGATTGTCAAGCATTAAGAAATGAACTGTCTGCTCCCAAAGTATGTCTGTTTAAATTGCTATTATAGACTACTTTTCATATTTAGAGTTCAGTGTTAAATATCTTTGTATTTGGAACTGAAATGATACAGGAAAAATTTCTTCCATATATAACGATAATAGGTGAAATGTCTTCAATAGTTAGATAGACTGACTTTACATGTACATATACATCCTCTTATAAACATCAATTTTTTAACCCATTTATAGTTAGGCCTGTTAAGAGAATACAATGTTAAATTAAAATCAAACTATGGGTATTGTTCTTAGATTTGTCATTAACTTCTTGTTTGACCTTGAGGAAGATACCTCATGTTTCTGGACATCATATAATCTTTGCCTAAAAAGTGGGTATATTAGCATATGTAAAATTCTTACCTGAAAAAACTTCCAGAAATAAAAGACAAGAAGAAAATGGTGCTCACTTGTTAGTATTTAACAGTCCTGAAAGTCTTCTCAGTTTTTAAAAGTCTTCATAAAGCAGTTAGAGTCATTAGACTATATTTTTTATAGGAAACTACCAAGTCTGTCTTTTTAATAAAATATAGTGAAGTTCTGTATAATGTAGGAAACAGTTTTTGATATAAAGATGTTCTCTGAGATCAATGAAAATAGCACAAGAGAATGAGTAGATAACTATGAAATCCATCCAGAGACCCCCTCTTATGGAATGTTGACATTTTATTCAGTATCCATTGTTTCTAAATTTGAGAATCCTATTTGACTAAGAAGAGTGAGGATTGGGGATTGTCTTTTGGGTATAACATTTGGCTAATGCTGAAAATTTAGTAAAAACTATTTCAAGTAAAACCAAAAATTTTATGGAATTATTCTGTACCTGCATAACTTTTTTCAAAATAAAAATTTCGTTTTCTCAGTATTATTCCTAAGCAATCTCCATATGCTGTCAGATGTTGAACAAGGAGTAAAACAATCTGTAGTCCACTTTCTAGGAAATATAAGTTTGTAGCATGTCGCAGTTCTTATTCTTTCTGAGGACTGTAACCCACTGGGAACTTGGCACCACACTGATACTAATTCTGCTGTCTCCTAATACAAGCAGGAGCATCTTAGCTAATCATGATCTCTGCTGGTCTGAATTGAAATGAGTATTCTGCCAGTTAAGAAATCCATTGTGTAAAACCAGCTATTCTGAAGCTTGCTTTCCCATCTTTTTTCGTTTCTTTGTTTTTTTTTTGCCTATTTAAGTAAAATATTCATTCTTATTAAAGCACTATTAAAGGCAAAAGAATTTCCAGTTTATACCTCTTCTAATAAAACTTTGTGTGTTGAGAATCTTCCTTTCCTCATTTATATAGTGATGTGAGAGAAGTTTTAAAAATGGTAGTTTTACTTTTCATTTCCCTTATCTTACACTAGAGGACAATTCAGCTGAAATGACAGAAAGCCTTGAGGAAGTGATTGTATCTAGCATTGGTCTGGCATTAAAATTTTCTGGTTGGGCAGCACAGTTGTTTAATTGGGAATCTCCGTGACAGTGGAACAGCCTCAGTGCTTGGGTCAGCAAGCAGAGGAGCTTCACTCTGTCACCTATCGAGAATGATGCTTGTAGGATTGATCTTTCCACTTAGAGAACGTTTATGTTTCTAGTCATACCACTGATATTTTCTGATATTAAATGGAATAGACTCTAAGACACTGAAAGAGACAAAGTTCTCTGCATAGGTATATTTGTAATTCTGTTTTCTGTAAGCCGAATGTAAATGTAATACTCCTCCAGATACTGCTTCATCAGAAGTCCCCAAGATAACCAAAAGTAAGTGCCCGTTTCCTTATCTCAGAAATAGTGCCATAATAAAGACTGAATTCTAATGACCAGACTATTTGCAGAGCTTATCATGCAGTCTCTGTGTGGCCTAGACCTCCTACTAGGTACCTCAAAGAGTCAACTGATGTTTTTGCATGTATTACTTACTAATGTGTAGAAAATTTTTTAAGTTCACTTTTTCTTTATTCTGTCTTTTTTACCCATCTTCCCTCATTGTAGCAAATTAGACGGCCGGATGAAAGCAAAGGAGTTGCTAGTAGAGTTGGATCCCTCAAAGTAAATATGTTTCTAACTTTTTTTTTTTTTTTTTTTTTGGCAAGATTTCGTCTATAGCCTACACTTCTTTTTTGGAGGGTGGTGGGAGGAAGGGGGCTTTTTCCATTTTTCACCATCCCATTTTTTTTTTTTAATTTCAATATTTTTATTGGCTGTTGGGTCATATTTTTTTGTTGTTGTTGTTTCAGCTACACGTAGAGCAACCAGCTGAAGGCAAGCTGCCAAATAACTAGCTTTGAATGGCACCACAAACTAGAGAAAGGGGCAACTGCCTCATTCAAGGTGCCTATAATTTGGGGTTCTAGAGTAAACCGTTCCTCTGATTGATGTCACTGACTGTGTGTTAAGTTCCTGTTACACAGAGAACTAATACTAATTTTCAGACTCTCTCCCTTTTTTACTTTTTTTGTAAAAAGTAATTAAATGTTATTTGAGTGTCATTACCACTTGTAGCCCATTCTAGAGAAGTAATGGTTATGAGTTAATAACACCATATTTAATATATGTCATCTTAAGAATTAGAAAGAAAAGGAATTTTATATGATGCTAGTATAATAGGCCCACATGTAGCTAGTAGTATTTAAATACCCTGAGTCCCCTTTGTTTTATTTTTTTAAGTTAAAAAAATTGCTATAACACTCATTTGTATATATAATCTGCTCATCTGCAACTTAAAGATTTCTGATCTGATGATCCTGTTTTCTAATTGCTAAATATCCATTTGGTTAATGTATCTTAGGCACTCAGTACTCTAACATTTAATCACATTGAAAGGTAAACAAGTTATTACCCTTAAGAAACGCAGACATAGCCATTGATCACTCTTAATGCTGCCATGATAAATGCAAGTTAGAAAATTTACTGAACTTTAAATATATGCAGAAGAGACTCCCCCCAAATTAACCACTCACTTATATCTTAATTCCAATTGTCCTTGCAGCAGTTCTAACTGTTAAGTTAATCAGAATGCCAGATAATTCACTGCATTGGGATGTCCCAAAATTCTGTATACCTTGAGGCCTAATATTAAGTCATTTCAAAATTTTACACACTTCCAGTGTATTTCCATTTTAGCAATTTATAAAACACAAATTTCTGCACTCTTTCCTCTCCTTGCCTCTTCTGCCTTCTTAGTTTTACTTTTTTGTTGTTGTTTATTTATTTGTGTGCACACACATGAGATGAGTGCACATGGATGAAGGTGTGTTTGTATGTTTGTGTCCTTTATTCCAGACAAGCCATCCTCTCTGTTCTCTGGCTCTGCTTTATAGTGGGTAGCTACTTTATTAAAATTTTATTTCACTAAGGATAATCAAAGGGGATAGAAAGTGTTGATTATATGCCTATTTCAAAAACTAGGCAATTTAAGATTATTCAGTCAGAAAAAATGAGTTTATGATGATGTATTAGCATTCCTCACTGTCTACCTGTGAGGTATCATATTTTATCATGGTCTTTCAGGGAAGATAAATTCATTATTGTTTGGACCATAGGTTATGACTCATTCAAGCGAGAAGGTGCAGTGTGAAATACCTTTTTTAAAAGTACTAATAGTGAAATAAAAAGAAAAATGGCGTTTATAACTGCAGCACTGTCTGCTATAAACTGGATTGTGTGTGCAGGCGTGTTTGTGCAATTATTTCTAATTTCCAATTTTGCAAATATAGAATTGTATGTTTATTGTTTTTAAGTGTATATACGGTGTGATTATATATACACACAAACACACATGTTTAAGAACAAAAGATACATGTTAGGGTTTAATCAGTTTATTTTAATATAGATGCAGCCTTAACTCAAAAAATATATTTGGGGAAAAAAAGACAAATTTCATAATCTTTAAATATCTTTATTCCGTTGTCTGCCAAATAGAAAATTTTAAGGTAAATTTCTAAAGAATTAGAAAGATCGTTATTTTCTCTAACGCTTTGGGGAGAAAAGATGTTGTAATTAAACAAAATAAAATGTTGGCTTCCAAGTCGGGTTTATTGAGCATGTATTCTTGTGTTATACAAATATCTTTAATGTTTTGAAATGTTTGCCAAAGGCAGTGAGAAATGTATAATGCTATGATCTTATTTTTAAAAGGAAAAAGAGGAAAACTGAAAAGAGAACAAGTTGCTTTTTCAATTCATTTTCTGATGTTTACATGTAGCTCCATCGAAAGCTGGAGGAGCTCAGAGATCACCTAGAAGGCAATGTGAAAGGATACTCTCTCAGAGTAAATGTACGATTTCACTCGGTGATTTTTTTCCCTAAACTTCCGCTGACTGGTAATTCCAAATCTGATTGGTTCGTCCTCTCATCTCCATCTTTTTTCTTTTCTGTCTCTTTTCCCCTATCTCTTTCTCTCTTTTCTAGCTATGGCTTCATGCTCACATTTATGAACTAAAGATTAAATTTAGCAGGGTAGAGGACCCTTAAGCCACACTAACTAACATTGTAGTTGGTTGGATAGCATTTTGGCCCCAGTGCAAAATAAAAACTTCCTTTTCAAAGTCAGTGTTTCTTATACAGTTGTATAATTTTCTGAGGATCTTTTCATGAGACTTCATTTGGAGCTTTTCCACTGCCCATGTCTTCTGTCCCTTGTTGGATGTGTCAGCAGGATTACAAATTATGGGTTGGATCTGAGGAGTGGAGCCTTGATTCCATTTCAGTTGTCAAGGAATATTATCAATACTAGACTGGCATTTTATGTAATCTGGCAAGTAGACACATTTTTTTCCTCAGTTAATAAACCTGTCTTAACTCAGATACTTCTGAAATAATTGTAAAGTACCTTTTTTTTGGATGTTTAAGAAAATTAGGTAGTTAGCATCTTCACAGGAAAATTTTCATGTACCATCTTACAAATACTTGAGATGTAGGCTGTTATACCCAAGACAATACTTTGAAGGAGAATAACACATATAGTCACCTGATACTATAGATACATCATATGGGCAATATTAATATTTTTGTGATAGTTAAGACTTTTGGAATGTTTGGTCCTTCTGCTGAATAGGTCTTTTCATGAAAAATGGAAGGAAGATCTGTAAAATGGTATATGGTGTAAATGTGGCAGAAAAAAAACCTAAATTATTGCAGTAAATAATTTATGGCTTAGTTTAACCCTGACTTCCCTGGGCCTCTAAACAAGTCACGATGAATTCTAGCTCCAGATTACCTCTCTGAAGATTATTGCCGTACATTTAATTCATAATGCTGTAATAGTCTATGGCAGTAGTTATACAAAGTATAATAAAAATTAGTAATATATTCTGTTTCCTCAGCTTATTTTTAATTATATACCATACATTGTCATGTATATATTTATATTATATTTCAAAGTTTTTTTTTCTATATTAATCATTAAATTCTGTTAGCTAAACTAAGAAGGGAATTAATGTAAGTGTCTCATTTCTCTTTCTTTTGAGCCAGTCCTTCTCTACTATGTATATTCTTATAGAATTTGAGAAATCATAATCCCCAGAAGTCATTCCACTGTTAAAAGAAAAATTAGTATGAATTCTATGATTAACATACCTGAACATTGTTCTAGAAACCTGGAAAGATTGTAATAACATTAATATATGTGATACGTGAATATATGAAAAGTGATATTTTTCTTTCAGTCAGTTCAAGTAGAAAGTTGAGACTTGCTAAGGTCTGTCTGCATGGTGAGGAGTAGGGGTTAGATTAGGGTCAAATTAAAAGTTCTGTGCTTTGAAAATTGGGTTAGTTCATGTCACTCTTCAATTCTTTTTTTTTTTTTTTTAACCACGTATACTGCTATATAATGATTTATCTTAATGTCTTCATCTTTTGTGTCATTTCATTGGGACATACTTTTTTCTGATTACCTTTTTTCTAGAAAGATTAAATATGAGTTATATCATTCTAAGGATCCTGTTTACTAGCAAAGTATGGAAAAGAATTATCAAACAGCAAATAGCATCTTCTCTAGAGAGTTCAGCTAAGATGCAAATCAAATGCTTAGCTGAATGTTCAGTTTTTCTCCTTCCCCTGAAACTCATGTTACCCCAGTACACCTTAGAATATGCCTTGTATTTAAGAAATTTTTGCTAAGAAACAAAATTAAGTTATTCTTAGTACAAGGGACTATACAAAAACAGTTTGTTTCAAAAATGAGGTAAATTGGCATATAGTTACTCTTCCATTTTGTAAAAGAGCATAAAGAGCATAAGTATATAGGTGCCTTTTAATTCTTTGAAATACTGCTGACTATTTCAGTAAGATAAAAGATTCAGAACTATGTTGCCACTAAAATTTTTTATTTAATAGTTGGAGAGGTGAGAGATCTTTCAGAGGTTTGAGAAAAGATCTAATTAAATCATTAATGCTTCAAGTAGTTTGATCTATAAGACATACTACATTTTTAGAGAAGACCCCTGTGTCCTTATTTATTAAGATGATCAGTGATGTAAAGTAGAATAATCTGTTAAGATATAATTTTGGGAATAATATTAAATTTATTTATTTTTCATATGAAAACATACTTCTTTATCTTACATTGGCTCTCCTATACCAAAAATCAGGAATTATTAGATTTCTGAATTCTAACTTAAGACTATGTCGTCTTTTTATGTACACTATACCAAGTCAAAGGATTCTGAACCGTAAATGTGGATTTTGTAATTTCAATAATAATAAAATTATCGTTTTATATGTAAGCAGCATTTGCCTAATTTAATGACTGTAAAAATTACTATAGATCTTCAGATTAATGGTATGTTGAGGAAAATCATGACTGAAGATTGAAACCACATTCAGGAAAAATTTAATTTTCCATTTGATTGAATGTATCAATTTAGTTGGGAGAATATTAAAAGTAGTACACAAAATTGAAGAACAGTGTAGACAATGTTAAGGATTGGAAAAAAAATAATAAAATGATGCAAACTAATAATTTGTTTAGATAAAATAAAGCAAGGTAAATTTATAAAGTAGAAGTTAATTAAAGAGCAGTGGGGCCAAGGAGAGACTGAATGTGAAATTATTCAGACCAAATGTAGATAAATGCTCATTAAATAAAGGCAGGTAGAAAGAAAGAAAAAAGAGACAAAGAGTAAAAATACCTCTTAGCTACAATTTTGTATTTTCGTTTGGTACCCATTTTAGAGAATAATATGAAGATGTACAATTTTGTATTTTTATTACAGTCTGTGTAATATGATAATACATTTCTATCCAGCTACAAATAAATACAGATAGATTTTGGCTAATCAAATATGTTAGTAAATATATGTTACTAATTTTTTAAAAGCTTTGACAAACGATAAAAGGGAAGGCGGCTTGTGAAGAGAGATGACTGGAATAAAAGGGAAGTTAAGAAGAAAGGTGGTGAAGTAGAAGGAATATGATAATTATTTCTAAGTACTTGCTTTTCTAACAGAAATAAATGTATGGTTTTATTTGCAGTAGAAAAGTCACCCAAGGGAGGAGTTATAACTTTAAGACTATATTCTTAGTAAGTTTTATGAAAAGTGTCTGAATCAAGTTAGAAGGTAATAAGCTTTTTGAAGAGTGATTTTAAATGTTTAAGAACGGCTTTCCTGAATGCCAAAATATGATTAGTATGAAATAAGGCTAATATAAATAATGAATTAGATAATTATGATTTTATAGATTTTTTTTTTTTAGACTAATGTTTTCATTCCAGCCTTGGTTCTGAACTAACTCTTCATATATTTTTAATAAATAGGGACCTATTGTCCTTAGGGTTTTTTGTACTTTTATATGCGTTAAGTTAATGCTATTAACTCAGGGGTCAGCAAACTACTGCCCGTGGACTAAAGCCTGTTATTTTTTTTTTGTAGCCCCATAAGCAAGAATGGTGTTTGCATTTTTAAATGGTTGGGGGAAGAAATCAAAAGAACATTTCATGAAATGTGAAAATTGTATGAAATTTAAATTTTAGTGTCCAAAAATAAAGTTTTATCGAAACACAGCCATGCTCATTCATTTACGTATAATCTACGTTGAATAGTTGCAGCAGAGACCTTATGACCCACAAAGCTTAAAATATTTACTGTCTCACCTTTTACAGAAGTTTGCTGTGCCCTGCTATACTGGTTAGTGTGTCAAGATGACATGGACAGAAATGTTTATAATAGAGGCTGTGAAATTATCTTCATTTTAAAGCTTGAGAAAAAGAGAGTGGATTGATTTTGTGGGGACAGTTTCAGATCAATCTGCATGGAAGCATGTGTTTAAAATAGCTGATCCCCTGAAATCTTCTACCTTTATATTTTTACTCTTTATTTTATTTATTTGTTTATTTTGCATTCTTTACTCGCTCTTCATCCCTCTCCCCTGATACACACAAAATAAACCCACCATGGAATTAACTATTGAACCTTTCAAATATGGAGCTGTCATACAGATTAACTATAGATTATGAATTCCTCTTCTCTTTTGGGGGTGCTTTACAGGGATTTAGAGTGTAAAGCTAAATTCCATCCCTGCTTTCTTAAACTTTTAAAAAATGTGTATTTTTGCTTTATGCATTGCATTTTTTATTACTTTTATTACATCTGAATAAATGTATTTCTCCTAAAGACCATAATCAACTTTTGATTTCTACTGAATTTCTTATTTGTCCTCACCTAAAAGCATTATACCTTCAATAGAAAATTTTGTCCAAGTGGGAAAGATACCCTAACATTATCAAGTAATACACCATACCTTAATATAGAGCACTGAAGAGTCTAAAAGTTGTCTGCATTGAATCAGCCAATTTGATTGAGTGAGGAAGAACATCTAGAGTGTTAACCCGTAGATGAATAAACATCAGTATTCATTCTGATACAAATGACTCTTCCCTACTAGCTTGTCTCCGTTCGTACATGACTCTACTTTCTTTAGGCAAATGTCAGTGCCTTTAGTTCTTGTATGTAGAACATTTTTGTGAGCCTGCTAAGTCTTCCTTGTTTGATATTTTGGTATTTACTCATATTAATAATATGTATTTATTTACTATTTCATAGACATTAAATGCATATCATTAATATGAGTAAATACTCATATTTGCCAGATGCATATTGGCAGATGATGACCAGACTACAATAATGATGATGACAATAAATTAATTTTAGGATTATCTCTTCAGAAAATAGGCAAATTTTACCATCTTCCTCTTTATTAAAATTCCCTTAATATGAAAAGTTAATACAATTCTGAGGCTTCAGTTCTACTGAAAAGTAACAAAAATCTATCTTCTCCTGTGCTTAGAACCAAAAAACTCTCATCTAAGACTTATAAAATTACTTACATTAGCCTAAGATATTATTTGGAGTGGAAGTGACACATTCGTGAGGTTTCTAACACTCACCACAGAATTGCCCATCTCAAAATTGACTTTAATAGAAAAATAAGGTACTAATAAAAGATCTCCTTGACAAATAAATTTCCTTATTGATAGAAAATGGAGAAATGAGGAAAAATGACAAGGCTCTCAAACTGTTTTGAAATATAAAGCTTTTCAGTTTTATGAATATAGTTACACAAGTAGAACATGCATAGAAAAGTTTTCCTAGACTAGCATCTTGCTAAAGAAAATTAGATGTATATATAGTAGGAAAAAATTTTAATTTCCTGATTGTAAAGAATTGACCATATTTTAGAAATTACCTCATAGCAACTTATTAAGTGGCAATGATGCTTTTTATCACAAATCTTTACTTGGATTGCTTTTACATTGCTTGATATAGATTCTCATCATTTCAGAGAAGTAATTAAGTAAGCTTAAGACCTGCTGAATATTATTTCACACAGTTCAGTTTTTTAAGGTTAGGAGAAAAGAGTTTATATGTTCGTTCATTCATTCAGTAAGCACTTATTGAGTGCCTGATACATTGTGCTCTGCTAGGTGCTGAAAGTACAGTTAAAGAGCAAATCAGATAATAAGGGCATTTCTGACACCTCCACTTTCTCATCTTCTCCTATACCTTTATTCCCCCACTCTAACTTTGTGTTTTGGAATTTTAGAGAATGCATACTTAAAATTTCAGCTCATATGGCAATGTTATCACATTGCCTAATGTGATAATATTATAACCTAATGAAAGAACAGACCTAAAAAATTGAACCTGGCAGTGTGACAACCTACAAATTAAGAACAGGTCAAAAAGTTATGAATTTAAAATCATAAAGATTAAACATGGTTTTAAGTATAAAGTAGCTGTTTGAAAAATCAGACCTGCCTGATAAAACATAGGTCTGGTAAGAAGAGTTTTCTGATTAATTTTTTATGTCTTGTACAGGAGAACTTTTTATGGTGTTGCTATTGAAATACGGGGTTTCAGTGATACCGCAGTCGGTACAGTAGTAACAAAAGGTCAGAATCCTGAGCTGGCTTTGATGCCCTCTTTAGAGAATAATATGAAGATGTACAGTAGAGCCGTGCTGTAAATAACCTCGCATGTGGCTTGCAAGTGTTAAACCAACGAAGATCAGTGTGACACCATAGAAAAAAGTATCCAGCCTGTTGCTTTTTCCCGTAAACAAACATCTTCTCAGTGAGATCATACCAGATCCTGGTCAGGGGAGGAGTCGTCTCCCTCATGGATTCTTTTTTTTGTTTAGCCAGGGTTTTCCGTTTTTTATTTTTTAATCACAAGGTTCTTCTTCAAATGACTTGAGCCTTGGGATGTTTTCCAACTCAAGTGTCTGCTTGTAAGGCTGTTTTATTATCTGGCAAATGTGTTGGTGATGGAGCCATTTAAACTTCTGAGACCCTTACTATGCTATCATTTCCTCTTTAACAGTGTTTTCTTTTCCCCACTGCAAAACCAGGCTCGGCTTCCCTCGTGCTCATCTACCTATAGTGTATCTGAGGTATACTTTGCACGTGTTTTCTTACATGGTCAACAACATGCTCACCCTTGCCATTTTTCTTATTTTGTTTTCCTTTTGCCTTAATTTATTTTGCCTTGCACTTTGCACTTGGCTGAAAGGGATGAAGGTGCCAAAGGGGAAAAGTCACCTGTTTTAGGGGGAAAGTTCTATGTTTTTATACTGCATTTTTGCCTGGGTAACTTTTTTGGCAGTCACTTTATCACATTCTAACAACCAAGGCCCCAGAAAGCCCAGATAGCCAAACTGATTGTTACCACCCCCTTAATTCCATAATGGTTCCTTTCAATGAGGTAATTCATTATTAAACTTACACTGGTTAAAGACAAAGACCTGAATGTATGTAGCTAAAGATTTGCATTAAATTAGTGCCAATTCTGTGCAGTTAACCAAAGACATATGAGAGCATCCAAATTGATTATTAAATGAAAATTTAATATAATTCCCCTATTTTTTATACGAGTAGAAGATTCACACCCCTTTTAAAAGTAACTAATTAGGTTACTCAGTAAAATAATTTCCTTGATACGTATATTTTCAAAAAGTTCTTATGATCTAGAAGAGCTTATCACTCATGAGATTCATGTTCTTTTAACAAAATGTTTTACATCAAATTTGAGCTATGTTCTTTGTCTTTTTTGGAGCTTCATTTCGTACTGTTATTGTGTTAAACCGCGACATAAATGGGTTTTCTTGTCTCTGTAAAGCAGATTCACTGAAATATTATTAACAGACTTTGAATATCTTTTAAATCTACTTTCCAAAGCAGGAACACTGCTTAGTAACTGAGAAAAGAGTATATGTACCTCAAAAGATGATTAGTAAATAAAAGGATTTGAATAGTCTGTGGATTTCATGATCCTATTATTTTACCTTACAGACATATTTCTACGTATATTTACTTTATACAGGCGATAATAGCTACCATGTATGGGTCAATATTGTCAGCTCCAATCAGAGCAAAAATACTATCTTAGAATGTCATGCAAAAACAAAAAGGTGGCACTATCTAAAATACCAGGTAGTGTATGCAAAACCACAAGCAGAGTATTATCTTTTGACTAAAAAACTTAAGAAAAATGTTTGGAAAGAAGTAGCATGACTAAACCTATAGCCTCAGATTCTATTGAATCAATAGAATTACAACCATCTTAAATTTTTTTTCTTTGTAAGTTGGAGCTGTCACAGCTCTTTTTTCCTCTTAAAACTGATTTTGTGGAGAATTAATTTCTTCTTGAAGCATACATTTGTAGAGAGAAGCAAAGTAATGAAAAGCAAATGAATTACTTGTGATATCAGCAAAGACTCTTGAAAGAGAAGTTTGATACTGTCTCATCAGCACATTTCCCATAGGTCTTTTCTTAACGCCCCAGGATGATGATTCCGGTGTAAAAAATATATAACCCATTTCTTTCTGCCACTTCATCCAGGCAATTCTCCATTTTCCATGAGAGTGTATAAGAAGTCTACCATTGGCATCATCTCCAATCACAGCCTACAGCATCCATCAGGGTATTACTTTCTCTGTGACAGCATGTTTACAGGAGGGTTCTCAGGTTGGAATGGAACTGGCTTTTTGGGAGGGGATTGTGTATGCTGTGGCATTTGCTCCATGGCACTCAGCTCTTAAATGAACTCGGCTTCATCTGGGTTTGTTTTTTTCATTGTGACACATGGGCTTTCTTAATTTGTCATAAAGTGTGTTTCTCTTTGTCATTTGTGGTAGGGTTTCCCTATTCCACTCAATACCACACTTCTGTGGACTCCATAGGTGATGTATATGTTTAATTTATGATACTATAACGACAAATGAGATGAAGAAATACTTCAGGAATCTAATATTCATGATAGTCCTCAGGACATGAATAACCTTCCATTGATTTTTTTTAATTTAATCTCAAATTGGTAAATGTCTATTTCACAAAATTTTAGACTATAAGCCTTAATAATTAAATTTTTAAAGAATGTCCTCATGTTTCCATTTTTCATGTAGAAGCCTCTTGTTGAAACTATTGTTAAAGTGCATTATTTATTTTGCAACATCACTATGGAGATAGCCAAACTTTCCGTGGCTCAGTCTCTTCTTTCTCTCACAGTTACGTCATCTTCAGTTACCTCCACTCTTGAAGAAATAAATTCTCCCAGTGCTAACGTATAGCATTGGCTTCACCAAATGCATGTCACTACCTTCTGTGGCATTCATAAGATGAAAAAATAACCATTACTTAAAAAACAAATCTATCCATGAGTTGTTCAAAAACAATATAATTTGTAACTTCACTTGGCTGATACTACTCAACAAATGTTACTCCATGTAGTTGATGGCCCATCTGTAAAAAATACGGTTATCTTACTGTGTGACAAGTTCTGTGTTTGACATATCATTTATCTTATCTCAGTCGTTCACAGCAACCTTGTTTGGAGAAGATATTGTCATCTTTACAGTATAGATGACAAAACTGTGGCTCAGAGAGGTTAGATGTCTTGACCAAGTCATAAAGCTGGCAAGTGAGTGGCAGAAAATTGTTCTATCTTAAATACTATACTTTCTGCTTTCAGGAGGTATTGAAAGTCATCAACTTTGTGACTTGGCATGTAGTCGTCTTGTGTTTTCACAGTATATATTTACCTCATTCAGGTTGATTATATAGTTTTGGATAATATTTTATGTAGATGAAAGGTCGGTGGTTCGAACCCACCGGCTTCCCTGCAGGAGAAAGATATGGTAGTCTGCTTCCGTAAAGATTACAGCCTCGGAAACCCTTTGGAGCAGTTCTCTGTCTATAGGGTCGCTATCAGTCAGAATTGACTCAAGGGCAATGGGTTTGGTTTGGTTTTTAGATGTATCTATGAGATGCAAAACTTCAAGAAAATATCAGAAAGGCGTCCTTTTGTGTAATTTGTCACGGTTATTTTTCTTTTATTTAGTCATGCAATAAATACCAATTTATTACCTACTGTATGCCAAAGACACAATTACTTTCTTATAATGATAATAATAGATATTCCATATTTATATATAATTATAATCTGCTGGTTATTTCTTAACCTTTGGGAATGGCTTCACATTTGGAATATATAAAATATCTTGAATATAATGAGATCAGTGTCTCAGGTGGTACACTGTTGACATTCCTTCAAACCAAGTAATAAAAGGGAGGAACTCACCCTCCAAATTTCTAACCTGTCTTGAACTTTGTAGCAGCAATGTTTATTTTTAAAAAACCAAAACCAGAATTAGTACTATCTCCTGGTAGAGATAATGCTCTTACATTCTTTCTGACTTTTTTAAAAGCTAGAATACACACTAGACATAAATCTCTTAAGATTTATAACCCAGTATCTAAGTAAAAAAATTTTAAGAAGCATCCAAGTTATCATGCTTTTATTAGTCTATACTGAACCCTTTAAAGGCTTATCATTAATGTCTTAGATTTCCAGACAGCAGGACTGATTTAGATCATTTGAAATTCTGAATCTCTTAACTGATTTTTTTTCATGTTGAGCGGACAGATTGAAACTTAATTGTACTTTATTTAATGTTTAACAACCTAATCTACCTAAAGAAAATGTGGCAGTTTTAAATTGTAGCATACAAAGCAGTTACCCTTTAAACTCTTAGAATACTGTTGGATCAACAATTAAATAAACTTTGACTTACTGACATTTTAGAACTTTTACACATAGAAATTTCTGTTGAATTGCAGATAGTAGATCTACGTTTTCAAGGGAAGGAAAAAGGAACAGAAGAAAGGAAATAAATTAGGCTTTAAACAATGTAGCATTTCATGTCTAAAAAGAAAAGATAGGGCATGTTTTAAATACCACAGAGCCACAAAATAGCCGTAAAGATTCTACACGGTGAGATAATCACCTAGGATTTTCCACTTTACGAAATTTCACGTAGAAAATCTTTAAAAATTGATTAATTATTTATTTATTTCAATATAGTTGTCTATGATGGTCCACTCTTTTCCTTTCACTCTTGTGTGCTTTTTTTTTTTTTTTAATGCTATTTGTATGCAGTTGTCAACAAACTGGAGATCTTGTGAAGAAATCTGTTAGAAATGGTATCTTTTGAAAACACAACTGCTACTATCAAAGCTTATTGACTCCTACCTCACTTTTGAATTGTTAGAAAGAAATTGGAGTATACAAGTTATTCTGTGCAAGATGAGAAAAACTAAGTACATACCTCTCTCTAACATCAAAATAAGTGATCAGGCATAAATTTGCTGTAGGATACTGGGAAAAAACATGAGTTTCTCTTTAGGATATTTGATAAATTCATCTCATCAAAACATTCTTGAAAAAGAATTGGTTGATAATTACTGAAACAAGGTAATGAATACTTGTGTCTGTATTTTAAAATTTCCATAATAAAAAGATTTTTAAAGCATTTTTTAATACACTATTATAGTTGATATCAGTAAATTTCTATTATCCTCATACACTGCCTCATACACCAGGATCATTTGAAATATAAAAGAGATCATCAATGAAAATAAGGAATGAGAAATTTTAAAATTTAAAATGAGAAAACATTAATGCATGGATAACAAGTTTAGAAAGTTTTTGAGCTAGGTGTCTTAAAACTACAATATAAGCTATGTATATATTTTAGATAAGGGGATTTGTGTATATATATATATATATGTATATGTATATATATGGATCCTTCATAGAAATAGGAATGAAATAAAATACTTAGGTGGAAATCGAGCTTCATATAAATATAGTTAGTTTATTGTCATGGTGTTATAATTTTTCCTATGCAATAGAGAATTTACAAACAAAATAGATTAATTGGAGATACGGATAGTTAGAGCCCAAATAAGTGATGGTATGTTATATAGTATGCACTAAAATGACATATCTCACCTGCATTCTTACCCACATTTCCAGCTCTTTGTTCGAATGTCTTTTGTGGTCTCAAACTGAGTGTGTCCAGATTTCTCTCTCTCACACACAAACACACACATGCACACATGCACATACACCAACTCTACTTCCTATGTGTCTGATATCTATCAGAGGCCATGTTCTTAAAGTTTCTGATATGGAAATCTTACAGTTATCTTTTACTCTTCCTTATCTTTCATCTCTGACATCCAATGTGTCATTAAGTTTTGCCATTTTTGTTAGTTTTTCCCTTGGATTATCTCCTTTTAATTCTTCTAACATATGCAGTGAGCTTGGTAGTCATCTCTACTTTCAGATCCTGGCACTGGGAAGACAAGTAATAAATTTGACATGTCATAGAGAAAGCACTTAAAAAATATTTGGGAAATGGTGAATGAGTGAATGAACAAATAAATAGATCAACTTTCGTAAAGTTTATGAAGTTTCCACATGTAGGTCTTAGAAGAATTGGTACATAATTTATGTCAAATCTAGTATAATGCCTGGTACTTAGTAAATACTAAGTAAATATAAGTTTCTTTTTCTTTTCTAGCATCAATGCTTTAGCCCTGATCCCCTCAGACAAGGATTACTACAGTAGCTAAATAACTGGGTTCCTTTTGTGTAGTCATTCTTTCCTCTTGTGCCAGACTAATCTTCCTGAACACTGCTTTAATTCACTTCAGTTCTCTGATTTAAAAACTTACAATAGCCTAGCTCTGTCCTGTTGTATCAAGAGTAAATACCTCACTGCCTTTCTTTGGAAGCCCTTCATACTATCTAGTAGTAGTATAGTATCTAATAATAACATATCTAATGTTAATTTCTAGTGACCAGTTCCTCCTAGTTTGCCCAGGACTTTGCTAGTTTTAGTATTGAAAGTCCTGCACCTCCAGACTGTCCTGGTTTTAAAACTGTTAAGCCCTACATCCCAAGAACTCCCCCAGTCCCTGACAAACCAAGATGATTGGTCACCCAATGTTGTACATGCCAGGCTAGTCAAGGTGAACCTTCTTATTGTCATATTATGTTCCATCTCTCTTTTTGGCCATTATATGTGCTGTTCTGTCTGCCTGTAATGTCCTTCCCCATTTCATAGCTCAAGTCCATCCTCCAGAAAGCCTCCTTTACCAACTCCCACTCACCCTAATCATCTTCTCAAGGGAATTTCAATTGTATTTAGAGACAATAGTACCCTATATTGTTTTTCTCCTACCTGTCTGGCTATTTTTCGACTGTCCCTTACATATTGGCGATTGCCTTGATTCACTCACAGACTTCCTTTGTTTCATTTCTCCGTATATATCTTCACAGTCCAACACAATGGCTAGTATCCACATGTGGCTTTTAAACTTAAATTCATTAAAATTCAAATTAAATAAAATTCAAAATTCAGTTTCTTGGTTGCATTAACCACATTTCAGGTGCTCACTAGCCACATGTATCTAGTGGCTACTGTATTAGAAAGCGCGGACATAGAACATTTTCATCATCACAGAAAGTTCTGTTGGATGGTGATGTTCTGTATACTTTTGGGTGATCTCATAATCAACCATTGTTTTTATAGTTGTTATGCTCATCATTTTCTTCATTATTATTACTTCTACTTATGTAGCACTTACTTTTGTTAACGGAATTTTCCTGGAGCTTTAGCTATATTACCATCAATAATAGTAACTAATTTGGCATGAACTCCTGTCTCCTGCGTACATTTCTCTCCAGAGTTACAAGCACCTCAAAAATAAGTCAGCCCTAAATTTGTTCCCGCATCCACTATTTCAGTATATGATAATAACCAATTACTCAGACTGGAAACCTATATCCCACATGATTTATCAATACCTAAGTTCTATGCCAAGAAATTTTGAAGACAGCTACATGGCCAACCGACTGGAAGAGATCCATCTTTGCGCCCATTCCAAAGAAAAGTGATCCAACAGAATGCAGAAATTATCGAACAATGTCAGTATCACACACAAGTAAAATTTTACTGCAGATCATTCAAAAGCAGTTGTAGCAGTACTTTGACAGGGAACTCCCAGAAATTTAAGCCACGTTCAGAAGAGGACATGAAATGAGGGATATCATTGCTGATGTCAGATGGGTCTTGGCTAAAGCAGAGAATACCAGAAAGATGTATACCTGTGTTTTATTGACTATGCAAAGGCATTAGACTCTATGGATCATAACAAATTATGGATAACATTGAGAAGAATGGGAATTCCAGAACACTTAAAATTGTGCTCATGGAGAACCTGCGCATAGACCAAGAGGCAGTTGTTCAAACAGAGCAAGCAGATACTGCATGGTTTAAAATCAAGAAAGATGTGCATCAGGGTTACATCCTTTCACCATACTTATTCAGTCTGTATGTTGAGCAAATAATCGGAGAAGATGGACTATGAGGACGAGAATGTGGCATCAATAATCGGAGAAGATGGACTATGTGGAGAAGAATGTGGCATCAGGGTGGTTGGAAGACTCATTAACAACTTGTGATATGCAAATGATACAGCCTTGCTTGCTGAAAGTGAAGGGGACTTGAAGCACTTACTGATGAAGATCAAAGCCTACAGCCTTCAGTATGGGTTACACCTTAACTTAAAGAAAACAGAATTCTCACAACTGGACTAATAAGCAACATCATGAAAAATGGAGTAAAAATATTGAAGTTGTCAAGGATTTCATTTTACTTAAATCCACAATCAACACCCATGAAAGCAGCAGTCAGGGAGTCAGATGACATATTGTGTTGGGCAAATCTGCAGCAAAAGACCTCCTTAAAGTGTTAAAAAGCAAAGATGTCACTTTGAGGACTAAGGTGGGCCTGACCTAAGCCATGATATTTTCAGTCGCCTTAAATGCATGCAAAAGCTGGACAATGAATTTAAAAAAACGAAGAAGAATTGATGCCTTTGAATTATGCTGTTGGCAAAGAATATTGAATATACTGTGGACTTCAAGAAGAACAAACAAGTTTGTCTTGGAAGAAGTACAGACAGAAGGTTCCTTGGAAGAGAATGGCGAGACTTCATCTCAAGTACTTTGGACATGTTATTAGGAGGGACCAGTCCCTGGAGAAAGACATCATGCTTCGTAAAGTAGAGGGTCAGTGAAAAAGAGGAAGACCCTCAGCGAGATGGATTGACACAGTGGCTGCAACATTGGGCTCAAACATAATGATTGTGAGGATGGCGCAGGACCAGGCAGTGTTTTGTTCTTTTGTACATAGGGTCACTATGAGTCAGAACCGACTCGGCTATAGCTTACAACAATAACAGTATATCCCACATGATTTATCAATACCTAAGTCCTGTAGATTCTGCCTCTTTTGTGTCTCTGGAATCCATACCCTTCCCTCTAGAACTGCCTTCAGTTATTTAGTTGGGTTTCTCATCTGGATTACTAGATTAATCTCCAAACTGGTCGCCCTACCTTCATCATTTATTCCGTAAATATCTGTAATCCATCTTCACATTGCTAACCAGAGTATCTCCTCTTTCCACTGCTTATCATGGCTAAAAGCCTCCTACCATACTTGCTATTTCCCAAATGCTAGGTTATCTCACATCTTTGAATTGCACTTGCCTTTTTCTGTGACTTTTCCTTCTTTTTTTCCACCTTAAAAGTACTCGTAAATCCCAGTTCCAGGAAGCGTTTCCTGACAACTTCCACACCCAAAAAAAAAAAAAAGAGTGTGAGTTAGGAGCATTTCTTGTATGTCCCCTTAGAAGTTTATTCTAACTTCTACCATAGCACTTACCATTCTGTATTGTAATTGTGTTTTTACTTGACTGTCTTTCTGTATTGTGCTGTGAGCTCCTGGAGAACAGGGGCTGTTTTCTTGCTTGGTTTGTTGGGGTTTTTTTTGTTTGTTTTTTATCTATTATTCACAGGCTAGATCAGTTTGGAGTAAACAGTAAGCATTCAGTAAGTGTATGTTGATGAATGACTGAATAAATAACATTTAATTATGCTTTAATTGCATAATAGAATATAAAACTTGATTGGGTAGAGACATTGATTTAGTTTCTTTTGGATTTTGCTCCCTTCCCCTATTTAGCACACAATAAGCATTTAATAAATACATGTTAATTGGATCTTAAATTAGAACCCAATCTCAAATATCCCATTATACATTAGAGTCAAATATTCCTGAGATTTGCATGCATTTTTTTAATTCCCCAAATCTAGGTCACTATTTTAATTTTACACCACCTGATTCTTCCTATAATATATTGTGATATTCCATTAAATAAAAGCAGAGAGTATAGCTAGCTCAATTTTTCTTGAATGTGACCTCAAACAATATCAAGCACTTAATCCAATCTCTGCAGCTCTAATTCCTTATTGACACTGGATCTAATGGGAGGGAAGAGAGTTTCAAACTGTATAATTGACCTCCTCATCCTATTTTTGAAACCTGACGTTTACCTGAGACCAATGCAATTTTTTTCTATGCGACCGCAGTCAGTCTCCCTGGCATTCTGTTTCAAAAAACACTGAGAATTAAATGCCTGAAAAATCATGCTTTCATAAATTCATGTGCAAATCAGAAGTCGTAAATAAGCAAAAAATATAGTAAGCGGAGGTTTATTGTTAAGCCAGTAGGAAAATAGTCCTTGGTTAGCCTTCAACAAAATTGAAGTTAGAATCTAGTCTTATTGACTGGTAAGTAAGTTGTATACAGGCCTCTAATTAAAGCTTCTTCATCTATTAACAGTATACAAAAGGAATTGTATTGCCAGACAAATTTAAGTGAAAAGGAGGATCAACATATAAATTTCCAGTGACTTTTTTTATTGCTGTCTATCCAATAGTGAAAGAAAACTACTCTTGACATCAGTGACATTTTTACTCCTCACTGGGCTAATACGCATTATTCCTTCCTTCACGTGCCCTTATGAACCACAGACCAGCATTTTGTCTCTGTGTCTCTCCTTTCTTAATTAATCCAATTGTCTCGTCTATCTGGAAGGTAGTGCCAATGCATGGCTTATACAGCTTCCTGTAAATTACAGAGGTTTAATGGATACTAAGCTGCTCATGGTCATACCTTGTGCTGGAAACCTTTGCGGGTCATACCCATCGATTAACAGACAGGTTTGACTTATCACCGATCTTCCTGACTACACAGCATTGCAAATTTTCTTTTCCTTGTTCAAACAAACATTCATTTGGATACATGAAATTAGTAGCTTGAAGTTCAGCAAATGGAATTATCAGTTTTCTCTGGCCACCTTTTTTCCCCTTTCAAAAGTATTTTCTTTCGCAACCAAGCTTCCTCATCTAAGCCACAGAACACAGAAAATGATGTGTATGGCTGTTTTTCTCAAGCCTCCTGTAAAGATGGTTCCACTCTAGATTCATAAAAGAGAAGTTAATTACGTACAATGAATGCCATATCATTTGGGCTTAATTCTCTCCCAGAGTTGACAAAGAAATAGTAATTCTTTCTTCACTTCTAAGCAGTTCAATACTTCTTGAAGGCATTTGTTATTTAAAGCCACACTTAAAATGTCTTCCTTGGGAATTCTCAATATTGCGTTTTCTTTTTCTTTTTTGGATACTGAAGTCTGTAAATAGCTTCATACTTACCACATAAGGAGCCCTGGTGGTACAGTGGTTAAGCGCTGGGATGCTAACTGAGAGCTCAGCAGTTCAAACCCACCAGCTGCTCGGTGGCAGAAAGATATGGCTGTCTGCTTCTGTAAAGAATACCACCTTGCCTATGGGGTGGTTCTGCTCTGTCTTACAGGGTTGCTGTGAGTCTGAATCCCCTGGGCAGCAGTGTTGTTTTGTTTTTTGCTTGCCATGTGAATTTAGGATTTAAGAGTATGAGGCATGTTTTTATTTTAGAGTTTTTTTAAGTAACTTCTTCATTTTTCTGACAGAACCAAGCAGTTTAACCAGCTTGTCACTGTCTCCTAAAAGTATTCATGCTTTGGCAGTTATTAGTATTTTATTGTTGAAATAGACTTACTGCATATCAATTTAGCATAGTGTTAAAAATTTGAGTTTTAAGCTAGATTTGAATCCCAGCTTTGGATTTGAAACTCAACCTTGCCTCTTAATAGTTTTATAACCTTAGACAAGTTAACCTCTCTGCACTTCATATTCCTATAAAATGGGAATGGTGCAACCTTTTAGGGTATTGTAAGAATTAAACCACTTAATACTGCTTGGTGCAGTACCTGATATGCATAAGTACTCAATAAACATTAACTATTATTATTGTCAGTACTGATTGTTATACTAAAGGTCCAAAGGTAAAGTTATTTTTAGTTTTAACTGACCTTTGCAAACACATTATGTGCTACTTATATCACACAGTAAAATACATTTTGCATATGGCAATTAGCCACAAATGAACTGAAAAATCAACTATTACTGGCTCCACTATCAACTTGACTTTACCTAAGTTAACGTCAGCACTTTTATACCATTCCTGCCTTGTTTCTTTTTCCCTATCATTGTAAAGTATGTTGAATATGAAATATATGAACATCTTTTTATAAGATGTGTCTATCTTTTCATCCTGCTAGTTGATTTTTCTTGTTTCTTTTTTTTTTGCAAAATCCCTTTCCTTTTTAGTATCTGGATTATTTATGCACACACACACCCCAGAAGATTATGACTAATTATAATAGTGCTGTGTGTGTGTGTTGTCCTTGAATTCCATTTGTCAGACTATAAAGAAAACCACCAACAGTTTCCCATGAAAACAACTTTATAAATGGTGACTTAATTTTTAGAGTAGTACTTAAAAGTTTCTGTAACCCTTAAGAAGCTAAAATAGCACTATAGTTTAACTGAGCTGATGGTTAAATAGGCTTATATCAATTAATGTAGTAATCTAGCTATCATCTGCAACACTATTTCCTGAGAAAAATGCATTTTAACATCTAACAGAATCCAGCCTACTCCAAGACATTTTTACCCAGCCAAATTCTGAATAATCATGGGAACTACAGCCTCTTTTCTCCCTCCCACAGCTCAAATGGGACATTTTCCTTAGAATACTCATTGTAGAGAAAGGTAGAGAGAAATTCTGGTAATTCAATGCAAGGACTTCCCCACAGCATCATCAATCGATGTTTGTTGAATGAATTCACGAATTGGGTGTTTACATCTAGGATTATACCTATATAGTTAAATTTCAATAAACTTTCTATCGTGTGCTGCCTCTTCCTAGTGAATGCTGATTTTTTCTAAATAATTCATTATTTCATTTATTAAGTACCTCCCGTATGCTTTGTGGAAACCCTGGTGGCATAAGTGGTTAAGAGTTAGACTGCTAACCAAATGGATGGCAGTTTGAATCCACCAGGCGCTCCTTGGAAACTGTATGGGGCAGTTCTTCTCTGTCCTGTAGGGTCACTATGAGTCAGAATGGAGTCGATGGCATCGGGTTTGGGTTTTTTTTGTGTGTGTGTGTGCTTTGTAAATAAAATACAGATTTTTGAACTAGCTGAACAAAGTAAAACAAATACAAAACCCACTGCCATCGAGTCGATTCCGACTCATAGTGACCCTATAAGACAGTAGAAATGCCCTATACGGTTTCCAAGGAGTGCCTGGTGGATTCGAACTGCCGATCTTTTGGTTAGCAGCCTTAGCTCTTAACCACTAGGCCACCAGGGTTTCCAAAACAAATATATGACTGTGAATTAAGAGAGGTTTCTACTGCCAGATCTGTTCCTGATTTAATAGGAAATGGTAAGCTGTTATTGCATTTCTGGCCCAATTTGTTGTTATTGTTGTTAGTCGCTCCCCAGTCGATTCAGACTCATGGCGACCCCATGTGTTACAGAGTCAAACTGCTCCACCCAGTGTTCTTGCCTGTAATCTTAATGGACCTGTCCATAAAATTGGAATGAATTAGACCTTCATGTTCCTCAGGGATGATCTAGTGAGATTTCAGAAAGTGGAAAAGATTTTCATGAGAAAGCTAATTAATCATGTCTGTAGAAAGAAACCCTAGTGGTGTAGTGGTTAAGAGCTATGGCTGCTAACCAAAAGGTCGGCAGTTCGAATCCACCAGGCGCTCCTTGAAACCCTGTGGGGCAATTCTACTCTGTCCTGTAGGGTCACCGTGAGTCAGAATCGACTCAATGGCAATGGGTTTGGGTTTTGGTTTATAGGTAGATATTACCTTATCAGGCATATAAGAAATGTAGTAACAAATATGGGGCCTCATTTAAGGATTTACAAATTATAATATTCCCTATTTTTAAAAAAATCATAGTCTGTGTATTCAGATTGTGGTGTTCTGAAATATCACTACAGAAAATGCCTTTGGGTCTGGAAATTAAAGCTTTGCAGTATTAAGGTCACATAATCTGTAGGAACATCACCATTTTAGTGTCCTGTATTCACAGAATGGTCCTAGGGTATTCATTTAAAAGTTTACCAAGTTATTGTAGTTAAGTCTTAAAAAAAAAAAAATTTACTTAGGGTTGATTTTCCTAGAAAAGATTTGAGTTCTCGGCACCTTATTACATAACTTTAAACATGCCATAATACTTCTTTATAAGCCACCTTTTTTCACTATTCACAGATGGTATCAGTTTTCCTAAGGTTGATGATGAGTCTTATTTATTTGCCAAGTGCAGACCTCTTCAGAAAGGAGAGAGAAAGGCAAAGCATGATAGTATTCTTCATATATGTTACTAATCGAAGGAGCATGCAAAATATCGCCCCTTAAATCCTCTGCTCTGCTGTGCTGAGTTCCTAATACATTTGGATGGTACATATACAGGATACCCTGAAAAAGAGAGGAATCCAGTAAGCAGTATAGGTTGGCATGAATTGCATATACACAAGAGCTAGAGCTTGTGGAAATTAATTTGGCCTTTTTTAAAAGTCTGCTTGGTTTACTTTAAAGGCATATTTGAGTCCTATAGAATCCATCGTAATCATACTGATAGTCTTTACCATGTATCTTTAGCCACCTACTTGTGTTGTCTAGTAAAAGCTTGCTACCCTATTTTATACTTGTAGCTATCATTCTCCAAAGTAGGTTAATCTATAATATTTAGAGTCTTAATAATACTATGTATTTGTAGTATGCCTATTATTCAAGAGTCTTTTTTTTTTTTTAATAGTAACCTTTTACCTTTTGGCAGCATCTGTCTGAGATAGGATTTTCATATTTATTTTCATTATTCTCATTTTTTATAAGAATTTAAGAATTATAGAAAAATTGAGAGTTTTTTCACCAGGTGCTCCATCATCACTAATAGGCTAAGCTAGAAATAGAGAATACAGGGTGATGTCCTTTCCATTAGCTATGATAAGTACAACTTTTATAGTTACATGTATCTAATACCAGAGTATTTCATAGGTATTCTCTTTGTGTCGTACTTACTTTTCTTTAGCTTCAATATTTTGGGGATCCAAATTCATTTTTAGTTCTTCATTGGGGTATTTTATA
This sequence comes from Dugong dugon, assembly GCA_030035585.1. Classification (NCBI taxonomy): domain Eukaryota; kingdom Metazoa; phylum Chordata; class Mammalia; order Sirenia; family Dugongidae; genus Dugong; species Dugong dugon. The sequence continues at coordinate 74,678,910 of CM057472.1, forward strand.
TCCAGAAGTAAGTATCAGTGTATTACATGACAAATTAATATCACATACTACATATGTGATTTGAAATATACGTGCTTACATCATTTATGAATATAACTTTTCAAGTGTTTTTGACTTCCACGTGACTTTCATTACTTGAGAAAGTGAAGAAAAAATTATGAAACACAGTAAGGGTTATACAAAAATAATACCGTTATTTAGTAATAAAACAGAGGTGGATGTGGATTATACATTGTTGTTAAGTGCTGTCAAGTCGATTTCGACTCATAGCGACCCTATGTACAACAGAACAAAACACTGCCAGGTCCTGCACCATTCTCATGATCGTTGTTATGCTCGAACCCATTCTTGCAGCCACTGTGTCAGTCGATCTTGTTGAGGGTCTTCCTCTTTTTTGCTGACCCTCTACTCCACCAAGCATGATGTCTTTCTCCAGGAACTGGTCCCTCCTGACAACATGTCCAATGTATGTGAGACAAAGTCTTGCTATCCTCACTTCTAATGAGCATTCTGGCTGTACTTCTTCCAAAACAAATTTGTTCCTTCTTTTGGCAGTCCATGGTATATTCAGTACTCTTTGCCACCACCATAATTCAAAGGCATCAATTCATTGTCCAGCTTTCATGTGCATATGAGGCAATTGAAAATACCATGGCTTGTGTCAGGCACACCTTAGTCCTTAAACTGGCATCTTTGGTTTTTAACATTTGAAAGAGGTCTTTTGCAGCAGATTTGCCCAATGCAATAGGTTGTTTGATTTCTTGACTGCTGCTTCCATGGGCGTTGATTGGTGATCCAAGTAAAATGAAATCCTTTACAGCTTCAATATTTTCCGTTTGTCATGATGTTGCTTATAGGTCCAGTTGTGAGTATTTTTGTTTTCTTTATGTTGAGGTGTAATCCATACTGAACGCTGTGGTCTTTGATCTTCATCAGTAAGTGCTTCAAGTCCTCTGGTTCCAGCAGGCAACGTTGTGTCATTTGCATATCACAGGTTGTTAATGATGCCCAATCCTGATTCCCCGTTCTTCTTCATATAGTCAAGCTTCTCAGATTATTGCTCAGCATACAGATTGAATAAGTATAGTGAAAGAAAACAACCATGACACACACCTTTCCTGACTTTACCCCACGTAGAACCCCTTGTTCTCTTCAAACGACTGCCTCTTGGTCTAAGTACAAGTTCCTCATAAGCGGAATTAAGTGTTCTGGAATTCCCATTGTTTGCAATATTATCCATAATTTGTTGTGATCCACATAGTCGACTGCCTTTGCATAGTCAGTAAAACACAGGTAAACATCTTTCTGGTATTCTCTGCTTCCAGCCATGATCCATCTGACATCAGCAATGATATCCCTTGTTCCATGTCCTCTTCTGAACCTGGCTTGAATTTCTGGCTGTTCCCTGTCGATGTACTGCTGCAAATACCTTTGAATGATCTTCAGCAAAATTTTACTTATGTGTGATATCAGTGATACTAAACGATAATTTCTGCATTCTGTTGGGTCACCTTTCTTTGGAATGGGTACAAATATGGATCTTTTCCAGTTGATTGGCAAGGTAGCTGTCTTCCAAATTTCTTGGCACAAACGAGTGAGCATGCTGCAGTTGTTTGTTGAAACATCTCAATTGGTATTCCATCAATTCCTGAAGCCTTGTTTTTCGCCACTGCCTTCAGTGCAGCTTGGACCTCTTCCTTCACTACCATCGGTTCTTGATCATATGCTACCTCTTGAAATGGTTGAATGTCAACCAATTCTTTTTGGTACAGTGACTCTGTGTATTCCTTCCATCTTCTATTGATGCTTCCTGAGCCATTTAGTATTTTCCCTGTAGAATCCTTCAGAATTGCAACTCGAGGCTTGAACTTTTTCTTCAATTCTTTCAGCTTGAGAAATGCTGAGCGTATTCTTCCCTCTTGGGCCTCTGTCTCCACATTTCATTGTAATACTTTACTTTGTCTTCTTGAGCTGCCTTTTGAAATCTTCTGTTCAGCTCTTTTACTTCATTATTTCTTCCTTTCACTTTAGCTACTTGACATTTAACAGCAAGTTTCAGAGTCTCTTCTGACTTCCATTTTGGTCTTTTCTTTCTTTCCTGTCTTTTTAATGACCTCTTGCTTTCTTCACGTATGATGTCCTTGATGTCATTCCACAACTCATCTGGTCTTCAGTCATCAGTGTTCAATGCGTCAAATCTGTTCTTGAGATAGTCTCTAAATTCAGGTGGGATATACTCAGTGTCATACTTTGGTTCTCCTGGACTTGTTCTAATTTCCTTCAACTTCAACTTGACCTTGCAAGTGAGGGATTGATGTTCTGTCCCACAGTCGGCCCCTGGCCTTGTTCTAACTGATGGTATTGAACTTTTCCATTGTCTCTTTCCACATATGTAGTCGATTTGATTCCTGTGTATTCCATCTGGTGAGGTCCAAGTGTAAAATCTCCATTTATGTTGTTGAAAAAAGGTATTTGCAATGAAGAAGTCGTTGGTCTTGCAAAATTCTATCATGTGATCTCCAGCGTTGTTTGTATCATCGAGGCCATATTTTCATTCTTCTTTGTTTCCAATTTTTGCATTCCAATCACCAGTAATTATTAATGCATCTTGATGGCATGTTTGATCAATTTCAGATGGCAGAAGTTGGTAAAAACTTCAGCTTCTTCATCTTTGCCCTTAGTGATTGGGGTGTAAATTTGAATAATAGTCGTATTATCTGGGCTTCCTTGTAGGCGTATGGATATTATCCTATCACTGACAGCATTGTACTTCAGGATAGATCTTGAAATGTTCTTTTTAATGAATAACGTGATTCCTCCTTAATTTGTCATTCTGGGCATGGTAGACCATATGATTGTCTGATTCAGAATGGCCAGTACCAGTCCATTTCACCTCACTAATGCCTAGGATATCAGGATATCGATGTTTATGCATTATACCTAGGAAAACTATTATGATATTCCATTAACTAAATAAGAGCAGAGGTAGCTAGCTCAATTTTTCTAGAATATGTTCTCAAACGATATCAGTTATTCCAGTCTCTGCAGCTGTAATTCCTACTGACACTAGACCTAACGACAGAGAAGAGAGTCTCAAATTGACCTCACCCTTGGAATTGAGGGAAGTGGGGAGTAGCTGTGTTGGTACTCAAATGTTTTGCACATTAAGGATAAAAAGAATGAGAGAGGAGCAGGGGGTGGGGGAGGGAAAAAGAAAATGTAGGGAGGGAAAGGAAAACAAACAAGGAAGGAAGCAAGCCCTGCTTTTTCATTCCATTTTCTGCTTTAGTATTTAAAGAATAGGTCACTTGTTCTGATATTCCCATTTTAAATAGTTGCAGAGCATAAGCATCAATTTTATAGAACAAGGGTGAATTCAGAAAGACCTTAAAGATATTTTTGAATTCATGTTCCATGAAACCCTGATTTGAATTTAGATTCGTATGGACTTTTTATAGCCATATTTTTTAGTTATATTACCAGTTTTCCTAGTTCTGAGTCTGCCTCGGCATAAGAAAAGATCTATTTTTGAAATCTTATCCATACCATACTGCACTCAGCATTGCCTGGAGTCATAAAAATCCATCTTGCTGCTATTTTTTCTGTCTTTGGTGACTTGCTACTATCCCAACACACAGCAATTAAATCTAATTCTGTTTGGGCTGCCACACTTAAGTATTCTTGTTGAGAATTGAGAAGCGTGGCATGAGCTAACGCTCTTTGAGAAGTCTTCTGTGTGCGCCTGCACTAAGAGAAAAATTCCTTTAGGAATCTAGCCCTTTGTATTTAATATTGAAGCTGCAATAAGTAATGATGAGCTTCTGTACTGTGCTTGACAGAGAAGGGACTTCCTCGCGGTTGGGGGAAACGGGAAGGGAATGAGGTAAAAATGAGAAAACCAGAATGGTCTTAAGTAATTAATAAGTAATGTAGGTAAAATTAAAACTAATTTTAATTGTTTTACCATCTGATTTCACAGCCTAATCATCCAGCTTAAAATATATCAAACATGACTTAACTCCTTCATACCCATGACAGTTCCAAATCGTTATTTTAATTTATAATTGCCTTCAATATTTTAAATGTTTATTAGGAGCATAGGTTTAATTAACAAATGGTCAGTATCATTCATTAGTGCCATTAAGCATTCATCTTCTTCCATATATGCATTTTGTTTTTTGTTTGCTAGAAAATAAATTAAACCAGATTTTTTCTCCCGGGAAGCAGATGAATGGTCCTAAAATTGCGTGTTTAATCTTTATATCCCTCGATCATTTTTCTTGGCCATGAGTTACAAAGTTTTGGTGTTACTTAATTCATATCTCAGGACTTTCCCAAAGAAAATTGTTGAAAGCACAATAACAGAGCCACACAATTGTCAGTTGCTGCAACCTTTAATATGTAATGTAGGCTGATGAAGTTTAAACAAACAACAAAAAAATGTATGGCCCGAAGTCAGAATCATCTAATTGGCTTCCTTTAGTTCATTTCCCTTTGTACAAATTAATCTGTAACCTCCACAATTTATCTGTTTTAGAGCCATGTAGCACAGTTCAAGAGTTCAAATCATAAATCAAAGTAACCTGGGGTTATTTGCTCAACCTCATCTACCACCATATAGCAAGTAGTAAAGGTCAGTGGCAGAGCCCTGGTGGCACAGCGGTTAAGCATTTGCCTGCCGACCAAAAGCTCGACAGTTCGAATCCACCAGCCTCTCCTTGGAAACCCTATGGGGCAGTTCTACTCTGTCCTATAGGGTCACTATGAGTCAGAATCGACTCAAGGGCCATGGGTTAAAGGTCAATGATAGTAGTATTTCTAAAGTGTTCTTAGGCATGTGAATACCCCTCTTTCTGCCCTTCTCACTGGTAAAGGTCAATGATAGTAGCATTTCTGAAGTATTCTTAGACATATAAGTACCACTATTTCCGCCCACCTATACTATTATCCTTACACTTGCAATTATCTACCTTTCAGATATAACTGAGCTCCATTTCAAAACTTTTGTCTGAAATATTTCCCAACTAGATAGATTTAGTCATACTATGTCAGTGCTTTAAAGTGTGTCTGAAATCACTGTGGTATATTTTTTTCTTAATATAATTTTTATTGTGGTAAAATATATATAACAAAATTTGCCATTTTAACCATTTTTAAGTGTACAACTCAGTGGTATTAATTATATTCACAGTGTAATCCAGCCTTACCACTATCTGCTTCCAAAAATTTTTTATCATCTCAAATAGAAACTTTATTTATTAAGCAGTAACTCCCTACTTCCCCCTCCCCCTTGGTAACCTACTTTTTGTCTCTATTAATTTGCCTGTTCTAGATATTTCATGTAAGTGGAATCATAATATGTGTACTTTTGAGTTAGACTAATTTCACTTAGCTTAATGTTTTCAGGGTTCATCCATGCCCCATATCAGGGCTTCATTCCTTTTTATGACTGAATAATATTCCATGATATGTATATATGTATACTACATTTTGCTTATCCTTTCATCCGTTGATAGACGCTTGTGTTGATTCTACCTTTGGCTATTGTAAGGCTGCAGTGAACATTGGTATACAAGCATATGTTTGAGTCCCTGTTTTTAATTCTTTTGGGTATAGACCTAGGAGTGGAATTGTTGTATCATATATGGTAACTCTATATTTAACTTTTTGAGGAACCACCAGACTGTTTTCCACAGCAGCTGCACCATATCACATTCTCACTAGCAGTGTACAAGGGTTCCAGTTTCCCCACATCCTTGCCAACACTTGTTATTTTCTGTTTTAGTAGTAGTAGCAGCAACAGCAGTAGTAGTAGTAGGTGTTAAGGTCCCTGGGTAGCATAAATGGTTTGTACTCAGCTACTAATCAGAAGGTTGGCAGTTCAAATCCCCCAGCAGCACCATGAAAGAAAGGCCTAGTGATCTACTTCCATACGATTACAGGCACTGAAAACCTATGGAGCGTAGTTCTACTCTGAAACATGTGGGATTGCCATGACTCAAAACAGCAACAAGTTTTTAGTGGATGTTAAGTAATATTTCATTTTTTTAATGGTTTTCTTGTGGTAAAATATATATAACAGAGCATTTGCGAATTTAACAAGTTTTATAGATACAATCCCGTGGCATTGATTATGTTCATCATGTTGTACATCCATCACCACTATGCATTTCTAAATAATTTTCAAATAATTCCATTTGCATTAATAGAAACTCAGTGCGTCCTAAGCAATGAATCCCCCTTTTCCCCTCCCTCCCACCTCTGGTAACCACTAATAAACTTTGGTTTCTCTATACATTTGCCTATTCTGGATATTTCACGTAAGTCGGATCATACAACACTTGTCCTTTTGTGACTGACTCATTTCACTCAATGTAATGTTTTCATGGTTCAACCATGTTGTGCCATGTATCGGGACTTTATTTCTCTTTGTGGCTGAGTAATAGTTCATATATACACACACATACGTATGTATGTGTAATTATATAATCACATTTGTTTATCCATCTCTTGGTGGGCATTTAGGTTGTGTCTACCTTTTAGCTGTTATGAGTACTGCAGCAATGAATATTGGTGTACAAGTTTCTGTTTTTGTCACTACTTTCAATTATTTTGGGTATATACCCAAAAGTATATGGGATTGCTGGGCCATGTGGTAGTTCTATGTTTAATTTTTTGAGAAACTGCCAAACTGTTTTCCACAGTGGCTGAACCAATTTGCATTCTCATTAGCAATGAATGAGGGCTCCAGTTTCTCCACACTCTCACCAACACTTGTTGTTTTCTTTTTTTTTTTTTTTCAGAATAGCCCATCCTTTTGTTGTTGTTATTAGTTGCCATTGAGTTCATTCTGGCTCATGGCAACTGCATGTGTGCAGAGTAGAACTGCTCCATAGGGTTTTCAAGGCTGTGACCTTTTGGAAGCAGACTACCAAGCCTTACTTCTCAGAAGCCTTTGGGTGAATTTGAAGCACCACCCTTTCAGTTTGTAGTCCAGCTTAACCATGACAACTCATCACGTGGGTGAGAAGTGATATCTCACTGTGGTTTTGATTTTCATCTCCTTAATGACTAATCGCTATTAAAAATGAATGTACATATCAGTTTGCTGTAAAGTAGCAAAAATAGGATGGGCATAGCTGCTTTAGTATTCCAGTATGGCGACCCAATCATATACTGTGCCTAAATTCTAGGCCAACTAGCTCACAGGAAATGTTAATGTTTTATTTTGACTTCTTTAGAACTTTTAATATTTTGAAGAAATTAAACATTATGGCAAAGCTCAAGTTCCCTTTGCATAAAGTTAGCATTATATATGAAGATCAATGCATGATATGATACTATGATAATTAGAAATAGTTGTTTCTGTATATATGGTATATGTTGACCCTACAGTTGAATGGTACTGTTTTTCTCTGGATCCCTTTTACTCCTGTGGGTCTCTGATATCTTTCTGATTACATTTTGTTTTAAATAGCTTACTGACTTAGTAGTATAACTTTAATAATTTTTCATATGTGCTATAATGAAGATAGCACACATACACATTTTTTATATAGTTCATATGAGTGTACTATATGTGTATATATATTTAATCATTTTCCTGCTTGCTGAGAAAGCAATAAAATAAATTGGCCAAAAGCAGACAAGATACCTCAAAAACTACTCTAGCTGACCCTACCTAAACCACTGTGTTATGCATTTATACTAGGAAAACCAAAACCAAACCAAACCCACTGCTGTCGAGTCGATTCCGACTCATAGTGACCTATAGGACAGAGTAGAATGGCCCCATAGGGTTTCCAAGGAGTGGCTGGTGGATTTGAACAGCTGACCTTTTGGTTAGCAGCTGTAGCACTTAACCACTACGCCACCAGGGCTCCAAATATGTGGGATATTCAAAAGGACAAAACAGGAATGCAGAGGAAACAAAAAGCACTAGCACCTAACCAAAGCAGCCCTTGGTATGATTAATAACATTGTTCTGTTCCCAAATAACCCACTGCCATTGAGTTGATTCAAACTCCTAGCGACCCTATAAGACAGAGTAGAACTGCCCCATAGGGTTTCCAAGGAGCACCTGATGGATTAAAACTGCCAGCCTTTCGGTTAGCAGCCAAATTCTTAACCACTACACCACCAGGATTTCTGTTCCCAAATAAAGCTTATGCATTTTGACACAGAATTAATGATTGCTGAAAATAGAAATTCATTTTAATTCAACTTTCACTAATTTGTTGATTATTATATCCCAGGCTTTTCCACAACTTCAAAAATGCCTCAACACTTTAAGTATAGATCCAACTGTCTAAACGATATTACTAACTGTAGTAGCTATCATGCATCAATAGCAGTATGATATAAGAACTTTTATGCAGAAATTTATATATAGTAAAACCTCAGTAAACCACCAAAAAATTGTATTTTCTTTTATCAGAGATGTCTTCATTGTGTCTTAAAACAAAAAACAAAACAAAACCCATTACCATCGAGTCTATTCCTACTCATAGCAACCCTATAGGACAGAGTAGAACTACCCCATAGGTTTCCAAGGAACGACTGGTGGATTCGAACTGCCAACCTTTTGGTTAGCAGCCTGAGCTCTTAACCACTATGCCACTAGGGCCCCCTCATTGCTTCTTATGAAATATCAAATTCTTTACAAAAAAACAGTTTTTATATCCCACCTTGCTGAAACACTAAATCTAAACACCTTCTCTGTCTGTTTTGATTACCAATCTTTGGTTTGGAAGAGGGTACAAATAGCTCCAGGCCAGAAACAATTGAGAATGGTAATTCCAGTACAGGTAGTCCCCAACTTATGAAGGGGTTATGTTAGAACAGCTCCATCCTAACTCAGTTCTGACGTAATTCAAATACCTCATTTTTTTTTCTAGTTTTCATTATTATTGCCTTTTATTGTCAGTATTTTTATAAATCTGATCTTTATTTGTCTTTGTGGGTTGGAAACATTACATATAAACTTACAGATATATTTTAATACATACATAAAAAGATACACATCATAAAAATTTATTCCTACAATGATGATGAAGAAGAGTTGGATAACATTAACATTTTGTCAGTTGAATAGTATCTCCACTCATGGATGGTTCTGGATCATCTGGATTATCCCTGGGAATGGGGATGGCATTTCTAGTCAGAAAATGAGTGAGAGTTTTCTGAATGGTCCTTTTCTTTTTTTCTTCATATATTTCATGGTAGCATATCACTGCTTGCCGAAACTGCCTGTTGACTTTAGCAAAATGATCAGCGTTTGGGTCCATGTTTTGAAACAACTGAATCCCCTGATTTAGTTTAGAAGAAACTACACCTAATCCTTTCACTGTAAAATTTTTGGACAACTTCTCTCCTTCGTCTTCCTCGTTATTTCTGTCTTCTTCAGCATTTCTTTCCTCTTCACATCCATTAAATCTTGATTTCTCAGTTCCCCTTCTTCATCATCTGTGAGCTGTTCCCCGTTGGCAATATCAAGTTCTAAATTCAGCATTCTTGCCCTATGAATAATTTCTCCATCAATCATATTATCCTGATCAAATGCTCCGAGCATGTTCACTTAACTCAGCAGTTTTTTCTATATCCCCTCCATGCATTTTCCCATAACTTCCTCCCAAGAAGATGTACTAACAATAAGATGTACAGGAAAGAAAACACGGACAGTCGTATAAGTGCAGTTCGTTTTAACTCAAATATGTCGTAAGTCAGGGACTATCTGTACATTTGCTTTTGGTAATTGGTATCATAGTCATCATAGCCATCATCTTTCTCATCTCCGTTATTATCATCACAGGTAACAGTTATTTATCCTGTAGTACATGTCAGGTATAGTACCAAACACTTTACCTGCATTAGTTTATTTAATCCTCACAACAATGCTATGAGGAAATAACTCACCAAACGTGAGCCTTTGCACTTCTTATCTTCATCTGGCTGTCTTGGATCTTAACTCAAATGATACCTGTGCAGAGAAGTTTTCCTTGTCCACTCTAAAATAGCTACCACTAGTCACTTTTATCCCATTACTGTGTTTTCTTTTCTTCATTGTACTTGGTACATTTTAATTCATGTACTTATTATCTGTCTACTCTTGTTAGAATGTAAGCTCCAAAGGAGCAGGGACCTTGTCAATCTTGTTCGTGTTTTTCCCCACGCACCTAAATTAGAGCCTGGCACTGGGTAGATGCTCAAGAAGTATTTGTTCAATAAATGAATAGTATTATTATCCTTATTTTTGCATATGTGGAAACTAATGCTTAAAGAATTAAGTACTTTAGCCACAGTCATATAGCTAATACAACTTTCTCCCTTTTTTGTTTTGTTTTGATCACTCAGAGGATTCATTACATTCACAAGTCTCTAGGTTTAACAGATCAAATTAGTACATGTCCAGCTAATAGCTGTAGGATTTATATTGAGAAAAAAAAATTACACACATCTAATATAATCTGACCTATTTTCTGTTCATCCTGAGAATGGGTTATATGAATCTGGCATGAGAAAGTAGAACCAGTAATGTGGAGGGAGCAAATGCAAATTGCAAGGTAATTAAAGTTCTCTGAATCAACTCAAATTACCTATAAACCTAAATTTAGCAATGTTCTAAGAAAGAATGTCTCCTCCTACTCAGACTTTTTCTTACACATGATTATAAGTCTACAATGAAGCTTCAACCAGAAATGTATGTACTTCATCCAGAAATGTAATGCCTGAGTTACACAGTAATCCAAGGTCTATATATCTTTTATATTATGATATATTGAATTATATTGCATTTCTTTGATTTTAATAGGTTGCTCTCTTTCCCTTAAGAGTTTTCATGATTAAATCTTACCGAGAAAGTTAATATTCAAACTGGGTTTTCCTTGGACTTGAGGGAAAAAGGAAACGGCAAAAATTTCTTGTGTATTAAGTCTTGGAAATTTTATTTTATGCCAAATTTCAACAGAAACAATGTATGTTTCATATAAATTTATTCCATTTTTTATATAATAAACTATTATTTTACTGTTACAGTAAAAAAACAAAAACTGCATTCAATTTAAATCGACTACATTAGATATTGCATACAGTCCTAGAAACTGAAGGAATACACCAGGGGACAGACTCTCAAAAATAAACTAGAATTCAATTAACAATCATAAATTAATGGTTGCTCCCAGGCCATAAAATTGTCAGATAAAATTGTGAAACACTTTAAAATGTGTAAAAAAGATTATTGACTGCCCTATCTAGGGCACCCTTTTGGTTTATCTCCGTCTTTCATTGTCTGGGAGCCCTGGAGACACAGTGGTTAAGAACTCGGCTGCTAACCAAAAGATTGGCAGTTCAAATCCACCGGCCGCTCTTCCAAAACCCTATCGGTCAGTTCTGTTCTGTCTTACAGGGTCTCTATGAATTGAAATCGACTTGATGGCAACGGTTTTTTGTTTGTTTTTTTCATTGTCTGAGCTATTTTATAACACTGTAAATTGTAGTAAACTAGTTCTAATGCAAATGATCCTAGTCCATAGAAATTCAAGTTGTGTCCATTGGTGAAGTAGTTGAGTTTTGCCCTGTTATTGACCAACTGATCTATCTGAAAATCATTTTCACATTCCTGATGGTCTATATATGTGTTTTTTTTTTTTTTAATTCTCTTTTGAACCAATTGTAGCATCCTACTGGTTCTCTCATTAATGTAGAGTTTAGATAGAATCTTTATTTTATATTTGTATAAAAGTCATGAGTTTACCTTTAAAAAAAAAAAAGTTAACTTTTAGCCATTATCCTTTGTCAGTAAGCTGAAAGTGCCATATTAACGGCAATGGGTTTTCTCCCTTTGTGGTTGATTTAGCCCAAACACCCAAAACTTGAAAACATTCAGAAATAATGGAAGGGACATATAAAATGCAAACAAGAGTCTAACAATTTCAGACTAAAGGTAGTCCCTGACTTAAACAGGGTTCCATTTCAACAACTCTGTCATAAGTCAGTTCTGACATGAGTCAAATACCTCTTTTTTTTTTTCCGTTTTCATTAATATTGCCTTCTGTTACCAGTATCTTTATAAATCTGATCTTTGAGCATCTGCGAGTGAACATCTAAGAATGATAACATCAGCAATTTGCATATTGCAACATTGTATGTAGTACATATTACTAAAGATAAGTTGTAAAAAAAAAAAAACAGTCGTAAATGCAGTTTGGCATAACTCAAATACATTGTAAGTGTGGGACTACCTGTATATCTATTATCTGTTTACTTGGTTCAGTCAGGGGAGACTTGATTAGCAGCATAATATACACCACAGGTAGTTTTGATATAAGACTTCAGAAAGCTTAGCTCTTATCTCTAGTCCTCAAAGGAACTTCCTAGACATTTTCTAAATTACTGCTAGTATACTAATTCAGCAGAGACATGTCTTGCCTATGTACATCTTTCATGTGCCTTATTAACACTAGTTAAACATGTAGAGAAATAAAGCCATAACTTTTTCAACTGATACCAAATATAGCAGCCTTACACACTTGCATGGTATATTATACTGAGTAGAAGCAGTGGGTTTTTTTAAAATGAGTGAATAAGTGATGTGACATTAAAGAATGAGAGCCAAGAAGAGTATTAAGTCTAGTTAGAACCACAGTATTTCACAACTCATGTTTAATGAAAACAAATGTGACCTTCTTTCAGAAGTGCCAGAAAAGGTATAATAATTACAAATATTCTAGAATTTGGGTTTTATATTTGTGACTGTATCTATCCCTTAGGCTCTATTTCATAAAATTTATCAGTATTTTGTGAAAACTTTATATTCAGATACTTATCTTACTTGCCCCCTTAACCTTACTTATGAGAGCTGTCAATATCACAAATTAGTCAACTTTTTTTTATTACAGGTCCAAAATATCATCTAAACAAAAGGATGATGATAGTAACAACAGTAAAAATAGTAATAGCTAACATTCACGTACTGTTCAGTCTGGGCAAAATACTCTTCTAAGCAAGCATATTATATATATTATCTTATTTTCTTCACAGCTCTGTAAAATAGGTATTATTACGATCCTTATTGTATACATGAGAAAACTAAGAAAGAAGAATTATGACTCACCCAGTGTTACACAGCTAATAATGACAGAGCCAAGATTCAAATCCAGAGTCTGGCTCTACAGTGCCACTTCCCAAACTGCCTTTTATTATACTAGTTTCCCATCACACCTACATCCTCATTCCTATTCTCAGTGGTTCTTATTGTTAAAAGGAATAGTCAAGAGCCAAAGGACAATGAAAATTCGAGGTCTGCGGATGAATGCAATGATTGCCATTGGTAGGTTGAAAAGATGGGACCATCTGCTAGTGTCCAGAGAACTGAATTTGGAAGTCAAAAGTACTAACTTCCATTATCACTATATTGTGTGACATAAAAACAGTAATAATTCCTGCTTTGTGTTCACTAGAATGAAGATAAATTACTCTGTAAAATAATCAGTTATTCTTTTGAATGTTGAGAAATGATGTTATGAATAGTCCAAAACCACTGCTAATCAAAAACTATTTTACTTAGCTTTGTACCACATTAAATGTACTTATCATAACAAATTTCAAAAACTTCAGAATAAAAACTAAATCAAAAATATTCTTGGGAGGAGGCAGGGCCAAGATGGTGGAGTAGTTAGGCCCTTCCCGTGGACCCTCTTACAACAAAGACCTGAAAAAACAAGTGATTCGATTATACATGGCAGTCTGGGAGCCCTGAACATCTAAGGCAGAGCTGAGGAACCAGACTGAGTGGCAGGGGAGGGAGAGACAGTTTGGAAGCAGTGAGGAGTTGCCATACCTGACCCGGCGAGAGCCTGAGCCCTTCAGGCCTGAACAGCTCGTGGGTGAGCGATGAGGCAGGCAAGTGGTGGTGTTCGGGAGGCGCATTTACTGCACCAGAAGAGACCCAGCACCAGAGAGTCTACACGGCCACCCAGAACCAGTGAGAAGCAGCCCTTATTGGCAAAAGATAAGTAATTGCATACAGCTTACTGCGCAGATAAAAAACAACCCCCTTAGGGAGAAACTTCTCTCTCATTGACCTCACCGCTCCCTGCTCTGCACTGGGTCCCGACCGGCTTCAGCAATTGCAGAGTCCCCTGGGCCAGAAGTAGGATCCATCACACACCCAGAGCCATTCTCCCTGCCTTGGAGGGTGAACAAATTAACAAATGGGAAAAAATAAACTGCCGCTCCCCTAAGCCAGGAACCCAGGGTAGGAACAGCTCTTTTGCCTTGGAACAGGCATAAGGGATCCATGGACTTTGAGTGCCTTTCTCCCTGCATAGACTTGTGTGGGCCCATCTCAACAGCACAGGCCCTCATTACCACAGTACAACAGGGTATATACCGGAACTCTAACTTCACCTGTTTCAGCTGTGAAGTGGCAGGTTCTTGACATTTGATACTGCTCGGCCCATTAAGCAGGCTCTTCACCTACCCACATCAGGGGCCTGAGGACTGGTGGCTTCACCTACACCACCTAGCCACCTGCGACAGGGGCCAGTGAATAAGAGGTGCTCCCCACTCCGTACAGCCAACAGCATTGGGTGCTCATAGTCTGGCTGCAAAACTCACCCAGCTATGCACTTTAGGGAATAGGGACACACCTTCCTCCTGGACACTCAGAGGCAGCCATTAGCCCCCTGCCTTGCTCAGAGTATGTCCCCCTGGTGCGGCAAGATGCCTGTACCTACACCAATTACCCATGCCTGTCTGGGACTGTAAGTGAGAGCCGACACCACACCCTTGGTGGCTATCTACCTGGGCACCTGACCTGAATTCATACAGGAGGAGTGGACGGACTCCTGAGCTCACATACCTAGTAACAGATCTAACAACCTGGTGACAGGACATTAGAGCTTCAGAGTTGCCAATAATCAAACTAGCTCATACGAGCAGCCTATTTCAGCATATCAAAATAAAACAAGAAGCTAGGACACATTAAGAAAACATAAAATAAATAAATATAATAACTTATTGATGGCTCGGAGACAACAGTCAATATCAAATCACATAAAGAGGCAGTCCATGATGGCTTCAGCAAGCTCCCAAAGTAAAGAATCTAGAAATTTTCCAGAGGAGAAAAATTTCTTCGAATTAGCGGCATAAGAATACAAAAGATTAATATACAGAACTCTTCAAGAAATTAGGAAGTAAATTAAGCAAAATGCAGAACACTCAATAGAGGAAATTAAAAATATTAGAGAAGAGCATAATGACAAATTTAACAGCCTGCAAGAATCCATAGAGAGACAGCAGTCAGAAATCCAGAAGATTAACAATAAAATGTCAGAATTGGACAACCAATAGAAAGTCATAGGAGCAGAATTGAGGCAATGGAAGTCAGAATTAGTGAGATTGAAGATAAAGCACGTGACACCAACTTATTTGGGGAAAAATCAGATAAAATGATTTTAAAAAAATGAAGACACCCTAAGAATTATGTGGGACTCTATCAAGAGGAGTAATCTACGAACGATCAGAGTACTAGAAAAGGGGGGGATAACAGAAAATGCAGAGAGAATTGTTGAAGATTTGTTGGCAGAAAACTTCCGATATCGTGAAAGATGACAAGATATCTTATCCATGATACTCATCAAACACCTCATAAGGTAGATCCCAAAAGAAAGTCACCAAGACATATTATAATTAACTTGCCAAAACCAAAAATAGAGAATTTTAAGAGCGACTGGGGATAAACGAAAAGTCATCTACAAAGGAGAGTCAGTAAGAGTAAACTCAGACTACTCAGCAGAAACCATGCAGGCAAGGAGGCAATGGAATGACATATATAAAGCCTTGAAGGAAAAAAACTGCCAGCCAAGAATTATATATCCAGCAAAACTGTCTCTTACATATGATGGCAAAATTAGGGCTTTCCAGATAAACAGAAGTTTAGGGAATTTGCAAAAACCAAATCAAAATTACAAGAAATACTAAAAGGAGTTCTGTAAAAAATCAGTAACATCAGGTAACAACCCAAGACTAGAACACAAGACAGAGCAACCAGATATCAAACCAGATAGGGAAGTCACAAAAGTAAATCAAAGCTAAAACACTGAAAATAGGGAAACAGATGTCAATATGTAAAAGAAACAACATTAAAACAAAAAAGAGGTACTTAAAAAATGTAGACATAGATTTTTCATGTGGAGACGAAGTCAAAGCGGTATAAAGAAATCAAAGACTCGTATAAATAGGGGTAAATATTAAGGTAACCACAAAGGAAACTAACAATCCTACAAGTCAAAATAAAAACACTGCAAAAATATAAAGATGCAGCAAATACAAAATCAACAACAATATAAAAGATGAAAAGAAAATACATAAAGAAAAATGACTCAGCACAGAAAATTAAGTGGAACAAAGAAACTGAACAACATACAAAGACATCAGAATGACAGCACTAAACTCAAACCTATCAATAATTACACTGAATGTAAATGGGCTAAATGCACCAATAAAGAGACATAGAGTGGCAGACTGGATAAAAAGAAAAGATCCATCTATATGCTACCTACAAGAGACACACTTTAGATTTAAAGACACAAACAAACTAAAACTCAAAGGATGGAAAATAATTATCAAGCAAACAACACTCAAAAAAGAGCAAGACTGGCAATATTAATCTCTGACAAAATAGACTTTAAAAATCCGCCACAAAGGATAAGGAAGGACACTATATATGATTAAAGGGTCAATACACCAGGAGGACATAAATATAATAAATATTTACATGCCCAACAACATAAACTCTTTAACAGCACTGAAAAGAAAGATAGACACAGCTCCACAGTAGTAGGAGACTTCAACACACCACTTTCACTGAAGGACAGAACATCCAGAAAGAAGCTCAACAAAGACACAGAAGAGCTAAACGCTATCATCACACAACTTGATCTCATAAACATATACTGAACACTCCACCTGGCAGCATCCAAGTATACTTTCTTTTCCAACGCACATGGAACATTCTCCGGAACAGACCACATATTAGGCCATAAAGCAAGCCTTAACAAAATCCAAAGCATCAGAATATTACAAAGAATCTTTTCTGACCATGAAGCCATAAAAGTAGAAAGCAACAACAGAAAAAGCAAGGAAAAAAAAATCAAACACATGGAAACTGAACAACACCTTGCTCAAAAACTACTGGGTTATAGAAGAAATTAAGGATGGAATAAAGAAATTTTTAGAATCAGATGAGAATGAAAATGCATTCTACTAGAATCTTTGGGACACAGCAAAAGTAGTGCTCAGAAGTCAGTTTATAACAATAAATGCACACATCCAAAAAGAAGAAAGGGCCATAATTAAAATATTAACGTTACAACTGGAACAAGTAGAAAGAGAGCAACAAAAGAAGCCCTCAGGCGCCAGAAGAAAGGAAATTATAAGAATCAGAGCAGAATTAAATAGAGAATAGAAAAACAATTTAAAGAGTTAACAAGACCAAAAGCTGGTTCTTTGAAAAGATAAACAAAATTGATAAACCATTGGCCAAACTGACAAAAGAAAAACAGGACAGGAAGCACATAACTCATATAAGAAATGAGATGGTGATATCACAACAAACGCAACTGAAATTAAAAGAATCATAACAGAATACTATGAAAAATTGTACTCTTAACAAATCTGAAAACCTAGAGGAAATGGACAAATTTCTAGAAACTCACTACCTACCTAAACTAACACAAACAGAGGTAGAACAACTAAATTAAACCTATAACAAAAGAAGAGACTGAAAAGGTAATTAAAAAACTCCTAAGAAGAAAAGCTCTTGCCCAGATGGCTTCACTGGAGAATTCTACCAAACTTTCAGAGAAGAGTTAACACCACTACTACTAAAGGTATTTCAGAGCATAGAAAAGGATGGAATACTCCCAAACTCATTCTGTGAAGCCAGCATAAGCCTGATACCCAAACCAGGCAAAGACACAACAAAAAAAGAAAATTACAGGCCAATATCCCTCATGAATATTGGTGCAAAAATCCTCGACAAAATTCTAGCCAATAGAATTCACCAATATATCAAAACAATAATTCACCATGATCAAGTGGGATTTATACCAGGTATGCAGGTATGGTTCAACATTAGAAAAACAATCAATGTAATCCATCACATAAACAAAAGACAAGAACCATGTGATCTTACCAATTGATGCAGAAAAGGCATTTGACAAGGTCCAACACCCATTCTTGATAAAAACTCTCAACAAAGTGGGAATAGAAGGGAAATTCCTCAGTATAATTAAGGGCATTTATACAAAACTAACAGCCAACATCATCCTAAATGGAGAGACTTTGAAAGCATTCCCCTTGAATATGGGAACCAGACACGGATGCCCTTTATCCTCACTCTTATTCAGCATTGTGCTGCAGGTCCTAGCCAGAGCAGTTAGGCTAGAAAAAGTAAGGGCATCCAGATTGGGAGGGAAGAAGTCCAAGCTTCTCTAATTGCAGATGATATTATCTTATACACAAAAATCCACGAAGAATCCACAAGAAGACTAGTGGAACTAATAGAAGATTTCAGCAAAGTTTCAGGTTACAAGATAAACATACAAAAATCAGTTGGATTCCTTTACAGCAACAAAGAGAACCTCACTCAAAGAGGAAATCACCAAATCAATACCATTTACAGTAGCCCCCAAGAAGATAAAATACTTAGGAATAAATCTAACCAGAGACGTAAAAGATCTATACAGTGAAAACTGCAAGAAACCAAGAGACCTGCATAAGTGGAAAAACATCCCTTCCTCATGGATAGGTAGACTCAACATAGTGAAAATGTCAGTTCTACCCAAAGCGGTCTACAGATACAATGCAATCCCAGTCCACATTCCACCAGCATTTTTTAATGAAATGGAGAAACAAATCACCAACTTCATATGGAAAGGGAAGAGGCCCCGAATAAGTAAAGAATTACTCAAGAAGAAGAACAAAGTGGGAGGCCTCACACTACCTCATTTTAGAACCTATTATAGCGTCATGGTAGTCAAAACAGCCTGGTACTGGTACAACAATAGATACATAGACCAATGGAACAGAATTGAGAATCCAGACGTAAATTCATCCACCTATGAGCAGCTGATATTTGACAAAGGCCCAAAGTCCATTATTGGGGAAAAGACAGTCTGTTTAACAAACATTGCTGGCATAACTGGATATCCATCTGCAAAACACTGAAACAAGACCCATACCTCGTACCATGCACAAAAACTAACTCAAAATGTATCAAAGACTTAAGTGTAAAATCAAAAATGATAAAAGATCATGGAAGAAAAAATAAGGACAACACTAGGAGCCCTAATACATGGCATAAACACAACACGAACCATAAGTAACAATGCACTAGCACCAGAAGAGAGACTAGATAAATGGGAGCTCCTAAAAATCAAACACTTAACGCTCATCAAAAAACTTCACCAAAAGAGTAAAAAGAGAACCTACAGACTGGGAAGAAAATTTGGCTAAGACAAATCCGATCAGCATCTAATCTCTAAAATCTACAAGATACTGCAAATCCTCAACAACAAAAAGACAGATAACCCAATTACAAAATGGGCAAAGGATATGAACAGGCACTTTGCCAAAGAAGATATTCAGGCATCTAACAGACACATGAAGAAATGCTCACGATCATTACCCATTAGAGAAATGCAGATCAAAACTACAATGAGATATCATCTCACCCCAACAAGGCTAGCATTCATCCAAAAAACACAAAATAATAAATGCTGACAAGGTTGTGGAGAGACTGGAACACTTATACGCTGTTGGTGGGAATGTAAAATGGTACAGCCACTATGGAAATTGATTTGGCACTTCCTTAAAAGGTAAAAATAGAAGTACCATACTATCCAGCTATCCTGCTCCTTGGAATACATCCTAGAGAAATAAGAGCCATCACACAAATAGATACATGTACACTCATGTTCATTGCAACACTGTTCACAGTAGCAAAAAGATGGAAACAACCTAGGTACCCATCAACAGATGAATGGATAAACAAATTATGGTATATCCACACAATGGAATACTACACAACGATAAAGAACAACGATGAAGCCATGAAACATCTTATAACATGGAGGAAGCTAGAGGTCATTATGCTGAGTGAATTTAGTCAGTCACAGGAGGACAAATATTGTATAAGACCACTATTATAAGAAGTCAAGAAAAAGTTTAAACACAGAAGAAAACATTATTTGATGGTTATGAGGGTGGGGAGGGAGGGTAAGGGTTATTTACTAACTGGATGGTAGATAAGAATTATCTTAGGTGAAGGGAAGGACAGTACATACTACAGGGGAAGTCGGGACAACTGGACTAAACCAAAGCTAAGAAGTTTCCTGAATACAGTTGAACACTTTGAGGGACAGAGTAGCAGGGGTAGAGTTCTGGGGACCATGCTTTCAGGGGACTTCTAGGTCAATTGGCATAACAAAGCTTATTAATGTTCTGCATCCTACTTTGGTGAGTAGCATCTGGGGTCTTAAAAGCTTGCAAGTGGCCATCTAAAATGCATCAATTGGTCCCAACTACCTGGAGTACAGAATGAAGAACACCAAAGACATAAGGAAAGTATTAACCCAAGAGACAGAAAGGGCCACATAAACCAGAGACTTCATCAGCCTGAGACCAGAAGAACTAGGTGGTGCCCGGCTACCACCAGTGACTGCCTTGACAGGGAACACAGCAGAGAGTCCCTGATCGAGCAGGAGAAAGATAGGGTGTAGAACTCAAATTCTAGTAAGAAGACCAGGCTTAATGCTCTGAATGGGACTGGAGGAACCCCAGAAAGCATGGCCCCCGGATTCTCTTATCAGCCCAGAACTCAAGCAGTTTCCAAGGCCATCTCTTCAGACAGGGATTGGACTGGACTGTGGGACATAAAGTGATACTCGTGAGGAATGCGCTTCTTAGCTCAAGTGGATACAAGAGACTAAACGGGCAGTTTCTATCCGGAGGTGAGATGGGATGGCAGAGAGGGTTCGGAGCTGGTTGAATGGACATAGGGAATCGGGTGGAAAGGAGGGGTGTGCTGTCACAATATGGGGAGAGCAATTAGAGTCACATAACAATGTATGTATAAATTTTTGTATGGGATAAAATGAAAATAAATAAAAATATTCTTGGTGCCAAGGGGGACCAGCCTGGGATTTACCATTTTTCTAGAACTCCTTGAGAGTGGCTCAGCTTAAATTTAAAACTTTATATAGGAAATACATTAGAAAGATTCACCATTGATAACCAGATTCCTATTTACTTGAGTCATGGTGATAATCAGTTCTGTTCTTAGTTATGTTCTGTCTGTTATAGTATTCTCTTTGAGAACAAGTAAGGAACTTGCCTATGAAGGAGCATATGTAAGCTTTTGATTTTCAATGGTGATTATAATGCACTTCACCAACTGTGTGACCTGCCATAATTGCAGCTACTTTCAGAAGAGTTCAGTAGTGAAAAAGAAGAATTCTTCATATTTATCTAGGACTTAAGAAAGCTCAGTGGCATTAGAGACAATAACAATTCATGTAACATTGGGAAACCATTTAAGAATCATCCCCGGGAAAAGATTTTTAAAATTGTATTGCTTGTAACCATTATGTATCTGCAAGATCTTATGTTGTACACAGGTAATAGGATTCTTGCTCTCCATCTGTAAGCAACAGATTACTAAGAATTTAAAGAATTATTAGTCGTGATACACACTCACACATACGTGTGTGTGTGCATAGGGATATCATTGCTGATGTCAGACGGATCCTGGCTGAAAGCAGAGAATACCAGAAGGATGTTTACCTGTGTGTTATTGACTACGCAGAGGTATTCTATTGTGTGGATCATAATAAATTATGGATAACATTGCAAAGAATGGGAATTCCAGACCACTTAATTGTTCTCATGAGGAACGTATACACAGATCGAGAGGCAGTTGTTCGGACAGAACAAGGGGATGCTGTGTGGTTTAAAGTCAGGAAAGGTGTGCGTCAGGGTTGCATCCTTTCACAATACCTGTTCAATCTGTATGCTGAGCAAATAGTCCGAGAAGCTGGACTGTATGAAGAAGAAAGGGACATGAGGATTGGAGGAAGATTCATTAACAGCCTGAGATATGCAGATGATACAACCTTGCTTGCTGAAAGTGAAGAGGACTTGAAGTACTTACTGATGAAGATGAAAGACCACAGCCTTCGGTATGGATTACACTTCAACATAAAGAAAACAAAAATCGTCACAAGTGGACCAGTAAGCAACATCATGATAAACGGAGAAAAGATTAAAGTCGCCAAGGATTTCATTTTACTTGGTCCGCAATCGACATCCATGGAAGCAGCAGTCAGGAAATCAAAAGACGCATTGCATTGGACAAATCTGCTGCAAAAGACCTCTTTAAAGTGTTGAAAAGCAAAGATGTCACCTTGAAGGCTAAGGTGTGCCTGACCCAAGCCTTGGTGTTTTCATTTGCATTATATTCTTGCAAAAGCTGGACAATGAATAAGGAAGACTGAAGAAGAATTGACGCCTTTGAATTGTGTTGGCGAAGAATATTGAATATACCACGGACTGCCGAAAGAATGAACAAATATGTCTTGGAAGAAGTACAACCAGAATTCTCCTTAGAAGGAAGGATGGCGAGACTACAACTTAACATGCTTTGGACATGATGTCAGGAGGGACCAGTCTGTGGAGAAGGACATCATGCTTGCTGAAGTACAGGGTCAGTGAGAAAGAAGAAAACCCTTAATGAGATGGATTGACACAATGGCTGCAACAATGGGCTCAAGCATAACGATTATAAGCATGGCGCAGGACCGAGCAGTGTATCATTCTGTCATGCGTAGGGTCGCTGTAAGTCAGAACCAACTTGACGGCACCTAACAACAACAGCAATCATAGTTCATCTTTGGTTAAAAGGTTATAAATGATGCTGTTAAATGTTCTTCCATTGAATTTATCATCTACCAATTTGAAAAGAACTAGTGAAGCAGTTTTTTTAATCCTGAGATTTTCATAACTTTTTAAATGGCCATGTTCCTTTTTTTTTTTTTTTTTTTTAATTCTTAGATGGTCTATTAAATGGGCTGTTGGTTAGTTCAGTGACCAGTTTTATATGATTTTTTCCCAAAAACAGTTTGACTCCTTTTATATATGATTTGATAAAGAGCAGCAGATAGAGGTGGAAAAGTTTTTTAGATCCACAAAATCTTACAATTAAAAGGAAATTATTTAATTCAGAGGTTTTTAAATGTTTTTTATGTTATGGACTCATTTGGTACTCTGGCAAAGCCTACAGACATTTCAGAAAAAAGTATTTTAAATATATCAAATAAAATACTTAGGATTACAAAGAAAGACAAATTGAAATCATTATAAAAATATCTTTAAAAAATAAATTGTGATATTACAATAATATGTGCTTCTTTTTAAATGCATTAAATAACAAAATCTAGCAGCTAGTCCAGTAACTACTGTAATTTGAATGTAAACAATATTTTTATGTATCCATAACAACATAAAGTAAGAGGTTCTATTGATAGTTGCCTAAGCTCAGGATGAAAGAAAATCATAAATTTTAAATAGATTAGTGAATATTATACTTTTTTCCTCCATCTCAGTCAATGGGCTTCAGAATTTTATCCACAGATTTTCACAAGGAGTCCGTGGACCACAATTAAGAACCACTGGAAACATCCTCATTTTGCAGATGAGGAAACCAAGACCTATACAGGGGTGATGACTTAAGTCATACAACACAATTAGATTAATCCTACCAATGTCACCGAACAGTATGTACAGAAATTGTTAAATGTGAACCTTATTTTCTGTGTAAACTTTCACCAAAAACACAATAAAGTATTATTCTAAAAAGTTAGATATATCCTTGCAGAGCTAACCTCAGACTTTTAATCAGCGTTTTCCTAAGGCTTTGGTCTAGAAATTCACAGTATAGCCCATTATTTATCACTGATTCATGGCATGCATGATCTGGAGCAAACTTTATTCTCATTGTGCCTCAGAATCTACCCATGTAAAATATTCACCAGTTGCTGTCAAGTCAGTTCCAACTCATGACGATCCCATATATGTCAGAGTAGAACTATGCTCGATAGGGTTTTCAATGGCCGATTTTTCAGAACTAGATCACCAGACGTTTCTTTTAAGGCACCTCTGGGTTGACTCGAACAGCCAAACTTTTGGTTAGCAGCCAAGCTCATTAACTATTTGCACCACCCAGAGACCCATGTAAAATATAGTCGACTTAAAATCTGCAAAGGAATAATAATAATAGATTTGTATTGCTCTATTTCATTTACACGGAGCCCTGGTGGTGCAGTGGTTAAGTGCTTGGCTGCTAACCTAAAGGTTGGTGGTTCAAATCCCCCAGCCACTCTGCTGGAGAAAGATGTGGCAGTCTGCTCCCATAAATATTACAGCCTTGGAAACCTTATGGGGCATTTCTACTCTGTCCTCCAGGATCACTTTGAGTCAGAATTGACTCAACAGCAGTGGGGTTGGGTTTTTTGGGTTTTATTTCATTTACAACCACTTTTACTTTCAAATACATTATCCTATTTAATTTTCTCCACTTTTTTTGATAAGGAAATTAATGCTCCAAGATGTTAAATGTCATGTCCAAAGTCACACAGCTAGGAAGAGAAGAAGCAGTATCAGAAACCATACCATTGATTAACCAAGGACGTTCCCTTTATCATAGTCCCTTTCATGTCATAAATAAACAAAAAATCTTTGAGTTCTTCATTTAAATATAAGTGTTGTCATGTCAAAAGTCTAATTAAACACAAATGAGTTGTCATTAGGCTCAGATGACCCCAATAATTGTATGTTAGTTTATTAGGATAAAGTGATGCATGCATGGAACTATAGAAGGGATCTTTTCAAAAACAATTTTCCATTTTTGTCATTAGAAGTGAGAAGAGAAAGAAATACAATTTAAGACTGAGATTGTAGAGTTGTTGCCTGAATGTTGTTTAAATCAAACCTTTCCTTTCCTTCCGTTTTTGGGTAGGCTAAAGAGGCAAGTAATCTGAGTAAATGTCAATGAGGCCCTTTTTCTCTATCCTTTTAGGCTTTCTTTTTAAGAATAAATGGTACTCAGAGAAGTTTGTTCTTCAGAGACAGATTACTTTTACGTAAGTTAAGTAAGGTAGAAAAATTAAAAGTCAAAAACGTCCATGATACGTCAGAAATCTCTGTCATCTTTGTCGTTCTAGTGACCACATCATATGAAAGACAGAACATCCTGCTATCTTAGAAAATAAGGAACCATCTTAACCTGGCATGACACCCTTAGTATTGAAAACCCTTTATTGGACTCCAGATGTCACCCTTTGGTTAACCCTAAGTAATATTAAGGAGCCTGGTGATGCAGTGGTTAAGCACTCAGCTGCTAACCAAAAGTTCGGTGGTTCGAACCCACCAGCTGCTCCGCAGGAGAAACAAGTGACAGTCTGCATCTGTAAAGATTACAGCCTTGGGAACCCTCAGGGGCAGTTCTACTCTGTCCTATAGGGTCACTGTCAGTTGAAATTGACTTGACAGCAATGAGTGTGGTTTGGTTTTTTTAAGTAATATTAATAGTAAATGTTTTCTGAATTCTTGAGACCATTCTGTAGGATACCCAGATATCTCTAAGCTATAACCCACATACTTTCCATATGCTATCTCTTAATACTAACAAGGTCCAATTAAGTGAAAATCATTTTAAAGCTGATAAAACAGCTTTGCATAGTCCAGGAATGGCTATGGTCATGCTTAAAATATAAAAAATAAATTTTAGCCTGCTGAAATTGAAGAGAACAATAATGACCACAAACTAAACAAACATTCAGATTTAGCAAATATTTACTCTGTACAAAGTACTATATTTGACACAGTGAGAAATATAAAGAGAATAAATGGTGTGGTCCTTTGCCTCCAAAAATTTACAATCTATCTGGGGACTCAAATCAATAATTGAAACATGAGTAACTGTAATAACTCTGATAACTAGTAACTATGATTGGAGGTTCAGATAAAATGCTTTAAGAATTTAAGGAAACGTAAAAATAGATTATGGTGATGGTTGGATAGCCACATACATTTACTAAAACTCAAGTTATGTACTTAAAATGAGTAAATTTTTTGGTAGTAAATTATATCTTAGTAATGCTATGAAAGAAAAGAACTTAGGAAAAGAAATTGTTTCTGATTGAAGAATTTGGAGGAATATTTTTTTGTACCTGGTACAATTTAAGATGGATTTTAAGGACAAGTAGTGTTTGGATCGAAAAACAACAGCAGCATATTTCCAGGAGAGGAAACAGTTTGAGATCTAGAAGCTCAAGAGTGCAAGGCATAATCTAGAGGAGCTAGTTCAGACTTTGCTCCATGTCTTAGATTATGTGGCTTGCATACCTCTCGGTACATACGGATGGCTACATGGCTGTAACATGTCTAAAAAGTTCTGGTCAATACCTATTGAAAACCATGTAACTGTACATGGAATTTTTCTTCCCTCTCTTTGGTCAAAAACAAGAGCTTTCCTTGTTTCCTCTAATGAGGAAATAATAATAAGGAGGATGTTAATCACAGAGTTACATCATAACTGTCCGTGGCTTCACTGATCATAACAACTTCTAACATTTGTTTTGACCTTTGTAGCTTAAAAATCACTGATACAAAATTTAAAAAAAAAAAATTACTGATACATGCATTATCTCCTTTGAGCCAGGCCCCACAACAATATTTTTTTCAGTGAGAAAACAGATTATGGGAGGGCCCAGAGCGTAAAATACTTAAACCACATGAAAGGATAGGTCAAGATATTCTGGTCGCTAAGAAGATGAGGGAGAGAACAATTACAGATCTGCTAACTAAATTGGAATGTCACACATGAAACAGAATTCATATTATAGACAAAGAATAAAATAGATGAAGTAACTATTGTCATCAGTAATAGGAAAGCAAAGTTGAAAATGTTTTTAATGAGCTGATAGGACCCTATTCTTAATAGTAACAGCCCATGTTAAAATAAGTTTGATTGCCTGTATGCAAAGGTACACAGGAAACCTTTAAAGAGTTTCTAAATAGATATTCCTTTTTGTTGTTTATTTTTTAGAATGTAAAAAGATTAAGATTTCAATTGGGTCTTTCCACACCATTGCCATGGAACTTCTCAGTTACATAAGTAAGCAGATAATATAGAAGCTTAATTTCTTATTTAAAATATAACTGCTAGCCAGCAAAACTATGCTAAAAGTAGGAAGATAGGGCTTTCTTAATGTCTATCAAAGATGATTTCTTTCGTTCTTGACTATAACCCTAGTTGACCAACTGCTCAGAATTTTTCAATATGAGCTATATATTTTCTAGATTCATTACATGCATTTACAAGGAAAAAGAATACAAAATAGCCTGATAAGCAGCAAAATAGAGGCAATTTTTATGAAACTTGTGTTAACCTGCAATCAAATGTAATCACTGTTTTAATATTTATCCATTCTTATATTGTTATGAACCTATTCTTAACATGCGTTTTATTTTATTTGTTTCTCTCCTCCCTCACTTCTGTGAAATGCAGAAGGAAAAGGATGTTTGTTATTTGCACGTTTGTACCCTACTAACTGGTGTTACACATCTGGCTTCCACTAGAGAGCCCCTGACATCGCAGGGAACGGTGATCAAAATTCCACACACTAGCTTCAAGCTGGGGGCTCGTAGCTACTGCAGCATTGAAAGGGGGTCTTTATCTGGCTTCTTTAAAATAAGCATGGTGATGGGATGGGTTAAGGGAAGAACACCTCTCAAATCACATGACCACTGCTGCGCTTCTGTGTGTCCTGCTTTCGTCATTACGGCTTGGCACTACATTCTTTCCCCGTATCTTAGTGGGCTTACGTGTGTCCGAGTGTGGGGGAGTCAGTGGATGGTTATACATATGCATGCATCTTTCAGTGTTAGAGTGATGTGCCTTCCCTTATGTGTCACAAATTATGATCACAGATTAAATCTTCTGTGTTCCTGAGAGATTGAGCCTTCTCGTTCTTATTGGTGTGAGATTCATGTGTTTTGGTGTTTACACCCTCAGTTGTTCGTGTTGCATTACACATAAGTTGAAATGTTCTCCCATGAGAGTTAGCTTTTCATGTTGGGCTGAAAAAGTCTTCATTTCTGTGTAGCAATTCATGTTTCTATAACCTATGGCTTTCGATTGTACCTCCCATAATGAAGAGCTGACTTTAAACACTGTGCTATTCTTGTTATGACCTAAGCATAAGGTAAGTCACTTCTCTAACTGTGTCTAAAGATTGTGGTTGTTTGTTAAAATTTTCTCAGCTTTTTATAAGGCATTTTCACTTTTTTTCCTTACCATTTAATATGTGCTCTCCCTCCTTTCATTTTCTGTTTCGTGTCTTAAGATTTCTTAAGGACAGTATGATCTTCAGCAAAAATTATATCATTCATGTAAACATATGTTGAAATGAATTATTTGATGTGTCAAAGCAGTCTTGATAAGTAAATGAATCTCTAAATTTTCAGTAAGTCTGATGTGTTTTTCATTTCCTCCATTGATTGTAATATACTATTTCTATACATTATTTTAGTTTTGATTTGAGTTGAAAGAGTAATTACTTGTCACCATCATAAAGTCAGATGTTAATTGCAGTAAAATAGTTTGATCCAATAGAATAAAGAAGTAGATAATCTGACACTATACCTTTCATTAATCCCTGACAAATTTGGTATTAAGTCAGAGTCTTGGTTTTTTTTTTGTTTTTCAGGCTTGCCTTTTTTTCCATTGAGTATAGCTAGGGTAATGTAGAGGAAAAAACAATAACCAACTATAAAACTAGACACAGACCTCTGTTACCTTCTTTGTAGTTCATATGTTTGAGAACAAGAGTAATAATTATTTTCAACTTCATTCTTTCAAGTAAATCCCACTACATTGTGACTGAGGGTATGGTAAAAATCTCCATATTGGGATTTTATAAAATTAAGTAAATATTTAAAAGATGACTGGTTTCATGGTACAATAGAGAGGGTCATTTGCTATCTGCGTAAATATTAAACAGAGTTGAGTTTTTTAAATTATTTTCCGCAATGACTTTTTTTATATTCGAGATCACTAAAGTAAATAAATTCTTATAGTCATTGATTTTAAAAGTTTATTTGCCTCAAATCTGGTTCAATTAGCCAATGTAAAGTAAATGGGAAAACATTGGTTATACTGTGAACCTTGTTAAATGCTCAGATTCAGGAAATTGAATTATTTTCATCATCCAGGTTTCTCCTCCAAAGCTATTTGACATGTATAGTTCTAAACTGGGGTGCCACAAAGCAACACTTGAGTTTCTTTATTAAATTCATATGCTATGAATGATATTTTTGTTAATTTTTTAAACCAGATAAGGAAGAGGAGAGGGTGTTTTGTCTTTTGGTTTGGTTTAGTTTGTTGTTTTTTTTTGTAAAGCCAGCTAGTTCTTCACCACCATTTCCACTTAGACATACATTATTTAAATCTGTTGAAACATTTTATGAGACAATTTGAACTACTCATCTGAACTGCTCTGTTCATTATAAATCTC
The DNA here is from genome assembly GCA_030035585.1 of Dugong dugon. Lineage (NCBI taxonomy): Eukaryota > Metazoa > Chordata > Mammalia > Sirenia > Dugongidae > Dugong > Dugong dugon. The sequence continues at coordinate 74,708,546 of CM057472.1, forward strand.
TTGTTTCTATCCATACACTAGCTCCACTCTAGATTGGAAGGGCTTAAAGATGAACTCTGGAGGAATAGAGGCTACGACTTAAGAGTAACTATTACTGATCAAAGGAGCTGCTTTCCATTCGCAAACGTTGCTTTGCGCTATGAGTTTGGGCTCCTTCTGTTTCTACATCTTGTTGAAGACTTTCTTGACGTCCATTTGACTTCTTTGAACTTTGTTTTTGTCTTTGAACATTTCCTCCTTTCTTCTCCTACTCTCTCCCAGATTTTCTCACTCTTTCAGCTTTCTCTTGTGTTCTTGAATCGCTTTCTTAAAACACAGTTTCTCTCTTTATTAAGCTTGTCAATTAGTGTTTGTTTCTTTTCTCCTTTAAGACCATAGTGCTATAGTTACACTCATTTTCATTCCATGGTATGCCAACTTGCTCGTTTATTTTGCAGCAAGTTTATTCGTCATTCTTACCCTCTTAGTGTGAATTTTCAATAAGAAATAGCAGAACATTCTGTATTTACATACTGTCACCCCCATAGGCTTATGCTTTCTTTTCTAGATTCACTCCCTCAAGCCTCTCTCTCTTCCTTTCCTTTTCCTCACTCTCATGTCTCCCTTCCTGTATTATTTTCTTTAAGCAATCACTGATTTATTTCCCATTTGGTCCAGAATTGTTCTTCAGTAAGACTTCTGAGTAAAAGAATATAAGAATATTATCTTCCAATAGCTTCTCCATTCTAGTGTGTTTAAAATAAACAATCTGGGCCAAAGGAGAATATCTTAAATATTTGGAATTATTTTCCCTCTTTTTTCTTTTTTTTTTTTTTTTTTTTGGTGTGTGTGTGTGTGAGTTTTTTTTTCCCCCCCTTGTGTGTATGTTTGTGGTTTTTTTTTATTGTTGTTGTTGTTTCTTTAAACATTAACAATTGTTTTTTTCAGGGAAGGACAACCATAACCCACCTTAAGTTGCAACATTCCTTTCATAGTTGTTTCATTACAATAAGTAGATTGCGTTAAGTTGTAGAAGTTAATTTGTTCTGTATATATCCATTTGGGGCAAGCTGCTGCAGAGTGGGAAGAAGAGGTATAGAGCTTAAATACAGTTTCCTCTGAAATTAACAGCAGTGTTAATGCCATCCAACATGGCCCTTGAATTTGACACTTTTGCAACATTTAAAAGAATGTTCCACTTTGACTTAAATATTTGAATCAAAGCTAAGGCTTCCTGTTTGATAAACTGTATACACACCCAAGAATAGGTAAAGCATTAAGTTCAATTTTATTGATTTCCAACAAGAACATCTTGTATAACTAATATTATAATTAATTATTATAATCCATAACAAAGATTATTAAAATCAAAGGTAAAAATTGTATATAAAAAGATTTCTTTATTTTTCCTCTCGATATATATTTTCTGAAAATTACTACAATGGAATATTTGATTGCAACTTTATTACTTGAATTGCTTTACTTTATTAGTTGAATCAAGAGATGCTAAATGATTTAAGATTAAGGGTCTGTATTCACGAATGAATATGTGGCAAACTGAAATATTTTACAGATGCTGATTTCAAATACACATCAAAAAAATTGCCTTTCGTTTAACCTGTGTACAACATTGTGCCATATTGTCCTCCAGATTTTTTTTTCTGGAAGTCAGTTAGCTGTTTATTTAAAGTAGAAAAGGATAAATAAAAAATACACAGAACAAATGTAAAATATTTTGACTAACTAGTTTTGATATCTGAAATGTATAAAACCTCTGCTTCTAGACCTCAGGAGCTTGCCCATTACATTTGCATATTTGACTATCCATGTTATAAGCCCTAAATTACTGAGTGTATGCTCTCTCTGCAGGTCCAGTCCAGGTGCAGCAGCAAGGAGAACATTCTCAGAGCCAGTAAGTATTTCATCATTGCAGATGGGCTACTGAAGAGACAGAATAGGGAAAATTTATATCAAGAATATGAATATTAGGGTGTTCACCTTCTAAAAACATTGGTTAGTATCAATATATTAATGAAGATTTCCCTTATTTCAGTCATTTTGCCAGTTGAAAGGAGAACCTTGACAGCACTGTTAGTAGGCTACTAATGAGCCCCTCTGTGACTCCAAAATAAGAACTCCTCTTTAATTGCCCTACTGCTAAAAGGTTGTTTGAAAACAAACTAACTGAAAATAATGATAATAGAAATTCATTAAAAGAGTCTAGCTAAAAAAAAAGGAACATGTGACTCCTATGAGGGTACATAATCATCTTTTGAATATGAATTTCTAAAAGATCTTACCTTACAGGCAGCATGTTTTAGAATATAGTGCCCTGAACCAAGGATGAAGAATCCTTAATTTTTTGGTTTGATCACTAATAGCATTAACTTGGAAGTCATTTAACTTTACATGTTACTCCTCTTTCTGTCTTAAAAATAAAAGAACTATAAATAGCTTTTCCTCGCCTGTATCCTTGAATGATGTGACAGTGAAAGTTATGCCTTAAAACCTATAAAATCCTAAGAGAAAAATGCTCTAAAAATGCTATTTATTTTATCATTGTTCTCTTGTCACTTATTAGCTTAATAGCATCATCCCATCTCCTTCCTGATCATTATCAAAAGAAGAAGTGTAGGTAGACCATACTGAAATGGGTCTACTGGGTATCACACAGCTAGGAGTTCTAGTAAATTAGATAATTTATATTTCCAGTAGAATATCTGTGTTATTTAGCAATCAAAAAAGTAATTGGAGAACTTCAGATAGATAAAAATTCATGTTTTATTTTGATTTCTTTAATGGAAATTTTTTCCATTACTATGTTGTGATTCTGTTACCTTATTGGGAAACCCTTGAGGGATGGGCAGTTGCTTGCCTAGCACCTTTATTTTAGAAGTATTTAAAAGTAGGGATAAGCAGGCATGTTTAACTCGTATACTTTCATGAGTTTACCCAACATTTGATAGACATGTGAATCTGAGGAGGCTCCTCAGTAATAAGAGATGTAAAGTCTTATTCTCCCTCGCTAAGATCTAAGGTTGAAATTAAGAAGAAAGAAAAAAAAAACCTAAGATTGAGAAGCTTAAGGGTCAGGGGAGTGATGATTGAATGTTCACTACAATAAAATAGAGATAGTGAACTTAAATAAATAAATAAATAAATAAAATCAATGGCATTTTATGATAGCTACTGTATAATTAATTTCCATTTATTTTTGATCCTGAGATAATGATGAGCGACTGATAATGGTTATGATGATTAGGAACAAAAATTGTATGTTGTCGAGAACAGATTCCTTGAGCTGTCTTTCACATTTACCATGGTTCTTTGTGTTGTAAAAACTGTCTCTCATTTCAGTTATGCTCTTACTGGCTTGTTGGCTGTTAATCACTTTGAATGGCCATGATAGTTCAGGTTTTTCTGATCATGTTTTGTTATGATGAAATAGTCATGTACGTGGCCCATATAGTCATTTAGATACATCTAAGAGCCCTGTTGGCACAGTGGTTAAGCTCACTCAGCTGCTAACCAAAAGGTTGGCAGTTTGAACCTACCAGCCACTGCCTGGGAAAATGACATGGCAGTCTGCTTCTGTAAACATTACAGCCTTGGAAACCCTATGGGGCAGTTCTACTCTGTCCTATCAGATCTCTCTGAGTAAGAATCGACTCGCCAACAACAGGTTTTAATGGGTTAGATAGCCCATCCGAGTTTCTAACCTGATAGTTCTGTGACTTCTATAAATTTATGGTCTTTTCCTTATCAACAGCACATTTAACTCATACTCATGCCCATGGCCGCACCCAGGACACTTTCATCAGCATAATCTGTTCTACCTCGGAACGTCTTAACTCCAATATTTCACTGCTTATTTAGAATACTTATATCTCCCTCCCCCTGCGCTAGCCATGCACTGCCGTACTGCAGTCATATAGAATCTTTTTGCAGTTCCCCATTCATTACATTCCCTCAGTGCTATATGACTGCATCTATTCCTTTGGCCCTTTTCCCTCCTGCATAAAATATCCATTTCCTTCTTTTCCTGGAAAACTTTTACTTATCCTTCAAGACTCAGATCTCTGTGAAGCCTTCTCTGAGATTCACCCAGTTAAGGTGACAAATCCTTGTGTACCGTTACTGTTTCTTCTACTTTAATCATTCTTTATGTATTCAACTAATTCGCTCTCCTCAAGGAAAACATTACCAAAATGTAGCCAACATAAAGAAAGCTATAATCAACTTACTTTTCAACATATTTTAAAACCTGTTAAAACAGAAGATCAGTGGATCCTAGGAAAAGGACAAGAGTTACAATTAATAGAGCTTATCTAAATTTGTCCAAAGAAGAGGTAAGTCTTGGTGAATGATGGCTCCTCAAAAATAATTGTTGATAACAAAGCTGAGTTTATTCTTAATATGGTAAGGGAGAATTTTACCTAGACAAAGACTTGGTCTTAGAGTCAGCGTCTCAGAGAGGAAAAGGGCAAAGTGAGGATAGAATGATGTTGGAGACTCTCCTGAAAGCAGGCGTCAGTTTACCAAGATAACAAGTTCTTAACCAATTTGCAGGTAGTAGCCAGCAGGCTGTTCTACCACAAATCTAGTAAGAGTCATTGGGGACCACCCAATGATCTGTTTACAGCCAAAACACCCCTATGAGTTTGTCAAATATAACATTTTGGTACCACTCATCAAAAATAATTTAGCAGCAACAGTGAAATCTATAGTATTGACATAATTCAATAGATCTAAAACAAAAGAAGTAGGGTGTCTTACTTGTAAGATCTGTAAGTGAGACAGCCTCAAAATAATACGCTACTGTTTCCTAGTTCTTATCCAGGTTCCATTTTCATGAAAATTTGGTAACAAAGGCAAGTTCCCACAAAATATCCAAGTATTATTTTCGTGGAGACAGAAATCTCCTCTTTTAGGTATGATGTAATGGGGAGTTTTGGATTTCTGTCTCTCTGGCCTGTTATATAGTTTTCCATCTGAAAAGTCACCTGCTAGTTGAGTCTAGTTACCTAGGAAGCCAACTGACTCATTACAAGGAACTTGAACTGGTGATTGGAATGTGGAAGTTGGAAACAAAGAAGTGTCAGCAGTTGGAAAATATGGCCTCAGTGATAGAAACAACGCTGGAGATCACATAATAGAATTTTGCAAGACGAGTAACCTCTTCATTGGAAATACCTTTTTCAACAACATAAACAGCAACTATACACATGGACTTCGCCAGATGAAATACACAGGAATCAAATCGACTACCTCTGTGGAAAGAGACGATGGAGAAGCTCAATACGTCAGTCACGGTAAGGCAAGGGACTGACAGCGGAACAAACTGTCAATTGCTCACATGCAAGTTCAAGTTGAAGCTGAAGAAAATTAAAACAAGTCCATGAGAGCCAAAGTACAATCTTGAATATATCCCACCTGAACACAGAGACCATCTCAAGAATAGATTTGACACGTTGAACACTAATAAGCCAAGACCAGACGAGTTGTGGGATGACATCAAGGACATCATACATGAAGAAAGCAAAAGGAAGTTAAAAAGACAGGAAAGAAAGAAAAGACCAAAATGGATGTCAGAAGAGACTCTGAAATTTGCTGTTGAACATAGACTAGCTAAAGCAAGTGGAAGAAATGATGAAGTACAAAAGCTGAACAGAAGATGTCAAAGCATGGCTCGAGAAGACAAAGTAAGATATTATAATGAAATGTGCAAAGACCTGGAGTTAGAAAAGCAAAAGGGAGAGACACACTCAGCCTTTCTCAAGCTGAAAGAACTAAAGAAAAAATTCAAGCCTTGAGTTGCAATATTGAAGGATTCTGTGGGCAAAATACTGAACGATGCAGGAAGCATCAAAAAAAGATGGAAAGAATACACAGAGAGACTGTGCCAAAAAGAACTGGTCAATGTTCAGCCATTTAAAGAGGGAGCATATAATCAATCAAGTACCAATTGTATTATAGGAAGAAGTCAAAGCTGCACTGAAGGCATTGCGAAAAACAAGGCTCCAGGAATTGATGGAATTCTAATTGAGATGATTTCAACAAAGGGATGCAACGCTGGAAGCGCTCACTTGTCTATGCCTAGAAATTTGAAAGACAGCTACTTGGCTAACCAACTGGAAGAGATCCATATTTGTGCCCATTCCAAAGAAAAGTGATGCAACAGAATGCATAAATTACCGAATAGTATCATTAATATCAAACGCAAGTAAAATTTTGCTGAACGTAATTCAAAACCATTTGCAGCAGAACATCGACAGGGAACTGCCAGAAATTCAAGCCAGATTTAGATGAGAACGTGGAATGAGGGATATCATTGTGGATGTCAGATGGGTCTTGGCTGAAAGCAAAGAATACCAGAAAGATGTTTACCTGTGTTTTTTTGACTATGCAAAAGCATTCGACTGTGTGGATCATAACAAATTATGGATAACATTGAGAAGAATGAGAATTCTAGAACACTTAGTTGTGCTTATTAGGAACCTGCACATCAATCAAGAGGCAGTCATTTGAACAGAACAAGGGGATACTGAGTGGTTTAAAATCAGGAAAGGTCAGGCTTCTATTCTTTCACCATACTTATTCAATCTTTATGCTGAGCAAGTAATCCGAGAAGCTGGACTATATGAAGAAGAATGGGGCATCAGGATTGGAGGAAGACTCATTAACAATCTACGATTTACAGATGACACAACTTTGCTTGTTGAAAGCAAAGAGGACTTGAAGCACTTACTGATGAAAATCACAGACTACAGCCTTCAGCATGGATTACACCTCAACATAAAACAAAAATCCTCACAACTGGACCAATAAGCAACATCATGGTAAACGAAAAAATATTACAGTTGTCGGATTTCATTTTACTTGAATCCACAATCAATGCCCATGGAAGCAGCAGTCAAGAAATCAAATGACATATTGCACTGGGGAAATCTGCTGCAAAAGACCTCTTTCAAGTGTAAAAAAGCAAAGATATCACTTTGAGAACTAAGGTGCGTGTGACCCAAGCCATGGTATTTTCAATCACTTCATGTGCATGTGAAAGTGGACAGGGAATAAGGAAGACCGAATAGGAATCAGTGCGTTTGAATTATGGTGTTGGGGAAGAATATCGAATATACCATCAACTGCCAGAAGAACAAATATCTGTCATGGAGGAATTGCAGCCAGAATGCTCCTTAGAATAGAGGATGGTGAGATTTCATCTTACATACTTTAGACATGTTATCAGGAGGGACCAGTCCCTGAAGAAAGACATCATGCTTGGTAAAGCATAGGGTCAGCGAAAAAGAAGACCTTCAACAAGATGGATTGACACAGTGGCTGATACAGTGGTCTCAAACATAGTCATGATTGTGAGGATAGTGCAGGAAGCGGCAGTGTTTCGTTCTGTTACTATGAGTCGGAGCCAACTCGACAACAGATAACAACAGTTACGATCTACAGGTGTCAGTCAGCACTGAGTACCCATGAGGGAAACAAAGATTGTTTTAACAACACTCTAACCAACTAGATGGAAGTATGGTGGCGCAGTGTTTAAGAGCTCCGGCCACTAACCAAAAGGTCAGCAGTTCGAATCCACCAGCCGCTTATTGGAAACCCTATGGGGCACTTCTACTCTGTCATATAGGGTCGCTATGAGTTGGAATCGACTTGACGGCAGCAGGTTTGGTTTTTTTGTTTTTAACCAACTAGATAAAGTTTATAAACAGTATTTTCAAAGAAACAACTCAATCCAAATCTAAAATGACTAAGGCAGTTCATATTTTATTCACACCTGAATTCCGCTGGAGTCAGGGATAAAATGTTGTCTTCTATTCCAAGAATAAAGTCTTCAGGTAATATTTGATCTAACTGATTATCATAAGAAGACAGGATCCCTAGTTCTTCTAATTCATAGGTTTCTCTGGTTTCTGGAAGAATCAAATAATTACCCTGCTGGCAAAGTCCACACCAAGCTAGTCATCAGCATTCTTTCCTTCAGTCCTTTTTTTTTTTAATTGATGTGAAATTCATATAAGAAAATTAACTATTTTATGGTACAGCCACTGTGGAAAACAGTTTGGTGGTCACTCAAAAAGTTAAAATGACTGTATGAGCCAGCAATTCCATTCCTAGGTACATACCCCCCCAAAAATTGAAAGCAGCAACTGAAACTGACACATGTACACCAGTTTCTCTCTAGCATTATTCACAATAGCCAAAATGTGGATACAGCCCAAGTGCCCATCAACAGATGAACAGATAAATGAAATTTGTTATATACATATAATGGAATATTATTCAGCTATAAAGAGAAATGAAGTTCTGATGCATGCCACCACATGGATGAACCTTAAAAACCTGCTAAATGAAATAAGCCAGACTCAAAAGGACAAATATTTTACCATTTCACTTATATGAAATATTCTAGAATAGGCAAATCCAGGGAGACAAAAGAAGATTAGTGGTTAGCAGGGATTGAAAGAAGGAGTAATGAGGAATTAAGAAAAGATAATAGTAACTATTTTAAAATGAACAATTCAGTCACTTGTACCATATTTTTACACAAATAATGTGCGCCTTTGGCGTTTGTTTGCCAGCCGACCATACTGTCTTTCCACAGTGCATCCTTGCAAGCGCACTATGCTAATTTTTCTCACAGCAACATGTAAAAAAACAACATTAGCATAGCAGGGCCTATGAAAATACCTCATGGGGGTGGGGCGTGGCCGGCATACAAATGCAGAAGGCACACATTATTTGTGTAAAAATACAGTAATTACATTCACAGTGTTTTGCAACCACCAGTTCTGTATAGTTCCAAAATTTTCTCATCACCTCAAAAGGAAATCCTACACTCTCATTAAGCAGTTATGCCGCATTCCCCCTTTCCTCCAGCCCCTGTTAACCATTAATCTGCTTCTGTCTCTATGGATTTACCTTGTCTGAATATTTCATATAAATGGAATTATACAACAGGAGACCTTTTGTGTCTAGCGTCTTTTTCTTAGCATAATGTTTTCAAAGTTCATGTACACTGTAGCTTGTATCAGTACTTCATTCCTTTTTATGGCTGAATTATATTCCATTATATGTATATGCCAATTTATTTATCCATTCATCCATTGTTAGACATTTGGATTGTTTCCACCTTTTTGCTAATGTGAGTAGTGCTGCTATTAACATGCATATGCATGTATTTGTTGAAATACCTGTTTTTAATTCTTTTGGGTATACAACCCACTGCCATCCAGTTGATTCCAACTCATAGCGACCCCATAGGGTTTCCGAGGCTGTAAATCTCTATGGAAGCAGACTGCCACATCTTTCTCCCGAGAAGCCACTGGTGGTTTCAAACTCTCCACCTTTCGGTTAGCAGTCGATCACTTTAACCACTGTGCCATTGCTGGGTAGTATAGTAGTTCTATGTTTAACTTTTTGAGGAACTGACAAACTGTTTTCCACAGGAACTGAATCATTTTACATTCCCACTAGCACTGCACTATGGTTCCAGTTTGTCTACATCCTCACCAACACTTCTTGTTTTCCTTTATTATTATTTATTATTACAGTGATCTTAGTAAACACAAAGTAGTATTTCATTGTGGTTTTGATTTGCATTTCTCTAATGACTAATGATGTTAAACATCTTATGTGTTTGTTTGGCCATTTGTATATCTTCTTAGAGAAATGTTTTTTCAAGTCGTTTGCCCATGTTTTAACTGGGTCATTTGTCTTTTTTATACTGTTGTTGAATTGTAAGAGTTTTTTTTAATATATTTTGAAAATTAAACTCTTACTAGATACATGATTTGGAAATATTTTCTCCTATTCTATAGATACCTTTTCACTTTTTTTTTTTTTTAAATATATTTTATTGTACTTCAGGTGAAGGCTTACAGAACAAATAGTTTCTCATGAAACAGTAGTACACATGTTGTTTTATGACATTGGTTAACAACCCCACAACATATTAACCCTCTAAATTCTCAACCCTTTTTTTTTTTTTTTTTTTTTTTTTGGTGAAAATACATGCAGCCAAAGATACACCGTTTCAAAAATTTCTGCATACACAGTTCAGTGACATTGACTACGCTCTTCCAATTGTGCTGTTATTCTCACTTAAGATGAAGGCTTACAGAACAAAATAGTTTCTCATTTAACAGTTACTACAAATGTTGCCCTATGACAATGGTTAACAATCTCACAACACATCAACAATATCCTTACTCAACCTTGTGTTCCCTATCACCAGCTTCCTTGTCCCCTTCTGCCTTATGGCCCTTGTCACTGGACTCCTGTACCTCGTTAGTCTCATTTGGTTTTACGGGGCTGTCCACTCCCAGGCTGAACAGTGAACCTCGGAGGTAACTTCACCACTGAGCTAAAAGGGTGTCTGGGGGCCTTACTCTCAAGGTTTCTCCAGTCTCCTTTAGGCCTTTTCACTTTCTTGATAATGTACTTTGATGCACTAATATTTTAAATTTTGATGAAGTCCAATTTATCTACTTTTTGTTGTTGCTTACACTTTTGGTAACTTAACTAAGAATCAATTGCCAAATCCAAGGCCCTGAAGATTTACCCGTATGTTTTAAGAATTTTATGACTTTAGCTCTTATATTTAGGTTGTTGGTTGATTTTGAGTTCATTGTTGTGTATGGTGTGAGGTTAGAGCCCAGCTTCATTCTTCTGCATGTGGAAATCCAGTTGTTCCAGCACCATTTGTTAAAGACACTATTCTTTCCCCCACTGAATGGACTTAGCACCCTTGTCAAAAATCAGTTGGCCGTAGGTATATGGGTTTATTCCCAGGCTCTCAATTCTATTCCATTGGTCTGTATGTCTGTCCTTATGTCAGTACCACACTCTTTTGGTTACAGTAGATTTGTGGTATACTTTGAAATCAAAAAGTGTGAGTCCTCCAACTTATTTTTCAAGATTGTTTTGGCTATTTGGGGCCCTTTGCAGTTCCATGTGAATTTGAGGATCAGCTTCTCCATTTCTGCAAAAAAGGGCTATTGGAATTTTGATAGGTATTGCATTGAATCTGTAGGTTGCTTTGAGTAGTATTGCCACCTTAATAGTATTAAGCCTCCAATCCCTCTTCCTTTCTTCTTAACATAAGGCTTGCTTTTCTTACATTTCAGATATTTGTACATTTTCACAACATAGTAGGCCATGACATGTAAGCGTCTGATAGAGTTTTCACTCTCAGTCACAGAGTAATCTGTATATTTCATCTCCAGAGGAACCTTGATCACACAGATGTCTCTTGCATTTTCTTGCCTCAGAAGTAAAACCAGCATATTGATGTTAAATTTGAGACTAGTATAATCTGCTGTGCCAAACCCTGGGCACCCCTGGCTGACTGACTCCTTCAGCTGGGCCAGAGCCAGGCAAGCCAGATCCAGTGCCTGTCCTGCAGAAGGCTGGAGCTGCACCTGCATCTGGTCTCATTCCCAGGAGAGTGCCCTCCTCCCTGACCCCACAACAGCAGTGCCCTAAACTGCTGCCAAGACAAGGATTTGTAGACAAGGATTTAAAAGGGTTTTGGTGTGTAAACTGTCTTTGATGCTCTCTTTGTAAGAGCTAACTGGTGTTTCAGGAAGTTCTTGGAATGATAAATGAATAATAAAATTATTTGTAACTTTTATCTTCCTGGGCAAGAGTTTCTGGATTAGTAAAGTTATGTTGATAAAGACAGTGGAATAGTTAAATCATGTTTCAGTTCTCACTCTAATAATCAACATTAGTTGTCTCTAAAGTGCAGAATAACTTTTCTGCACTGTAACCTAATTTGTGATTCTTATTCTTACTTGATCCAAATATAAAATAAGTAAAATAGGGGCTTTGGGTTTTTAGTTATATGAAGATAAAACTGGCTTTCCTTTTGAATGAGTTAAGAGATTTTAGTATTTTAGCTGCAAGAGACTAGAATAATGATTCAGTTGAGTGGCTACTAAAGTAAGGGATTTCCTCTGGCTCTATTTTGAAGCTGACTCAGCATTGTCCTCCTTTTCAAGCAACTTTTTTGTGCCAAAATGTTTTGCTATTTCTCAAAGACCAGAACATTCATTCTTGGTTTTTAATGGGCTTTTAATTTTTAAAAGAATTTTATCTTAAAGGCATGTTTACTTGAAGACATTACTGTTTTATTGGAGACATTCATTATATATTAGAATTAGAATCAAGGGGATGCAGATGAAATGAGTATTATTCATTAAAAATTCTTACCAGAAGTATTAAAAGAAAATTTTTAAATGTATTAGTTTAACTGCAACTCCAGACTTCCTGTAAGGCTTTGCTTTTTCTACTTCATGTGTGAAAAGTTTCCTAGTCTTATTCTGGTCACTTGAACTTTTTGATTTTTAGCCTTCCTCCCAGCCTTCTTAGCACTCCAGGTAAAGGTTTCAGAGATTAGATTTAATTTAAAATGATAATGAAATTTTTTACATTTATAATTCCATTTATCTCTGTCTACGTACTCATTTATTTTTAATACCCATACATAAATGGAGCCCTGGTGGCACAGTGGTTAAGAGCTTGGCTGCTAATCCAAATGTCGGCAGTTCGAATCTACCAGCTGCTCCTTGGAAACCCTGTGGGGCAGTTCTTCTCTGTCCTGTAGGGTCACTATGAGTCGGAAGCAACTCAATGGCACCTAACAACAGCAACATACATGTCACATGTTTAGTTTTGTTGGTATCCTTTAATGTTAATAATTTTAAATATCCTTAAGAAACCTGCCTATCACCCTACTACCGTTAGGTTTGATGAATATTTCCAGTAATGATAGAGTCAGTCCATTAAATTCCCTTAGTAATTAAAATATTACAGGTTCTGAACTTTAATTCTTATTTAAGGAAACAATAAAACAATTTTCAATTAAGCAAGATTTTTGTATGTAACAAGCTTATGCCCTCTAAATTTGATGTGCTGCCCAAATTCAGGCTTACATATAAGCAGAGCAAGTGGTTGCCTTTTTAGTATATTTTGAGGGATAGGCTTCAAAAAAACTATAGGCTTCAAACACCTACCCTCACTGGCTCGTTGTATAAAAGAACGCTTGCTCTAGAGTCAAACTACCTATGTTCAAATCTCAATTTCTCTACTCACTAGATGTTTGAACTTGGTTAAGTGCTTATTGCCTCTGTGCCTCAGTTTCCTCCTCTGTAAAATAAGGGTAATAGTTATCTATCAAATGGATTTTTGTGAGCATTAAGTAGTATAGTACTTAGTATAAAATCAGCACTCAACGTTAGTTGTTATTACTGTTATTATTACAATATGAAGATGAACGGGGCATCAGGATTGGAGGAAGACTCATTAACAACTTGCAGTATGCAGACGACACAACCTTGCTTGCTGAAACGGAAGAGGACTTGAAGCGCTTACTGATGAAGATCAAAGACCACGCCTTCCGTATGGATTACACCTCAACATAAAAAAAAACAAAAATCCTCACAACTGTACAATAAGCAACATCTTGATAAATGGCGAAAAGCTTAAAGTTGTCAAGGATTTCATTTTACTTGCCTCCACAACCCAAACCCATGGAAACAGCAGTCAAGAAATCAAACAGCGTATTGCATTGGGCAAATCTGCAAAAGACCTCTTTAGTGTTAAAAAGCAAGATGTCACTTTGAGGATTAAGGTGTGCATATGAAATGTCACCTCATATGCATGTGAAAATAGATAATGAATAAGGAAAACCGAAGAAGAATTGAAGCATTTGAATTATGGTGTTGGTGAGGAGTATTGAATATACCATGAATTGCCAGAAGAACAAAAAAATCTGTCTTGGAAGAAGTACAGCCAGAATGCTCTTTAGGAGGAAGGATGGTGAGACTTTGTCTTACTTACTTTGAACTTGTTATCAGGAGGGACCAGTCCCTGGAGAAGGACATTTAAAAAAAAAAAACCCCGTTGCCATCAAGTTGATTCTGAGTCATAGCGACCCTACAGGGCAGAGTAGGACTGCCCCGTAGGGTTTCCAGGGAGTGCCTGCTGGATTCAAACTGCCGACCTTTTGGTTAGCAGCTGTAGCTCTTAACCACTACACCACCAGGGTTTCTGGAGAAGGACATTATGCATGGTAAAGTAGAGGGTCATTGAAAAAGAGGAAGACCTTCAATGAGATGGATTGACACAGTGGCTGCAACAATGTGCTCCAACATAGCAACAATTATGAAGATGGCACAGGACCAGGTAGTGTTTTGTTCTATTGTACATAGGGGTCGCTATGAGTCAGAACTAACTCGACAGCACCTAACAACAACAACAACAACAGTATTACTAGTATTGTTATTATTTAGAGTGAAGACGTCTCCCAAAAAACCACTGTTTCAGTGAAAATCTGTTACGTGATTGGAGTAACAGATTAAGCCTTTAGAATCCATGAAGCTTAGAGAAATTTATGAGATAATCTGGCTGCCACCTCTGAAAACAGATTTAAGAGAATGGATGCACATCAGACTATTATTAGAATATAAGAGGAAGAGGAAGCCTAGCAACGGGTGTGACCTAAGGAAGGCAGTTCAAGGCTGAGTACTTTTAATCACTCCATCTTTGAAACATTTATCTTCCTTGGCATGCTTTCTCCTAATGTTTCTTTTAAACTATTTGTTTAGTTTTTCTCCAGCTTCTGTGAAAGCTCCTTTTCTTTGGCCCAGTCATTAATTAAATATTGATGTAATTGAGAGTTCTTTCCTAGACTTTCCATTCACGTTCTATAGCTCTAGTCCATATCTTTTTCCTAAACTCCAGGTTTATATTTATAATTGCCTATTGTAGATCTCTTCTTGGATGTTCCAGAAGTATCTCATACTCAGCATGATCAAAACTGAATTTATAAGCTCAATGAATGACATCACTATTCACCTAGTTGTCCAAACCAAAAGTCTTTGTTTTTCATCCCTCTTCCTCACAGTGTACGTTGAGTCAACCTCTTAAGTCCTGTGATTTCTACCTCTTAAAGATTTCTCTAATCCATTCACTTCTCTCTATCCTCACTGCCATTACCCTAATTTAGGCCACCATCGTCTCTTTTTTTTTTCCCCTAACTTTATGTATTATGAAATGCATCACACATACAGAAAAATACACAAGATGCATATAAAGAATTTGAAGAGTAACAACAAAGTGAACAATCTGGTTTAGGAATCTAAGAATATCTATCAGAAGCCCTTTGGGTAAACCTCCAACATCTCTTTCCTGGAATTCTGCAATTACTTACTAATTAGATTTCTCCCCCCAAGTCTTGCTTCTTCCACGGCAACCATTTTTAGCTTTCTAAAATGCAGATCTGAACCTGTCGTACTCCTTTAATGACTAACCCTTTAATAACACCCTATTGTTCTTAGAAAAAGGCCCAACTCCTTAAAATTGCCTGCAATCTGGCCTTTGCTTGCCTCTTGTTTTACCTCTACCATGTTCCAGCCGTATGAAACTTTTAATTTGCATATAGTTTCCTCTTTCTCAAAACATTTCTCCATCCTTCCCCTCGATAAAACCAAAACCCAAACCCATGCCATCAAGTCGATTCCAACTCACAGTGAACCTATAGGACAGGGTAGAACTGCCACATCTTTCTCCCTCGGAGCAGCTGGCAGGTTCAAACTGCTGACCTTTTGGTTAGCAGTGGAGCATTTAACCACTGCACCATCAGGGATCCTACCCCTCAATAACTCCTACTTATCCTACATTTCCTCCAGGAGGCTTTCTGTCACCTTCCAAATCTGAGCAAAGTGCCACTCCTGTGTTCTTCTGTAGTGCCCTGTAGTTAACCTGTTTTATTGTAAACCTATTTACAGTACAGTATTTTTCTATCTTCTCTACTGTCTCCTTTACTCTATGCTCCTTGCAGTACGTTGTCCATCTTCACTGATACTCTTCTCAGTGACTGTCTCTCATACAACCAGCCAGTTGCAGTCAAGTTGATTCTGACTCATAGCAACCCTATAGGACAGAGTAGAACTGCCCCATATGGTTTCCAAGGCTGTAATTTCTATGGAAGCAGATTGCTACATCTTTCTCTTGCAGAGCAGCTGGTAGGTTTGAACTGCCGACCTTTCAGTTAGCAGCCCAGAGCTTAACCACCGAGAAAATAAATGAGAAGATGATCCTGAACAAGCAGAGCAGTCAAAGAACAGCAAAACACCCAAAGTAAGAAACCATAGTGGGAGCAGAGAAGGAAAACAAACAGTAGCCAAAACACTAATCTCCTTGTTCCCAGTACTATTATTCTTAACTGTTCCTTCTCTTCAAATTATTTGATGTTTTCACTTTGACCCTTATCCTTTCATTAATTTTCCTTACTGCCACCTAGGTTCAGGACCTACTACTACCTCTTGCCTAGAGTATATTATCAGACTTTTTGGTTCTAGTCTTATGCCCTTCAACATATCCTACATAGATAAGACTTCTGGTTAATTTTCTTCTACCTTGTTATTAAGAAACATGAAGTTTTCTCTTTGTGATTCCCAGGGAAGAGAATTTTGAAATATTCCATGGAGAAGTATGCCAATTTCTTTTAACACTTATTTTTAGAAAAATTTTCCTGATTCTCTCCTGCTGTAGTATAATCCCTTATCCTCTTGATTAGCACTTACTGGACCAAACAACAGTTGCTTATCATCACTTAAACAATCTTTCTTTACATAACTAGAGACAATTAGCAATTCACTTACATATTTATTGATAAATATTTATACTGTTTGCAAGCACTGTCCCTCTCAGCTTTTTCATCTAATCTTCTAAATAAATCAACTTTTTTAAGTATATCTTCATGTGGTTTACTTAGTTCTCAAATTTTTTTTAATTTGTGAAACCTCATAAGAATTCCTTAAACAGTATTTGCCTTTGATTTAAATTTGGTTTTACTTGTCTTGTTTTCTTAGATTATCACAATTTTATTTTATATTAAAACTTGTGACTCATTTATTATCTCTAATCAATCTTTTCAGCTTCTGCATTGTCGATATTGTTTTAGTTAACTAAAACATTAAGTTAATGATTTATTATAGAACTTATCTTAAAATGAACATATATTGTCCTTCCAAGTCTTTTTTTAATGATGTGTCCTCTTATCATCTTGGGAATAATAGATGAAATTATTGATCCTCATTATTGGATTTATCACCTGTATACTAATGACTCCAATATAGGTCTACCTCCTCCCGCAAGCTCCAAACTGTTGCATACTGAAATTACCCCTCTAGTGTCCTGCTGGCGTCTCACCTGTCCCTCATCAGAAGCCAAATATAGTATCCTTCTCTCTAAACTATTCCTCCTCCTGTATTGCTCTCTTAGTTAATGATACTCCCTCTTACCCTAATACCCTAACTTGAAACCTCACCATTGTATTTACCTTCTCTTTCCCAAGAGCATAATCAGTCAGTCACAGAAGCCTCTGATATGGCTCTTTTAAATACCCTTTTTCCAATTCCTATTGTATTAGTTCAGGCCCTCTTCATCTTTCACCTTTAGGATTGCAGTAGCATACTGACTGCTCTGCCTGGCTCCAGTCTCTCTCTCTTCCAGTCACCGCTATACTAAAAATCTTGAATGGTCCTCCATTTCCTACAGTATTAAGTCCCTTCAAAATTTGTCATTAAGTGAATTGACAAGACTTACGCCCGGTATTTCATCCCTTTCACTTCCAACCTCTAACCTTGTTGGGCAATTCCTCATTCTATAAAAGTACTTTCAAACCGCTGTGGTTCTCTTCATTCTATTTCTCGGGTTTCAAATGTTCCTCCTCTTTTTTCTCATTGTTTAAACCCCCAACTCACTTGTCACCTCCTCTGTGAAGCCTTACAGTTTATCCTATCAGAATTAGTTATTTCCTTTTCTGTATTATCAGACAGTATTTTGTTTGTACATTAAAACAGGAGCATATACATTGTCTTTTATTTTTTTCCATAGAACATCCTTTGCCTTCGACTCGATCCTGACTCATAGCAAACCTGTAGGACTGAGTAGAACTGCCCATAGGGTTTCCAAGGCTGTCATCTTTATGGAAACAGACTGCTACATCTTTCTCCTGCATAGTGACTGGTGGTTTTAAACCACTGACCTTTCGGTTAGCAGCTAAGTGCTTAACCACTGCACCACCAGGGCTCTTCCTTAAAACAAATAAACATGATTTGTTCCATGAGACTTTGGGAGATAGAAACCTCATCTTTAGAAGATACTCAATTCATATTTACTAAATGGAACTGAAGTGGTGAAAAAATTCCTCAGTGCGGTATAGGAGGAAGCACACCAAATTAAAAATTCAGGGGATTTTGGCTTTCAGTCTTGACCTGTCTATTTAAATGTGTAGTTTTGGGCAAATATTTCTATTTTTCTGTGGTAAAATTTGTTGTCTACAAGAAATTTTTATGGGTGTCACTCCCATGCTTAAAACCCTTAAATGGGCTCCCATTGGCTTACATAATAAAGTTCAAACTCCAAAGCCAAGCATTTGGGCCTTCCCCAGCCTGGTTTTAGTTCCTTTTCTAGCCTCAGTTCTCACTGATCCCCTGTAACAACCCAGAGCTCTAGTTGTACTGATCTCCACGTTACTCCTTAAACATATTGTGTCCATTTTCACCTTGGCTCCGGTATCACTCAGAATCCTGGCAAGAAACAGATGACACTCTCAGCAGAATAATGGAGGAGAATTTAATGGAGGAAGTAGTTACAGCAGAGTGGCCAGAATTAAGGAAAGCCAGAGAAAGTGAAGAACGTTTGGAGCTAGCAATAGCTGGGAATTATTACCACCCCTAAGCTTCAAGGAGCAGACTTCAGATCAGTCCATTCTGATTTGAACCCCTGCTGAGAATTTGCATTTCCACCCAAGATACACTGAATCAGAATCTACACTTTAACAAGATCTCCAGGTGATTCTTATGTATAATAAATTTTGAGAACCACTGCTGTAGTAGTGGTTCCCAGAATTGGTCCCTAACCAGCAGTATTAGCATTGCCTGGGAACTTGTTAGAAATGCACATTCTCAGCAGGGGTTCTAACCTGTCATGGAGCTAGGGAAGGGAGCAGTTACCTGAAGAGACTCATAGGTATTGGAGAGGGCTGCCTCGCAGTATCTGTGGACTTCAGTAGAGGAACATAACCACTATCAACCTGAAGATGGGAAGCAAAGGAATAAATACCTTGTCTGCTCTCCATTCTCCTGCCAATGCCTGTCATTGGCTGAACTCAGATAGAAGCCACAGTGAAGGGAGATTGTTGAACCAGTCCATAAATGCTAGCTAGCCTCTTAGGGTGCAGAGCAGTGTGAAGAATGGAGAGTGATGTGGAGGAGCAAATGGAGAAAATCCAGCACAGCTGCTTTATTCAAACTGTTCTTCCCACTTGAATTTAGTTCTTCTTATCTCAGATTAATGCAAGCAGCTAACACTTATGGAGAGCTTACCATGCTCTAGGCATTGTGATGCACAGATGGGGGAGGGACGGTAAGGAGGAGCTAGGGAATAAAGGAGAAAGGAAGCTGAAGAAGTTATCAGATCATGACCTCCAACTGGCCATGTAGTGTTTGCAGATGAACCTCTTATTTGCCATGCTGATGGGTTTGGACTTTATTGTAAAGGCCAATAAAGGAATTTAAACATGGAAATGACAAGATGAAATTTGAACTTTTGAAAGAAACTTTACAACTGTGTGGAGAATGGATTGAGTCTGGGCAAGACCAGAGGCAGGAGTCTGATGAGAGCCTAAATTAAAGTTGAAGAAATAGAAATATATAGAGCAGGATTTTCAAAATATTAAGGAACTAACACAATACAGGGGAAACTAACACAACCTGTACAAGGAAAGGTCATGGAAGCCCCATAGACACATCAAAACTCCCCGAGGGACTGAGTTGTTGGGCGGAGGGCTCTGGGGACCATGGTCTCGGGGAACATCTAGCTCAATTGGCATGACACTACTTATAAAGACAATACTCTACATTCTACTTTGGTGAGTTGTGTCTGGGGTCTTAAAAGCCTGTGAGCGGCCATCTAAGATACTCCACTGGTCTCATCCCTTTGGGAGCAAGGGAGAATGAAAAGAACAGGATACAAGGAAAAGATCAGTCCAAAGGACTAATTGTCCACAGCTACCAAGGCCTCCACCAGACTGAGTCCAGTATAGCTAGATGGTGCCCGGCTACCACTGCCGACTGCTCTGACCAGGATCACAACAGAGGATTCTGGACAGAGCTGGAGAACGATGCAGAGCATAATTCTAACTCACAAAAAAGAAAAAAAAAAAGACCAGATTTACTGGCCTAAAGGAGACTGGAGAAACCTCGAGAGTATGGCCTCCAGACACCCTTTTAGCTCAGTGGAGAAGTTACCTCCGAGGTTTACTGTTCAGCCTGGGAGTGGACAGCCCGGTAAAACCAAATGAGACTAACGAGGTACAGGAGTCCAGTGACAAGGGCCAGAAGGCAGAAGGGGAGAAGGAAGCTGATGATAGAGAACCCAAGGTTGTGTAAGGATATTGTTGATGTGTTGTGAGATTGTTAACCATTGTCATAGGGCAACATTTGTAGTAACTGTTAAATGAGAAACTATTTTATTCTGTAAGCCTTCATCTTAAGTGAGAATAACAGCACAATTGGAAGAGTGTAGTCAATGTCACTGAACTGTGCATGTAGAAATTTTTGAAACGGTGTATCTTTGATTATGTGTATTTTCATCAAAAAAAAAAAAAAAGTTGAGAATTTAGAGGGTTGACATGTTGTGGGGTTGTTAACCAATGTCATAAAACAACATGTGTACTACTGTTTCATGAGTAACTATTTGTTCTGTAAGCCTTCACCTGAAGTACAATAAAATATATAAAAAAAAAAAATATTAAGGAACTAGAGTTGATAGGATTGGGAACTAGATATGGAAGCTAAGGGAACAGATGAGGTCAAGAATGACCCTCAGTCAGTTTCTGACTTGCACACAGCATCTTTGGGCCTTGACATTAAGATACTCTTTCCTTCCTCAAAGAGATGTTAATCTAGTTGTAAAAACAGACATGTATATAAATAAATATAATTACCATAAGATATGTAGTTAATACAATATGCAAGAAGAATCCTAAAATACAGTATTTTTTAGTGCCTTAGGGCAGAAAAAAATAGAAGGGCCATGGATTGCTTCATAGAGGAGGGACTGTTAAAGAAAGTTTGGGTTTTCTATTTTTAACTCTTCATATTGAAATAATTTTAGACTCCAGAAAATTGCAGACATGATGCCTTTTTGCCCCTAAATACTTCAGTGTGCATTTCCTGGGGAAAAAAAAAAAGACATTCTTCTATGTAACCATAATAAAATTATCAAAATCAGGAAATTAACATTGCCACAATATTATTACCTAATCTTATTCAAATCACATTTTGCTAATTTTTCTAACACTGTTCTTTATAGCAAAAGAAAAAAAAAACATTCTTTTTTATGATTTGGGATCCAGTCCAGAGCCATGCATCCCATTTAGCTTTCATGTCTCTTTAGACTCCTTTAAGCTGGAACAGTTCCTCAGATGTTGCGTTTTGTTTCTTTCATGACATTAACATTTTTTAAGTTATTTGGTCAATTGCTTTGTAAAATGTCCCTCAAATTAGCATTTTCCAATGTTTCTTAAGAATTGTTGTTGTGTGCCATTGAGTAGATTCCTACTCAAGCCACCCTATAAGACGGAGTAGAACTGTCCCATAGGGTTTTTAGTCAGCTCATCGGAACACAACAACAGTCTTTACGCCAGGTCTTTTCTCCTTCAGAGCCACTGGTGGGTTCAAACCACCAATCTTTTTGTTAGCAACCAAGCACTTAACCATTGCTCCACTCTGGTTATATATTTTTGTCAGAAATACCTCATGTGTGATGTTGTGCCCTTCTTAGTGCGTCATATTAGAAGGTTAATAATATTAATTTGTCCCATTATTGGTGATGTTAATTTTGATCACTTGGTTAGAGTTCTGTCTGCCAGGTTTCTCTACTGTAAAAATAATGTTTTTGCTTTGTAATAATACGTATATTGTGGGGAGATAATTTCAGACTATATAAAGATCTTGTTTTTCTTGGGACTTTCACCTTCTAGTTTTAGCGTCCATTGATAATTTTTACCTCAATCAGTTATTACTATGATGTTTGCCATGTGGTGGTTTTCTGATTCTGTCATTTCTTCATTTGTTCGTTGACACTTTGCTAATAAGGAAGAGCTTTATTTAATCACTTCTTTATATTAGTATATACTTATGGATTCTTACTTCATTCAATGGATTGTAATCTGTTATCCTAATTTATTTTGATATTCAGATTGTCCCAGGTTTAGCCAAAAGGAACCCCTTCAAGCTGGCTCCAAGATCCTTTAGACGTGTCCCCATCATTATTTGAATACTTCCTTACCAAAAAGAATTGTGAAGGAAGAGTAGTAATTTGCCAAGAAAACAAAAGGTTAAGAGAAAAATTCTTTTAGGCAGGGAGAACATCATATGCTAAGGCAGGAAAATATGAAATAGTATGATATAATATGATATCTGCAATATTACCAGTTTTCCAAGTGGTAGAGTAAAGAGTGATAAGGCTGAAAACGTAAGCAAGGATGGACCTTATATACTTTTCTAAGGAATTCATCCTATGCATGATAATGAACCATTGATATAACAAACATTTTGTGGCAGCAATGCTCTGTTTTATAATCTTGATAACATAGAAATCCCAGAAGTACTTTCAGCCATGCTCTTTCATGACATTAACGTACTTCAGAAATGTTATGAGGCTCATTCTCTTGAATAAACAAATAGAAAAACTTATAAAACTATTAAACTGAAGACAATATAAGAAATTATTTTCGGATATACAAAGTGGGCCGAAGTTCCAGGCCTACAAACTCTACCATTGCCAATCTTTCAAGAGCATTTTGGGCCCAATTTTTCTTAATTTTAGAGGTTTCTTTGAAAGACAGAATGCTTTGTACATCTGAACCACAACATTCTTTTAATTACCAGAGACCCTAACTATTTAGCCTGAACACATTACTATCATCCTTGTTCTTTAAGTTTCCTAGGAAAGCTATTCATTGTGTTAAGTGGTTTGCTTTTCAGAAAGTTGCAGGAAGTAAAAATACAATGAATTTGAGCTACAGATACTATTGGAAATAGAGGCAATATTAGGGCAGAATAAATCTCTATTTTGAGATTTTTGGGATATCCAAAAAATGACTAATGATTTACACTTTAAGTAGTTTAAGGAATACATTTACTGGTTGTTTTGACAAATTAAGTATCCTCCTGCAGTTTTATGTTTAACCAAGAAAAACCTGCGTGAACATCTTGTTTCTAATGTAGTCTCTTCTATGATCTGAAAGCATCTTTTCTTCATTTGCTTTTAATTTTAAAAAATGGATTTTCAAGCCAAGGTGAAACATTGTATATTAAGAATTGGTGGGATGAACCCCAGAACTACAGCCCTAAAATAATCTTTAGACCTTAAATCAAAAATATCCCTGAATTATTAAAACCAAACAATAGTTTAGCTTAACTAGTAAAGGAAATCTGCCTTGAGCATTATGCTCTTTTAAGATCTACCCATATGGAATCAAATTGACAACAAAAACCTTGGGGGCAATGAGTTTCTGTTAATGGGGTAGGAAAACTCAGAAAAGGAGGGTGAGAATGGTTGTACAACTAGAAGAATGTAATCAGTGTCACTGAAATATACATGTAGAAACTTGAATTGGTGTATGTTTTTGCTGTGTATATTCTCAAGAACACCAAAAATAAAAAAATATATTATTAGGAAAAAAAAGAATTAGCAGGTTAAAAAGGATGCATTTGAACTAGGAAAAAATAGTATCCCTGGGATAAACAGCTCCGTTTCCAAAGATGGCCATGCCACAAGAGAAAGGTTACTGCTATATAACAGAGATCCTTATTGTTACCCTTAGCTCACTCAGTATAAAGGTAGCCATTAAAGGTAGCCATTGAAGGCCTTGTAAATCATAGACGTGGCCATTAGTATTTAAACATGTCATTGATGATGGTAATCCTGAGTGAACTCCTACTCTTTTTGCACTGAGTCCTTATATAGAGTCTCTTTAGTGATTTATTAGTGCTGCATGAAAGAAAGGAAATCTCAATAACATTTTGAGTACTTTCCCTGCAAAGATTTTAAACTAAAATATTGTCAACCTATACATATATATATACGTATATATATATGTATATAACCAATATTTGGATTTATGAACCAGAAAATATAAAAGAGACAAGTTAAATCTTACTTATGGAAGTCTAGGCTCGTTAGATAAATCCTAGGTCATTAATCTCTGGCTACTTTAGAATTGCTTTAATCTTAGAAATCTACTTCAGAAAATTAAATTCATTGAAGATAAATGCTGTCAATTTGTTATTGTTATTGGCTGTCAAATCAGTTCTACTCGCGACGACCCCGTGCGTTACAGAGTGGAACTGTTCCATAGGTTTTTCTTGGCTGAAATGTTAACAGAATCAGATTGCCAGGCCTTTCCTTCCACAGTACCACTGGCTGGGTTCGAACTGCCAACCTTTAGGTTAGCAGTTGAGCGCAAACCATTCTTGCCACCTAGAGATCTTACTGTCTATTTAGATGTTACAATAATTCAACCTGTTAACTGTTTGCTCTGTTCAGACAGCTACTAGTGGGAAGGATGTGTAGACTCCCCGCAACTGTCACCCCCATATAAAGGTCCCATATCCTAAACACTTTGTAATTTATTTTTACCAAATTAGCTAACCTACCTATAAATTATTAATAACAAACGTACATCAGGTAATTTTACTATTGTAAATTAAATATTCCCCTGAATACTATCATTTTCTCCGTAGGATATGTGTTTTTTGTTAGTCGTTGGTTTGGTAGTGTGAATAAGTTAAGCAGTTCCCTCACAGATCCTCTTGGTGACCATTGGTATTCATTTGCAAGAAAGCTATCAGAATGTATTTCTAGCCATGAAATAGTTTTTACTTTATGGGAAACTATTTTCTTTATCCAAAGAACAAACTTCTTTTTAGTATAACCTTCTTAACCTTTTTTAAAAAATTGTTCTTTCCTTCCTTTTCTGCTCCTACCTAAATAGATTTTATGGACCACCCAATGAAAACTGGCTGCTAGGCTATAACTCACCTAGCCTTCACAACAAAATGGATGCTTTTTTTCTTCTTAATTTTTTTTCTCTTGTATCAGACTTCTCTGCTAGGCTCAAAATCAAGAAAAGGGATAGTGTGGTAGGGAGAATATTTCTTGATTCTTTTTCCAGCCTGATTGAGTTCTCTAATAGCCCAGGGCACTAATGTGCTTTGGGGGTTGTAACTTACAAAATAAGAGAAGTCAGAGATAAATATTTGTGTGCATATGTCTGTCTCTCCGCATTGCACAAGCAGGCAGGCTGTGCTCAAACTTCCAGGCAGCCATAAGACTGCTAGGAATGAGACACATACACCCACTGGCATCAGCCATTCTATGGGTGCTGCATTCGTCTGTGATCAAGCTAAACACGCAAGACACTTACACAGTGTTGGCAAAGTGAAAACCATTATTATTTATAGAAAGCAAATGGTGAACAGTAACAACGGATTCTCAAAAGAAGAGCCGCTTATCCTTCCCCAAATTACCCATGTCCGTCTTATCTCCCTAGTCAGGCACGCTGTGGTTCAGGTCAGATGTCAGATGCTTTCTTCAAGTCACCACTGCCTCTGGCTACCACCACACTGTGCTGCTTAGGGGGCCTGCACAGCTCCCAAGGCTTCTGCTCTGCCACTGGGCCTTGCTGACCTCTGGTTCCCTTGCTTTGCCTCTGGGCCCTTCGAAGCCTCTCTGCAGGCTCCTGCCTCGCTGCCTGGGCCTGCGGGGCTCTCTTGCTGCCATGCTGCCTGGGCCCCCACTGCCCAGGGGAGGAGGCGTGCAACCCCTGCATGGTGTATGCTCAGGCCTCTCTTGCCCTGCACAAGCAAACGTTACAGCTCTTTTAGCTCCACTGACAAGCCTCCTGCCCAGAGGCATCCAGGTCCACCTTGCTGTAGGAAGACGCCTGCACAGGATCCTTTGAGGTAACCCCTACACAGGGCACACTCAGGCCTCTGCCCTGCATGGGCAAGTGTTACAACTCCTTTAGCTCCACCAGGAAGCCTCCTGCCTGAAGGTGCTCAGCTCTTACTCCATGGGCCAGAAAGCCCACCACAGCCATCTCTCACGATCCTGTGCCGTCTTCAGCATTTACTCTTCCTGCTGGATCTAGGAGCTTCTCAACAAAGGGACCCTGGGTCCAAAGGACACTCTGCTCCAGATGCTTCTTGATGTTAGTGAGGTTCACCAAAGCCTCTGTGGGATTGGCCCTTATATTCAATTTAAAGGCATGGCCCTCCCCGCAGGACCACGAACTGACCAATACCCTCAGTAGACCACAATTCACTTAATTTGCGTAGTCCCTGCCAGTCATTTTGTGGAAGTTACAAGACCATAGCTAGAAGGGCTATATAAAAGGAATTAATTGCACTGCACTATTTTTAAGTTTTCTGAAGCTTTCATTTTGAAGCTCCTTGTAAATCATTTGGTGTCAACATCAGATGATATTTCAAATTGTGTTTCTTTAAAAAAAACTGAAACATCACTATTTGTTTACCAAATTTATTTGAAAATGTATGCCTTCGTAAAATGAGCTGCCCCTAGCTAGTTCTTGGGAAACCTCTGTAAGAGAGCCTGAGCTGTACGTGTGAGTGTTGTGTGTCCTCAGCCTGTGCCTACAACTGCTGGTGCCTCTTTGTGTATGTCCCTGGTATTGAGCCTGGAGCATTGTTTGTCCACTTTTGATTTGAAAATGGGGGCATTGGATCACCAAGATCAATGGTTCTCAAAGTTATTTTAACTACAAACTTCTGTTAAATTTTGTATGGACACGTAGTCATCCTTCATTTGGTGAAGGATACAACAGAACTAGGTGTGTTAATGTTATTTAGTAATTCCTTTTACTTATAAAGAGTGACTGTTATTTATTTCATTAATTTCGTTCCTGTGTGGAGAAGGTAAGTTACAAATAGTTTTTTCTCATATTTGCAGGACAAAGTTAGCCCTTTTTTAATGGTGAAGTAGCTTACTATTCCTTCTGTGTGATTTGGAGTGGGTCATGAATGAGAAGAAGCCTTTTGGCACATACGTGCTTGTTAAATATTTGCTGAAAACAAACACTCACACTCACACACACACACAGACACACATACACACACACCCCTACCTGCTAATGTGCCCGAGAATGAAAATATTCCTCCTTTGAGACTTCCTTTCGGCTAGTTTATTATGTATCCAGAAGGTCTCTGTATTAACATGCAAAGTGTTTAGCCAGGGAGCAGTATTAACCCACAGCAGCAAAGCTTGGGTTGTTTATCCAGTGAGGCAGTGACTTGTGACGCAGATTCTGCAAATATTGAAGGGCTTACTTAAGCAAAAGAGCAAAGCAGGAAGCACCACTTTGCTTTTCCCTTCCCAGCTTTGGATTTATTGAGTACTTACTATAAGGAAGACACTGTTCTAAAAGTGGCAAAAGATACAAAGATTAATAAGATATAGACCCTACCCTCAAGGACTTTAGAGTCTACTCCCAGAGGTAAGGGAAATATTTAAATGTCTGTAACACAAGGTTGAGAGTTGTAAGTGCCGTACAGAAATATAAACAAGATAAAAAATTATTTCAGAGATAGGAGAGATTTTTCCAGGCTTATACATATCCACACTGCAATTTCCAGACCAAAAAAAAGAGAGAGAGAAAGAATTACCAGTTTCTACAGTTAGAAAACCATTAGGTAGTTTCCTTCCCTCTTGCTCTTCTTATTAAGGAGCCCTGGTGCTGCAGTGCTTAAAGCGCTCAGCAGCTAATCAAAAGGTCAACAGTTCAAACCCTCCAGCCACTCTATGGGTGAAAGATGTGGCAGTCTGCTTCCGTAAAGATTTACAGCCTTGGAAACCCTGTGGGGTCTCTATGAGTCGAAATCAACTCAACGGCAGTGGGTTTGGTTTTGGTTTTGCTGTTATTATTTACTTATTTGCATGCCTTTCCTTTCTGCTGAGCTATAATCTTTTCATAGCAGAGTATATCTTACTCTGTGTATCCTCAGTTTCTAGCTGTGCCTGGTTTATAAGATGTACTCAATAAATATTTGTTGAAGAGTGTATGTATCTCTGGAATGTGTTTTATGGTACCTGAATGACTAGGCCAGGGCCTCAGTGAAGCAGTTACATTTCAATTGTCAATGAGTGATAAATTACAAATAATCCTGTTTTTAAGTGTTTACCTACAATTTTGGCTAGAAAATGTTATTCAAATTTATCATTGAATGATCTCTAAGATCTTTCAAGCTTTGAAAATTTTGTGATTTTACAATTGCTCATGGGGAGAAGTATATTAAAAGTATGATCATCTTTCTATATCTTTTTCTTTGTGTGCTTATGACAGTGTCATTCATTTTAGGATGGTTGGGATTAGAGATAAAATTAGGAGTCAGTGTATGGGTGATATTTAATGCTGTGGGTCTATTTTAGGTCACGTAGGGAGTTGAGTAGATAAATAATAATCTTCTTACATAACCTTTTTTTTAGAAGAAGAAACTTCTCATGAAATCCTAAAGAAATTCAAGTTTGGGGTTCTTCATTTTATTAAAAAGCTCAGTAAGTGTTCAAAATTTAGTGTACTGGTTAAAAATACGGACTCTGAAGCCAGACTACCTAGGTTTGAATCCTAGTCCTTTTATTACTAGTAGTGTGATTTAGGCCAAGATATATAATCTCTCTAAACCTATATTTCCTTATCTGTAAATAAAGATGATAATGGTGCTTCCCGGTAAGGTGGTTGTGAGGATTAACAAATTAATTTAGAACAGGTCCTGACATATAGAAAGCACTCAAAAGAGGATTAACCAATATCATTATTAAATTTCAGCAAGTTTGGACATATGACATAACATTGCTAACTTGATAACATTCCACCAGAGCAAGCTATATTTTGGAAGCAGGAGAAATAATTTCTCACCTTTCGATCTTCATTTGAGGACATTTGAAATTGGGAGTTACTGATATTTATAAGTGATTCCCACTTTTGATCAGTGTTTCAGCATCATATTCTCTCAATTCTGTTCCTGTTTAGGTCACAGTGCTGTTGATATCACCAAGGTGGCTAGAAGACACCGCATGTCTCCATTTCCTCTGACGTCTATGGACAAAGCCTTCATCACAGTCCTGGAGATGACTCCGGTGCTTGGGACAGAAATCATCAACTACAGAGGTACTATTACATTTGCCCGTTGCCCTT
Organism: Dugong dugon; assembly: GCA_030035585.1. NCBI lineage: Eukaryota > Metazoa > Chordata > Mammalia > Sirenia > Dugongidae > Dugong > Dugong dugon. The sequence continues at coordinate 74,737,836 of CM057472.1, forward strand.
TCTTTTCTTCATTTTTTTTCAAGTAACATACAAAATTAACACAGTTTTCCTGAAATAGAAAAGTTATTAATCATCATCACAATTGTTACTATCATACTTTATGTTTTTTATTTCTACTCAACTCTAAGGTCAGTCTTAAAGGTAAACAGAGTAAAGCACCCATTGTTGTTAGCTACTTTCAAGTCAGCCCCCAACTCATGATGACCCTGTGCACAATGGAATTAAACACTCTGTGGTCCTGCCCCATCCCATGGTCAGTTGCGGATTGGACCACTGCGATCCATAGGGTTTTCATTGGCTGATTTTCGGAAGTAGGTTGCCAGCCCTTTCTTCCTAGTCTCTCTTAGTTTAGTAACTCCACTGAAATTTGTTCAGCATCATAGCAACACACAAGCCTCCACTGACAAACAGGTGGTAGATGCATGAGATGTATTGGCTGGGAATTGATCTTGGGTCTCCGGCATGGAAGGCAAGAATTCTGCAACTCAACCACCAGTGCCTCAAAGCACCCAGAAAACCTTCTTTTCTTAAAAAATGGGAAAATATCAACTGTGTTGCTTCTGCCCATCAAAATACCAATACTCTGTAATCCCTGGGTGGTGCAAACAGTTAACTTACTTAGCTGCTGATCAAAAAGTCAGTGGTTCGAGTCCAGCCAGAGATCCCTTGGAAGAAAGGCCTAGCAATCTACTTCAGAAAAATCAGCCATTGAAAATCCTATGGAGCACAGTTGTTTTCTGACACACATGGTGTCACCATGAGCTAGAATCTACTCAGTGGCAACTGGTTAAAGGAAAGAAAGGGCTGTAAGCACTAAGTGAAGAATATAGTTAACCCTGAGTCTATCTAATGTCTTTTCTGTCAGAAATGGGAGATCACTAATGTATCTTGTAATCCTGTTTTCCTGTTGTGGAAACCATGTATGTAAAATGTAAAAAATAATTTGTCCACAGAATTACTAAGCCACCAGTCTGATCTCGCTTTTACTGTTTTATCTGTCTTCCCATTTTCTGCTCTTAGTGCATTGAGAGCAGCTTGTTCAAGACAACAGAAAGGTAGTCTTCCCCAGTGTTTTCAGTGTTTAATCAACAACTTCCATTTCTAAAAATTCAGCATAGAAGTTATTTTCATTCATTCTGAATAAAATACAGCTTTTTAGTTGTTTCCTTATGTTATTAAAACAACATAAAAAGATTGATTTTTTTAGATAAAGGCTATCATTCGCAGAATGATAAAATATTCAAACTGGAATGTGCATTAGAGAGCATCTATACAAACAGCCTAATTTTTCAGTAAAGAAACTCAGGCCCAGGTAGAACAGCCAAGAAGGAATAGGATTAAGGTCTCAAGACTTCCATTCTTCTTTTTAACTATATGACGGTGCTCTTCTTCTAGTATTAAATTTAAAAAAAAAAAAAAAAATCAAATGATATTAACTTAAATTGAAAAATCCTCAACTAGAGGAATATTAGATGCCAGATTCTAATCTCATTGGTCCCTAATCCTACTTAGACAAAAATTGTCTTTATACAGTTGCACTTATCCTACATCTTTTACTTTCATTCTTTTAGATATGTATATCATTAGGCTTAAACCTTTTCTTTTGATATTGTTTTACTCCTCATTAAAGAAAATAGAGATTAGAAAACTCACTAGAGTAGAAAATTAATCTATACAATTCCAGAAACCAATTTTATTGAAAAAAGTTTATTTCTATTATTAAACGCAGAATATTCAGATAATTATTGCTATCATTTGACACCAAGGCAATTTCAGAAAATATGAATGTAAAACTTAAGTTGGGAAAAAATTTAATAATGCTTTACCTATTACAAAAATTAACTATTCCTGGCCTCTTGTAATCTCAGGGACGTTTCCCTTAACATCAGTTTTTAGAAAAATCTAACTCTGTATGCCACATCACATTTACACTGAAGCCCCAGTCCTTTTAAGGGAAAAAAAAGTTGAAAATGGCCATTCCTACTTTTCTTTTAGAAAAAAATGCTATCAGACAGGTTCTTTTTTCCCTTCATGTGCTTGTTTCCCCTTCATTTATAAATTAAATCAGTTCTTACTCATAAGTAAGCAAACTCTTCATGCATGTTCTGTGTCAAGTAGTTCCACCCATGATGATGAAAAATAATAATGAGCTTTGTATTCAACTTTCGAGTTGAATCAAACTCAATTTTTTAATGCAAAAGAGGATTATAATTAGACCTATGAGGCACTTTAGTTAGGTGTGTAGAAAACATCACCATGTATAAAAACATAGTCCAGTGTATTCAACAAATATTTATTAGATATCTACCAAATATCAGGTACTATGTTAAATTCTGGAAATACAAAGATAAATAAAATAAAACTCCTGCCCCATGGAATTCACAGTCTACTGCAGGAGAGAGATGGGTAAACATGTGGTGCTTGTCTCTTTTATTGGCTCCTTTGCAGGCTTGCCTTCCATTATTAGTTCCTTGAATATAGACTGTAGAGTTTTAGTCTTTGGCCCTTTTCACATCTTGCACATTCACTTCAGATGACCTCATGCATGCCAATGGTTTAAGATATCACCTATAAAATTATTTCTAAATCTATATCTCTGCTCAGACCTTGTTTAGTTCCAACACATATACCAACTGTATTACATACCTCCTACTAGTAAGTTTAAAATAACCAATACTAAATCTATTTTCTTTATCTCTATAATACTTGTTTCCTTTATATCCTCTTGACCCCATCCCCTGTTCTCCATCCCCACTGCTGTTGTATTATTTTAGGTCCATATTACTAACTTTCTGGATTATTGCAACAGTCTCCCTGCCCCAGTTAGGATCTTCCCAATCCATTCCCCAATTTGATGGCAAAATAATCTGTTTACATGGAAAATTTGTTGTTAGCATTTCCACACATACAGCTCTTCAGTAGTCCTCCTCATAATGTCAAGATAATACCCAAACTCCTTGACAAGTCGTATAAGGCCCTTTAATTTCTTCCTACATTTTTCAGTTTCTTCCCTTACCTCCTTGTCATCGAAACCAAATCCAAACCATGCTGTCGGGTAGATTCCAACTCATAGCGACCCTATAGGACAGGGTAGAACTGCCCCACAGGGTTTCCAAGGAGTGGCTGGTGGATTCAAACTGCCAACCTTTTGGTTAGCGGCCATAGCTCTTAACCACTGTGCCACCAGGGTTTCCTTCTTCTTGTCAGCTCTTGCTTTTTCCTAAACCTGCCATGCTCTCTCTTACCTCTTGGTGTCATTTATCTCCAAGCCTTTGCCTACGTCATCTTTTGCTTGGAACAACTTTATCCTACTTTTTTGCCTGGCCAACTACTATGTATTCTTTAAGATCAGACTTACGAAGGCTCTCCTTTATGAAAAGTGTTTGGAAGTCCACCTCCTCCTTTTCTTACCTGGGTTAAGTACTCTTCCTCCATGTTCCCATAGTATCTTGTTCATATCTTTTATGAGAGAACTGACTGACATATTTGTTCACTGTCTGTCATTATGACCTAATAAATGCTGTAAGTGTGAAGCACTGTGAACTGAATTGTCATAAATCAAGAACAACCTGTAAAAATTCTCTTATTGGTGAAAAAGGATTCTCCCCAGTAAAAAAGGATGAGAAACTCATTCTCAATGAACTTTAAAATGTTATCTTTACTAAGGATATTTTCATTTTAATGAGAAAGCCTTCACAGTTCATTTTGGTTTCAGCTAGATGCACCTCTTACTATTTAATTTCATCCATCAATCACTGAATAAGAAAATTATTTTGGGGGAGCTGAATGGCCTTCACAGTTCTCCGAAATCCCAAATATTTTGCTTATGTGAATATTCTAATGACTACAATTACAGAAGCACCTAGAGAAAAGCCCATGTTTTGTATGAGAGGTCGTGAACCAATTGAATCTATGAACCAGTGTGGGACTGCACCATCTCTAAGATGACTTTTTGTCTGTCCAAGAAGGTTCAACAATGATCCCTGAAAACTAGGGATAAATCATTAACAGAAATGCTGGAGGTGATTGCGCTGAAGGTTATGTCTATGACATTATGAAGGAATTGTGGAGCATAGTACATTAAATACTTAAAATGTTATAGTAGGAGGATAACTTGGATATCAAGTGGTCTCTCTTATTTTAAAGATGAGAAAACTGAGGACCAAAGAGGTATGATAATGTTCTTAAAATTAGACAGATGGTTATGATTAAAAGCGACTAGGACCCAGGTCTGTTGACTCACTGTCTGGTGTTCTTTCCACTATACCACACAGCATCTCAAATTAATATGAAAATTATTTTTCCAAAGCAAGTGCCTAGATGTGCTTGCATATAGAAAGTGTTTTTTTGTTTGTTTTCTGTTTTTTAATCTGCTTTGGCTATAAATGAATTTTCTATTGTCTCTGGTCCGTTCTTTAATGTATCTATGTTCAGCTCCTATCTGCAAGCAAGGCCTTTAAGGAGCAAGAAGTGTTCCACTAATTATAAATAGCCTTCCTTTGGTTTCTTGGGCGAGGCATACCTAGCATAACAATGGATGATAACATTAGTGAGACTATCATTTAGGATTCATCTTCTTGTAAAATGCATGACATAAATAAATTACAGCCTCACACTTCATATGATACTGTAGCCACTTCAAGGTAGATTAAAATATTCTAGCACTATTCCGTGCAATTCCCAATTCTCTTAGTTAACAATGAAAAAAATCATGAGCTTTTAATAGAAAGAATTCTGCTTTCTTTGGAGCTTTATTTTAGATCATGAGCTCCAAACTTTCTTATTTAGAATTACATGGCCAAAGATTTCAGCATCTCTGACCTGAGTTCTTTGTTTTTGCGCAAAAGGTTTCAGCAATTCTAGTAAAGGAAACTTTAAGCTTTGCTGTTGGCACTTAGTTTGAAGCAATGAAATTTCTCTTTTAGAAGCCTGACCACTGCCAATGACCGCCTTGACAGGTAACACAACAGAGAGTCCCTGACAGAGCAGGAGAAAAGTGAGGTGCAGAACTCAAATTCTAGTAAAAAGACCAGACTTAATGGTTTGATTGAGACTGGAGGGACCCTGAAAGACATGGCCCCCGGGCTCTCTGTTAGCCCAAAACTAAAACCATTCCCGAGGCCAACTCTTCAGACAAAGATTAGACTGGACTATGGGACATAAAATGATACTCGTGAAGAGTGTGCTTCTTAGCTCAAGCAGATACCTAAGACTAAACGGGCAACTCCTGTCCAGAGGCGTGATGAGAAGGCAGAGACGGTTAGGAGCTGGTTGAATGGACACGGGAAATCAGGGGTGGAAAGGAGGAGTGTGCTGTCACAGTACAGGGAGAGCAACTAGGGTCACATAACGACGTGTGTATAAACTTTTGTATGAGAAACTAGCTTGAATTGTAAACTTTCACTTAAAGCACGATTAAAAAAAAAAAAAAAGAATCCTGACCACCACACAGAGGCCTGGTTCCTGTCTCTAACTTATAGTATTTAGCTGCTGAAGATAGGCAGGTATCTTAAACAGAGATCCCCTGCCCTCTAGAAGAAATTCAGAAGCTTCTAATTTCAAGTAGCAAGTCCTCACCAAGGTGATTCAAGTGTCACGCTCGGAGTTCTTTAACTCCTCCTGATTGTTCAGGGGCTGGCAGGGAATAAGAAAAAAGGAAGTAAGGTATACCTGGAAGAGCTTTGCCATCAGACAGACTGTCTGCCTTGCTCTGTCTACCTCTTACTAGCTGAGAGACCTTGTGCAAGCTATATAAACTTTCTGGGTCTCATTTAAGACTTTTGCTATGATATGATGGGGTGAATATGTTTTACATGTGGCAAGGATATGAATTTTGGGGGGCCAAAAGGTAGAATGTCATGGATTGAATTGTGTCCCCCCAGAATATGTGTCAACTTGGCTAGACCGTGATTCCTAGTATTGTGTGATTGTCCACCATTTTGTTATCTGATGTGATTTACCTATGTGTTGTAAACCCTACCTCTATGATGTTAATGAGGTGGGATTAGCGGCAGTTTTGTTAAGGAGGCAGGACTCCATGTATAAGATTAGGTTGTGTCTTAAGCTATTCTCTCTTGAGATATAAAAGAGAGAAGCGAGCAGAGAGACATGGGGACCTACCAGCAAGAAACAAGAGCTTGGAGAATAGCATGCCCTTTTGTTGCTGGGAATTCTGAGTTCTGCTCAGGAGACTCCATCCAGGGCCAAAATGACAGAAACTGAGTTGGGGGAAACGAAAGGCAACTTTATTGGTTGGCCAAGCAAGGAGACAGTCAGGGCTGTGTGCCATCCAAGACTGCCTCCCCGCTGGTTCTCAGGGGAGAGGTTTTATGGGGTTAAGGGCAAGAAGTGGGCACTCATCTCTGTTTTGCAGGCTGGGGCTCTATAAGTGTTGATTTAAACGGCCAGGTCAGTTTTTATTCTCTGCACAGGTGCATTGGATGGGGAAGGTGGTTTAGTGCTGGTTGAACTTCTTGCTCTCTAATTGGGTCCATGCTGCCTTTTTTTTTTTTTTTTTTTTTTTTTTTTTGAGGAAGTCTCCGTCTTTTTCCAGATCAGGCAGGTCACCTTAGGTATTAAGATGGTGTCAGGAACTCATTCCAGCTGGTTTCTTTTGTCACCTAGTTCAAGGAAGTCTCTGCAAAGAAAACAACTTTAGGAAGTAGTTAGGGCACAGACAGAGTAGGAACTATCTTGTGAGCCCTGTCTTACTTTGGACCTGGGGTCCCTGTGCTGAAAAGCCCCTCAGCCAGGGAAGATTGATGACAAGGACCTTCCCTCAGAGCTGACAGAGAAAGAAAGCTTTCCCCTGGAGCTGGCACCATGAATTCAGATTTCTAGCCTCCTAGACTGTGAGAGAATAAATTTCTCTTTGTTCAAGCCATCCCCTTGTGGTATTTCTGTTATAGCAGCACTAGATAACTAAGACAGAATTTGTAAATAGTATCTGCCCAATAGAGTTATTGTGACATACTATTAAAGGAGATAATATATGTAAATTATCTAACTTTCACTAAACTGCTGTATTTGGAATTTTGTAGGTACCCTTTCCTCCCTTCCCCATATGGGATTCTAAGATCATAGCCCTGGAATAAGCACTTATAAATTACAAAGAGTCAAAGCTAGAATAACTTAGTTCAGTTTTGTTGGCCAACATACCAATCTCTGGATAACATATGCGTTTTAAAGTAATCTAATTTATATTTTAAACCCACCGAGGTCATTTAGGCACGTGCTCCCTGTCTAGTTAGAAAATATAATTAAATAGCAGTTTTCATTGTTTTTATGCCTACCTCTGGTTAATCTTTAGGTATAAAGATATATAGCAGAGACTTGAGATAGTTATTCAGATATATATATGTAGTTATTCAGATGTATTATATATTTTTATTTTATTTTATTTTTTTGTTATCCAAATCACTACCTCCAGTTTCTACCTCCAGACTAGTAAGGTCTTCAGCTGGAATAACCTTATCTACTTGCAGATATCTCCTGGATTATTGGTCTGTGCTAGCATTTGCTGTAAATCTTTCCATAAATGTGGCCCCTTGAACTCATTCATAATTCCCTTTGGGTATCCTCCTCTCTTTAGACTCTTTAGTCGATGAACTTCATTATACCACTAAAATATGGACATTTCATTACATATATTCTTCTACTTCTACAATTTATTACATCATTACCTTTATACTTCTCCCTGAATTCTTCAAATATAATATAAACATCTCATTAAATCCGTCTCTCTCTAGACTTGTGATTTGTGTGTGTATGTATCATCACAGCCTCTAGGTATGAGGGACAGCACAATTACCTAAAGGTTATATTACCAGTCTGTTGTCTATATATGTGCTTTCAGGTGCTTTGTTTCCTCCCAGATGGTGGTACCAGATACGTCCTTTTACCCCTTGTGTGAGTGGGTTATTTTTGTAGTTATAAAATCAAGTAAAATTAACTCATTTTATCCCTATGTCATAACTTGGTAGACTAATCTTCCTGTGTTGTGACACTTCCTTCTATGCATGGCATTATATGTTTCCATATGTATCTTCTTTTTAAAAAATAAAGAATATTATAAATGCTGTAAGCAATTTTGATAGAAAATAATCCATATTTAATCAAAAAAGTAAGGAGGATTAATTTTTCAGTAAGATTACTTTAAGTCAGTTTACATAACTTTTATTAAATATACCTAGCTGTTAAAACAAAGTGTAATCTTTATGATTCTTAGTTTTTCATTCTTTTTGGGTACTTCACTATGTTTTTACATTTTAAATATGCATGCCTTATTTGATATGGAGCCCTGGTGGCACACTGGTTAAGAACTCGGCTGCTGACCAACAGGTCAGCAGTTCGAATCCACCATCCGCTTCTTGGAAACCCTATGAGGTAGTTCTACTCTGTCCTATAGGGTATTTGGTATAGTTTATTTAGTAAATTTTTTTATTCATATCCATTTTGAAATGCCATAGTCTATAGTAATAACATTAGGTTAGGATTCAGAATGAAAGCAATGTAAAAAATGTTTAAGTTAAAATGGAAAGAAAATAGCAATGTCTAATTCCTGCAATGATTTCTAGCATTATATTTGTAGAATTATGAAGATACATATAAATAACCAAGATTTCCAAGCCATAGGGGAAAAAATTAGTGTAAATAGACAAGTGGCAGTAAATGATTTGCCAGTATCTGCAAGAGAATTAGCAGGAATGAAAACTTGGCAATAGCTTTTTAAGTCTGAATGGATTAGCTTTCCCATTGGAGCATCAGTGCTACAGTAGTTACCTTTTTGACTGTTTTCTCAAGTAGACTTTGCACCTCTTGGCAGGCCGTTAGTTCACCCCAAGCAACAGGGGTTATGTGTCATGGAAATCCAAATATTCTTTCATTTAATTGTGAAACAAAAATATAAGAAGGAAATCAGAGACACAAGAATTGTAATTGTAATCAAAACCCCTCTTTGTAATGTGTCTGAATATGTAGAAGACTGGAATCGATTTATAATAATTTTTAAAACTTTATCTCAGTTTCTTCAAAAACAATTTCATGAAAATGGCTAAAAATTTGTTTTCTATTTCCGTTAACTCCTTTTCTGCAGAATCCCAATTTACTTGATCAACTTGCTAAAAAAATATATCAACTATTAACATCTTATCTTGTCATTTGGAAATAACACTGACGGATTCTGTGGTTCTTTTGCAGTCCCTGTGACTGTAATCTCTTATTAATTTCTCTACTTGGATTTTAACAATATGGACATAGTCCACAGTATTTATTCAAAGTCAGTAACATAGCTGGTATATTTTGTATGTAATTTTTCTTGGATACTGTCAGGGGGCTTTGTTTTGTCATACTTTTTTTTTTCCTTTTTATAAAATATTTATGACATATTAATCTTATTTTCTATTTTTTTCTTAATAGCCACAATACTATCCTAAATATAAGAACAATCAATGCTGGAAAAGTTAGGAATTATTTTTAGAATAGTAGGATATATAGCTCAAAATTTATTGACGTTATACTAAGGAAAAAAAATTTTTCCTGCACAGCATATGACAACTTATACAACAGTGATTGAGAAACTACGTATAAAGAAGAGTTTAAAGTGTTCAAATTATAGAAAGAACATTTTGTTTGTTTGTACCAAATCTTAACCAACAAATTCACTTGTTGGTATAAGTGCTACCCATTTGCCAATGGCAGCCTACTTATCTGACCTGGATGTGAAAAGGTTTCCATCAAGTACAGAAAGGAAGAAGCACTTGCTCACAACTGAAACATTTTCAGTGACCCCAAAACATTTTAGATATTTTTTAAAACTAATATTTCCACCCAAAAATACATCTTTCACTTTAATTAATGTAAAAACAGCATGGGGAAGGTGTCTGATCTCCTCCAACCCCACAAAGAGGAAAGAGAACCAAGGTAACAACACAAGGCTGACTCCCATGAGGTGAAGGCCAGACAAGCCTCCTCTCTCTGCCATCTTTACTAATTCTGACACCAACCATCCCTCCCCCAGCGCTTTCTACTGGGTTTGATAATTCATTGCAGTGGCCACACAGAACTCAAAGACCATACTCATGATTGTGGGGTTTATTAGGAAAGTAACAGTTACAATTCAGGTTCAGGAACACTCAGGATACAGTTCTTTCAACAGGACAGCCTCTCCCCAGCTGTGCTTACAGGCAGGCCTCTCCCTGGCCCTAGGCCTCTGCCCAAAGGCACTCAGCTTTCTCTCCCCATGGGCAGGAAAGTCTCCTGCTGCTGGGTCTGTGCTGCTGGGTCTCTCCTGTTGGTCTTTCCTTCCTTGGTGGTGGTGGACTCCTCGTCTCTGCTCTGGAATTGGCTCTCTTTCAAGGCAAAACTGACCAATCCCCTTTATGGGCCACAATTACCCTATCACACAATCACTTGGGTGGGAGTTACAAGACCATGACTAGAAAGGCCACACACAAAAGTAATTAATTGCACTGCAATTAAGTTAAATGCTTTTTACAGTCATGGTTATTTTTAAACTTTAATATTTTATACATAGAAATGAATATATGTAACATAGATGTAAGTTAAGGTACCCCACTATCCAACCTAAGAACTAATTCATTACCCATTCCCTTGTATCTTTTTATATTGCTAAATCATGACTTAATCATTTCTGGTAATCAGAACATTTGTATTTGTTCCAAATTCTGTAACCTTGAGCAAAGTTTTTTTTTATTTTATGACATAAGATCTGCAGTGCTTTCCCTTACTCATCACACTAGCACATAATGAGCATCCTTAGATGGATAAAAACAAATGCATAACACTTTGAACAAGCTATGTATTTTATAAGCATAAAGATTTTATTGTACTATTTCATAAACGTGACTTCTGGAGTAACTAAAGATTAATTGTACTGGCTTTTACCAAAGGAGATCTTTCACCTTGAATTATTTAATCCTTCTAACTTGAAGCCTACAAAACATAAGTGAGGTCCATAATATGCTAAAATTTGGTCTAGTTAATCTTTCAAATTTATGTTGAAGATATGGGGAATAAATTATACTGAGATTTGCCTGAGGGCACCGACCATGTTAAATGTTTATTTTAGTGTCTGTAAAAATAATCATGAAGTTTTCTATGTTATACTTCATTTTAAAAGTTTTTTAAAATGGTGGATTCCAACTGCCTTCCTTTTCATTAGCAGCCAAATTCTTAACCACTACACCACCAGGGTTTCCTTAAAATGATGTAGCCACCCAAATCTATGTATACTTCACTTTTCTTAGCAATCCTCTCAGTCCTTGGCATTACCTAATATTGTTCCTACCAGTTGTCATTTGGCCAAAGTAAGCGTATGTATCAAGTCTGCCATCTCAACTATCTTGGTGAACACATGGATAGCTGTGTTAGGTGAAAAACCCTCTCATACAGATAAGGTGTGGTGGTAGCTTTTAAATGTGGCTGTGTCAGTGCTGTCACAGTGGACATAAGTAAACTTTTGAGGAACTTATAATCAGTAGCAAAATGACTTATATCCCTGTTTTACATTTGGAGGTCATGGATAATATCTTTCCCTTTCAGCCTTCTGTTACCTACCACACTTTTCTTGTACTCCTACTTCATGCAACTGATACTATCTTGGTTAGGTAAAGTGAAAGAGACAAGGAATCAATTTTTTTAACTCAGAGCATTCCCCTTGACTTTCTCCAAAGCCTTATTAGAACTAACTGTATGGGGAGTTTACAACTGTGAAATCATTTTGATGAGTAATTTTGAGAAATTACATGATGCTTTTCCCTCTTACATCCAAAAGTCACTCAGTTCTCCTAACGTCTTAACTTAGGCAGCAAGAAGAGATTATTATCTGGGCAAGAATAAATTCCTGACCAAGCAAATTAAATATTTCCCTTTTAGCCTTTAGAGAGTACATTTGAGTTCAATACTCACAAATCACACTTTAGAAATTGCTCTCTGTCTTGATTTTCCACAGATGTGTGACCATTGTCAGCCAATTGAATTTATAAAGACTCTTTGGGAAGATATATTTTAGGCCAGTCATCCCAGTGTAAAAAAGCCGCACTCTAGCTCTTAGGGAATTCATTAGGAGGCGAGGCCAAGATAGCAGAGTACTCAGATGCTTCCAGTGGTCCCTCTTACCAACAAAGACCAAAAAAAACAAGTGAGTTGATTATATACAACGATATAGGAGCCTTGAAGATCAAAGGCAAAGTTGAAGAATCGGGCTGAGTGGCAGGGGGAGGGAGAGATGGTTCAAAAGCAGCAAGGAGTTGTCAGACCTGACCCAGAAGGAGCCTGCGCCCTGCAGGCCAGATCGGCTGGCGTGTGTAGTGAGGCAGGCAGTGGTGTTTGGGATGCATTCTCCATGTCAGGAAAGAACGAGCAGTGGAGAGTCTGCTCGGGCCTTCAGAGCCAGTGAAAAGTGGCACTTAGTCGGCAAAGATAAGTACATGCGTTTAACCTACCGTGTGGATCAAAAAACACACCGTTTGGGAAGAACCTCTCTCCCATTTATCTGCTCCCTCCCCACTCTGCACCAGGTCCCAGGCCAGCTTCAGCAATTGCCATGTCCTCTGGGCCAGAAGTAGGACCTGTCACGTACCCTGAGCCATTCTCCCAGCCTTGGAGAGGGAAAAGATTAACAAATAGGAAAAAATAATCTGCCAGCTCCCCTAAGCGGGGAACTCAGGGCAGGCACAGTTCCTTTGCCTGGGCACCCCTGCATAGACCTGTGTGGGCCCATTTCAACAGCATAGACCCTCATTAGCACAGTACAACAGGGTGTATACCTGAAGCTTAACTTCTCTGTATCAGCTATATGGTAGAGTGGCAGGTTCGTGACATTTGATACCAGTCTGCCCATTAAGCAAGGTCCTCACCTACCCACATCAGGGGCCTGAGAACTGGTGGCTTCATTCATACAACCTAGCCACCTGTGACAGGGGTCCAAGAATAAGTGGTGCCTCACAGTCCTTACAGCCAACAGCATTGGGTACCCATAGTCTGGCTGCAAAACCCACCTACCTGTGCACTCTAGGGAACAGAGACACACTTTCCTCTCAGACACTCAGGCACAGCCATCAGCCCCCTGTCTTGGTCAGTGTGTGACCCCCTACTGCAGCCAAATACTTGTGTCTACTCCAATCACCCCTGTCCATCTAGGACTGTAGGTGAGAGCCTGCACCACACACTTGGTGAATGACTGGACACCTGCGCTGAATCCATACAAGAGAAGTAAATGGACTTCTGGGCTCACGTACCTAGTAACAGATCTAACCACCTGGTGACAGGACATTAGAGCTTAAAAGGCACCAATAATCAAACTAGCTCACACGAGCAGCCTATTTGGACATATCAAAACAAAACGAGGCTAGACACAGTAAGCAAACATAAAATAGTTAAATATAATAACTTATTGATGGCTCAGAGACAACAGTCAATATCGAATCACTTAAAGAGGCAGACCATGATGGCTTCAGTAAGCTTCCAAAACAAAGAATCAAGGAATTTTCCAGAGGAAGAGAACTTCTTGGAATTACCAGAGGTAGAATACAAAAGATGAATATACAGAACTCTTCCAGAGATCTGGCAAAATGCAGAACAAGCCAAGGAACACACAAATAAAGCAATAGAGGAACTTAAGAAGATTAGAGAAGAGCACAATGACATATTTAATAGGCTGCAAGAGAGACAGCAAACAGAAATCCAGAAGGTTAACAATAAAATTTCAGAATTAGACAACTCAATAGAAAGTCATAGGAGCAGAATTGAAGCAATGGAAGTCAATATTAGTGAGGTTGAAGATAAAGCACTTGACACCAACTTATATGAGGAAAAACCAGATAAAAGAATTGTAAAAAATGAAGAAACCCTAAGAATTATATGGGACTCTATCAAGAGGAATAACCTACAAGTGATTGGAGTACCTGATCGGGGGGATAAAAGAAGATACAGAGAAAGTTGTTGAAGATTTGTTGGCAGAAAACTTCCCTGATATCGGAAAAGATGAGAAGATACCCAAGATGCTCATCGAACACCACACAAGGTAGATCCCAAAAGAAAGTCACCAGACATATTATAATCAAACTTGCCAAAACCAAAGATAAAGAGAGAATTTTAAGAGCAGCTAGGGATAAACGAAAAATCGTCTGCAAAGGAGAGTCAGTAAGACTAAACTCGGACTACTTAGAAACCATTCAGGCAAGAAGGCAATGGGATGACATATATAAAGCTTTGAAGGGAATTCATTAATAACTTATCGCGTGGGAACCTGTATATTATATGTGTGTCCTGCTGACAACATAAAAACCATTTTGACCTACCACTTCTCCCTCTGGTCTTCTTGCAGCACAAGTAAGCATACCACACAAAACAGTGTAAGTCATCAGCCAGTCCTTTCCATTCCTTCCTTCTTATCCCCCTCTTGAAGATCTCTTAATTGTATATATGGTCCAGGATCCCCAGTGATGCATAGTCATGCCTTTGAGATTTCTGACATTCTGCACAGCCCAGAAATATGTGTGTTCATTTTATGATCTTGATCAAAATTGAAAATACTCTTTATTTTACAGAGCTTTTGAAATATAGTGTGTGGGTGGAAGTAAAACAGAATGGGCAGTATTTCCTCATACTCTAAGAGCAGGACTATAGCTCCCTGGCACACAGCCTAACTTTCAGCAAAATGAAATGCTTACTGCAATCTGTAAAGAGCTGCAAACTCCTACCACCAAATGTTCCTAAGCAAGCATATTAGTCATATTAATTATATATTGAGGAAACTGTCTGTTGTTATAAATGGGGCTGTCATTGAAATGAAGCAGCTGGGATTTTTGCTCATGTTTTCCTGAAATTACATCTTTCAGTAAGCCCTTTGGTTCCCATAGCTTTGGCAGCTCGCTATTGTTTTGTACCAAATGCTAAACTTAAAATGGTGGTAATATCCAGGTGAGAAATCATTTCTGCCTGGTTCTCATTTACGTTTAGAGACTGAGGCTCCTTTTTTAGAACTGTATACTCAAAGTTTATTCAGTACTAATACTTGCACTCCACATATGGACAAAGGGAAGGAATGGTTTAGCAGCTGTGTAAGTATATCTGTATAGCTGTATCATTGTGTGTGTGTGTGTGTGTGTGTGTGTGTGTGTGTGTGTGTGTGTGTGTGTGTATGCGAGAGAGAGACTGTTCCATGTGGAGAAGTAATTTGATATTAACATAGCTTTTAAGTTCCCAAATGGGTCATCTGGTCAGACACCCATTGTTTAGTCCTAAACCCTTTTAAGAGATGTGGATATAGTAGCTTGTGTACCAGAGAGGTACAACTGACATTTATTCCTTCACTTCTTTTGTATCTGCTGCTGTCTGGGAGTACTTAACTATTTTCTAAGCAATTGAATATTTCTCTCCAATATATCTTCTCCCTCAACTTTGGCTTTTGACCAAAACTTGTTTTTCTCTTTGAAGAGACTTAAACTCTGCTATTTTACCTTGATACCAACGTCAATGGCAGAGCCTATCTAGTAGGGATCTAAATTACCTCAAAGATAACAACCCCTGTATTTTTGACAGCATGAGTTGAAAATAAAAAGCTAGCCATTTATATATGTTTCTAAATTTATATTAATAACCTGAACTAGTTATGTATGTTGTTAAATTTATATTAAAAACCTTAACTAAGTATGGAGCTGTTTTTTTTTTCCAAATGAAATGTTTTATCATTCTTTCCATGATGTTTGAAAAAGGTCTGTAAAGACAAGATGGTATATATGTGCTACAGATATGACTTCTCTTGATTCTTCTGAATATGTATCTAAATATAGTTATATGTTGAGATGAAATATTCTCCTTTTAAAAAAATATATTTCTTGTCCTTGCCTTAAAAAAATAATAGCTTTATTGAGATACAATTCACATACCATACAATTCACCCATTTAAAGTATACAGGAGTTTTTAGCATATTCACAGATACATTCAACCATCAGCACAGTCAATTTTAGGACATTTTTATCAAGTCAAAAAGAAACCCTGCCAAGTCCATTCAGTTGGGGAAAGAATAGTCTCTTCAACAAATGGTACAGGGACAACTGTATCTCCACACGTGAAGAAAGAAGTTGGACCCAAACTTCATACCACATGTGAAAATTAACTCAAACGGGTCAACGGCCTAAATATAAAAACTAAAACCATAAAACTCTTAGAAGAAAACGTAGGGGTAAAGCTTCAGGACCCCACTGTTTACAATGGATCCTTAGATATGACACACCAAAAATACAAGCAACAAAAGGAAAAAAAAAATAGGACTTCATCAAAATGAAAAACTTTTGTGCATCAAAGAGCTTTGTCAAGAAAGTGAAAGGACAAGCTACAGAATGGAGAAAATACTGACAAATCGTATATTTGATAAGAATTTAATATGCAGAATATATAAAGAACTCCTACAACTCAACAACAGAAAGACAAACAACACAATTTAAAAATGAGCAAGACTTGAATAGACATTTCTCCAAAAAACATATACAAATGGCCGATAAGCACATGAAAAGATGCTCAATGCCGTTGGTCATTAGGATAATGCAAATCAGATACCTCTGCACACCCACTAGGATGACTGTTATCAGAAAAATGGAAAATAACCAGTATTAGCAAGTATGTGGAGAAATTGGAGTTGCTGGTGGGAATGTAGACTTGTGCAGCCATTGTGAAAAACAGTTTTGCAATTCACTAGAGTTACCATATGACCCAGCTATTCCACTCGAAAGTATATACCCAGAAGACTTGAAAGCAGGCAAACAGATACTTGTACACCAATATTCACTGCAGCATTATTCACAATAACCAAAAGGTGGGAACAACCCAAGTGTCCATCAGCAGATGAATCAACAAACAAGTTGTAGTGTATCAAATACAATGGGATATTATTTAGCCATAATGAAAAGTGAAGTTTAAATACATGTTACAACATATATGAACCATTTAAACATTATGCTAGGTAGAATAAGACAGACACAGAAAGACAGATACTGTATGATCCTACTTATACAAAATATCTAGACTAGGCAAATGCATAAAGACCAAGGTTTGTTAGTGGTTACCAGGGGTTGAGGAGAGAGGGAAATGAGGATTTATTGCTTAAGGAGTACTGAGTTTCTGTTTGGGATGATAGAAGATTTTTGGAAATAGATAGGGTGATGGTTGCACAATGTGGTGAATGCTTTATATTTTCATGTATCTTGTTTTTATTGATCTTTTGGGTTTTTGTTTTGTTTTTCTCTTTTTCACTCATATAAGCAACTTTGAAATAAACATATGCATAAATATCTATCCATTTTCTTAGGGTAGATTTCTGGAAGTGAAATTACCAGGTCAATGGGTATGAAAAGAATTCACTTTCCTTTTAAAGAAAATCATATTTGGGTTAAAGAATTAATGACACATCAACAGTTTATAATCAATACCTAAAAATACATAACTACATCTATGATGACTACATAGTAGTCATGTTCAGATAATCTCTGCAAGCAGTACTAAGAATTGACTGAATCTAATTTTTTATTTCGGGCACCAGGCTGCATCTCTTCCTTCTGTTTCCTATTGGGATAGAAATCAGGAGGTCTAACTGAGCCCAGTTACAAACTGTCAGGCAAGCACACATGCCCATCTTGTTTATGGCTACGTGCTCACCCCATTGCTCTCAATGTTCACATATTCCTTTTCTTTTCTCTCAGATGGAATGGGCCGAGTCCTTGCTCAAGATGTATATGCAAAAGACAACCTACCCCCCTTCCCAGCATCAGTAAAAGATGGCTATGCTGTCCGAGGTAAATATTTTATTTTCTTGAGTATCATGAGACTCACGCTCTATTTTTTTCAGACTTTTGGCTCAGCTCAGGCACCCAGCAGCTGTTGCATCTGTTTCCCCAGTGGTTGTAAGAATGACTTCCTTCACAGATAACCATGTTAGTCTATATTTCGTGACACAACCTTGATTAAAACTTTTTAGTGAAAATGCCAGATTACATGAAAATTCTTGCTTACAAATAAATATGAAGGAATTGAATAAAGACACTATACTATAATTTATTCCCTCTGCCCCTACACATACCAGGCAGCAGACAGTCTTCGTCAGGAAGTTTTCCAAATGTTTTCTAATTGAAAATATTTATATGATCCAAGAAGATAAGAGTAGGTTCCCAAAACAAGGATAGTAAGTGGGATAATCTGTTCTCCCGCTTTAAACTCAAACATCAGTATAGGGGTTCATGAAGGAAAGCATGAGGGAAACCTCTAATTCCCTGGAAGATGCCATCTTTCAAAGTTCTGGAGTCCCAGATGGTACTGGCAACTCAAGCTCTCAGAGTTGCCTGAGACTGTAAAAAGCATAAAAGCAAATACTAAGTAGCATTTGCCTGCCTAAAGTTCAGTCTAGACGCTTAGACACTGATACTGGTTATTAATTCAAGTCTGATAATAGCTGAAGAAATGTCTGAGAATATTTCTCATTTTATCAAACCTGTTAAAGCATATCAATTCCTCTTTAATGGTCAGTTATGGAATCTTTTACTGGTTGTTTTTTGTTTTTTAAACTACATTTAGCTATTAAAATAATTTTTGCTTTTTTGTAATTAAATGCATTCCTTAATCTCCTCTATGTTCCATCACCATCTCTTAGCAGTATCTTTTTATGTTGCAGGCAGTTTACAGATGGTTAAAATTAGGGACTTTGAGCAAAGTCTAAGTGGTCTGGGTTTCACTACTAGCTTGATCTATGTAACTTTAAGCTTAAATTTTTTGAGCCTGAGTTTCCTCATCTGTAAAATGGTGATAACTATAATAGTACTTACCCAGCAGGTTGTTGTGAGGATTAAATAAGGCCCTAGAAAGCCTTAGTGAAGTACCTGGCACACAAACACACAAAATAGCACTTAATAATGGTTTTTTTAATGTTTAATAATAGTAACTATTATTACTACTATTTATTATTATTAACACATTCACTTAGACCATCTCTGAAAAAGGATAACATTTATCTGAGTTATTATTCTCATATCCTGTGTAAATTAAATGGTGCAGAGAATTAGCTTTTATTTTAATTCCCACTAGTATATTCTTAGGAAGACTGTCTTAGATGAACCTCATTCAGCTAATAACATGATCTCACTAGATTAGAGTACTTCTGAAATTGGGAAGGCCAAAGTATAAATAATAAATCTCCAATGTCTCCCATGGTTTTGTTTTTGTTTGTTTTTTTTTCCAAATTTATTCCTTTTGCAGTATTTATTATAATGAATATTGTCCAGAAAGAAAATTATTTTATTCTTCTAGTAGCCTCATTGGCTCTTATTTCCTATTCTTATTTGTTCTATTATGTACTTTTAACTAAAAAGTAAATTTTATTTTGATCTTACAATTTGTAGTCATATGGGATTACTGTCAAATGACAAAGAACTCTTAATTCCAGAGTGAAACAACGACAGTAGATACAATACCAAAGTGACAAGAAAGTCTACTTTTTACATTCTTGATAATACAAACCAGGAGAGGGGGAGAAAATAAATTATTTAAGGCAGAATTACTCTCAAACAGAATGTTGTTCTGTGATTTTGCATGAGGTAGCAGCAGCTCAATAAAAAGAAACTATTGCTATGAGCCTTTGTTGTTGCCGAAAAAGATGATTAGCTCACATGAGCCATAATAGAACCTTTCTGCTGCTGTTGAATCTATCAAAGAAATTTTTTATGTGAAATTACCATTCAGTGTCTTATTCTTTTGTTTTAGAATGGTGTTGTTTTTAGTTATTTCACACAAAAATGTCTAAAATGGCATCTCATCGTATAAAAAGTTTAAGAGATTATCTACCAATCAGCTATTTCTTTCTTGTGAAGTGCTACTAGTTCTGTAAGATATACAGTAGATAGGCATTGTGGATATGGTTAAGTCTCAAGAAAACAGGAGTGGTTGGTGTGTCTCTATATATTGACATCATAATTGAGGCAACAATACTCATCAGTGGACAAAGAGGCATGGGCTAAAAGTAGCAGTTAGTCTTATAACCATGCTGAATTTTTCGGTTACATCTTTTCACCCTTGTCTGTAATTCAGGCAGACAAACTCTTATGAATCCTAAAGGACCTTTTTACCATATTCAGTAATTAAGATGACTTTCTTTGCGATAAATGCATTCATTAGTCTCTTCTGTGTTGTAATATCACTCCCAAGCAGTGTTTTGGTAAAGAGTATCCTTGTTGTGGCTCTTTACCACGTGTACCTCCTTCTCTCCACCCCTCTCTTCCTTGACTCCCATTCCTTTCTCCCCATTCCCTTTATTCTCCCTTTTTTTCTTCTCCTCTGCCTTTGCCTTAGGCCTTCCAGTAATAACCAGTGGCACCTGTGAGCATTGCTAACCCTCTAGGTGTAAAGAGATTGCTAACTTGCTCTGGATCACTAAGCATTAGCCAGTATCCTTCAGAAACATGTGGGATAAAACTCCACACCAGTTGGAGGACCACTTGCTTTAAGGTATGTGGGTTGAAAAATGAAGACAGTAATAAAGTCACTAAGGGAACAGGACATATGTAGGAATTTTAAAAAAATAGAATAAGAAGGAATACGTGTTCAAAAAAAAAAGAAAGCAGGAATCAAGTGGTGATCTAACAGGAAGACCTGCAACCTAATAAACCTAAAACTGCATTCAGGAAGGAGCGAATTTGAGAAATAAAAACAGGAAAGAAAATGAAAGTTGCATATTACCAATTAGAATTAATACACTATTTTTATTTTTTATGTTTTTGAAGATTTATTTCTCTCTTCATACTGAATAAGCTAATCATCTTCTTTATCCCTTCACATCCACCCGTAGAGATGTGGGCTTCCATTGTCTTATAGTCTCTTACATGTTAATAAAGGCAAAAATATCTCAGAGTCCCAAGAACTCATTTTGGAATCATTTGGAAAAAGGGAGTATTTTGAACAAACCAGGAATTAATTTGGGAAGTATGTTATATGAGTCGGAATTGACTCGACGGCAGTGGGTTTGGGTTTTTTTTTTGTGTGTGTGTGTGTGTGTGTAATATACAATTCTGCAAGGATATTTAAGAGAAATCCTTGCCATTTGTGTAAAGCAAATTTAATTTTTTTTCCTTTTTTACATGCTGCATTGAAATACATGCTTATGGAAAACCCAAAAAATCAAAAAGAACATTTTTAAATTACCCATTATCTCACTGCCTTACCACTATTAACATTTTGTTGTGCTTCCTCCCAGGAGGTTAAAGTGAATACTAAAATTCAGTAGAGACAGTCAACAGCTTTTTTGCTTTAGAGCTAGTTCTTTTTCTTTCACAGAAGTAATATTCCAGGGCTTCTTGTTTGTCCAAGTAAATCCTCTTTGGCCACATCTGGTTCTCCAACTCATCTGACTGGGCCTTATGATATGGGAGTTTTATTCCTGTGAGCAGACAGAAAATTTGGAATAATTTTAGTTAATTTCAAAAACCTTAAAGTACTCTATTTAAGGAAAAGTTGTATTTCCTTTCCCAATCCTAAAAATAAGTGAGCATTTTCCCCTTGAAGATGATGGTAGAGAATATAAAATGCCTTCTCACTCATCTATCCAGAGCCCTGATGGCACAGTGATTAAGAGCTTGGCTGCTAACCAAAAGGTAGGCAGTTCGAATCTACCAGCAGCTAGCTGTTCCTTGGAAACTTTGTGGGGCAGTTCTACTCTGTCCTGTAGGATCGCTGTGAGTCAGAATCGACTCAACGTCAGTGGGTTTGTTTTTTTTGTTTTTTTTTAACTCATCTATCCTACTACCAGCTTCTTGCTTTCCATGAGAAGCTACAGCAGATTTAAAATCCCAAATGACTCACCTGGTTTAGTCCCAGAGCCTAATTGCAGCAAGTATTAATCTGCATTCCAGTCTTGTCCCCTTCCCTTGCCCCGACCCTACCCCACTCATTCCTATAATCAAATCTTAGTGTATACGTAAATACTATGACCCTGTGCCTATCATCCATCTTGGCAGTATAGCTCCATAATCAGACAGATTCTTAATCTACCTCAGTTTATTCGGCTCTAACATGGAAATGATGAGATTCTTTATTATTGAAAAAAATTAATAGCTTTAAAGTGTTTCAAGAGGTTTAATGAGAAGTCACATATGGCTAGAAAATGAAAATGAAGCATAGTTCTATGGCAGATAGTTTGAGGATGATCATTTTTTATTAAACATCCATTTTTATAAGAAATGAGAAGATATTACCACAATTAATAGTTATCTAATTTTAACAATTTTATATCAAATGATATAACCAGGAATCTTCAAATAAAGAGGTGGACAAGACTGAAAGTGTTTTCTGGGCATTAAAAAAGGAAGGAACTAGGAGCAGCTTCAGAGTCTAACATTTAGCATTGTGAATTCTACAGTTATCATACTGTTAGAGCTCGGGTTATACTGTTTTTATCACTTGCTTCAAATTAAATTCTGCAGTTATAAAGCAGAAAAGAAAGTTCATTAGTAGGTATGTCAAAATTAATGGAGGTGAAGAGGGAGATTCTAAGCCTTGACAAAAATCTTGGACTCTCCCCATCTTTTCTAATGGCATACTGTGGCTTAGTTAGTTTAATTCTTTTCAAAATACAGGTTCATATGACATTCCCTCCATTCCCTCCCCTTCCCACTCAAGCTGATAGAATTCATCTTGAAAATGGCAACTTTTTTTTTTTTTTTACCTGTATACCTTTAATAGATATTTTAAAATAGGTATCAGCAAGTTAGCTAGATTGACAATTATTTCCCTGTCTTTATAATAAATAGTGAGCCTTGTTGTTAAAGATGTAAAATCAGGTCTCCTGTGGTAGTTCACTAATTTTTTATTCGTTAAGTTTTCTTTTAGTCTGAATTTGTCTGTATTCAGTTCAATCTTACAGTGTTTTACTCCTAAAAAGGATAGTCCACCCTGATAGAGCAGGGGAAAAGTGGGGTGCAGAATTCAAATTCTAGTAAAAAGACCAGACTTAATGGTTTGATTGAGACTGGAGGGACCCTGAAAGACATGGCCCCCGGGCTCTCTGTTAGCCCAAAACTAAAACCATTCCCGAGGCCAACTCTTCAGACAAAGATTAGACTGGACTGTGGGACATAAAATGATACTTGTGAAGAATGTGCTTCTTAGGTCAAGTAGATACATGAGATTAAATGTGCAGCTCTCATCCGGAGGCAAGATGAGAAGGCAGAGAGTGTCAGGAGCTGGTTGAATGGACACAGGAAATCGGGGTGGAAAGGAAGAGTGTGCTGTCACAATACAGGGAGAGCAAGTAGAGTCACAAAACAAAGTATGTATAAATTTTTATATGAGAGACTAACTTGAATTGTAAATTTTCACTTAAAGCACAGCAATAAAAAAAAAAAAAAAAAAAGTGTAGTCCATGAACCAGCAGTATTAGCTTGTTGGAAATGTAAAATCTCCGTATTCCAGACCTACTGAATCAGAATCTGTATTTTAACAAGATCCTCAGATGATCTGCATGCACCTTAAAGTTTGAGAAGCACTGGTATATATGTTTTTGGTTAACTGAACCTTCCTTATAAGGCCAGAAATATAGCTATAAAGTATTTTAAGAGGCTTAAAGTCACAAATAGCTACCAATTAACAGAGGGAAAGGTTCAGGGTAAAATGGAGAGCGTAGTTCAAGTGAGTACATATTCTTTCCCAGAGCATCTTCTCTGATCACTTAACAAAGGACCTTGCTTCTTAGACTCACTTAAGGGCTCTTTCAGATATTGACCGCCCTGAGACTCTGAACCAGCCTTGCCCCTGTACTGCCTCAGATGATCTCCAGCCCCTCATTATTCAGTGACATTTATTTAGAGCCTGTTGCAGAGCATTGATATAAACATTTTGAGTATGTCTACATGTGCATGTGTAGGCAAACAGTTGAAAGGGTAGACAGTGAAGAGCAGAGTGTTTCAAAGAGAGAGATGAAGGAAGTGGTTCCAGCCTTTAAGGAGCTTATAATCTCGCTGAAGAGATAAAATATACACATTTGTAAAATGATTTAAGAAAACTTAAACAAAGCACAATACCAGTAAGGACAAGTCAGTTTGCAAACTTCCCACCAAAGTATTATGGAAATGCCAAACTCATTTCTTTATTCTTTTAACAGATATTTATTGGGCGTCAACTATGAGTGAGGCATTATGTTAGACAAAATAATGATATAGTCTAAGTTATATAGAATTAGTCAGAGAAGTCTTTCTAAACATTCTAAAAATGTTGACTCACGTTTTGAAAAAAAGATATACATGGATCAGCAGAAAATGGAAGGCATTTAAAACACAGCATTTTGTGTTGGAAAATAAGAGGGAAAAATTATTTATTTGTTCATTCATGTCTGCATCTTTGTAAAGAGTCCTAGGATCCACACTCATTCGTTCATTGAACATTTTGAACACTTCATGTATTGAACATTTATTGAACACTTATTATGTGGCCAATGTTAAGGATTCCCATGAGACAAATAAGCAAATCACTCCAAATACATTAAGAAGCTTTCGTTAGAGTTATTTCAGGGTACAGTGGGAAAACAAAAGAGGAAAGACGTGACTCTTGAGGAGAAGGGAGGCAGATATGACTTTCTAGAGAAGGTGACACTTAAGCTGAGTCTTAAAAGCTGAGAAGTCTGTAATTAGAGGGCAGGGATAAGGGAGGGATACTCCAAGCAGTGGTTGTAGCATATGTAATAGAGCTGAGATATGAGTCATCTTGGTACTCTCAGAGAACTATGGTACGAAAAATTAAGAATGGCTAGAGTACACGTTACAAGAAAGACATGGGCTAGAGGCCTTTGCATATACCGTTGTCTTTATATACAGCATTCCTCCCCCCACCCCTGATTTATATTCTCTCTCTCTCTTTCTTACACACACACACACACACACACACACACATCTTTTATCTACTCAGCTCGTCTTCATCCTTCATATTCAGATCAGGAATCTTTTCACCAGAGAAGCTTTCCCTGACCCTCCGTTTTAGCTTTTAAATGTGTGCTCTTGTAAAACCATGTTCCTTTCTTGGTTTTCTTGATTTGTATTTATATATTCATTAATGTGATTATTTGATTACTATCTGTCATCACAAGCCAGTGTGATAGATCACGTATATATCATATATATGTTGCATATACAGCATATATAAATCACATCACATACATGTATACAAACATATACATATGACACACAGATATATGAACAAAAACAAGTTTCATGAAATACTTGTTTTGCCATGTATGTTGAAACATATTTTGTGTTCATTTTCATTTAAAAAAAAACCTGTTTATAATTATTCTA
This sequence comes from Dugong dugon, assembly GCA_030035585.1. Lineage (NCBI taxonomy): Eukaryota > Metazoa > Chordata > Mammalia > Sirenia > Dugongidae > Dugong > Dugong dugon. The sequence continues at coordinate 74,763,180 of CM057472.1, forward strand.
AGTTAAGTAAGTCAAACACAAAAGGACAAATGTGGTATGGGTCCCACTTGTATGAAATACCTAGCATAGGCAAATTCATAGAGGCAAAAGTTTCTTAGTGGTTACCAGCACCTGGGGGAGAGTTATTGTGTAGGGGGTATGTGGTTTTGTTTGAGGTGATGAAAAACTTGGAAATAGATAAAGTAGTGATGGTTGCACAACATGGTGAATGTAATTACTATCACTGAATTGTACAATTAAAAATGGTTAAAATGGCAAAGTATTTTTGTTACATTTATTTTACCATAATAAACTTTACTTTTAATTGTTTATAAATTGATTTTACAACCCACCTCAATTTGTGATCCAGAGTTTGAAAAACATTCCAACAGGCTGGCACTGCGTTAGTGAGAAACCGTGACTGGTATTACCCTCTACTCTGTCCCCAGCACCTCGTATGACACTTGGAGCATAGGAGATACTCAGTAGAAACTTAGTGAATGAATGAAAGGAATGAACAGCTTTAAAAGATATTATTTTAAAAGTATCATTGTCCTCATTTTTATCAACAAGGAAACTGAAGCTTAGAGAGATTTAGTAAGTTACTCAAAGTCATAAAGCTGATCATAGGCAGGACCAGGATTCAGATTCGAGTTTGTTTTACATCTAAAACCATGCTAATTTCCCTTTATGCCAGAATTAAAAGGAGGAAATCTGTAGGTTACATATGGGAGGTGACAAGCTGATAATTATTCCCCTACCAGAAAATAATTAAAAATAAGTTTATTCACATTTGAGATCATTATTATGGAACTCTGAAAAATAACTGATATTTTAATTTTCTGTAGTAAGAAAATCATGATTTGCTCTAAAATACTGCAAAAATAGTAGGAGAATAGATGAAACAAGATTGGTAAAATGGTGATCATTGTTGAAGCAATAACTTCTGTATATGTTTTAAATTGTTCATTTTTTAAAAGTTTTTAAAAAAAGAGCCCCTAAAAGGGGCATATTAAAATAGCACTGGAGGAAAACTATTCTAGTTTTTACAAATGGACACTGATTATTCTATAGGATTCTAAAAAACACAAGAAAGCCATGAGTTTAACTGAAATCATGTATATAAAGCACAAAATACAACATTTAGTGCATAGAAGAGATCTAATGTTAATTCCTTGTCCTCTCCATATCAGATTAACCAAAGGTTATCTGTGTAAAAAAGTTTCATAAACAGTATTGTAGACAAGCCTTTAGAAAAACTACCACTTTATAGTTACATAAAGAAACCATGAATTTCATGTGTTCTTTTTAAAAGAGGGAAAAGTATTTTTATTATCAGTATAATAGCAAATATAATTAAAATGTTCATATTGATAGTGTTATATGCCCAAGTTCTTGCTGTAGGCAGATGATACAAAGGTAATGGTCATGATCCTAAAACTCATTAGGTAGGCATTGCCCTTGCCAGCAGTATTGGTCTGAAAGCCATATCATACCTAAAGAAAGCTTTTGAATTCATTTGTCACCAGGAATATTTTTTCATCCAGCCATTACTATGAGAAAAAAAACAGCTGCCATGAAGTCAGTTCCGACTCATGGTGACCCCGTGTGTGTCAGAATAGAACTGTGTTCCATAGGGTTTTTAATGGCTAATTTTTTCAGAGCTAGATTGTCAGACCTTTCTTCCAGTGCATTTTTGAGTGGACTCGAACCTCCAAACTTTGGTTTAGCAGCCAAGAGTATTAACTGTTTGCACCACCCAGGGACTAGCTAGTACTGTGTTGTATGTTAAAAAAAAAAGAAGAAGATTGGATAAAAAGCTTTTCCATCCCAATTCTAAATGTGTTTCTTCTGATTTAAAAATAAGTAATTAACCAGTAGAAAATCTGATGCAGTACTGCCTGTGTCTTCTGACTCAGAAATAGTATTGTGATCCATTATTTTAAAAAAAAAAAAAAAAAAAAAAAATGTTGCTCTGAATTAAGATACTGGATTTTAGCCCTAGCTCTACCACAGCCAGGACTTGTTCAAGGCACGTAACCTTTTCTCCCTGAGTTCCTACATTCTGTAACTCATTTCCTTCAACTGTCAAATGAAGAAGGGACTAACTGTTCTTCCTATATCACTAGGTAATTATGAAGATCAAACTGGGTGATAAATTAAAAAGTATGAAACAGTTAAAATTTTTATAGAAAAATTGAGAAATATTATCTATATATAGTGATATATCTGTATGTATGTCCACATATACATCTCATATATATGCACTTGGATAAGATAGTATTTATTTAGAAGGCTAAGCTAAACAAACTTCCTGTTAGAAATGCACAAATGTAAAAATTTTTAAGTGACCGGAAGACCATTGCCAGTGACACCAGGAAAGGGCCAGTTAAGACCACTTCTGTTGGTAGTTATGAGTTGTGGATACCAAAGTCAAACTGGTAGTAACAAAACCATTGTGTAATGTAAAAGACCAGAAAAGTATTTGAGTCAAATTTTAGAATTCCAGTACTGAGTTCTTATTCCTTGGTATTGGTCCATACTGACGTTTGTTCTTGGTTCTGTTCCATCTCACAGCTGCTGATGGCCCAGGAGATCGTTTCATCATTGGGGAATCCCAAGCCGGTGAACAGGTGAGATTCATACGTCCTTTAGGTTTAACATTAGATTTCAGCCTCATGGACTTTCACCATCTTAATTCCGAACTTCTCCTAAAAGTTAGTAGAAAATTTAGAAAGGGATTGGACAGAAGATTATCAAAGAGATTAAAGAATGGTTCCCATGAGAAAAGACTTAATTTTCATTTCTTAAAGAATCTATCTGTTGATTCATGTCATGATGTTGCTGGTCTGTCTCACAGACATGCCCCACAAGCATATGCCAGCACCACATCTGGGTAGTTCTTTCTTTACTTTTGCATAAACATTGAAGTTATGAATAGAACTACAATTTCTAGATGGTCTTCTCAGACTTTTCCCCAGTTTATCTTGCAAACAAGGAAATTTAGAAGGACAGATTGTTTAACCTCTCTAAAACTCATTAGATAGGCATTGCCTTACCAGTAATATTGGTCTGAAAGCTATATCATACCTCAAGAAAACCCTTTTGAATTCATTTATTATCAGGAATAATATTCATCCAGCCATTACCATGGGGGAAAAAAAAGAAAAAACAGCTGCCGTCAGGTCAGTTCCAACTCATGGCAACTCTGTGTGTCAGAGTAGAACTGTGCTCCATGGAAGCCACACAATAGCAGTTATTCAAGGAGTACTTGTCTGATCTTTGCCTGAATCTAACTAACATTTGTTGAGCACTCCTACTGTGTGTACCAGGGACTCTACTAGTGTTCTAGGGATATAAAGTAGATTAAGATATGATTACTGTTCTTATGGAATTTACATGTACTGGAGGAGACAGAGTATAAACAACTAAATATAAGACAGTATATTAGGTGTTAAACTAATGGTGTCAGTCAAGTGCTATGAAGCATGAAAGGGAGGTTAAGTATTTCAGCCTGGAGTGATTAGGGAGATGAGATTAGAGCTGGGCGTAAGACAATTTTGCAAAAGCAGAAATGGGAAAGAAATATTCCAGACAGAGATAAGAATGTAAGCCAAGACCCAGAGGTGTCTTTAAAAATTACGTGGAGTACTTAACAACCCGTTGCTTTTGAATCGATTCTAACTCATGGCAACCTTGTAGGACAGAGTAGAACTGCCAAGGAGCAGCTGGTGAATTCCATCTGCCAACCTTTTGGTTAGCAACCGAGTTCTTAACCACTGCACCAACAGGGCTCCGTGGAGTACTTAAAAAAATCCACTGCCGGCGAGTTGATTCCAACTCATAGCGACCCTATAGGACAGAGTAGAACTGCCCCATACAGTTTCCAGGGAGCACCTGGTGGATTTGAACTGCTGACCTTTTGGTTAGCAGCCGTAGCTCTTAACTACTAGGCCACCAGGGTTTCCACAGAATACTTAGGGAACTGCAAATAGTTTGTGGTAGCCATGAATTAGTATATTAGCACTAAGTAGCAGATTCTTAAGGGCCTTGAGGACTTCTTAGACCTTATTTACTGTTAGTTAAGTCCTCCAACTCTACTAGAGAGCTAGGAGCACAGGAAGAGTTGTGAAACTTAAAAGTTGCTAACTTCTTATAAAATTCCTATGAAAGTTTAATGAGAAAAAAGATCAAAACTAAACAAGAAATGGGGTACTTTTCTTCAGATTACCTGCAGTGTCCTTTATCTATAACTGATGTATCATACAGACTTTACAGCAATCTCCAAAATCTTACAAGAATCAGATTGTTCACTTACTGAAAGTACATACACTTGAGCATAGGGGTGACACCACACACACTCAGGTGGTTTACAGAATGGTTTACTGGTGTACTAAAATACTTGACCTTAAACCCTTTATAGTTTAGTCACATTAATTAACACTGGACACTTCCTTAGGAAATTTTACATAATTATAAAGTTCTATCATTGAACAAAGCTCAAAAAATCCAGCTCGCTCAAGATTTAAACTGTTTTCACTCTATGTAAAGCATATAAGGAAGAGCAATAAAAATAAAAAAGAAAGAATAACTATTAATCTAAAGGAAGTACTTCATGTATTGCCAGAATGTATGGTTTTCAGTTGATATAATTCAATTATAGTTTATGTGTCCACTCTAAGTGTATATATAAATATCTTTATACATTCGATCATATCTTTAACATCGAGTTTAATATGTGGGAGCTGATAAGAATCATTCACCTACCACTTAGAATTGTTGATCTTGGAGAAGAGCCAAGTGTTTTTTTATTTAATAACCACACAAAAACACAGCTTAAGAGATGTTTTAAGCCAAGAAATAGAGAACATTGCAGGTCAAACCATAGTAAAACTTAAAGGTAAATTTAGAGAATATAGTACACTGAACCCAACTAAATGGAGGAAGGGCTTTAGATTAACACATCACAGCCTGAGAATCAACCGCCCTCCATTCACTTTTCACCATAACCAACAAGGCACTTTCAGCAAAAGAAGGACCTCTGTGGGTCTGTATTAAATGCCATTGTTCCACAGGCTCAGGAGATAGTTTTGACATTAACACCTGTACTAAAAAATATACATATCATATCAAAACTTTAATGCATTTCATCAAAAATCAGTGCACTGCAAAATGGTCATGTATAGTGGATTAAGAGATGTCCCAGGCAATAAGAGATATCTGGGATTGAAAGTAAAAAATAAATTTTAAATGCATTGAGGCCTAAACTCTTCATTTTAAATCTTAATGCATTATCTTGGTGAAAAACTACATTACAATGTAACAATTCTGAATAAGCCTGGAATGTCTTTTGTTCAGATAACAGGATAAGGAGATTTAAGGTTATGTGGCTCAATACCAGATCTGATCCCAAGAATCTCCTTCTCCAGTGACCAGGGGAGAAAAACAGGGACAACACTGGAGTTGTAAACCGAAAAGGATTACATACGGAGAATCAGTTGACTCGGTATCACTCTTCTGTAACAAATGTCATTATAAAATTATTTGCATAAATGGCTGATGTATTAAGGAGTTAGACATACCTGAGTTTAAGTCCCAGTGCTCCCACTTAATAGTAGTTAATCTTGGGCAAGTTAGTTAATCTCTTTAAGGTTTAGGTTTCAAAAATATAAAATGGTGATAATAGAACCCTCTACTTCATGTAGTTGTTGTGATAATTCAGTGAGTTAATGCACATTCATTCATTCTGGAAATATTTATTTAGTGCCTCCTTTGTCTCAGACACTTCTCTAGGCTTCAGGATGCTATAGCAATATGCCTGAGGAAGGGGTGATTAAAGAGATATTAATGCAGTTACAGAGAGAGTTAAGGAAGCCAGCAAAGAAATGTGCACCCAGGTGCTAACAACAGTGAGACTCCATTACCACCTGTAGGTCTGAAGGGATCAAGGTAGAGAATGGTACCTGAACATGGGAAGATTCATGGGCATGAAAGAGGGCCACCCAACAGGAGTTGTGCCCTCAGTAGTAGAGGTGATGCCACCACTGCCAAACTACACCCCAACAGGGAAAAAGCAAGGGGAACAAACCCCTCCCCCTACTTTTTTCTCCTACCTTTTAGTCCCACTATTGGCCTTTCCCATTGGCTGAATCTAGCCAGAAGCAAGAGTGATGTGAACCTGCTTGAAATAGTCCATAGAGGTGAGGATTCTGGGGCACAGCACATAATAGAGAATGGTGATATGAACTGAAAAGGCAAACAGACTAAGACAAATCCCTGTCTTTATAGGGCTTATATTCTAGGATATATAATGCATTTAACTGTGCCTAGCATAGACTGAAGTTTCAATAAATATTAGCTATTGATGGTATTGTTTACAGCAGTAATATGAAGAGTGGCTTTTTAAAGACTTTTCTAATAATAAAATTTCAGATTTACTTTGATTTTACTTTCAGAGGTAGGATATTTTTCCTTAGCCACTCCCTAATATTTTAAATATTTATGAAGCAGACATCTTTGAAAAATATCTTTTTTTTTCAACTGGGTAATTAATTTGGTCTCAGGGTTTTCTTTAGGGGGAATTTGAAGCATTCCTTTCCTCAACTCTGACCTCAATTGTGACCCATGACGAGTGAGTCTTCTGAGGCCAGATCAAATCTGTCAGATGGATCTTACAGAAATATACTTTTCCCTATGCTGGGGAAGTTTGCAGGGCAAGCTCTGTGGTCAGAACATATTTACCCCAATCTCCTATACCATCCACATGAAAGTTCAGACAATGAAAATCTCGGACATAATGTTTAATCTAAATCATTACAAATACTGGAATAATTTCTAAATGATTCAATTATATTTGCTAGATTTTTTATTATTAGTTGGAAGGTGAGCTAATATGCTTTAGAAAGATTTTCAAGAGCAAAAGGAAAACAGGGAGGCAAAAAAGGCATCTAATAGTCATTACCTTAAAGAACATATAAAGTCAGCTTTAGTCAAGTTAAAGCCTGTTTTATGTAAATTGTGCCTGTTTATGGGTAGCTTTTATTACATTGCCCCAAAATGAATAAGACTATAAGACTGTCCTTTTATGGTTTCTTTCTAAAAATTTTATATCCCCTGCAGACTTTTCCTTTGTAGCAGTAAAGTAAATCAACTCTCTCTTACATATTTGTATTTCAGCCAACTCAGACAGTAATGCCAGGACAAGTCATGCGGGTTACAACAGGTGCTCCAATCCCCTGCGGTGCTGATGCAGTAGTACAAGTGGAAGATACCGAACTTATCAGGGAATCAGATGATGTACGTCATTACCAGGTCCTATCACACCATTGTTCCTATGGCAGTATTATTAGTCAGGCTCGTTTTCTGTATGTTTATGGGATTAACCCAGTTTTTTGGTTATGTTGGGATCTTACATTATAGTGAGTAGGTCTTCAGTAAATAAGGAATGGCCTTAGGCTTGAAAACCTTTTGTAATAGGGGTTTTGTTTGTTTTAATGACATTGCTTTTATTATAGCAGAATTTGAACCACGTTTGACTCAAATTTCTCATGCAAACAAGAAAGGAAAATATCTCAAGATAGAAGAGCCAGAGATATTAACTGTTGACATACTTTCTAGCTGAGAAATTCATTCTGATAAAAAGATGAAGGTAGTTATAATGAATTCAGAATTTAATAGAGAAGAATTTAACAAAGAACACTTGGACCAATTCTTGAATATTACACTAAGCCAAGCATTTGAACCAAATGACCCTTTCAGCTCTGATTTTCTATAATTTGGGGAAAATCTGTGCTACCAAATAACAGCTTTGAGGTACTGAATTTATGTCACTTCCCCTCTGTTGCCTAAAAATAAAGCACACTGGGATTTTTTTGGGATCTAAGCAGATCTTCATCTCGCTAAAACTAGCAGTGATTATTGAAACCAGAATATCAGTCACTTACTAAGTAGAATAGTTTCAACTGTGGTTTTAATGACAGGCTATCTTAATTATTTTGTGAAGAGGTTTAAGATCTCTTATATTTAAAAGACTGATATTAAAAATAAATAGATACTCTGTTGGGCTGGGTATATAGTGATATTCAGCCATGCTAAGAGACAGCCACTTTTTTTGATCTGGAGATTTTCTTTTAACTTGTAGTACATACGCAGTTCAGCTCTTGGAATGCAGATCACGTTGTCTGCTGTTAAAATTGTCCAAGTAGATTTATTGGCATCAGAGAAACCATCAGAGTATTGAAATCCAGAACCCATGTATCCACGGACTCTGCCAGTTGACAAGACACAGTTCCAGTGTCACAATATTATTCACAGCCCATGAATGTACAATTGATGATCACCATTAATTTACAGAAATCTACTACCAGGCAAACTATGAGTCCTTCACTGAAATTTCTAGAGCTATTTGGGAATCTCAGCATAGTGTCAAACCCATGATTCATGGGAACAGAAGAGAAGTTATTTCCATGCACATTCACTTTATCCATTAGGGTAGCCATATATGTATATACACACACATACATATATATATTATTTTTCCCCTTGAGAATGCTAGTTGCAAAGCAAGGTTCAGTATTTGAATTGGTACATTAAAAAAGTGTGAACGAGAAGGTAATTCATTTATTTTTTGGCACAAAACATCCTAATTTTTCAGGAACCTGAGGTAGAAATTCATAGTGTTTTCAAAGGCTTAGCAAATGGTTTTATGTTTCTGTGTATTTTTATATATTCTGGGCCTATCTGATGATAAAAGCATATGAGTAGATAAATTCTACTGATCATAATTTCTGTTTGAAATTATGTAACGTACTCTTATTATAGGGCACTGAGGAACTTGAAGTACGAATTCTGGTGCAAGCTCGGCCAGGCCAAGATATCAGGTAAGTTCATAACATACAGAATGTATAGCCAACTTTCATTTCTACATAATCGTGAGCTTAGGAGAGCATGACCATTATGACTCTACAACTATATTGATTAACTATTAGCTTTCAGGGCTATTAACAAGTAGCGAAATGAATTTTCCAAATTCTACATCCTGTCTGCCCTGCCCACTTTTTAATGAAGATGCTAAAGGCAAATGAAATAGTGAAAAGCAACATGTGAAGAAGGCAAATTCATGAGTGTGCATAATCCACAGTTAACCCTATCCCTGGATAATCCAGAATTACCCAACCCCACCCCTAGATAATCTAGAATTCCCCAACCCTACCCCTAGATATTCCTGAATTTGGTATTAATACAGTTAATCCCAGAACTGGGAATTTACACAATTAGCTGGTAGCGCTTCTTCTACTGATTACCAATAATAATGAAATTATGTGCCACTCTTTATATACAAAAATGAGTCTACTAGCCTACCGTTAGTAGTGCATATACTTTAAATTATTATTCTTGCAATGGAATATGTACTAATTTGCTTAATATCCCCTTGTAACAAAGCTACACTTCTGCCATGCCTGTGGCAACAATTAAGATGAATATATCTACTTACCTATAGGACAAGACCAACCTACGTGGTCCAAATGGAAATTACCTCTAAAATTACCTCATTAGCATTATTCTCTTCACCACAGAGCTAACCAGCTGACTTCTTATCGTTAATACAACTAGACATTTTAATACAAATTCTTGCCTTATATCAAAGAAAATTTGGAGTTGGTTTTTTTAACCATAATATAGTACAAAGCAATTTGTAAAGTCATTTTTTAAATAATAAGTAACATATTTGTATTTAGCAGTAGTAGATACAAATCCTTTTTTTGTCTTCCATTGTGCAATTTAATTTTAAACACAAAAAAAGCATAGAGGTTTTAGAATCTCTTCATTTCTTTATCCTCCTCCTGCCTCATCTCTTGACCTTTTTCTCTCCTTAAGTGTTCTCCTCTGACACTTCCCTCTGAGTTGAGAAAATGTTATTCCTACTCATACTGTTTATGGTTCTGCTTTGACTTTCAGACCTATCGGCCATGACATTAAAAGAGGGGAGTGCGTACTGGCCAAAGGAACCCACATGGGCCCCTCAGAGATTGGTCTTCTGGCAACTGTAGGTGTCACAGAGGTTGAAGTTAATAAGTTTCCAGTGGTTGCAGTCATGTCAACAGGAAATGAGGTAAAAAAAAAAAAAAAAGAGAGAGAAGGGAGGGGAGAGGAAGGGTGGTGCTTGCAGATAAAAGTATTTCTGACTTCTGTTCTGTGTTATAAATAGAACATTGTGGATAATAGATCTTACCAATGGGTCCATATTCCTTTAACAGGGGAAATAACAGGTTGGCCTTAGGATAGTTCAAGTACGGAAGATGAGAGGGAAGAACTAGAAATTACATACTAGGAAATGTTCCCTCCTGTTTATTAGGATGAAATATTATAGCCAGTGGCCTCTCCACACTCTCAGAACACATAAACAAAGAACAGTGATCTACTAGCTATAGATATTTAACTGTGCAGACTCAGTACTTAGTCTGTTAGGACAATGAATTACGCCAACCGTGCTGCTAAGATGATGGGCCACTTATGTGTAGAGAGTAATTCAATGACTCAGGACACCATGGCTAGCCCTTCTTCTTGCTGAAAGTTTCATTTGATTTTTAATCATCAGGAGGGGGTTGATAATCACTATTTTTCTCTAAAGATAGCATCTTTAGTGACATGCTATTCAGAATGTGTCAGATGTCATTTCAGGCCTGATTTAGGAAGGGGAATTAAGTCAGTCTTTTTCTAAGGACTCTCGAAAATCTTCCTGTTCCGTCTTTTGCTTAGGTCGAACAAAACTTCAGTCGGAGGCTCTAAGGTCAAACTGGGAATATTGAAAAGTGAATCCACTGGAAATTCAAAACTGTTTATCAAAGCCAGAAACTGTTCAGATTTTTAAAAATTATTCCTTTAGATTTTACTATTAAAAAAGATTAACAGAATTTCTTTATTTTCTTAATCTCTAACTTTGTTCTGAAAATAAGTCCTTCATTAATGTTATTTTTAATTTTTGAAGTTTGGGAAATGGAAATTTTCAAAGGTCTCTATGACCTTTATAGTTTGGTTTGGGGAAAATAAAAGAGTAGAATATTTTCTTTTTGCTAGTGGAGAGAAAAATCAACATTCTAGATTTGCTTACTTCCCAGTATAGGTGCACCAGTCATTTCCTAAAACTACTGATTGACCCAAAACAAACATTATTTTCTACAGGCTCATGATTTTAATATCCCTAGGTCCAACTGACACTATGCTTAGCATCAGAAAGAAATTTCTAATAAACTCATTGACTCAATGAACCATTTTTATTTGCTTTGTTCACCTAAGTGAGTTCTTGGGTAGTTTGGGAAAGCTGAATAGAATGAGCAAAAAGCTTTTTATCCTACATAATTATTAGGAGACTTTGTTTAAACTGTATTGCTTATATTCTCTCTAATACTTTTGTGGTACTGGACCATTGTTTTCTGGGTATGTTCTGGAGGATCTCAAGCCTTGAAAAGAGACAGTGTGTTTTATTTATGTCTTTTATCCTGTCCCCAGTATAATGCCTGGCATAGAGATACCTGATAAACATTTTTGGAGCTAAGCTAAACTATATGGTCATACAAGGCCAGAACAACAGCTATCTTTGGATGGGAGTCAGAAAGGAATGTCAAGCTATAGGGAACCAGAGATTATGAAATTTAGAAACATTTAAAAAAAAAAAAAAAAAAACTGGTTTAAGTACAGCAGCCCAGAGAAAGTGGGAGAACGAAGCCATACAGAATCAGTCAAGCCTCTTCAAGGATAATCGGATCCATGGGGGTAAGGAACTAAGACTACAAAATCTTCCTTAGATTCTATCATATACCATCACTGTTCTGACCCCATTACTTTCCCTTGCCACTCAGCCATCTTGAAGTTACTCTCTTTGTTCTTCAAGTGACATTTCAGGTGCAAGGAAACAAGAATCATAATATGAAGGTGTGGGAGTTACCATAGCTTAGAAGCCCCATGTTTTAAGTAGAAATCAATATTTCTTATAACAATCTTAGACAACTTCTAGGGTCTGCACAAGAGAAATGCTTAGTTACAAGTGTCACCACACTCATGGGAGTCCAAAGCTATGGCTTCCCACTAGCGATTTATATAGTTCATTTATAGTTCTTCCCAGTCCATCTGCAAGTTACCAACCAGGGATAATTTTTACTATAATAAATGTTGCCTAGTAACAAGCTGACATTTCAACTTTATCAGATTTCTAGGGGAATGGAGCTAGAAAATTAACCCAAGGTCAAATTTTTCCTTAGAAATAGAGAAAGGGTTTTATTAACCTTTACCTTCACATAAGGAAATGCATTGTCTTTAAAGAATTAAAAAAAAAAAAATGAAACCCTGGTGGTGTAGTGGTTAAGAGTTCAGCTGCTAACCAAAAGGTCAACAGTTCAAATCCACCAGCCATTCCTTGGAAACCCTATGGGACAGTTCTACTCCATCCTATAGGGTTGCTATGAGTCGGAGTCCACTCGACAGCAATGGGTTTGGTTTGTTTTTTGGTTAAAAGTCAATCTGCTTTTTATTATCACCATGTACTGGCAATTCTAAACAATATCAGTGATAAAATACTTTTCTCCATTGGTGAAAACTACTCCCACCAGCCCTCCGCCCTTAATATGCCACTAACGCCAGGCACTGTTGTGACTTCTGGGGAGATGGCAACAAGCAAGACAGACAAATTTTCTGCTCTTACAGAATTTATAGGAAACCCTGGTGGCATAATGGTTAAGAGCTACAGCTGCTAACCAAAAGGTCGGCAGTTTGAACACCAAGCGCTCCTTGGAAACTCTGCGGGGCAGTTCTACTCTGTCCTATAGGGTCGTTGTGTGTTGGAATTGACTGAACAGCAATGGGTTTTTGGGTTATAGACTTTATATTCTAATGGGAGATAGTCAATAAAGAAACAAATAGTGACAATAGTATCAAGACAAATAAAGAAGGGTAAGATGATAAAGAGTGGCAGTGGTATATGCCATGTATTATCTATTGAAACTTGTCCCACATCAGCCCTTTTATATTCTCCCCTATGCCACTAAGGCTGGAAGCTGAAAACTGGATTTCCCAGATTCTTTTGCCACCATGATCCAGTTAGATTTTACCACTGTGATTCATTCATATGATATTAGAAGGTGGAAAGAAGGTAAAATTAGCAGAAGTTCAAGCTCCTCAACTCAAAGTAACATCACTTTACCCTGACAGCCCTACGGATAAGGGTGGCTTCCTACAGTTACTGATCTTTGGAAACATACTTTTCTCCTTTTGTTCCTCCAGTACCTCCTACACATTTATAATGAGTTCTCTGTATTAAGTCTTCCCTTCCTCCCCCCTCCCTACCCCTATTTGAAATACTTGAGTTTTGTTTTCCTGTCTGGACATAATTGGTAGAGTCTTCTGTTATAGATAGGGTAATCAGACCTCACTGATGAGGTTACATCTGAGTGGGAAACCTGAAGGCATTGCAGATATATGCCATATGAGGAGACATGTGTTCCAGACAGAGGGAAGGACAAATGGAAAAGCCCTGAGGAAGAATGCATGCTTGTCATGTTTGCAGAACAACAAGGAGGTCAATGTGGCTAAAGTATAGAGGGCAAGGGGTAAAATAAAAGGAGATGAGATTGGTGAGGTAACCAGAAGGTAGATCATTTTATTCTAAATGGCCAGTTTTAAGGAAGGGATAACAGAACATGTCTTAAATTTTTAATCTTCACTCTGGCTTCTGTGTGGCACAGAGTATAGGACAGGCAAGGTAGAAAGCAGTGAGACTAGTTAGAAGGCTATTGCAGTATTCCAGCAAGAGTTGGACCAGAGTAGTAGCAGTGGAGGTAATGAAAAGTAATCCATTCCAGGATATGTTTTCAAAGTACAGCCAACAGGATTTGCTAGTGAATTGAAAGTAGAATGTAAGAGAAAGTGAGGAGTCAAGATGAACTCCAAGGTTTGGCCTGAGCAATCGTAAGGATAAAGTTGTTTACCCAGGTGGGAAAGATTAGGGAGTAGAAATCAGAAATTATATTTTGAACATGTTAAGTTTGAGATCCTGTTAGAAATTCTACTAGAAATATTGAGTAAGCAGTTGAACATATTAGCCTGGAGTTTAAGGAAAAGGTCAGGGCTAAAGATATATATTTGGAAGTTGTTACCACATACAGAGTATGTTAAATCATGAGACTGGATGAAGTAGTCTAGAGAATGAGTATAAATAGAAGACAGGAGATCCAAGTTTTACACTTAGGAGACAGCTGTATCTTCCTCCCCTTTCTTCAGCCTTTATATTTCCCAGTTTTATTTTCTGATTTTAACTCTTGATGACATCATCTCTCTATATATAGAATACATGCTGATCCCTTAAAGCTTTAGATGGTGACCTACGGATCTTTAGATTGGACCTCAGTCAGCCAGCTACCATTATCACCAGGAAATCAAGCTGTGTGCTTGTTATCTAGTTACCCAAAGTGCTAGCAATAATTATTCCTTAAGTAGAAGGAATAGATTCTTGGTCTTCTGCTAGTTTTAAGGGTATTGTTTTAGTCCGTTTCAGCAATATTTCATAACTCATTCATATTCATTCATTTCTTTCTCTGTCTCTTTCTCACACACACACACAGAATTAAGTGTATTTATCTCCACTATGTCTTTGCTTATCTATTACATCTTTTATAACTCCATGGCCACAGTCAGTAACAAAGGCCTTCCATGAGCAGCTGCTATAAAAACTAGAATTTTTAAAATATATATCCTCACTAATGAGAGAAAGAAGAATAAATGGTAAGTTGAGTGTCTACTGTGATCAGTACTGTTAGGTACTTTACGATTCAAGCAACTCTATGAAGTTAGTATAATTATCCCCCATTTTATGTAAGAGGAAATTGAACCTCAGAAACAAAGCAACTTGCCCAACATCATATATCTTACGTAAGTGTTGGAGCCTGGTTTCCCACCCAAGTCTTTTTGGCTGTAATGACTTATTTCCACTATACCACAGTGCTTTCCATTACAACTTCCTTTCATTTCATTTCTCCAACTTTTCGATGACAGTCTCTGGATCCTATAATGTTAGGTAGTACATTACTTTCTTCTAGCTATACTATACTTCTTGTCTAGATTAAAGACCATGGTTCACCACTTTAAAGTTGCCCTCATTAACACCTCAGATACCTTCAGTCCTTTCATTTGTCCCTCTGCATACTATTCTAATGCACAAACTGAATGACTCTGATGTTGTTAGTTGCCTACTCGTGGTGACCTCGTATGTACAGAATAGAACTTCTCCCATAGGGTTTTTAAGGCTCTGACCTTTAGGAAGCAGATCACCAGGACTGTCTTCCGAGGCACCTCTGGGCGGGTTCGAACCACCAACCTTTCAGCTAGTAGTTGAGCACTTAACCATCTGTGCCACCCAGGGATTCCTCCTCCACTTTATTTTAGCTCCCAAGAAGGAAAGTATTACTGAAGAAGATCATAGAATTGTGATTACATGGCTCACTACAAATTTATGCCATCTTATATCAACTTGGCACTTCAAGTTGCTCGGTAATTCTGTTATTATTTCCTGTCTTGTTGATTTCCTAGCATATTCCTCTGGTGGATAGTTCATTCATACATTCCACTCTCTTTAAACCTCAATAGCAGCCCTACTTTCTCAACCTTGGCAAATGACCTCACCACCATTATGGAAAAAATAAAGCTAAAAAATATTTGTCAAAGTGAACTAGATGAAGGCTCCCTCATCTTCTCTTCTGTTTACATCAGAATTTTCCCGTATCTTCGGCTATCTTCATTTCCTCCACTCTAAGAGGAAAATGTACTCCTCCTCCAAGAACAATCCTTCTACTTCTACCCTTGGACTCATCCCTTCTCACCTTCTTTGGAACTTTGGTTTCTAAATTATTTCCTATTTCTTCTGTGACTTTAATTGTTTTCTCTCTAGGGGCTCATCCCCTTTCTACATCCAAGTATGCAAGGATTACCATTATTATTGATAGAAAAGGACATCATGTTTGGTAAAGCAGAGGGTCAGTGAAAACGAGGAAAATAAACCCTCTATGAGATGGATTGACACAGTGGCTGCAACCACGAGCTCAAGCATACCAGTGATTGTTAGGATGGTGCAGGACTGGGCGATGTTGAGTTCTGTTTTACACAAGGTCACCATGAGTGGGAGCTGACTCAAGGGCATCTAGCAACGACAATAACCATTATTATAAGAAAATCTACGTTAAATATCCTCTTGCCTCCTTGAGCTGATGCGTTATTCCCCTTATTCTCTATTACATTTCTTTAAAAAAAGAAACACTGCCTTTCCTTATCTACTTTTTCTTAAAACTCCCAAATCTGATTGTTGCTATTTGTTAGCTGCCATCAGTCAGCCCCTGACTCAGGGCTACCTCATGCACAACAGAATGAAACACTGCTTAGTCCTGCACCATCCCCATGATCTGTTGCAGATCAAATCATTGTGTTCCATTGGGTTTTCATTGGCTTATTTTTGAAAGTAGATCTACAGGCCTTTCTTCCTATCCATCTGAGTCTGGAAGACCCACTGAAACGTGTTCAGCGTCACAGCAACATACAGGCCTCTACTGACAGACAAGTGGTGGTTCTGCATGAGGTAAATTGGCCAAGAACCCGTGTCTCCCACATGGAAGGCAAGAATTTCACCACTGAACCTCCAGTGCCTCATCCAAATCTGATTAGTGCCCCATTATTACAGAAGCTGCTTTCTTGAGTACACTAATAACCTCCTAACTTCCAGATCACCCTCAGATATTCATCCTGTTTAACCTATCTGTACCATTTGACATCACTGACACTCCTTAACCATCACCTTGAAACTGTCTCTGTGTTCTGTGATTCTGTTCTCTTGACTCTCTGACTACTACTACTTTTTTCCTTCTGTTGTTCCTTACTCATCTTCCTTGCCGTAAATGGGTATTCCCCAAGACTCTACTCTGTTGTGTCTTTCATTTCTCTAAATTTTCCCTTAGAGTTTTTCTTTTATGTCACGTACTTGCAGGTAATTTCTCTATCTACAACCCCGATCTTGACCTTTTTTGAAATCTTCGGGCCTCCATTTCAACTTCTTTTGATATTTCTGCCTGATGTTCCACCATTACCTGACATCACTCACCATCTTTCCCTTCCTACCACCCAAAAATACCTTCTTCCTGACTCGTCTGTTTTTATAATGGCATCACTGTTTCTTGAAACTTTTCTTACCAAGGTCAATAATGACTTCTTTTTTTTTAATCTACTTATTTTTTAACATAAAAGCAATTAGATTGTAATAATAGTTTACTTACAGGAAAACTAGAAAATACAAATAAGCATTCATTCATTTATTAGTATTTATTTAGCCCCAACTATGTGCCAAGTCTGGAAACCCTGGTGCCATAGTGGTTAAGAGCTGCGTCTACTAACTAAAAGGTCAGCAGTTTGAGTCCAGCATGCGCTCCTTGGAAACCCTATGGGACAGTTCTCTGTCCCGTAGGGTCACTATGAGTCGGAATCAACGCAACGGCAACGAGTCTGGTTTGGGTTTTTTTATGTGCCAAGTACTATTTTAGTTGCTGGGAATACAGTAGTAAACAAAAAAGATAATAATGCTTTTCTTTATGAAGCTTACATTCTGGTGGAATGCAAAAAGAAAAACCACTGCTAATATTTTGATACATCATCATCCAGACTTATTTGTATGCACATATGAATATATATTTATTTACAAAAATAAGACAGTGCTATAAATACTACCTTATGATCTGCTTTTCTTCACTTAAGTATTATCCCACTAATATATTTCAGTGTCAATAATGTATATCTATAGTCTGTCTCTGGAGCCCTGGTGGTGCAGTGGTTAAGAGCACGGCTGCTAACCAAAATGTCGGCAGTTCAGATCTACCAGTCACTCCTTGGAAACCCTATGGGGCAGTTCTACTCTGTCCTAAAGAGTCGGTATGAGTCGGAATCGACTCCATGGTAGCAAGTTTTGTTTGTTTGTTTTTTATAGTCCATCTCTGATGGCTATGTAACAGTTCTATTGTATGGGTTTGTCATAATTAATTTAGTCAACTTCATATTGTTAGACATTTAATTTGTTTACCCTTTTTCATCATTAAAATCATGCTATGATGAGCATCCATACATATTTGCATGTTTTATTATTTTCTTAAATTCATAGAAGTATTACTAGGTTAAAGAGGATGCCTTTTTTTTTTTAATTTTTTTTTTTTTTTAATTTTATTGTACTTCAGGTGAAGGCTTACAGAACAAATAGTTTTTCATGAAACAGTAGTACACATGTTGTTTTATGACATTGGTTAACAACCCCACAACATATTAACCCTCTAACTTCTCAACCTTTTTTTTTTTTTGGTAAACATACACATAGCCAAAGATACACCGTTTCAAAGATTTCTACATGCACAGTTCAGTGACATTGACTATGCTCTTCCAATTGTGCTGTTATTCGCACTTAAGATGAAGGCTTACAGAACAAAATAGTTTCTCATTTAACAGTTACTACAAATGTTGCCCTATGGCAATGGTTAACAATCTCACAACACATCAACAATATCCTTACTCAACCTTGGGTTCCCTGTCACCAGCTTCCTTGTCCCCTTCTGCCTTCTGGCCCTTGTCACTGGACTCCTGTACCTCGTTAGTCTCATTTGGTTTTACGGGGCTGTCCACTCCCAGGCTGAACAGTGAACCTCAGAGGTAACTTCACCACTGAGCTAAAAGAGTGTCTGGGGGCCATACTCTCGAGCTTTCTCCAGTCTCCTTTAGGCCAGTAAATCTGGTCTTTTTTTTTTTTTTGTGAGTTAGAATTATGCTCTACATCCTTCTCCAGCTCTGTCCAGAACCCTCTGTTGTGATCCTGGTCAGAGCTGTCAGTGGTGGTAGCTGGACACCATCTAGCTGTACTGGACTCAGTCCAGTGGAGGCCTTGGTAGCTGTGGACGATTAGTCCTTCGGACTAATCTTTTCCTTGTATCCTGTTCTCTTCATTCTCCCTTGCTCCCGAAGGGATGAGACCAGTGGAGTATCTTACATGGCCGCTCACAGGCTTTTAAGACCCCAGACACTACTCACCAATGTAGAATGTAGAGCATTGTCTTTATAAGCTGTGTCATGCCAACTGAGCTAGATGTTCCCTGAGACCATGGTCCCCACAGCCCTCCACCAAGCAATTCAGTCCCTCAGGGAGTTTGGATGTGTCTATGGGGCTTCCATGACCTTTCCTTGTACAAGTTGTGCTAGTTTCCCCTGTATTGTGTACTGTCTCACCCTTCACCCAAGATACCACTTATCTATTGCCTATTTAGTATTCCCCCACCCCCCACCCCTCCCATCCCTGGTAACCAACAAAGATTATTACATTTTGTGTGTGAACTTTTTCATGGGTTTTTACAATAGAGGTCTCATACAATATTTGTCCTTTTGTGATTGACTTATTTCACTCAGTATAATGTCCTCCAGTTTCAGAGGATGCCTTTTTTAAGACTCTTGATATTATTTATTGCTAATTGCCACCAGAAATATTATATCTATTAACCCTCTCTTAAATTCTGTCAAGTGCCCATTTTCCCATACCCTCACCAAAACTGCATACTATTATTGTATTCTAATCTTTGCGTCAGTAGGCCAAGAGTGATGGCCTATTTTTAGTGCTTATGCCCATTCATTAATTCAGCCATTCAACAAATTTGTTGGCATCTACTACCTTTCAGGCCGTTGTCATCATATGCCATCTAACCAGACTACATGTCTGTGTTCATCTCTTCTCATTAAAATCCAATCACTTTAAAATTCTAACAACCTTTCAAAACCCAGTTCAGATGTTTTTTCCTATATGAAGTAGGAAGATTACCTGCTTATGATGATCTTCATTTGGATCAGTCATTTGGCATTTCTCATATACTGCCTTATACTGTCATAATATGTACATCTTTAAAATTTATTTTTTATTATCCTCAAATATTTTGAAAATAGAAAAAAGGAGAAAAGTTATATATAAACCCACCATACTATAACTTAAACATGTTAATTTGATTTCTTTCCATTTTCCTCCCTATGGGTATAGGTTTATATTGGGCGTGTGTGTGTGTGTATACATATGTCATCATAGTATAATATAATTTTATATCCTTTAAAAAACATCATATGAAATCTTCCTAGCTGCACAGTCTTTTATCATGAGGACATGTGTACTTATTCTTCCTTTCTTTATGTTCATGTTATACATGAAGAGCACATTGTGGTTTAAAACAAAGAGTCTGGTTGCCCTGTTGATATGCTTGAAATAGGACAGGATTGAGAAACAAAAGTAGTCTTTCTGAGCAGGCTTCTTATGTCTGTTTCCACCCAACTACCCATCCCCCCCACCTAGGCCCTGTTCTGCTATTTCAAGGAGCTTTTTTTATTTCCCTTCCATTCTCCCTCCCATCTTCCAACCTTTCTCTTAACTCTCCATTTTTCCTTCCCTGTACTCAAGGGACTGATAGACAAACTAACTAGGATGTGCTCTTTTCCTACTTTGAGCTCACCACAATTTATAGTATGTTTTCTGGTGGTTAAGCCACCACCAGTGGTACAACAGAATAAGTTCCTACTAATTATTAATAGCCTTAATTTAGAGCTGTAAATGTAATATATTTTTGCTGGCTATTCTATATATCTGTTTCCAAAACTGAAAAGCCAGCATTTTATTTTATCTTCAAAGTAATTGTGTAAATTCGTATTTATGATAGTAATCTTGGAGATGAAGTTTAAATTTTAAAATGAATTAAGGTTTTATATTAAATTTTATTTAGCTTATTTCATAATGAGAGAATAGCTTCAATTAATCCATGCTTAGATTTCTTATTTCTTTTATAATAAGAGTGCTAGGAGATGATTATAAAGGGATATTTTAGTCACTTAAACTAAACAATAGCAGCATGTATTTATATAGTACCTCTCTTCTAGGGATTTAACAGTGCTTGATTAATATTATCTCATTAATCTTTACTGCACCCCTGTGAGGTACGTAGGTGGCAAGTGTTATTATGCCTCTTTATTATAACAGTAATAAATGTTCTATAATGAACTGCCTAGAAGCAAGCAGGTATGCTAACTACTGGGTTTGCAGACCAGGGAATCAAGGTATATTAGAGATGGAAAAGCTAACGTGAAGCAACAAGCCATCTGTTCCAGGTATAGTCAGAACCCTGTCTCTTAAAACTCCTGGTCTGTTCCACACCATTGTCCCTCAAACACAACAGAGAAGACATTCTCCTGCTTCATTCTTAAGCTTATACACTGGACTCTGGGCTTAATATTTTACATATATTAGTAGATTGTCATCTGCACAGCATAGGTAATAAAGGGAATT
The DNA here is from genome assembly GCA_030035585.1 of Dugong dugon. Classification (NCBI taxonomy): domain Eukaryota; kingdom Metazoa; phylum Chordata; class Mammalia; order Sirenia; family Dugongidae; genus Dugong; species Dugong dugon. The sequence continues at coordinate 74,784,535 of CM057472.1, forward strand.
TTAAAAGAATAGGGAAAAAAAATTAATCCTGGAGAATCTTATAATCTAGTTGATAAGTTATGTATGTATAATGTAATATCTAAAGCAACCATTAAAAATATATAGACAGAAGAGATATACTCCCAAAACATATATATATAAATCAAAATGGAATTCTAAAAATACCCAAGTAATCTGCAAGAAGGCAAGCAAAACAGAAACGAAAAACAGAGGGAACCAACAGAAAACAAAAAATAAAATGACAAACTTAAACCCTACCATATCAATAATTACATCATAATAAATGCTGTACTTTATTTGTAATAGTCAAAAACAGGAAACAGTAATTAAAAAGAGAAAATTATTGCTTCATGCAACAACTTGGATGAATCTCAAGGGCATGATGCTGAGTAAAAAAAGCCTATCTCAGACAATCACATATTGTATGATTCCATTTATATAACACTGTAGAAACGTTATTGTTGTCATGTGCTGTTGACTTGGTTCCGACCCATAGCGATCCTCTGCACAACAGAACGAAACACTGCCCGGTCCTGCACCATGCTCACAATCATTGTTATGCTTGAGCCCATTGTTGCAGCCACTGTGTCAATCCCATCTCACTGAGGATCTTCTCTCTTTCACTGACCCTCTAGAAATGAGAAAACTATAAAGATAGAAGGAGCCCTGGTAGCACAGTGGTTAAGAGCTCAGCTACTAAGCAAAAGGTCAGCAGTTTGAATCCACCAGGCTGTTCCTTGGAAACCCTGTGGGGCAGTTCTGTTCTGTCCAGTAGGGTTGCTGTGAGTCGGAATCGACTCAACGGCAACAGGTTATAAAAATGGAAAACATATTAGTGGTTTCCAGGGTTTAGGGATGGAGAGGGAGGGGAGTACAACTATAAAAGGGTAGCACAAGGGATATCTTTGTGATGATGGTATACTTCCATATCTTGACTGAGGTGGCAGTTATACAAATGTACATATGTGATAAAATGACATAGAATTATACATACACATTATACCAATGTCAGTTTCCTCATTTTGGTATTATACTATGATTATGTAAAATGCTGCCTTTGGGAGAAACTGAATGAAGGGTACACAGGACCTCTCTGTACTATTTTGCAACTTCCTGTGAATCTGTATTTTACAATATAAAAACCAAAAAAACCAAACCCGTTGACATAGCATCTATTCTGACTCAGTGACCCCAGAGGACAGAGTAGAACTGTCCCATAGGGTTTCCAAGGAGCAATTGGTGGATTCGAACTGCTGACCCTTTGGTTAGCAGCCTAACTCTTTAAACACTGCGTTCCCAGAGTTAAGATATTTTAAAAGAGACAAGCGTATTTTTTTTTAATTAGAGAAAAAATCTAGCTAATGGGCCAACTTAGTAGTGGTAGGTGCATACAAAGTTCTAGAAGAATACAACTGAATTGGGTAAAATTTTTAATGCCAGGTTTCTTAAAGGAGGTGAATCTTGAGCCTTTGGCATAGTATTTAAACAAAGTAAAAAACAATCATGAATTAGTAAAATGAGAGTTCTGCGTAAAGAAGAGGAGAAAGGCATGAAATTGGTGTTTCAGAAAGATAATCTCAGTTGATGTGTGCTACTGATCTATAGCAGTGTCCAAATCCCCATACAAAGACCACCAAGGAAACCTGTTGATCATAAAAAATAAATAAACAACCAAAAAAAACTGGGTATTAAATTTGCAGAATAAAGGAGACCAGCACCTTGATAGTCTCAGTAATGTATCAAAGGGGAAAATTTCAGAAGAGTACTTACAGGGTATTGATGTGCTAGAGTTAATCATAGGGTGATTTTAGGGCAGTTAGCAAGAGAGATCTGGGCAGGGGTTGGTCATAATTTAGGGATATTTTCAAAAGGATACTTACAGGGTATTGGTGTGTTAGAGTTAGTCATAGGGTGGTTTTAGAGCAGTTAGCAAGGGAGATCTGGGCAGGGCTTGGTCATAATTTGTAATCTGGGCAAGTTGCTGGTTGTCACTGATTTTACCTTTGGAACACAGATATCTGTGGAGTTACTATTAAATCAGTTTGTTCATGGACTTAGAACGTATAGTTCTCAACGAACTGGTGTTAAAACAATTTAAGCTAATTTGTGTTGCATGTCATGGTTTGGCACAGTTTATCTGTTTTGCAAGTCATAGTACAGTTTTGCAAGTTGTGGTTTCAGTTTCATCTCTCAATCCTCCTACGTCTGGTCACTTCTCAGTCTAAATTAGACCATTATCTTCTGGAGATAAGATCAGTCTACATTTGTACCACTTTTAGATGGGTCCTGATTGTGTAGTTGGCTTTCTTTGGCAGTCACCATACTTACTCAATCTGTATGCTGAGCAAATAATTCAAGAAGCTGGACTATATGAAGAGGAACAGGGCATCAGGATTGAAGGAAGACTCATTAATAACCTGCGATATGCAGATGACACAACCTTGCTTGCTGAAAGTGAAGAGGACTTGAAGCACTTGGTGATAAGATCAAAGACCACAGCCTTCGCTAAGGATTAGACCTCAACATAAAGAAAACAAAAATGCTTACAACTGGACCAATAAGCGATATCATGATAAAACGAGAAAAGATTGAAGTTGTCAAGGATTTCATTTTACTTGGATCCACAATCAACACCCATGGAAGCAGCAGTCAGGAAATCATATGATGTCTTGCATTAGGCAAATCTGCTGCAAAAGAGTGCTTTAAAGTGTTAAAAAGCAAAGATGTCACTTTGAGGACTAAGGTGTGCCTCACCTAAGCCATGGTATTTTCAGTTGCTTCATAGGCATGCGAAAGCTGGACAATGAATAAGGAAGACTGAAGAAGAATTGATGCCTTTGAATTATGGTGTTGGCAAAGAACATTGACTATATCGTGGCGTTCCAGAAGAATGAAAGAATTTGTCTTGGAAGAAGTACAGCCAAGAATGCTCCTTAGAAGCGAAGATGGCAAGACTTTATTTAAGGAGCATTCTGGCTGTACTTCTTCCAAGACAAATTTGTTCGTTCTTCTGGAACTCTAAGATACATTCAATATTCTTCGCCAGCACCATAATTCAAATGCATCATGCTGTCAGGAGGGACCAGTTCCTGGAGTAGGACATCATGCTTGGTAAAGTAGAGGGTCAGTGAAAAAGAAGACCCTCAACAAGATGGATTGACACAGTGGCTGCAGTGATGGGCTTAAGCATGGCAACGATTGTGAGGATGGTGCAGAACTGGGCGGTGTTTCATTCTGTTGTACGTAGGGTCACTGTCTTAGTTATCTAGTGCTGCTCTAACAGAAATACCACAAGTGAATTCAGGGTGCGAGCTCCAAAGAAAGGTTCTCTCTATATGTCTGCTCTGGGGAAAGGTCCTCATCATCAATCTTACCCTGTCAAGGAACTTCTCAGTGCAGGGACCCCAGGTCCAAAGGACGCGCTATCCTCCTAGTTCCTGTTTCTTGGTGGTATGAGGACCCCGTGTCTCTCTGCTGGCTTCTCTTTTATATCTCAAAAGAGATTGACTTAAAACACAACCTAATCTTGTAGATTGAGTTCTGCCTCATTAACATAACTGCCTCTAATCCTGCCTCATTAACATCATAAAGGTAGGATTTACAACACATAGAAAGATCACATCAGATGACAAAATGATGGATAATCACACAATACTGGGAATCATGGCCTAGCCAAATTGACACACATTTTGGGGGGATACAGTTCAATTCAGAACAATTGCTATGAGTCTAAACAAACTTGAACGCATCTAACAACAACATGGTAGTCATGTTGATCTCTACAAGCATCATGCCTTTATGTTCATTGTATTGAGGGATGATTTGTTGAACCATATAGCATAATAGCAGATGTGCAGCAGCCTTTAAGGCTCTAGAGATTATACATTTGACCAACCATACAGAAAACATTAAGACAAGATTATTATCAAAGCTTGCAAGGCACTTTGAAGACATGATTCTAGACTTCCAAGTCCAGACATGAAAATATGTCCTATAGTCTATCTGGATCTTTCTTAGATAACCACAAGTGACTTTTTCCCTTAGTTTGATATGGATTGCTACACCTTTCCTAGGATCCACATAATTCAACCAAATTAAATAAAATTTCAGTTCCTCAGTAACACTAACCATATTTCAAGCACTCAGTAGCCAACATATGGCTAGTGGCTGTTATATTGGACAGTGCAGATATAGAACATTTCCATCAGTGCAGGAAGTCCTATTAGACAGTGCTGTCATAGAGAATCTCAGCTTAAGGTTTCCAGTAGTTGTAATCTTTTAAACTTTTATGCTTGGGTAACAGACAGTGTACACTAGTTGTTAACAGTACCTAATAAGCTTGTTTCCAGCAAGGCTTAATTATAGTCTTTCTGTGATGATGTTTCTAAAATACCCAAAGTCTAAGTTGATGATGATTATTATTAGTATCTAATATTATATAATATCATATATAAAGTTTTTTGGCTTTTTTTTTTAATTGTACTTTACAGAACAAACCAGCTTCTCATTAAACAGTTAGTACACATATTGTTTTGTGACATTGGTTACCAACCCCACAACATGTCAAAACCACTTTCTCCTTCTTGATCTTGGGCTCCCAATTACCATCTTTCCTGCCCTCTCCTGCCTACTTGTCCTTGCCCCTGGGCTAGTGTACCCCTTCAGTCTCTTCCTGTTTCATGGACCTGTCTAATCTTTGGCTGAAGGGTGAACCTTAGGAGTGACTTCATTACTGAGCTAGAAGGGTATCCAGGGGCCATACTCTCAGGGTTTCTCCAGTCTCTGTCAGGCCAGTAAATCTGGTCTTTTTTTGTGAGTTAGAATTTTGTTCTATATTTTTCTCCAGCTCTGTCTGGGACCCTCTATTGTGATCCCTGTCAGAGCAGTCAGTGGTGGTAGCTGGGCACATCTAGCTGTACTGGACTCAGTCTGGTGGAGGCTGTGGTAGTTGTGGTCCATTAGTCCTTTGGACTAATCGTTCCCTTATATCTTTAGTTTTCTTCATTCTCTCTTGCTCCCAAAGGGGTGAGACCAGTGGAGTATCTTAGATGGCTGCTCACAGCCTTTTTAGACCCCACACACTACTCACCAAAGTAGAATGTAGAACATTTTCTTTATAAACTATGTTGTGCCAGTTGAGCTAGATGTTCCCCAAGACCATGAACCCCACAGCCCTCAGCCCAGTATATAATTATATTATTATTATCTTGGTCTAAGATTATGGGGAAGCTGATTAGGTGGCTGCCGTGGAAAAGTGGTCCATACCTGTTGGTGATAAGCCTGAACAGCTCTGACCATTTTTTATATTAATCCCCATTATCAGAATGGAGAACAGTAGAATTCACTGAGGTAAAACTCACAATGTATAAAGATTCTGTCAATAGTTATGCTGAGATTAAAACCGTTTTATGGACAATGAGGCCATTAACAAATATCTGGGCCTTTAATTTATTCCCATAAAGCGTATTTTGTATTTTATCAGTTAACAAGAGTATATAAACTTATCCATTGCCGTCGAGTCGATTCCAACTCATAGTGACCTTATGAGTCATTTAAACTTAGAAGCAAAAAATTTGTGTAGACAGTTATACCATTCTTTGTAAATAAAGCATCTGTAAGTTTATTTTAATCCAAAAAGTACACAGTCTTGGGAACATATTTATCCAAAGTTAACTAACTTAATTAACTGAACAGTTAATTAAAATTTGCTCTTTGTTGTTAGTTGCCATCAGGTTGATTCCAGCTCATGGCAACTCCAGTTAAAGTTTACAGAATGCCAAATATGTTAGCATCTTTCCTTTTATAAGGAGAAAAGCTACAAAATCTTTGTATTACCTATTAGCCATTTAGGAAACTCAAAACTAGCTACAAAAGACATTGTAACAGTTTTATTATTCTGAATTTGGGAAAGGCAAAATCAGAAGCATTTTCAGAGGAGAAGGATATCAACATAAGTCATAAGTAAAAGCAAGATATATTTACAGGCAGTATTTTAAACAAACAGTAATAAGTAACCTTGGTTATTAGAAACTTTTGTTTGAAATGATTCAAGAATATGCCATAAATATAGTGATGCAACAGAATGTTTTGGTTATAAAAAGGGACCTTTGTTTTCTGGGCACAAAATAACTTGACCGTTTTCAGCAAAAAGAAGACCCAGATTTCAGTAACAATTTGCTATAATAAAGGATGTGTAAGCCCTTTTTCCTTATGAATAAACTCATCACATGTAAACAACTTTGTCAGTAATTTTATCAATTGTCCTTTAAATTCATTTTTTATAATTTCATATTTCTAGCACAGATAATTTTTACTTTAAGAAAAAAAAAATTGTCTTTTTTCCTAATTAACAAAACGTGTTCAGTACCTTGCACAAGCATCCTCTATCTTCATACATTCTTTTTACCTATTAATAATGGCTACTTTATAAAGTACTTAGTATGAGCACTGGTGTATTAAACATTATATCATTCAGTTACACTTCCACAAGATTGTGTACAAATTCACGTTCGTTATTTGCAATTCATGAACAGGGGTATATTTGGTCTGGAAGTCAGACAAGAGCTCCAAAGAACAAGCAGAAGGGGCCAAAGTTATATGGGCAATGTGGTATAAGAACAGGGAAGTAACATTGGGCAAAAAGTGATTAGTTAGTTCTAAGTTACTTTCCTTATATGGCCTGTCGGGAACTTTCATAGCCAGACATATACCATAACTGAGGCAGCAAGCATGGATTGTTAACTTAGGTTTTGTCTCCAGGGAAGGTCAAGCATTACAGGAAGTAGAAACTGAGCTAGGTTTCAGTTTACTGACATGGGGCTTAACATAAGTGACTCCATCTTAGGCCTAGTATGGTCAGGTTTACAGTCTACATATCTAAGATTTTTTATCAGTTGCTCAAATTAATATTAGCTTAATGTCTTAGAGTAACTAAGGACCTGGAAACTAAAATTTAAGTTTATATAAAAATCTTATGATTTGATTGAAGAATAATAGGAATTGAGCTCTTTTCATAGAGACATTCCTTATTATCATTCAATTTAGATGAACACAAATTTTGCTATTTTCTAGCAAAACTAGTAAAGGAAATTTAAGAGATTATAATTAGGATTTTTTATAGGAAGATAAACCCAAGACTTGCATAACTAGAATATTGTTCTAATATACTTTTACTACATAATGGTAAAGTAAGGAAGAAAACATAGGACAGTGTTTAAACCAAAATTATTAAATCAGTCTAACTGGTCTAAAGAGCATCTTATAGAAATATTATATGAACTTTTTTCTAATATAATTTATAAACCTCTGTATTTATAAATCAAACTCTTAGGCTCTTTAAATTATGTTTAAAGGCTCTGAATCTTCCTCTTTCCTTTGTGTCTTGTAACCTAGTAATCAAGCAAATTAGCTTAACTCTCAGTTAAAACTTTTTTCCAGAGTTTAATTAAAAGCCATTTGTAATAAGAACATGCTTCATTAGACCTGATTTTCGCCTCTTTTTGAATTAAATCTGTTTATCTGGGCTAATTGATTATTTCTAGGGTGTGTACATAATGACTAGAATTGGTATTTTGATCAGTTAATAAATTACCTTTTCCAGGAGAAAAGAAACCAAGGAAAGAAAATGAGGAAGTGTAAGGAAGTTGCCATAGATAACGGAGTTACTGACCACTATAAAAGTCTAATCATCTTCCCTTTGCAGAGAGGGAAGAGGTCTTAGATTCAAGAAAACCCATTTCAATACATAAAAGGAGAGAAAATGAGTCACTACAACCCAGTCAGACAATGTCTGAGGGCCTTGACAACTCCATCAAGACTATAGGATTAAATCTCTGATTAACAGAAACAAAGAGAAAGTCTTTTACAATAAACTAAATGATTTTTCTTTTAGACAAGACAGAGAATCTCTTCATGAGAGCTCAACAAAAGAACTTTTAGATTCTTTTACATTTTTATTAAATTCTAATTTTGAAGCTTTTCATAACAGTATAAATGCTAGTCATTGAATATTCAGAATTGTATTTCCTTTTTGTTCTGCCTTTCAAATGAATGATTTTGGTCATGTCAAAAGTATTCCAAAATGGCCACTGCAATTCTAAATTGTCCTTGATGAAATTATGCTTTTTAGAAAGAAAATACAAAAAAAGAGCAAAACAGAAGGCAGAGTAATGCCAGGAGGTAGCACAAGCTTATTAGTAGACAAATCCATGAATTCTTTAGCTAAAAGTCAGTCAAAGGGGAAAATACTACCTTTATACTGTGTCTAAAGTTCTCAACTTAGGTTGAGCCCCTGACTACTGGCCCTAAAACTCATCAGGGCCTGATTGGGTAGAGAGGGTATCTCTCCCAAAGCCAGTTTCTCAAACTGTAAAAATGCATGACCATGTTGTCCAACCTCTTCATGTGTCTTCACAAGGGGAAGGAGAGCTCAAGGCTGGCTCCTGTGAGGCAGAGGTCAGACATACCTCCTTTCTCCAACCTTTTTACCAGTTCTGACACCAGCCATCCTTCCCATGGCTCTCTCTTCTTCTCTGCTAGATTAGGTGATTTGTTGCAGTGGTCACACAGAACTCACAGACCATACTCATGATTATGGCCTTTATTAAGGAAGTAAGAGGTTGCAATTCAGGATCAGAAACAACTCAGGATACAGTTCTTCGATCAGGACAGCTTCTTTTTAGCCATGCCCACAGAAGGCCTCTTGGCCCTTGGTCCCTCGGCCCTTCTGGTATTTTGGGCCAGCCCAGCCTCTGCCTTGCTCAGGCAATTGTGTTACAAAGCTCTTTAGCTCCACCAATAAGTGTCCAGAGGCACCCTACTCCACCAGTAAGCCTCCTGCCTGAAGACGCTCAGCTCTCTCACTCCCTGGGTCAGCAAGCCTAGCTCTGCCAAGTGCCCAGAGTCACCCCACTCACCCCACTCCACCAGCAAGCCACCTGCCTGAAGATACTCAGCTTTCTCATTCTGTGGGCCAGGAAGCCCACCTTGCCATCTCCTGCTTGTCTCCTGGTTCTACTGCCTCTGTTTCTTTGTTGCTGCTTCTCGCCATCTCTTGCTGTCTCTGGTGGTACAGCTCTCTCTTCCTATCTCCTGGCTCTAGGATGTGCTCCACTCCTAGCTCTTCTTTCTTGATGGTAGTAAGGTCCTTGCATCTGCACTAAGATTGGCTCTCTTTTAAGCCTAGCAGATGGCAAAACTAATCAATCCCTTTGTTAGGGTTCCATGTACTTTATTTTCATGATCCCACCCCAACAAGGGTGCCATGTACCTTATCTGCATTATTAGCAAGCTTTCTAATCCCCTTGGTGGGCCACAAGCACCTTATTTGCGTAGTCCCACCCAGTCGTTTGGTGAGAGTTATAAGACCATAGCTAGAAAGGCCATGTAAAAGCAAACCATCATATCGCACAAACACAGACAAAACTGTAAAAAATTCTTAAAAACACACAACAGTGTGACCAGTTGATAGAATGGTTAGTATCACACCAATGCTTTAGCAGACCTTCACCAAGCAAAACAAAAATTACTACAAATCTGATCATATAACCAAAATGTCCTGGGAATCTTATTTCTAAGACAAACAAAATAAACATGAGCTGGCTTTGGGAGCTTAAAAAAGGGTAAGAGCTCAAAATAAGTGCCGTACTTAACATCATTGAGAAGGAATCCCCTAAACAAGGAGGCGCAAGAGACCTCAATAGAGTGCGTGTGACTAAGATGAGAGTACTGGTGGCATGGGTTCTTGCCTAAGTCTTGTTGGGACTTCCATGACTATCAAAGTCCTAATACACTAGGGAAAGACCACCAGGGAAACCTGTTGATCATACAAAGCTGGATATATTAAAATTTCTGAACAAAGAAGAACACCACCTTGACAGTCTCACTAGGGTCTCAAAACGGGGGCATAAGAGAAGAGTACTGCCCTGTGAGATTTTAGTTTAAAATAAAGTAAAAAAAAAAAAAGAAAGAAAACTCAAGTACCATAAACTCATTTCGTTTATTGCAAGGTAGTCTTGGCAAATGTCTTAGTCATCTAGTTCTGCTGTAACAGAAATACCGCAAGTGGATGGCTTTAACAAAGAAAAGTTTTATTTTCTCACAGTCGAGTAGGCTACAAGTCCAAATTCAGGGCGTCAGCTACAGGAGAAGGCTTTCTCTCTCTTTCAGCTCTGGAGGAAGGTCCTTGTCATCAGTGTTCCCTTGGTCTGGGAGCATCTCAGCACAGGAACCTCAGGTCCAAAGAACACATTCTTCTCCCAGCACTGGTTTCTTGGTGGTATAAGGTTCCCATGTGTCTCTGCTCGCTTCTCTCTTTTATATCTCAAAAGAGATTGGCTTAAGACACTATCCAGTCTTGTAGACCTCATCGGTATAACTGCCGCTAACCCATCTTATAACATCATAGTGATAAAGTTTGCAGCACATAAGGAAATCACATCAGATTACAAAATGGTACACAGTCAGACAATACTGGGAAGCATGACCCAGCCAAATTGATACACACAATTTTTGGGGGACACAATTCAATCCATGACATTCTACCCTTTGGCCCCCCAAAAATCACGTCCTTGTAACATGCAAAACATACTCATCCCATCATATCATAGCAAAAGCCTTAACTCCAAGTCCAAAATACAAAAATTCCTCTTCATCTGTGAAATCTAGAATACAGGTTATCTGCATCCAAAGGTACAATGGCAGAACAGGCACAAGCTAGACATTTCCGTTACAAATGGGAGAAACTGGAGGAAAAGAAGGGATAAAAGGCACCAAGCAAGTCAGTAGAACACATTACATTAGCCCTCAAGTCTTGAAAATAATCCTCTGTTCTCTGAGACCATTCACACAATAGCCTGCTCTCCAGACTCTAGGTATTGGCCACACTCTCCAGATTCCGAGTGGAGGCCCCTCAGCCCTGGGCTTCAGCGTCACCTTCCAGGTCCACTGGGACAGCAACTTTGCTTCCTCGGCTTTAGGCGCACAATTCTCCTAGTCCATCAGAGTGACAACTCCACCCTTAGAAACACCAGAGGCTATGGCTCCACCCTTTGAAACCCCTGAGGTCATGGCTATACCTTTTGAGACTGAGGCAGCTCAGCTTCCTGTGTTCATTGTCTCCTCAGCTTCTGCTTCCTGGTTTCTCAGCCTCTCGGCTCCTCAGGCCTCACACCCACATCTGCCCTGCTGGGGCAAGTGTTCCAAAGCTCTGCAGCTCCACCGGTTAAGTGCTTGGAGGCACCCCACTCTGCCAGTAAACTTCAGCTATCTCGCTGTGTGGGTCAGTAAGCCTAGCTCCACTGATAAGTGCCCAAAGGCACCCCACTTGTCCAGGAAGCCTCCTGCACACAGGCACTCAGCTTTCTCGCTCCGTGGGTCAGCTCCAGCACTGTCTGGCGCTGGTCTCTTGGTTCTCCTGTTGTCGGTTCCCTGCTACTGCCGCTTCTCTGCTGCTGTTGGTCCTCTGTCGCTGCTGCTCCTCTCTCCATTCACAGTTTCAAAACAGATTCTATATTTTAGGTATCTGTTAGAGCAGCACCCCACTTTTGGTACCAAATTCTGTCTTAGTCATCTAGTGCTGCTGTAACAGAAATAACCACAAGTGGATGGCTTGAACAAAGAGAAGTTTATTTTCTCACAGTCGAGTAGGCTACAAGTCCAAATTCAGAGCATCAGCTCCAGGAGAAGCCTTTTTCTCTCTTTCAGCTCTGGAGGAAGGTCCTTGTCATCAGTCTTCCCTTGGTCTGGGAGCATCTCAGCGCAGGAACCTCAGGTCCAAAGAATGCACTCTGCTCCCGGCACTGCTTTCTTGGTGGTATGAGGTTCCCATGTGTCTCTGCTCACTTCTCTCTTTTATATCTCAAAAGAGATTGGCTTAAGACAGTATCCAATCTTGTAGACCTCATGAGTATAACTGCTGCTAATCCATCTCATTACATCATAGTGATAGAGTTTACAACACATAAGGAAATCACATCAGATTACAAAATGGTACACAATCAGACAATACTGGGAAGCATGATCCAGCCAAATTGATACACACATTTTTGGAGGGGTCACAATTCAATCCATGACAGCAGGGCACACAGATAAGACCACAAGACATTCCGTTAGGACCAGAGAATCATGATGATATAAGATTAGTCCAGTGGTTAGAGTCCAAATCTTTAGACTTCAAGCTTTTACCTTTAACAAGTGCTTTTGGGAGGAATGCTTGACCATGGCTCGTGTTCAATGGATGTCCCTTGTAGCTGGGTTCTAAGGATGGCAGTGGTAGGCAAAGTCTCAGCCATCATCTCTGGAAGGCTCTTGGTCTTCAGGGAGTGTCCAGGTCTAGAGAGAGATCTCTTTCCTCTGCCTTTGCTCAGTGAATGAGCCAAAGTCCTAGGTTTATATGTGATTTTTCTCACCTTGGCCCCACATGATAAGGGCTCAGTGGTGTCTTGTCTAACAAAGACTAGTGTGTTACGTCTTCTCTTCAAGGTTAGAGATTAGCAGTATATAGGATCTTTTCTGAAAGGTCAGCGATTAGGAGGTTGTTTATGACTTTTCTAATGTCTCAAAGCCACTTTAGAGATTTGACTGTACATCTTCTTTTGTCACATCATGTAGGTCCCAAGCCAACTTAAAGAAGTTGTTTATGACATACCTCACATACTTCACATTCTTCTGTGAAGATTATCTATTTTTAAACTCAGAAATTTTCTACTTGTAGCTCATATTATAAGTGACTTATGCATATTGGTTTAAGGGCTTTACAGAATCAAACATAACAATGCCTTATACATAATTACAGAAACATGCATAACACTGCCATACACATGTGTGGTTTGAGAGCATTACAGAAACATATATAACAGGTATTCATGGGGTTAAGTCCCTGGATGGTGCAAATGGTTTGTGCTCAGCTGCTAACCTAAAGGTTGGTGGCTCAAACTCACTCAGCAACACCATGGAAGAAAGTCCTGGTGATCTGCTTCCATAAAGATTACAGACAAGAAAACCCTATGAAGCAGTTCTTCCTTGTAACACATGGAGTCTTCATGTGTCAGAATCAACTTGACAGCAATGGCTATTCATGGGGTTTTGAGGGTTGAGTTTGGTCATGGGGTGGTTTTAAAGTAGATGTTAGTAAGCAGGGTGTGGGCAGAGATTGCTTAGAATTTGTAAAATAGGTGAGTTGCTGGAACAATCAATCATATCTTTGGAATACATGGTTCCATTTGGAGCTGCTGTTAAATCAGTTTGTCCTTGGTCTTACCTTGAAACATATAAGTCTGAGCAAACTTGTGTTAAAACAGTTTGACTTAAGATAGTTTGTGTTGCTGGTCATAGTTTGGTAATCTGTTATGCAAGTAATAGTGTACAGGTTTTCAAGTTATTTCTACTTTATTTCTCAGAAGGAAAGAGTTTCAAAACAAGATTGCCAATTATAAGGCTTTTGTAGAAATTCAGATATAATGTAATTAATGCCTGAAATTGGGTGGGAAGGGGTTGGTAGCAGAGGAATTAAAATGTAGAGTAAAGGAGGAGAAGGATTAGGAAATTCTTAATGATTAAGACCTTTGGGGAGAAAGTGGACTACAAAGGGAAAAAAAATAAAAAGTAAATGTTTCAAAGCTGGGACGATAGTAGCACCATGGCCAATAACAGAAGCAGGAAATTGAAATTTAATAAATAAGAAAGTGACAAGGAATGCAAATCATAACTACAGTGAGATACCACCTTACCCCAATATTACTGGCACTAATCAAAAAAACACAAAATAACAAATGTTGGAGAGGCTGCAGGGAGATTGGAACTCTTATGCATGGCTGGTAGGAATGCAAAATGGTATGACCATTTTGAAAAACAATGTGGTGCTTCCTTAAAAAGCCAGAAATAGAAATACCATACTATCTAGCAATCCCACTCCTAAGAATATATCCTAGAGAAATAAGAACCATCACACAAATAGACATGTGCATACCCATGTTCATTGCAGCGTTATTCACAATAGCAAAAAGATGGAAACAACCTAAGTGTCCATCAACAGATAAATGGATAAGCAAATTATGGTATATACACACAATGATAAAGAACAATGATGAATCTGTGAAACATCTCACAACGTGGATGAATCTGGAGGGCATTATGCTGAGTGAAGTAAGTCAGTCACAAAAGGACAAGTGCTGTATGAGACCGCTATTATAAAAACTAATGAAAACATCCAAGATGCATCCATTGGTCCCAACCACCTGGAGTAAAGGAGAATGAAGAACACCAAAGACACAAGGAAAGTAGTAGCCCAAGAGACAGAAAGGGCCACATAAACCAGAGACTTCATCAGCCTGAGACCAGAAAAACTAGATGGTGCCTGGCTACCACAATGACCGCCCTGACAGGGAACACAACAAAGAGTTCTGGATGGAGCAAAAGAAAGATGGGGTGCAGAACTCAAATTCTAGTAAGAAGACCAGACTTAATGGTCTGACTGAGACTGGAGGAACCCTGGAAAGCGTGGCCCTTGGATTCTTTATGAGCCTAGAACTAAAACAATTTCCAAGGCCAACTCTTCAGACAGGGATTAGACTGGACTGTGGGACATAAAGTGATACTTGTGAGGAGTGTGCCTCTTAGCTTAAGTAGATACAAGAGATTAAAAGGGAAGCTTCTGTCCGGAGGTGAGATGGGAAGGCAGAGAGGGTTAGGAGCTGGTTGAATGGACATGGATGAATCGGGTGGAAAGGAACGGAGGAGTGTGCTGTCACAGTATGAGGAGAGCAATTAAAGTCACATAACAATGTATGTATAAATTTTTGTATGGGAAAAAATTTAAAAAAAAGTGAAATGAATAAAACTTATGAAAAGGTTTACACACAGAAAAAAACAATCTTTGATGGTTATAAGGAAGGGGAGGTTTGGGCAGGGAAAAACACTTACTGGACAATAAGTGGTAATTTTGGTGAAGGACAAGACAGTACACAATACTGGGGAAGTCAGCACAACTTGACTAAGGCAAAGTCATAGAAGCTTCATAGACACATCCACACGCCCTGAGGGACCGAGTTACTGGGCTAAGGGTAGGGACCATGGTCTTGGGGGACATCTAGCTCAATTTGCATAAAATAGTTTATAAAGAAAATGTTCTACCAAAGTGAGTAGCGTCTGGGGTTTAAAAAGCTTGTGAGCAGCCATCTAAGATACTCCACCGGTCTCACCCCTTTGGGAGCAAGGTTAGAATGAAGAAAACCAAAGACACAAGGGAAAGATTAGCCCAAAGGGCTAATGGACCACAATTAAACTACCACAGCCTCCACCAGACTGAGTCCAGCACAGTAGATGGTGCCTGGCTACCACCACTGACTGCTCTGACAGGGATCACAGTAGAGGGTTCCAGGCAGAGCTGGGGAAAAATATAGAACAAAATTCTAACTCACAAAAAAAGACCAGATTTACTGGTCTGATAGAGACTGGAGAAACCCCAAGAGTATGGCCCCCGGACACCCTTTTAGCTCAGTACTGGAGTCACTCCTGAGGTTCACCCTTCAGCCAAAGATTAGACAGGCTTTTAAAACAATAACGCATAGTTCAACCGTGTATATGAGACTAAATGGGCACACCAGCCTAGGGGCAATGACAAGAAGGTAGAAAGGGACAGGAAAGCTGGACGAATGGAATTGGGGAACCCAAGGTTGAGAAGGGAAGAGTGTTGACGTGTTGCAGGGATGGCAGCCAATGTCAGAAAACAATATGTATTCATTATTTAATGAGAAACTAATTTGCTCTGTAAACTTGCACCTAAAGCACAATAAAAAAGAAAGAAAAAATTTTTTTAAAAAGTGACAAGGTATGGAGATAATGGATTACCTTTTGTTTATTTGTTTTTTCTTTTCTTTTGTATTTTAATTGTAGTATGTGTCAGGCATCTAGTGCAAATGTTTCAGAATGACCAGAAGCTAGAAGTATAAGCTGCTAAAAGATAAGATTCAGATTTAAGGGGAAAATTGTGGCTATTCTAGTATATTCAACCTTATAATCGTCTATTCATTTTTATATGTTTTCCTTGAAAATGCTTAAAATGCACTGTAAATCCCACATTTTCATTTAACTAGCTATTATTTCATCATGTCAGTTTTGCAGTTATCATCTCTAATTGTTGTTATTTCTAAAACTGCAGAAAAATAATGGAGAGGAACCTGAATGACAATGAAAACACCCTAATGCCGAGGAAATCTTACCTAGTCGGTGGCCAGTACCCTGCTGTGGGGGGAAAAAAATGATACAACCACACAGTTGTCTCTCTGAAGCAACTTGTATGATTAATGGAGTTAAAGAGCTGCAAGCCTTGACCTTTTTAATTATAATGACTTCATATAACCATGTGTTAATTAAGATCAGAAAATTAATCTACATTAGCACTACAATAGCAATTTTTCAAGCACCAGCAGTGACTAAGGATAAAAGTGGCTTGTGATTTCACATGACATCTGATTAAGTTAAATTAGCATTTAAAGGGCAGGCTGCCAGGTGACATTCGACAAGATGGTCAGAGTTTTTCTGCAGCCTATCATAAGGGGACAGCTGGTTGCAAAGCTGCTAGTTTTCTAGCATAAAGCCAAAAGTCTGGCCACATGATATCACTAAAGAGTCAGGAGCAAGATTGAAGGAATTTGCAGAAAGAAGATTGAAGGAGTTTGAGGGTTTTGTTTGAGAAAACGGAAATATTAAGCCCTGAGTATGGGTCATATTAACAGCCTAAGAGTCTAAAATGTGCAGGTTTGCCTTCAGCCTCCTAAGATAATGTTCCATATTTTCTCAATTCAGAGATGTACCTTTTTTCACTTTATAATATTTTTAAATCAAAGTACGTCTTAAAACTGATATATAAATTAATGTTGTGTGTGTTTGTGTGTATGTGCGTGTGTGTGTTAAGGACCCTTCTCTAAGTATTTTATAATCTAATAGTTTGTGTTCACATTATAAACCAATTCCATCCGCACTAGCATCTAGGAGTAACAATATGAAAATAATTCAGGAGGAAGTAGATGCTTTTTCAACATCATATATCAAAATGAAAGGAAGGAGAATCACATTTATTAATATTTATCAGCATTAACTGAGTGTCCATTATCTCAGTTGATCGTAACACCTACACTGCAAGGTAGTTATTATTACTGTATTTTATAAATGAGAAAATTAAGGTATAAGGAGCTTGACTGACTTGAATTTAAACCTTACATGAATTCCAAGCTCTTCCTACTATACCACACTGTCTCACTGAAACATCCTAGCATAAAATAAGCATCTTATAATTTTCTTCATAGACAAAACAATAATAGATATTAAATCTCTAAAGGGTGTTCCCATTCAGAGTCATGGAGTTGTAGGTATGTGTAGCTAAGTGTCAACTTGTTTAAGTTTGTAGTAACAGAAACAAAGCATTTGCCTCCATCTCCTTCAGATAAGATTAACCTAATTGGTACTGTTGCACCCATTTCAGAAAGATCAAAAAGCTTGAAAGAAAAGGTAAACAGTCATTCTCTTCAGACATGAGAATATCACATCACATAGTCTCTACCTCAAATGTTCTCAGTGAAAGACAAATTGGAAAATAACATTTGGAGGCCAAAAGAGAATTGTTTTATTTAGTTTGTTCCAATAACCGATTGCTGGGAAGGCCAGTATCTCCAAAGCATTCTTGTCAAATTGTAGCCAAAGCTATTGTGATATTTGGGCTGCTGTTCAGTCACCATTTAAATTTGTACGTTTTTTTTTTTTAGTTCTGGAGGAACGTTTTCTTATCCTCCTATACTGTCAATAGTTATTCAGAGATCCTTTGAGCACATACCTTCTATATGTGTCAGATACTGTTTTAGATGCTAGATATCCTAAACTGTTTACTAGATTTATTTTTTCCCCAGTAATAATAGGCAATATTATCCTAATAGAATAATTTGTGGTGGTTTTTTGGCTTTATAGCTGCTAAATCCCGAAGATGACCTCTTACCAGGAAAGATTCGAGATAGTAATCGTTCAACCCTCCTAGCAACAATTCAGGAACATGGTTATCCTACTATCAACTTGGGAATTGTGGGAGACAAGTAAGTATTGGATTTTATTTTGTTACTGTGCAAATACGAACTTTCGGAGTACTAACTAGGTGGAGCTGCTGCTAATGAGACAGAAATACAATGCCATAATTTTCACTTAATCTTATTCTCCAAAAACCAGAGAATTATAGAAGTGTCTGTGTCCTTTAGGAATAGACATTCTCTTGGAATGCCTGTTACCACAAGAGAAATAGTTTGCTTTCCTGTATGTGTGTGTTAAGTTTTCAGGGATTTTTTGGTAGTGTTGGCTTTATCCTAGTGGAACTAATGGTGATGGTGTTATTCCTGGTCATACCTTTACTCGTTTCAAGACAAGAAACACAAGGATGAGAAGCTAAAAAGGGAGTGTCAAAATTAGCACTACCTGATTATTTGAAGTTTAAGTACAACTGTTTTCTAAGACTTTTATATTGAATTTTATATCCTTGTTAGACAAGTTTCTCTAGGCTTCACCCATTTGTAAGTAGAAAGGAGGCACATTGACTATAATTGACCATCTTGAAGCACATCTTGTCCCCATCTGCTAAATTAACTCAGCCTTCTGTTAAATTCCCCAAGTATTTCTGTGAATCTCCAGCAGTGTCTCACATGTGATCAAAAGCAAGTCTGCTCTTTCTGGGTATCTCACTACTATACACCACTGCTGCTCTGCCATCTTTCACCAAGCACTATTTCCAGTTCACTAGCTCACAGCTGCTAACCAGAACATTGGCAAGTTTGAATCCATCAGCTGCTCCTTAGAAACCCGATGGGGCAGTTCTACTCTGTCCTACAGGGTCGCTATGAGTCGGAATTGACTCGACGGCAATAGGTTTTGAGTTAGAGGTCTCCATCAGCCTGGTGGAGACAACACTAGGAGACAAATCTGAATGATGAATACGATGACGTATCAGTCACCCATTATCACCCCCTCTCTTTCTGATGCCCACCTTGTCACTTCAGCCTCCTAAGATAATGCCTGGGTCCTTCTTCCCTTAAATGGGTGTTTTTGAGGAGCTCTGCCCTACTATTTCACAAGATATGCTCTGACACCCATCAGCCTCAGCTTAGGCTCCAGCTGGGATCCTTGGACAAAGCACCATGCCAGCAACCTGAAAGGTGGTAGCTGTCGTATCATCCTACCTTTAACAGTTCTGTTTTCCCTCCTGATGTTATTTTCTTTCTCTGAGAACATTTGGAATAAACACTGTTTGACATATTTTCAAACATCATTCCTTTCAAAATGTTCAGCATTTGTATTTGCCTGGATGTTTAGCCAACTTAAAGCCCATGCTGATAAAGCCAGTGTTACAGGTTGCCTCATATCACCCTGTGTCATACTCGCTAGCCCTAAGAAGGGAGTAGAAAGAAGAACCCACTGCAAAAAAAAAAAGAAAAGCTGTTTATTTGAATTTGGACCTGACCGGTAACCAGTCCTTTCATGTACACTTCCAGCACCTAAGAACTATCCTGATGCAGACACAACTAGAAAGAAGGTAAAAATCAACTTCAGAGCTTTTAAAAAAGGCAAAAGATCAACAGAATGAATCCAAGGGTTTGAAGAGCGTAGAAATGTGATCCCTAAAGCAAGCAGGCCTGAAGCCCCACAGAACAAACTCACCAGATTCTTAGGGTTTTTTTTTTTTTTACCCAGCCCTGGCTCTGTCCCTGCCTCCAAGTGCAATAATGAGCTCTAAGCAATCTTATAAGGTAAAAGGATCTTTTTTATCTTTTCTGGCCTCAACTATGATTATGTCCATTCCCCCTCCTATCGTTGCACTTATGTATATGTAAAAAATGATTACTCAATATACTATATATGTGCTATATGTACTTGCCATGACTTTGCCATAAAGGCCAAAACACCACTGTAAAGCTGATATATTGGTATACTAATATTTAATTGTCTGGGGCTCACACTGTTGATTTGTGGTAGACAGTTTCCAATAAAATGTTGATACTAAGTATAACTCCAATATGTATCTTAAAAACAGCATAAAGAACAACAAAACTATAAGCAGAATGTATTATTCCAAGAATATGCAAATGTCTAGTGCATACCCTTCTCTCTGATAGCAATACCATACATCAAACTGAGAACAAAAAAAAAATACAGGTGATGCAAATCTAGGCTTTCTCAGCCTTAGAGTGCTGTACTGAAGAAGCCTAGAGTGAATGGTTTAGAACGCAAAGGTGGAATGTGGGAGGAAAGAATGTAGAACTGTTCTAATGAAAATCTGTGCTAGGAGTTAAGCAAAGGAAACAAGGTACATTTAACTACAGCCTGTTGGTATCGTGTGATGGTTGCCTCCCTCTTCATTCTTTTCCTTCCTATGTATCCATTTGCTAATGAAAGCAAACGTTGTTATACGAAAGCCTCTGTGTGAAGCTCTCCAAGGAAACAAGCAGGGTCATGGGAGAAACTCTACCCTATGTTTAAAGAAAGGAAATAGCTCAAGAATGTCAGGGGGCACAGAAACCTTACTCAGCTCTGACACAGAGAGGTAGGGAATGAGAGCCCTATTCTAGTTA
This sequence comes from Dugong dugon, assembly GCA_030035585.1. Classification (NCBI taxonomy): domain Eukaryota; kingdom Metazoa; phylum Chordata; class Mammalia; order Sirenia; family Dugongidae; genus Dugong; species Dugong dugon. The sequence goes on from CM057472.1 coordinate 74,805,135, forward strand.
TCAAAAAAAGGTTTGAGTTTGGTTTTTAAATTCTGCATGATTCTACTCCTCGGCTCTTATGCTTATCACCTACCATAATTTTGACAGTCAGTCTAAAATAGAAGAGTAAGACTTTGTAACTGTTTGGACTGAGCTAGGCTGAAGTTTGCGTTTACTTATTGTATCTTTTATTTTAAAAGAAGGTAAATAAGCAGTGAATATTACAGGTGGGGTGTATCAGATACCTGCGAGTTAACAATTATGTTTGAAAGGCATTCATTTATAAGTATTGTGTGTATTTTAAAATATATTCCCTAAGACGTATTTTCTTACAGTGTCTGAGATACACTAGTATTAGGATTCCTACTCTTTTTCTTTAAAAAGACAGATTTTGAAACCAGAGATGTTAAGTAACTTGCCCCGCAACGTTGTTGTTGTTGTTGTTGTTGTTGTTAGGTGCTGTCGAGTCCACTGCGACTCATAGCAACCCTGTGTACAGCAAGACGGAAACACTGCTCAGTCCCGCACATCTTCAGATTGTGGCTATATTTGAGCCAATTGTTGCAGCCGCTGTGTCAGTCCATCTCGTTGACAGTCTTTCTCTTTTTCACTGACCCCTCTACTTTACAGAGCATAATGTCCTTCTCCAAGGACTGGTCCCTCCTGATATCATGGCCAAAGTACATGAGACAAATTCTCGTCATCCTCACTTCTGAGGAACATTCTGGCTGTACTTCTTGCAAGACAGATTTGTTCATTCTTCTAGCAGTCCATGGTATATTCAGTATTCTTCACCAACACCATAATTCAAATGCATCAATTCTTCTCTGGTCTTCCTTGTTCATTGTCCAGCTTTTGCATGCATGAGGCAATTGAAAACACTATGGCTTGGATCAGATGCACCTTAGTCTTCAAAGTGACATCTTTGCGTTTTAGCACTTCAGACAGGTCTTTCGCAGCAGATTTGGCCAATGCAGTACATCATTTGATTTCATGACTGCTGCTTCCATGGGTGTTGATTGTGGATCCAAGTAAAATGAAATCCTTGACAACTTCAATCTTTTCACCATTTATCATAATATTGCTTATTGGCCCAGTTGTGAGGATTTTTGTTTTCTTTATGTTGAGGTGTATGTAGTCCATACTGATATGCAGGTGACACAGTCTTGCTTGCTGAGAGTGAAGAGGACTTGAAGCACTTACTGAAGGCTGTAGTCTTTGATCTTCAAGAGGACTTGAATCACTTATCAATTTTAAAAAGCATAGTAGACAGCCATGTTGTAAGGCTGAAAGCCAGAGAAATTTATAGACAAGTTATCTGTGGTCAGGAAAATGTTAAACCCTTCTTGGCTATTGCTGGCACACACACACATTTCGAAAGGCTATACAGAAGTTTCTGTTAAGGGTGATGGGAAAAGTTGGAAACAGACAATGGTGATAGTTGAACACTATGATGAATGCAGTTAAGGTCACTAGGTTGTGCATGTGAAGAATGTTGAAATGGCAAATGTTTTGTTACATACACATTTACCACAGTTAAAAAAAAAAAAAAAAAAAAAAAAAAGGCTGCCCAGAGCAAAATATGTTAAACTTAGAGACAAGGCAGGTTCTGCAGACCAGGAGACTACAGAAGAATTTTTTCTTAAATACCTGCTAAACGTTATAAGCGTTATATAGGAAAAGGGTTATGTGGAAAGCAGATTTGCAATGCTGATAAGATTGGTTTGTTTTACAAGGATGTTGGTAAGTGGTCTCCAAAACTCTTGACTTTAAATCATTCAAAGACCATGCAACCTTGCGATTGTACGCCAATGCCATGGGCGACATTAAGTGCAAATCCTTAATGGTGTACAGAGCCCAAAATGCATGAGCACTTAAAGGGGAAAAACCTGAACCATGTACTGGTACACTGGGGATGGAGTCTAACCTTGTATTTCCCATTAGAGCAATGGTTCAGTATTCCCTAATTTAATGTTCACAGTGACTTCATAGAGCATAACTACCAAGAATAATGAAAATCGACTGCAAATGAGTACTAAGGGCCTGGGTGACAGAATGCTAGATCTCTGTGTCATATAGAAGTGGAAACAAATAGCAGGAGGATTTATTAAATAGTTTACTTTCTGGACCCCTAACTAAAGCTACTTCTTATTCATTGTAAAATAGACAGGAAACTCCGGTGGCGTAGTGGTTAAGAGTTTGGCTGCTAACCAGAAAGCTGGCAGTTGGAATCCACCAGGCGCTCCCTGGAAGCCCTATGGAGCAGTTCTACTCTGTCCTATAGGGTCACTATGAGTTGGAATCGACTCGACAGCAATGGGTTTTGGGTTTTTGTTACAAAATAGACAGTTCTCCCTTCCATGGAGAGAAAAGCCCCTTTCCTTTTGTAAGATCTTTCTTTACCCCCACCCCTTACAACTGTTGGGGCATATCATTACATATTCCTCTACTTTATCACCTTAATGCCTGCATATTATTCTTCAGTATAAATTATAATATGATTTTTTCAAACAATCCCTTGTCAGACATTAGATTGTTTCAAATCTTTGTCAATTGTAAGTAGATTATGAGCATCTTTATAACTAAATCTTGGCACAAACCCATAATTACTTGAGAGTGTTTTTACATTTTTATTTTATGACCAATTTTGAGTGCCTACCATATGCAAAGCTATGTTGGTGGTGGGGGTAAAATGATAAATAAAACACAGATCCTGCCCTCCACTGCTGGTAAACACGTAAACAAGTTGTTCATGGCTTTAACTTCAGCAATTAGTCGCCAGTACATAGTACCTACTCAATAAGTGCCAGAAAGTAACAAATGGAAAGAGGAGAACACTGGGTATGACCCAAATATGAAACTAGTCAGCTTAGAGATTTCAAATTGGCACAGATTTGTGTAATAGGAAGCTACTTTCCAGCTCTATCTCATTTCTGCCTTGAATATAGAATAGTAGATGCCCTAATTTTCTTCTTTCCATGTTTGGTTCAGTAACCTATTAGCCAGCTTTTATCCTCCTAAGCAGTATGAGCTACTGTTTCCCTGTTGTAGGGGAAGAGTCAAAGACAAATGAGGAAATATGCAACTGCAAATAAGTGTATACATACAGTTGATCCTCATTATTCATGGATTCTATATTTGCAAATTTGCCTACAGGCTAAAATATATTTGTAACCCCCAAATCAATCCAGTAACCAGTTGCTACCAAGTCAGTTCCAACTCATGTGCTAGCCAAGACAGTTGTGGCTAGAACTTAGTGAAGATGTTGGTCATTTGGGCACGTATTTGCTTCTCTGTTTTTACAGTTTTTTTGTCTTTTCCCTCAGTTTTCTGAAAAATTTCTTTGAGAAATTGCTTTCTTGTTTAGAGTGAACAGAGTAGAAAAAGAATTTGTTCATGTTGGGCCAAAGTTGTTATGCTTCCCACCAGCCTGTAGTCAGCTCCATGAAAACCAGGATAAGGTGTGTCTTATCACCACTATATCCACAGCATGTAGAAGGGGTACATCTCCTGGATTAGACAACCCTACCATCTTTTCTTGTATCAACCCTCTCTTTCCATGGAACCTAGAAACTTCCAACTGTGCAGCTGTCCAAAGGAATCTTACAGAGCCCCCTAAAAGTGAGTCCAAAAACCTTGGCCGTAGGAACAAACCAGAAAATGTGGTACTGACCGCAAAATTACATTTGCAACTGAGACACATCACAAAAAAAAAAAAAAAAAAAAAAAAATGCACTGGGTGACTGGCCTGATTCATTTTATATTTCTGAAGAAAAAGATCTTTGGGGGAATAATTCCAAATGGATGTAGGAGGCTTTTGATTTAAAAAGCCAGGGAGCTGCTCCCTCCAAGCTTAAATAGATGATCTTATACATTACTTCTTGAATATGACAAGCCATAATCATGATCCAAATACACAGAATCCACTAGGGGAAATTTTTTAAATAAATTTCAGCATTAACTGAATTTATATCATCCTTAAAACTGATTTTAACTATTGAGCTGTTTATATTTCTACATCAACTTTAAGACAGCTCAGTAACGTAGCTTCCAAACTCCTGACTTGGACCTTCTAGGCTTTCAAAGCTTGAAGAGCTGAGAAATTCCCATAATTAAGAAAAGGGTTCCCCCTTCTGGAAAATTGCCATCACAGAAGCCTGCCCTGTTTGAATCATGCTGGGCTCGCTTGGCTCTGTCGTAGATTGGCGTTTGGGATTTGAATTGCCGGCTCCTGCTGCTGCCAATTTGCGAAGCTGCCTCTTCACATTAAAGCATGAAGCAGAAGAGGAACAAGTACTGAGATAGCAAATTGGGTTCTTATGAAACTGGCACATTTAGCCGAAATTATCAAAATAGACGTAACAGTACAGTGATTATTTGGGCAAAGCTCAGTGCCTTACATCTTCCAATTTCTGAACCAAACACATCCTAGCTTTCTAGTGCTTACCTAATGCTCTTAAAGTAGGAATTTCTAATCATCGGGGAGAATTCAGATCTGAATTTAACAGGTTCTTGTCGTCTTTATAAACTGCTTGCTTCCCTTATGAAAAAAACCTTTTCTGCTGAAAGTGCAGTTTTAATTTCTGAGTCAACATAACTGATTTATTTTCTAAGATATCAGCAGAAGTCACTCATTTTCTATTGGTTAACCAAGAATATTATTTCTACCTTAGCAAATACATGTGTTTAATGATAAGACATTCACTCCACTCTTGGTGAGAGGTTTATCTAGTGGCAATTACAGTTTTCTTTCTTAATCCTCACGAGTTGCCATTGTAGTTGATCTTACTGTTTCTTCTAAGAATAATCTTTGAGTATCACTGTACCTTTAGAAATTTCTTACCCTAGCCCCACAACTAGTAATATATTCCAGAAAGCCTTTACTAATTATCCCAAACCACTTCTCATCATTCTGCCTCACTCAGCATTTATATCATTTCCTATTATATGTGTTTTTATTTTAATTAATGTGTTTAAATTCAGTGATATTCATTTTATTGCTTATTTCACTCATTTTCCTAAATGTTTTCCATATGTTTTCTGCACTAGCTTGACAGAGGCGGAGACATACTTTGTTATTTCTTTATATGACTCCATAGTGCCAGAACATCCAGTGGACCTAAGAAGGACTAAATTATGGCTACATGTAGTATATAGTTTGATTCTGTAAAACCAAACCAAACCCGTTGCTGTCGAGTCAATTCCAACTCATAGTGACCCTATAGGTCAAAGTAGAACTGCCCCATTGGGTTTCCAAGGAGCAGCTGGCGGATTCAAACTGCCGACCTTTTGGTTAGCAGCCAAGCTGTGAACCACTACGCCACCAGGGCTCCGTAGACTCCCAGAAAATATCTGTAGTTGAGGAATTTTATCCTTGACCTCTGGAGAAACTAGTATATGATTAGTATATGTTTCAAACTATTTTTTTATCTGCTACTCCTCTTTAAGAACTTTTTCTCACTATTCCACCGTCATCTTCACTCATTTTAAAATGATACAGCTCACAGTTGGTGTAACAGATGATACAGGAAACTAATTAGCAGCTGTTGTCCGTCTGTGTGTTTATATTAAATATTTTAAAATAAAACTGCATTTGCATTCTGATGCTGTGTCTGAAATCCATAAGATCTAAACTTGGGTAAAGGCTCTGTTTTGGTTTTGAATTTTAGAGCAAACTTCATGCTAAAGCAAAAAGAACTTTATTCCAGAATCCCAGGGTCAGTAACTTAAGACATGTAAATTTTAAAAAGCAAGAGTTTGAACTTAAAATGGGCCCTTAAAGCAATCAGATTAAAATCTGAAAAGATAAAATATTCAGAACATATCATACCATCTAGATATAGTCGTCCTTCACAGAACCTGATTTGTATATGTGGTTTCAAGAAAGCCACCTTCATTCTGACAGCTTTATTTTCAGATATGCTTCTCCTTTCTCCTTTTTCTCCCTCTCTATTAAGTTTAAGCTTTTTTTCGACACCTGATTAAATTAGAACTCCAGGGAGAGTATTATTATTGGTAACCGTCTCCCCAGTTGAAGGTGAATGTCATGGCTTTAGGAAGAAAAGGGTGCTTTTATTTTTTCACTCAAGTCAAATGGTTGAATATCTCTCATGCTCAAAAAGTCAGAGGGAGAAGAATATGATCAGCCAGATGAGTATCATACTGCAATGCTGGAGTCAGTTTCTCCATCTGTGCTTTAGTCTGTGTGTAAACAGAAAATAGTCATTGTGTTCTTGCAGCTTGAAGTATTTTCATAGACTCACAGTATCTTAGTATTGAAAAGAACATGTGAAGTGAGCTACTCCAGTCTTTCACCCAGTGGAGATGTTGAGGAATGTCTCTAACAGCTAGCCATAAGAGTTTTGTTTGAATGTTTTTAGTGAGAAAGATCTTATTGCCTCATAAGGCAGCACATTCTCTTGTTGGATAGCTGTTATCGTAAGGATATTTTTCCATTACACTGAGCTGAAGTCCGCCTCCCTGTTTCTTCCATCCATTAGTCCTATTTCTGCCCTCTGGAGCAACGCCAAATAGGTTGACTCCCTTTTCTACATGCCAGCTTATCGGATATATGAGTACACAATCCTGTTTCACCTTAGATCTTTCTCAAAGAAAATACTATTGGTGATTATATAAATGTTAAGTATCTTCTTCTCCATCCCCAGCAATGTTATTTACCCATAATATCATTACAGTTTAATAATTAAACACCATTCATTCCCAAAGCTACTATGGAGAGATTGAGTTGAGGCCAGAATTCATTCAGTTCATTTATTGAGTCCCTGTAACATGCAGGGATTTGGCAGGGCAATCATGAGGCCTAGATGAAATAAGACCCTGTCTTGTGAGACAGACATATATTGTTGTATCATCTTTGTAAGTTTGTGTTTTATCATAATTTGTTGCATCTCTTTATCCTTTTTGGTTCTTTTAACTTTAAATTCCAATTTGACTTAATATGCCATTCTGCTTTCTTGCTTGTTTACATTTGCCTGGTATCTATTTTGCCCTACCCTTTATTTTCAATCATTCATCTCTTTAAGCGTACCCCTTGTAAATAACATTAAAATGGGATTTGTTTTTTAGCTTAATCTTGCATCTGACTACTCACAGGGAAATTCATCCTATTCATGTTTAGCATAACTAAATGAGTCTCTTGATTTTTTTCTTCTACCTTACTTTATGTTTACTATTTATGCAATTTTGTTATTTCTTCTGTTTTCTTTTCGCTATTGTTGGTTTGATCCAGGTACTATTTGTTCCCTTTTGCCCCCTCGTTATTTTGAAAGTCATGCTATGTTTTGCCATTCCCCTCATGCTTTTATTTCAATGTCTGATACTCATAATCGAATAAACATTTCTCCACTATTGCAGTATATATATTTTTTAATGCTATATCCCTCTAACAAGGTACTCCTATTTCTCCCATACTCGCCTACACCAGTAACATGAGGCCTTTAGAATACTTTTACTTCCCCCATCTCCTCCTACTCCACTGAGATAGTTCATTTAATTCTAGACAGTTTTTTTTTTTTATTGTGCTTTAAGTGATTTTACAATTCAAGTTCGTCTCTCATACAAAAATGTATATACACATTGCTATGTGACTTTAGTTGCTCTCCCTGTACTGTGACAGCACACTTCTCCTTTCCACTCGGGATTTCCCATGTCCATTCAAGCAGCTCCTAACCCTCTCTGTCTTCTCATCTTGCCTCTGGCCAGGAGCAGCCCATTTAGTCTCATGTATCTACTTGAGCTAAGAAGCACACTCTTCATGAGTATCATTTTATGTCCTATAGTCCAGTCTAATCTTTGAAGAGTTGGCCTCAGGAATGGTTTTAGTTTTGGGCTAACAGAGAGTCCGAGGGCCATGTCTTCCGGGATCCCACCAGTCTCAATCAAACCATCAAGTCTAGTCTTTTTACTAGAGTTTGAGTTCTGCACCCCATTTTTCTCCTACTCCATCAGGGACTCTCTGTTGTATTCCCTGTCAGGTGGTCATTGGTGGTAGCTGGGCACCATCTAGTTCTTCTGGTCTCAGGCTGATGAAATCTCTGGTTTCCGTGGCCCTTTCTGTCTGTTGGGCTAATAACTTTCCTTGTGTCTTTGGTGTTCTTCATTCGCCTTTGCTCCAAGTGGGTTGGGACCAATTGATGCATCTTAGATGGCTACTCACTAGCTTTTAAGACCCCAGATGCCACTCACCAACGTGGGATGCAGAACATTTTCTTAATAAATTTTGTTATGCCAGTTGAGCTAGATGTCCCCTGAAACCATGGCCCCCAGACCCCCACCCCTGCTACTCTGTCCCTGGAAGTGTTTGGTTGTATTCAGGAAACTTCTTAGCTTTGGTTTAGTCCAGTTGTGTTGACTTCCCCTGTAGTGTGTGTTGTCCTTTCCTTCACCTAAGATAATTCTTGTCTGCTCTCTAGCTACTGAATACCTTTTTCCCTCCCTCCCCACCCTCATAACCATCAAAGAATGTTTTCTTCTGTGTTTAAACCTTTTCTTGAGTTCTTACAACAGTGGTCTTATACAATATTTGTTTGCAACTGACTAAATTCACTCAGCATAATGCCTTCCAGATTCCTCAATGTTACGTTTCACAGATTCATCGTTGTTCTTTATCATTGCGTAGTATTCCATTGTGTTGGATATACCATAATTTGTTTATCCATTCGTCCGTTGATGGGCACTTAGATTGTTTCCATCTTTTTGCTATCATGAACAGTGCTGCAGTGAACATGGGTGTGCATGTATCTATTTGTGTGATGGCTCTTATTTCTCTAGGATATATTCCAAGGAGTGGGATTGCTGAATCATATGGTACTTCTATTTCTAGCATTTTAAGGAAGCGTCAAATTGATTTCCAAAGTGGTTTTACCATTTTACATTTCCGCTATCAGTGTATAAGTGTTCCAGTCTCTCCACAACCTCTCCAACATTTATTATTTGGTGTTTTTTTGATTAATGCTAGCTTTGTTGCGGTGAGATGATATCTTATTGTAGTTTTGGTTTGCATTTCTCTAATGGCTAATGATCGTGAGCATTTCTTCATGTATCTGTTAGCTGCCTGAATGTCTTCTTTGGCGAAGTGCCTGTTCATATCCTTTGCCCATTTTTTAATTGGGTTATTTCTCTTTTTGTTGTTGAGGTTTTGCAGTATCCCGTAGATTTTAGAAATCAGATGCTGATCAGATTTGTCGTAGCCAAAAAATTTTTCCCAGTCTGCAGGTTGTCTTTTGACTCTTTTGGTGAAGTCTTTTGATGAGCATAAATGTTTGCTTTTTATGAGCTCCCAGTTATCTAGTTTCTCTTCTGGTGTTTGTGCATTGTTACTTGTGGTTTGTATTCTGTTTATGCCATGTATTAGGGCTCTTAGCGATGTCCCTATTTTTTCTTCCGTGGAGTTCTAGACAATTATTAGGGGTTTTTTTAGATGTCTCTACAACTTTGGGAATCCATATTTAGTCCATATATGATAATCCTTACCTTATTTTGTCATTATCCATTTGAATTTAGCTATGTGTTTTTATAAATAAATTATGTACATGTGTTTCCATACTATTTCCTCTACATCTTCCTCAGTCTTGAAGTCTCTTTTCTGATTGATTTGTTCATTGAGCATCTTTTTTTCCAATATATTCCTTGGTGATTTGTTATCTTAATCTTTGTATTTTTACAAATGTTATTCTTTCATCCTGATAGGAAATGCTATCTGACTGGATATAGGATTTGAGCTTTGCCAGTTGATATTAATCTACTGTTTTCTAGTTTCTGGTATTGTAGGTGAGAAGTCCAAAGCTGGTATTCTTTTTCCTTTGTTAGTAGCCCAATCTTTCTGTCTGACAGCTTCTAAAATTTTTTCTTTATTCTTGAAATTACAAAATGTTACCAGAATGTGCTTAGATGTGTGTTTTTGTATCAGTCTTGGATGGAACTCAGTAAACCTTTTCATCTTCAAGCTTGAGTACTTGCAAAGAAATGAAATTTCCTATTTCCCACCTCCATTCTGTTGCTTTTTCTCCTTACAGAATTCCTGTTGGTAATATGTCAGCCTCTTAATCTGTCCTTCAAGTTTCTTGTTATATCCTGTGTGACTTCCATCTCTTTGTATTTTTTTTTTTTTTACAATACTTTGAGGTATTTTACCACTTGATCTCCCAGGCCCCAAAATTAATTTAAACAGTGGCTATACCCACCTTCATTTATTCAGTTTTAAAGTTTGAAAATCATGTTTTTATTCTGGAACACCTTTTTAATGTTGTAATGACTCTCCATTAGTGCTTTAATTGTTCGATGTTGTTAAAATTATCTCTTTCCTCAAGCAGTTCTGTTTTACTAGGAGCTGTCTTTAATATTGTGCTTATTCTTCCAGTCGCTAGGTGTTCCTTAAAGTCAAAACCAAACCAGTTGCTGTGGAGTCAGTTCCAACTCATGGCAACACCATATGTGTCAGAGTAGAACTGTGCTCCATAGGGTTTTCAATGACTGATTTTTTGAAAGTAGATCTCCAGGCCTTTCTTCCAAGGTACCTCTTGGTGGACTCTAAGCTCCAACAGTTCACATCACCCAGGGATGCTAGCTCCTTACATTGTTGGTATTTTCCTTGGTGTACTGAGATTTATATTCACCCTCAGGTCTCAGGAAGTTGCTAGGATACCTTGGACCTGATGAGAATGGAGTTGTGGTGGGAAAGAGGATCACAAGTGGTAAAAGGCATGTAAGTGTCAACTCCTGAATTGGTAAAACATCAATGACAAGTTGCCAGTACACTATTGAAGTACCCCTCCCCCCCCCCCCAAAAAAAAAGCCTCTCTGCTTCCTGGACTGCATAGTTGTAAGGATATGAACTTTCCCAGCCTTAGTAGTCATAGTATTTATTTTTTTAAGTAGACTTCTAGGTTAACTTAAAAATGACACTTTGTGCTTGAACTAGGTCACAACCAGCCTCAAATGGTTAGAATCAGTGAACGTTAGAGGTGGAAAGGATCTAGTCGAAATGTTCTCATTTTACAGATAAGGAAAATGAGACCCAGAAAAATGATGTCAGTTTTTTAGTGTCATTAGTTAGCAGAAGAGACAAAACTGGATTCTAGACCTTGTTACACTCAGGCTTTCAATTAATGGCTTTCTTTTCTATGAGTCGGAATCAACTTGAGGACAGTGGATTTTTTTTTCCCCCTCTGTCACTTAGTGCTTACATTCTTGGCGTTTAGTACTAAATCATCCTTGTTACAGAATGTTTTCATGTAATAATGGTACTCTAAGAGAACAGTGAGTACTTAATAATTCAAGCTAAAATGAATAGAAAATGTTAGTCAATCAAGATTGATGCCAGTAGAATTTTCTTTAAAGAAATGGTTTATTATAATCCAAATATAATGAAAACTACCATTGTCAATGAAGGAAGAATGAAATGACATCACAATATCCCTTTAAAATGTCACTCTTTGAGAAAAGGGAAGCTATTGGTGTACACCCAGAAAGCTTAATCTGCTTAACCCAACAGCCACCCTACTGGCAATGGTGAGAAAATATTTTGAAAATAAAAAGTACAAGTTGGATTTTTTTATCATTATTTGGCATGCACAAACTAGATTTATGTATTTAGATAAATAAATGGTAAATAGCCTTTATCTGAAGGTGCAATGTCACTATATTCACAAGTTGTTAGTGAAGCCATTTGGAGTAGAGCACAGACCAGACACTATTCTAATGGTGAGGTCAACAAGCATTTATTACTCACAAAATGAACGGGACAGGGATGGGTAGAACAGCATACATCATCATCAGCCTAGGTTTCCCAAAGTTAGGCTCCCGTCCACAGGGTGATGTTAAATCGCACCCAAGCATGTGCCTGTTCATTTCTGAGGAAGAGAACGCCTAAAGTTTCTCTCTCCCAGGATTAAATACTAGTTGAACACTCATGTCTATGTGCCAGATAGCATGTACAGAGAACAGGTAGGGGAAGGAATAACAAAAGGGAACAATAAAAGATAAAAAGGGGCGATAAAAGTGGAAGACTTCCTATAGGCGGTGGACATCATTTATTGCCCCTGTTCAGGCTACTCTAGATTTACTGGTGCCAGAGCTTTTCCTGCTTTACCCCACTAAGATAGCTTAACAGAATTCTGGGTTTCTTCAGAGGGCAATCATCTCCCCATAAGGCACCTACTTTACTTGATATCCATTAGTAGCTATTATGCCCATTAGCAGCTAGGAAGATGGTGAGAGAGATATAGCACACTTGTGCACCCAGCAGAAGGTGTACAATGTGTAACAAAGCGTCTATCACAATCAGATATTATTGTAGTTTAGAGGAATAATAGAAAGAGTACTGGTGACCTTGAACCTATCACTACCTCTATAAACCTCAGTTTTCACTCTTGTCTTGCCTGCCTCACAGAGCTGTGAAATTAATGCATACATATGAAAGTGTATTGTCCTTTTAAAACATAAGTATTACTCTCATTAATTTTATTTCTTAAATATCAACTGATCTTACATATAGGACCTAAAGTCTTAAGTATAAAGTCAGATTATAATGTTTTACAGTTTTAGTGGCCTATCCTTGAGAATATTAATATACTATGTTGTTTTCATTTAACAAAAGTTAGAAAATAATGAATTGTTTTCTACTCCAATACCCATGGTTATAATCCTTGTTACCTATTTCCCCTTATTATTATTCATTGTACCCTTAGAAAGCAAAGTCATGTTTTATTTCTTAAAAATAAAAAAGGGAGAGGGATGGATCTGAAGTAAATATGAGATTATAGTGTTGTTGTTGTATGCTTTCGAGTCAGTGTCAACTCACTGACCCTATATGACAGAGTAGAACTGCCCTATAGGGTTTCCTAGGCTGTAATCTTTATGGGAGCAGAACACCAGGCCTTTTCTCCCACACAGCAGCTGGTGGATTCGAACTGCCAACCTTTTGGTTAGCAGCCAGGCACTAAACCATTGTGCCACCAGCAGATAATATTAGCATTTGTCAAATCTGAGAAATGAATACATGGATTTTTTTATACTATTATCTTATGTTGGAAATATTTTATAATTAAAAATATAAACTGAATCATAAAGAAGAAAACAGATTTATGACTTGCGAACAAGTCCTAAAGTTACGTTTAATCAAAATCTTAGTTTCCATCTAAATATAGGATTCAGAATCATGTTTGTTTTATTCCCCAGGGACTATACTAACATGTTCACACAATCAGTCTTCTGTTGGTTATCCCAAACAGATCCCTACCTGCTCCCTTAGCATCCTCTGTTTGTGATGTTCTTACACAAGGGTCTATTCTCATGAGAGTTTTCCTTATACAGCATGTCCTATGCCTGAAAAAACTCGACAATCTCTTCTAATTGGGCAGTGGGATGGAACAAACACTTAACAAGGTACCAGAGGTCTAGTCCTGGCTCTGCCACTGACTGCTCTGTCTACCCTTCAGTATGCTACTTTGAGTCTTATCACTTTTCTGTAAAAGTGGCATAATAACAGCTATTCACTTTTACCTCACAGATTTATTGTGAGGTAATAAACGGAGATATAGCATGCAGGATAAATGAAGTTATAGATCCTCTGACTTATCATCACACATTGGTACCTGTCCCTCTTGTAAACCATGATCGATTGTCAGATCCCAGACATCAGAAGTGTGTGACATAGCGTCAGAGGAAAGGGCACAGGGAAAGAAATAGGGCAGGACGCAAGTAATGGGCCCAGCTGTGATATTGGACATGATGACCTCCAAAGGCCTTTCCAACTTTGAGATTTGATGATTTTGTGAATCCATCTACTACAGAGTGGAAAGCAACATTGAGAATGTTCTTTGAAACATGATAAACTACAGTAAGGATTTGGGACCAAACCCCTTTTAGTTTATTTCTGCAAATTAAAAAATGTGTGAGGAGTTGGTAACTCGGCAGTTTTGCAAAATAGGAAGAAAATCTTTCCCTGATAGTATCAAAACAATTAATTTTAAAAAAATCGCTGAAGAATATGTTTATTTGTAATCATCAGGTAATCTGTCCCAGGACCTTCTCCACCTACAAAGATTAATACCATAATGATGTGCTGCTTTGCTTCCAGTGGCTTTAGGATAATCCTAATGCCAATAGAGTCAATATTGTTCAGTCAATATATGTTATAAATTGCGTATGGTAAAGTTGGTAACATGAGCTTTGTACTAGCAGAAAATTGTGTTTTGCTGATAATATTCATTATCCATTTACCTGAACCACATTCAGCATGGTTCTGTGTTTGTGATATTTTCCCATTTACTCCATAAGTCATCCATCTGGCCTAGTTTAATAATAGTGTGATCCAGCAAGGCAAGGGACCCAGAGCTCTGGGCATGCAGTTGTCAAGAGCCTGTCACATCCAGATCTTGTAGTATTTCAACACAACAGAATTATTTTCAATCTTTTTCCATAAAGCAAAATGAAAAAAGTTGATGAGAAATCTGTTCAAAATGCTTAGTTCTAAAATACCTTAAGTATTTTTTAATATAATTCTTCTAACATGTTTGCCCAACCAGTTTAACTTAAAAAATCTATATCAGTGATTTTAACTTTTTTGTTTGTTTTATCTTATACATAGATCCTACCTTCATTGAATACGCAGGTAACTTTTTTTGGCTGCATAAGCAATTAACTGAATGACTTTAAAGGGTCCCAGTGTTGGTAGGCTGAACCTCATGTGAGCCATTTTTCACACTTTTACTTTTGTACCTCCTCCTTGGGAGCTCACCCTCCAGAACCAGAGCAACCCCTGTGCAGCCATGGAGAGTCCAGTATGTAAGGAGGAGGGGAATTCTACCCAGGTCCAGTAAGAGAACCTAATAACAAATGACACTATTTAGGCTAGAGCCAGGTTTGGCTTACTATTAAACCATCTGGACTTTTCACATGTTGGTCTGTGAATGTATTTGAGACCCAGTCTTTGATTTTCTTTTGTGTTAGTGATAGGTACTCTCCTGAATAAAAACTCAAAGCATGCCGAAGTTGAACTTATGCCAGGTTGTTAGGTTTGTTTGTATGATAAACTTCTGGCAATACAACAGCAGTAATAATAACAACTAACCTTTCTTGAAAAACTCAGTTCGTACCAAGTATTGTTCGAAGTGTTTTTTTATGTATCAAGTCAACCTTATTATCCTTGCTTTATAGATGGAAAACTGAGGCAAAGAGAAGTTAAGCAACTTGCCCAAAGTTATATATCTAGAAGTAGTGGAGCTAGGATTTTAATTCAGGCAATCTAACTACAGAGCTCACAGTGTTAATCTCTGCCTCCCAACTAGTTTATCTCTGTAGAGCCTGTGAAGGTAGCATCTACGGTAGATCTCAAATTCCTCTTTCTACCTCTGTCACCCCTGAATGAAAGGTAAAATGATGTCCTACTTATAAATTATGCCATCTGGAGTCTAACATTCCTTGTTTTTCCTCTCTCATCACACAGTGCATTAAGGTAAAGGGACATCAATAAACCTCACCGTAATCAGAGATTTGGGAGAACATATTCTGCTCATTGAGGGATCATTTGATTTCAAGTTAATAAAAACCTACTGCAGCTAGCTTAAGCAGAGAAGGGGGTTTTGGGCTAATGCAGGCTTATCTCATTGAACACAAGAACAAGAGTACAGCTGGGCCTCAAATGGGATTAAAAACAGGAGCTAGAAAATCAGAAGCCAGGATTATTCCCTTTTTAGATGTCCATGTTAGATGCCTATGCAGGAGAAAGGAAAAGGAGAAGTCAGGCAGTAGCATAGTGGTTAAGTGCTTCAGCTGCTAACCAAAAGGTCAGTAGTTTGAATCCACCACCTGTTCCTTGGAAACCCTATGGGGCAGTTCTGCTCTGTCCTGTAGGGTTGCTATGGGTTGGAATCGACTCAATGGCAACTGGCTTGGCTTGGCCCTATAGAGTAGAAGTTCTCAGAGAACGAGGATGTGGGCAAGACAGATATTTCTCAAAGGCACATTTTCTGGACTTCATCAATTGAAGGGAAGTGCCAGTGCCCAGTAGCTTTGCATGAATGTAAACTACTAACAAAACAGTCCCTTTCAGCTGTTCCCTGCCGTTCTGTCCCTCCATAAGCCCAGATCCCTGATGTTTTGTTTTTTCTCACTTAGTCACTCCCAAGTTAGATCTTTGGAGCCCTTTTTATCCTTCTGGCCCATCCAGAATGTAAGACCCTTGCTTTCACTTCTTCTCTTCTTCGCAGGGCTTTGACCTGTGCAGTCAAAGGGCATGGTGCACTTGCCATTTCAGTTGACTGTCAGGAATCTGTCTAGTTTCAATCCCTAACATTTGTTCTGTCCCTGTCTTTTCAGAGTATTTTTGTAGAGTTTCTGCCCTTCTTGTCGTTTCTTTTTCTATCCTTTCTTTTCCCAGTGAGCACCTACTGGCTCTTCATAGTTATAGGGAAACCCCTCCCCACATTTTCTATTAGGTCAAGTCTAAATTCTTAAGCTTGAAGGTCCTCCAAAATCATGTCCATCCTACCTACCCCATTCATTCTCAGTCAACTGTTTCACTCTAGGCACTGACCTAGAAGCACCATAGGCTTAATCACTGTTCCCAAGCCTTTGCTAGTGCAGATTCTCTTGCTTGCAAGGTCCTTTCCCATCCCTTTCCACCTGTCAAAATCTAGCCACTTCTCTCAGGACATAACTTAAGTCCTACCCCTCTAAAGAGCCCTCTGTGATCTCTCCAGTATGTAGAGTGACCCACTGCCTCAATTTGCCCAGGATTTCCTAGGTCATGTGACTTTTAATACTAAAACCCAGACACTGCCACACAAACCGTGGTGGTTGGATACCCTACCAACACCTCACTGTTTCCCCTCGTTATACTGCCTCGTTAGATTAAAAGCCCCAGGAAAGAACCAGTAGCCACTATTTCAGCACTTACGAGGTTCTTTCTCCACAATAAGAGTTATGCTTCTGCTGGGCAGGGACCTTTTTGATTCCTACTTTATACAGAAGATAGTGCTGTCTCTACTCATGTTAATGCCTACTCAGTGAATTAGGTAGTTTAGTTTTAAGTTGGCACTATATCTAAACTCTTTTCTTGTGTTAATTTGTTTGTCTTTATTTTTTTCCAGCCCAGATGACTTACTCAATGCCTTGAATGAGGGTATCAGTCGTGCTGATGTCATCATCACATCAGGGGGTGTATCCATGGGGGAAAAGGTATGAAAAAATGGGGCCATGAAAATTCAGTCTACCGTAATGTCTTTGCATACAGTCCATTAGCTATGGTCTGGCAGACATCTGGTATCCATAACCAGGACTCCACAAAGCTGAAAATCCATGGGGCTTCAAAAATTATTGGGTACTTGTAAAAGGGATGCAGTGTGGGTAGGTCATGGGGCTTACTTCAGGAGCAGCACAGAGAATCCCACAACTTGAACAATGATTTTGATGTTCCCCCTGAGACTTCTGCTTTGTTTCTGACTCACCTTTACTGCATTAGATTTCCTTTATACGATGATACTTACCTCCAAGGGGAGGCTCCAGGATCCTTCCTTTTTCTTAAATTTAAACATAACCTCCTAGAGAGACCAGCTTCCCCACCATGTATTCCAAACCCTACCAAGAACCCTGAGCTCCCTTTCCCCAAAGGAAAGGAACAGATAATTAGGCAATTCCTTGCCCCTCTTGACAAAAAAAAAGAGGAAAAAAGAGTAATGAAAATAAAATACATACATTTACATATATATAGGATTTTATAGGACTAATGTTTATACATGATATATATTTAGTCTATAAAAATCCCAATTTGAAATCTCAGAATCATTAAGTTTATGTACCTTAATGAAATATGTCGGTTGATGATAATTATTGAATTCATTGAATAGTAAGCAATGAAAGCAAAATATTCTTTACTGCAATAAACATATGTTTGGGCTCAAAAATATTTCAGATCATAAAATGTTTTGCCAACCTATAATCACTGTACATGGTTTCTTTTATCTCATATTAATGACAAAGCTGAAAAATTCTAACAATACTGTCATAATAACAGTTTTTACTAAAATTTGTATTTTCTAAGGGCTTAATTTATTTTAAGCCAGATCTTAGATATATGATTATTTTGTGCCTTGCCCTGTCTAGCTGTAAAACTGCCTAAATTTATCACCTGACTCTTTGGACAGTGAACTCTATTTGGCTCTGAGAGTAAATATCAGAATTCAGTAGCATGAACAGAGAATGCCTGCGTTCCATTCACAACCTTTAGTTTTAGAATGTTTGGAAATAGCACTGCAGCTGCCAGAAGCCATAGACGAAAAAGAAGGAATCTCAGTCCAAGACTACTGTCTCAAATTATATCCAGAGTGAAGGTGTCTAAGTATATAAGTGGGTGTTGTCTTTCAGCAGACAGATTGCTAAATTAGGCTTCCTTCAAAGCCTCCTAGAAGTCTTTAGCCTCAAGTGGAGCAGATTGCTGCAGACCTCTCCAGAGATCACAAAGGCAGGGGGCTGAGGTCTGCAGTGTAGTAGAACAATAAGAAATAATTTGCAGCGTGTCTGTTTTCATAACCATCAAACTGCCTGTGGTACTCTTATATCCCAAGAGCAAAAACTGAAGTTAGGGATATTTAAATGTTGAATGTGTTATTTCCAGAGAGTGTTTCATGTATAATTTATCTTAGTTCCTAATGATCTTAATTGTGGGACAATGCCTATTTGGCAGGCCTAAAGATTATATTTTCCAGTACTTCTGGAGAGGCAACAAGCTTGTAGCAAACACAGACTTGGCAATTGTGTCTCAGCTGTGCTAACAACAACACTTTTCAACCTTAGCCTTCATGATAAGTGCTAATAAAGATGTCAGTTGTCCTAGAGATTTGCTCACAAGTAAATAGAGCCAATAATAAAGAATATTGGTTTTATTTACTTTACTCTCTGTATGATAAGGTTCTTACGTTAAACTTTTAATTTGCTAAAAGATTTTAGCAATGGGGTATCCAAAAGTAGGAGCTAATGATTATCCTTCCTACCTCCTTCAGTGAGAATGAGATGGAAGAGAGACCAGGAAGAAAGAGATAAAGCATAAATGTAGCAAACTCTGTCAACTCATAAGTTATAGTCCCAGAAAGAGTTTTTAGTGTACCTCAGTAGCAGGAAGAAAAGCATAAAAGATGAAACATTTCTTTAGCTCAGTGGCTGAGCCTGAAAACCAGTCACTAAAAAGACAGGAAGGTCAGGGAAAGATCTAAAGGCATTATGTAGCAGGTGTAAGTCTTAAGTGCAGAAACTCAGGTATGCAACAAATTTATTTATTTGATTCAACTTAAATCCTATTCTGAGCACCTTTGCCACAGGACTGGTGGGAAGTATGATTAAAGCCGCTAAGGGGCCTCATCCCTCCAATATTTATGCCAAGGAACCAGGAGGGCCTTAAGCTGTACCAAAGCATCAAGGAGACCCATCTGGTCATGGCTCCACACTAGATATTTCTTAAGTATCCTTGTAGTGCCTTTAGATCTCAGGTCTTTGCTCCCTTGGGCCGTGCTAGCAATTCTCGGCATTGTGGGGAGACTGGAAGCCTCAGGGTCTAGAAGCAGCCTCCTTGGGAATAATTCACAGCCATCCCCTCTGAAGTCTGGCCTCCTCCCCAACATATTGCTTGCTAAGCAGAGTAGGGGGAAGGGTCTTTGCTGCTGTTGGACCCACAGACCTCTATCGCCTATCCAGCCTGAGGAGAAATGTCTCTTCCACAGTTGCTTCCCTCAAAACCTCTCCCTAACTCTACCTCACTGCCTCACATAATCTTTTCAAAAAGTTCTCATTTTTATAGAACACTGAAAGTTACAGTTAAATGGTATCTATTTAAAAAAAGAAGTATCTGTTCTCTGCCCCCAAAACTAAAGAATTATATTCACTACTGTAAGTTTTCTACAATTCTACAGAATTGTAAAATTGCTCAAGGAAAATGAAAGGTGCAGATAACCCAGACGGATGCACTGAACTGGACACCCAGTAATCTTTTTTGCTCATTTAGAAGTATCTTAATTTTTCCTGACAGTGTCTCTCCCACCCCTCACCACCCCCCAATACACACATGATCAAAATAACCACAGAGATTAGTATTGATCACAAAAAAGGCTGTCTCGTTAGGCTTGGCCTGATTATTTAGGAGCAGCAAGAGTGCTAATTAACCGTATAAGCCCCCTTGAGTTTATTTTGCAAATCTAGAGCCGTGCAGCAATAGAACACTAATAAAACTAATCAATAATATTCCAAACAAATAATCACAATAAAATTTCCCTTATCAGTTCATTCAGTCCTATGGAATTCTTGTTCTGCTTGATCTTGGCTCAGCAGTCTGGCACTTTAATTTAGAACAAAGAATAGTCTGAGTACCCAAGGGGGCCCTGAGACCCTCTAAGTGGGCCACATGGTCAAAACTGTAATATTAAGAGTTTATTTGCCATTTTTATTCTCTTTCTTTCATGAGTATACAGTGGAGTTTTTCCAGCAGCTATATGTTGTGTGATATCTCAACAGATTAAATGTGGAAGCAGATCTGAGAATCCAGGTGACTTTTATTAAGCCAGACATCAAAGAGATTTTCAAAACTATAAAACAGTGTATTAAAAATTGTTATTTATGTTAACATGAAATGGCTTCATCATTGCTACTTTCAAATGAATCAACAAATAGATATTTTTATATTTTTCAGTTTTGATTTCTAATACAGTCAATATAGATAGGTGCAGTCAATATAAATAAAAACTCTTAGGGAGCCTTAATAAATTTCTATATAAGAGAATGTAAAGGGATCCTGAGACCAAAAATTTTGAGAACTGAACTTTAAGAAAAAAAATTTTTCTTGAAGAAAACAACACATATTTTTATTTCTCTGCCATTATTGTTCCCAGTAGAATTGTAACCACCCATATTAATTGTAACATTTAAGAAAATAACTAATTTCTATTTCACAGAGAAAACTAGGAGCTTAGATAATTGAAAAATCACATATAAGCATTTTAGCAGACTATCAAAGCTCATAAACACGCAGAATACAATTTTCCACAGCCGCACACATCCCTTTTGCACCTTAACATAGCAAGGATAAACAAGCACATTCATTAACACGATCCAAAGATATAGCCTCTCTATAGCATATAAAATAAGAAGCAAAATATATTAACTTAAAAACAAAACATACTAACTTAAAATTATACTTAATAATTATTGTGCCAATATTCTATCTTACTTAGAAATCATTTAAGTGTCTGATGATTATTCATTAATTAGCTCGATTGAATATCAGTGCAAGATTTTAAATTACTGGAAGATCTTGAAAATTATTTTCAAGCCAACATACTACAGAACACAATTACTGCTGATATAAAAAGTTGTCGGAATAATGATTTAATTTAGTTGAACACAATTGTACATTTTTTATAATCTTAAACATTATGTAGGAGGAGTGGTCACTTATTTGATCAATAACCCTATGTAAGTCTAGGAAAAACAAACCCAAGTGAAATAAAATGTATACTTTTATTTTTCTTAACATTGATAAATAAGAGGGACTCCCCAGGTAGTGTAAATGGTAAATACACTTGGCTGCTAACTGAAAGGTTAGAGGTTCAAGTCCACCCAGAGGCACCTCAGAAGAAAGATCTGGTGATGTATTTCAATCAGCCACTGAAAACGTATGGAGCACAATTCTCCTCTGAAACACATGGGGTTGCCATGAGTCAAAAGCAACCCCATGACAACTGGCTTACTAAATAAACAAAAAAAAAAAGGACATACCTAGGGCTTTTAAATAAGGAAATTATTAAACTAGTCTCATTAGTTGTTTGTATAAGAAAATATTTTTTTCAGTCTAGCACATTTTAAAAATTATAAGCTAAATTTCCTTATCTGGTTAGTCCAAAGGACTAATGGATCACAACTACCATGGCCTCCACCAGACTGAGTCCAGTACAACTAGATGCTGCCCAGCAACAACCACTGACTGTTCTGACAGGGATCACAACAGAGGGTCCCAGACAGAGATGGAGAAAAATGTAGAACAAAATTCTAACTCACAAAAAAAGACCAGACTTACTGGCCTGACAGAGACTGGTGAAACCCCAAGAATATGGCCCCCAGACACCTTTTTACCTCAGTAATGAAGTCACTCGCAAGGTTCACCATTCAACCAAATATTAGACAGCCCCATAAAACAAAATGAGACTAACAGGGCACAACAGTCCGGGGACAAGGACTAGAAGGTAGGAGGGGACAGGAAAGCTGGTAATAGGGAACCGAAGATTAAGAAGGGACAGTGTTGACATGTCATGGGGTTGTTAACCATTGTCATAAAACAATATATGTACTAACTGTTTAATGAGAAACTATTTGTTCTATAAACCTTCATCTAAAAAGTCCAATAAAAATAAATGAATGAATGAATAAATTTCCTTATCTGGGATTTTAGGAATCTTCTATTTATATAACCCATTGCTGTGGAGTCAATTCCAACTCATAGCGACCCTATAGGACAGAGTAGAACTGCCCCACAGGGTTTCCAAGGAGCAGCTGGTGGATTCGAACTGTCAACCTTTTGGTTAGCAGCTGAGCTTTTAACCATGGTACCACCAGGGCTCTTCTATTTATATAAGCACTTATATATCTCTCTAAGCCAATCAGAACAGGGTATCTTTCGTTTAAGACACAACATAATTTAATTTGTTAATGCCCTCCAGAAATAGGAAAACATTTCACACTTATATAATGAGGCTTTCTGAACCGCAGATACTTAGACACATAGAAAGACACATAAAGAACATATAGCTTCAGGAGGCAGGGCCAAGATGGCGAAGTAGTCAGACACTTCCGCAGGACCCTCTTACAACAAAGACCCAGAAAAAAAGTGATTCAATTATATATGGCAATCTGGAAGCCCTGAACATCAAAGGCAGAGTTGAGGAACTGGACTGAGTGGCAGGGGGAGGGAGAGACGGTTCAGAAGCAGCAAGGAGTTGCCAGACCTGACCCGGTGAGAGCCTGAGCCCTTTCAGGCCTGAACAGCTCGTGGGTGAGCAGTAAGGCAGGCAAGCGGCAGTGCTTGGGAGGCACGTTTTCCGCACCAGGAGAGACCCAGTGCCAGAGAGTCTACACGGCCACCCAGAGCCAGTGAGAAGCAGGCCTCAATCTGGCGAAAGATAAGTAATTGCGTACGGCCTACTGCACAGATAAAAACACCCCTCTTAGGGAAAAACCTCTCTCCCATTTACCTCCCTGCTTCCTGCTCTGCACTGGGTCCTGGAATTCCTTCAGCAATTGCTGAGTCCCCTGGGCCAGAAGCACAGGACATGCCAGGAACCATTATCCCTGCCTTGGAGAGTGAACAAATTAACAAATGGGAAAAAATAAACTGCCGGCTCCCCTAAGCCAGGAACCCAGGGTAGGCACAGCTCCTTTGCCCAGGCACAGGCATAAGGGATCCACGGATTTTGAGTGCCTTTCTCCCCGCATAGACTTGTGTGGGCCCATCTCTGCAGCACAGACCCTCATTACTACAGTACAGCAGGGTATATACTGGAACCCTAACTTCAGCTGTTTTAGCTGTGAAGTGGCAGGTTCTTGACATTTGACATTTTTCTGCCCATTAAGCAAAGTCTTCACCTACCCACATCAGGGGCCTGAGGACTGGTGGCTTCATCCATGCCACCTAGTCACCTGTGTTGGGGGCCCATGAATAAGAGGTGCCCCCCAGTCCTTACAGCCAACAGCACTGGGTGCTCATAATCCAGCCACAAAACCCACCCACCTACATGCTCTAGGGAACAGGGACATGCCTTCCTCCTGGACAGTCGGGGGTGGCTGTCAGCCCCCTGCCTTGCTCAGAGTGTGTCCTCTTGCTGCAGCCAGATGCCTGTGTCTACACCAATCACCCATGCCTGTCTAGGACTGTAAGTGAGAGCCGACACCACACACTTGGTGGCTAACTACCTGGGCACCGTACAGGAGGAGTGGGTGGACTCTTGAGCTCACATACCTAGTAACAGATCTAACCACCTGGTGACAGGACATTAGAGCTTCAAAGGTGCCAATAATCAAACTAGCTCATACAAGCAGCCTATTGGAGCATGTCAAAACAAAACAAGAAGCTAGGACACAGTAAGCAAACATAAAATAAATAAATATAATAACTTATTGATGGCTCAGAGACAATAGTCAATATCAAATCATGTAAAGAGGCAATCCATGAGGGCTTCAGCAAGCTCCCAAAACAAAGAATCTAGAAATTTTCCAGAGGAGGGAAATTTCTTGGAATTACCAGAGGCAGAATACAAAAAATTAATATATAGAACTCTTCGAGGAATTAGGAAGAAAATTAAGCAAACACAGAACACGCAATAGAGGAAATTAAAAATATTAGAGAAGAGCATAATGACAAATTTAACAGTCTGCAAGAATTCATAGACAGCAATCAGAAATCCAGAAGATTAACAATAAAACTTCAGAATTAGACAACTCAATAGAAAGTCATAGGAGCAGAATTGAAGCAATGGAAGTCAGAATTAGTGAGATTGAAGATAAAGTACTTGACACCAACTTATTTGAGGAAAAGTCAGATAGAAGGATTTAAAAAAATGAAGAAACCCCAAGAATTATGTGGGACTCTATCAAGAAGAATAAGCTATGAGTAACTGGAGTACCAGAACGGAGGGATAACAGAAAATACAGAGAGAGTTGTTGAAGATTTGTTGGCAAATAACTTCCCTGATATCATGACTCATGAAAGATAACAAGATATCTATCCAAGATGCTCATCAAACCCCACAGATGGTAGATCCCAAAAGAAAGTCACCAAGACATATTATAATCAAACTTGCAGAAACCAAAGATAAAGAGAATTTTCAGAGCAGCTGGGGATAAATGAAAACTCATCTGCAAAGGACAGTCAATAAGAATAAGCTCGGACTACTCAGCAGAAACCATGCAGGCAAAAAGCCAATGGGATGACATATATAAAGCCTTGAAGGAAAAGAACTGTCAGCCAAGAATTATATATCCAACAAAACTGTCTCTCACATATGATGGCGAAATCAGGGCATTTCCAGATAAACAGAAGTTTAGGGAATTGGCAAAAACCAACTCAAAATTATGAGAAATACTAAAGGGAGTCCTTTAAAAAATCAGTAACATCGGATAAGAAACCAAGATGAGAACACAAGACAGAGCAACCAGATAGCAACCCAGATAGGGAAGACAGAAAAGTAAATCAAAGCTAAAACACTGAAAATAGGGAAACAGATGTCAATATGTAAAAGATGGCAACATTAAAACAAAAAAGAAGGACTTAAAAAATTTAGACATAGATTTTTCAGATGGAGAGGAAGTCAAGGCAATATAAAGAAATAAAAGACTGGTATAAACTTAGAAAAATAGGGGTAAATATTAAGGTAACCACAAAGGAAAGTAACAATCCTACAGGTCAAAATAAAATACTAGAAAAACATAGATTCAGCAAACACAAAATTAACAACAATGAAAAAGATGAAAAGAAAATACATAAAAATGACTCAACACAGAAAATTACGTGGAACGAAGAAACTGAACAACACACAAAAAAAGACATCAAAATGACAGCACTAAACTCATACCTATCAATAATTATGCTGAATGTAAATGGACTAAATGCACCAATAAAGAGACAGAGAGTGGCAGACTAGATTGAAAAAACACGATCCATCTATATGCTGCCTACAAGAGACACACCTTAGACTTAAAGACACAAACAAACAAAAACTCAAAGGATGGACAAAAATTATCAAGCAAACACACTCAAAAAAGAGCAGGAGTGGCAATATTAATCTCTGACAAAATAGACTTCAAAGTAAAATCCACCACAAAGGATAAGGAAGGACACTATATAATGATTAAAGCGTCAGTACACTAAGAGGGCATATCTATAATAAATATTTACGCACCCAACAACACGGCTCCAAAATACATAAAACTAACAGCACTGAAAAGAAAGATAGACAGCTCCACAATAGTAGTAGGAGACTTCAGCGCACCACTTTCAGTGAAGGACAGAACATCCAGAAAGAAGCTTAATAAAGACACAGAAGAGCTAAATGCTACAATCAACCCGCTTGATCTCATAGACATATACCGAACACTCCACCCAACAGCAGCCAAGTATACTTTCTTTTCCAATGCACATGGAACATCTCCAGAATAATCCACATTAGGCCATAAAGCAAGCCTTAACAAAATCCAAAGCATCGAAATATTACAAATCATCTTTTCTGACCATAAAGCCATAAAAATAGAAATCAACCACAGAAAAGCAGGGAAAAAATCAAACACATGGGAACTGAACAACACCTTGCTCAAAACTACTGGGTTATAGAAGAAATTAAGGATGGAATAAAGAAATTCATAGAATCAAACGAGAATGAAAACACATCCTACCAGAATCTTTGGGACACAGCAAAAGCGGTGCTCAGAGGTCAATTTATAACAATAAATGCACACATCCAAAAAGAAAGGGCCATAATCAAAACATTAACCATATAACTGGAACAAGTAGAAAGAGAGCAGCAAAAGAAGACCTCAGGCACCAGAAGAGAGGAAATAATAAGAATTAGAGCAGAATTAAATGAAATAGAGAATAGACAAGCAATTGGAAGAGTTAACAAGACCAAAAGCTGGTTCTTTGTAAAGATCAACAAAACTGATAAATCATTGGCCAAACTGACAAAAGAAAAACAGGAAAGGAAGCAGATAACCCATGTAAGAAATGAGATGGGTGATATCACAACAGACCCAAGTGAAATTAAAAGAATCAGAATACTATGAAAAATTGTACTCTAACAAATTTGAAAACCTAGAGGAAATGGACAAATTTCTAGAAACTCACTACTTACCTAACACAAACAGAGGTAGAACAACTAAATAAACGTATAACAAAAGAAGAGATTGAAAAGGTAATTTAAAAACTCCCAACAAAAAAAAAACCTCTGGCCCGGATGGCTTCACTGGAGAATTCTATCAAACTTTCAAAGAAGAGTTAACACCACTACTACTAAAGGTATTTCAGAGCATAGAAAAGGATGGAATACTCCCAAACTCATTATTTGAAGCCAGCATAACCCTGATACAAAACCAGGTAAAGGACACCATAAAAAAGAAAATTACTGACCAGTATCCCTCATGAACATTGACGCAAAAATCCTCAACAAAATTCTAGCCAATAGAATTCAGCAACATATCAGAAAAATAATTCATCATGATCAAGTGAGATTTATACCAGGTATGCAGGGATGGTTCAACATTAGAAAAATGGTCATGTAATCCATCACATAAATAAAACAAAAGACAGGAACCATGTGATCTTATCAATTGATGCAGAAAAGGTATTCGACAAGGTCCAACACCCATTCATGATAAAAACTCTCAACAAAATAGGAATAGAAGGAAAATTTCTCAGTATAATTAAGGGCATTTATACAAAGCCAGCAGCCAACATCATCCTAAATGGAGAGACTTTGAAAGCATTCCTGTTGAGAACAGGAACCAGACAAGGATGCCCTTTTTATCACCACTCTTATTCAACATTCCACTGGAGGTCCTAGCCAGAGCATTTAGGCTAGAAGCAGAAATAAAGGGCATCTAAATTGGTAGGGAAGAAGTCAAAATATCTCTATTTGCAGATGATATGATCTTATACACAGAAAACCCCAAGGAATCTTCCAGAAGACTACTGGAACTAATAGAAGATTTCATCAAAGTATCAGGATACCAGATAAACATGCAAAAATCAGTTGGATTCCTTTACACCAACAAAGAGAACCTCGAAGAGGAAATCACCAAATTAATACCATTTACAGTAGCCCCCAAGAAGGTAAAATACTTAGGAATAAATCTAACCAGTTCTGTGCAATGAAAACTGCAAGACACTACTGCAGGAAACCAGAAGAGACCTGCGTAAGTGGAAAAACATATCTTGCTCATGGATAGGTAGATTCAACATAGTGAAAATGTCACTTCTACCCAACGCAATCTACAGATACAATGCACCTCCAATCCAAATTCCACCAGTATTTTTTAATGAGATGGAGAAACATCACCAAGTTCATATGGAAAGGGAAGAGTCCCTGAATAAGTAAAGCATTAATCAAGAAGAAGAACAAAGTGGGAGACTTCACACTACCTCATTTTAGAACCTATTGTACCTCCACGGTAGTCAAAACAGCCTGGTACTGTTACAACAACAGATACATAGACCGATGGAACAGAATTGCGAATCCAGACATAAATTCATCCACCTATGAGCAGTTGACATTTGACAAAGGCCCAAAGTCTGTTAATTGGGGAAAAAATCTCTTCAACAAATTGTGCTGGCCTAACTGGATATCCATCTGCAAAAAACTGAAACAAGACCCATACCTCACACCAGGCACAAAAACTAACTCAAAATGGATCAAAGACTTAAATATAAAATCGAAAACATTAAAGATCATGGAAGAAAAAATAGGGACAATGCTAGGAGCCCTACTAGATGGCATAAACACAATACAAACCATAAGTAACAGTGCACCAGCACCAGAAGAGAGACTAGATAACTGGTAGCTCCTAAAAATCACACACTTACACTCATCAAAAGACTTCACCAAAAGAGTAAAAAGACAGCCTACAGAGTGGGAAAAGATTTTTGGCTACGACAAATCTGATTAGCGTATAATCTCTAAAATATACAAGATACTGCAAAATGTCAATAACGGAAAGACAACCCAATTAAAAAATGGGCAAAGGATATGAACAGGCACTTCACCAAAGAAGATATTCAGGCGGCTAACAGACACATGAAGAAATGCTCACGATCATTAGCTATTAGAGAAATGCAGATCAAACCTCAGTGAGATATCATCTCACCCCAGCTAGGCTAGCGCTAATCCAAAAACACAAAATAATAAATGCTGGAGAGGTTATGGAAAGACTGGAACACTTACACACTGTTGGTGGGATTGTAAAATGGTACAACCACTTTGGAATTTGATCTGGTGCTTCCTGAAAAAGCTAGAAATAGAAGTACCATACGATCCAGCTATCCTGCTCCTTGGAAGACATCCTAGAGAAATAAGAGCCGTCACACGAATAGATATATGCACACCCATGTTCATTGCAGCACTGTTCACAAGAACAAAAAGATGGAAACAATCTAGGTGCCCATCAACAGAAGAATGGTAAATAAATTCTGGTATATCCACACAATGGAATACTACGCAACGATAAAGAACAGCGATGAAGCCGTGAAACATAGCATGGAGGAAGCTGGAGGTCGTTATGTTTAGTGAATTTAGTCAGTCACAGAAGGACAAATATTGTGTAAGATCACTATTATAAGAATTCAAGAAAAGGTTTAAACACAGAAGAAAACATTCTTTGATGGTTATGAGGGTGGGGAGCAAGGGTGAGGGCTATTTACTAACTAAATAGTAGATAAGAATTATCTTAGGTGAAGGGAAGGACAACACACACTACAGGGGAAGTCAACATAACTAGACTAAACCAAAACTAAGAAGTTTCCTGAATACAGTCAAACACTTCGAGGGACAGAGTAGGAGGGGTAGAGGTCTGGGGACCATGCTTTCAGGGGACATTTAGGTCAATTAGCCTAATAACAAAGCTTATTAAGAAAATGTTCTGCATCCTACTTGGTGAGTGGTGTCTGGGGTCCTCAAAGCTTGCAAGCAGCCGTCTAAGATTTATCAGTTGGTCCCAACCACCTGGAGTAAAGGAGAATGAAGAACACCAAAGACACAAGGAAAATATTAGCCCAAGAGACAGAAAGGGCCACATAAACCAGAGACTTCATCATTCTGAGACCAGAACTAGATGGTGCCTGGATACCACCAATGGACATCCTGACAGGTAACGTAACAGAGAGTCCCTGATGGAGCAGTAGAAGGATGGGGTGCAGAACTCAAATTCTAGTAAGACCAGACTTAATGGTCTGACTGAGACTGGAGGAACCCTGGAAAGCATGGCCCCTGGATTCTCTATCAGCCCAGAACTAAAACAATTTCCAAGGCCAACTCTTCAGACAGGGATTGGATTGGACTGTGGGACATAAAGTAATACTTGTGAGGAGTGCGCCTCTTAGCTCAAGTAGATACAAGAGACTAAACGGGCAGCGTCTGTCCAGAGGTGAGATGGGAAAGCAGAGAGGGGTAGGAGCTGGTTGAATGGACATGAGGAATCAGGGGTAGAAAGCAGGAGTGTGCTGTCACAGTATGGGGAGAGCAATTAGAGTCACATAACAATGTATGTATAAATTTTTGTATGGGAAAAGAAAAATAAAAAGAACATCTTCAGTTCTGCAACTTCAGCCACAGATCAGGAATGAACACAAAAAATTATCAGTCTACAAATAAAGAATTGTTTCTTTAATTTATTTGAGATCAAAATAGACAATTACCCAAATAAATTAAAAAGACTAACAAGACAGATTCTCTGTCTCCTCTTACTCACCAGAGAAATAGATTTCTATCATCCACTTACAGAGATCACCAAATCGTCTGACCATAAAACCAAATTACCAATGACTGCTGCCACTAAGGGGGAATAAAAAAACAGAACCATAATCAATAGAGAGGGGAAAAAAATGGAGAAACAAAGTCAGTAAAGTTAAAGTTTCATTGCTGCTTGGGATCCACTCTAGGAAACAAGGAAAGATATACCTGGGCTTAACTCACCCATAGTATGCACTTCTCAGGCAATGACGTTTACCTGGATCTGTCAGGTAAATCAATTGGGCATCTCAGTGGAGCCTCCAGAACTGTTAAGTATAATTTTTTAAAGATAAAATCATGACTCTCATAAATTTATAAAACAAACACACGTCAAAGCTTTTATTTAACCTATTAATTGATGAAGGAACCAGTAAGATATTTCAACCATTTCAAAGACACTTTCAAGGAATATACACATATAGATCATCAGGAATGCTGAAATATATTTGCTAATAGATGGAAAAAAAAAAGATGGATTTGTACCCACAGGTGAATAATCAGTACATCTCCATTGGACAGAATTCATTTGTACTTCTTTGGATAAAAATCATATACATTCCTATCAGTTTTCTACAACTTATACTGTTATTATATCACTCAAAGAAAATGAAAGACACAAATAAGCCAGAAGGTTGTACTATACTGGACAACTAGTAATCTTTTTTTGCCCATTTCAAAGTCTTTCACAATTTTTCTGACACCAGAGCCCTGATAGTGCAGTGATTAAGAGCTACGGCAAACTATGGCTGCTAACCAAAAGGTCGGCAGTTCGAATCTACCAGCCACTTCTTGGAAACCCTATGGCGTATCTACTCTGTCCTATAGGGTGGCTATGAGTTGGAACTGAGTTGACGGCAACGGGGTTTTTTGTTTTTGAGTTGAAATGACTTTGCTGTATCCATTCTTTTTTTTTTCCTTCCTGTCTGGCTCTGGGTCTCAGAATATCGGATGGAGATCCTTGCTGCTTCTCTTGGGAGATAAAATCTTAAGAACGATGATTCTCAGTTTTTATTGGTATGTGTGGAAGAAGCTTTCTCTCTGGCAGGAGGATATCCCATTAGCTTGTAAGCTGTCCTTCATGTCCAACTATAATGAAAAAAGGAATTTTTAACATCAGAGAGAATTTTTTTTCAGAAAAATAAAACACTTTCATTCATTTAGCAAATATATAATGAGCATCTACTTTGCAAACTTTTTGTCATAACCTTCAAGGCCTTGCAGGTGTGGCCTTTGCCTCTCTTTCCAAACTCGTCTTGTACTTCTCTCCCCGTTATTCACTTCTTCTATTGCCTTTTCAGATCTAGACACGCTCTTTACTGCTTCAGAAGCTTCTGTATGTACTTCCCTCTGCCTGCAATTCCCTTCCCTCCACACTTTACATGACTGAATCCTTCTCATTCTTCAGGGCCTAGCTAATATATCATCATTTCTTTTAAAATAGCCTTTCCTTATTCTTCTCCCATTATTCCCTGTCTCAGCACCTGCTTATTTTCTTCATAACATGTACCACAATTTGTAACTCTTTTATTTGTTGGTATACTTATTTTAGGCTGCCCCCTCCAGTAGTATATAACAGTACGTCTTTGTAGGGGGGGCCATGTCAAACGTTTATCCTTGAATCCCCAACACATATAGAATTTTTGAACATAGTATCCTTGTTGAACTAATGAATGAATAAAAGGCATGTGCAATTTACTTGAGATTCATTGTTTAAAAAAAAAAAAAAAGACACCAGGATCTAGGGGTAGGCAAAGAGTTCTTAAATTTTACATCAAAAGCATGAGCCATAAAAGAAAAAAATTGATAAATTGCACAACTAGATGATGCCCAGCTACCACCACCAACCGCTCTGACAGGGCTCACAGTAGAGGGTCCCAAACAGACGTGGAGAAAAACGTAGAACAAAATTCTAACTCACAAAAAAAGACCAGACTTAACTGGTCTGATAGAGACTGGAGAAACCCCGAGAGTATGGCCTCGAGGCACCCTTTCAGCTCAGTAATGAAGTCACTCCTGAGGTTCACCCTTCAGCCAAAGATTAGACAGGCCCATAAAACAAACATTAATACACATAGCACAACCACTTGTATGAGATTTAAATGGCACACCAGCCCAGGACCAAGGACAAGAAGGCAGGAGGGGACAGGAAATCTAGATGAATAGAAATGGGGAGCCCAAGGTCAAGAAGGGGAGAGTGTTGACATCTCATGGGGTTGACATCCAGTGTCACAAAACAATATGTGTATTTAATGGGAAACTTCTTTGCTCTGTAAACCTGTATCTAAAGCACAAAAAAAAGTATATATTTAAGGAATTAGAGATAATTAATCACTTGCTTCTGTGAGCTAGACCTGTCTATGTAAAATGATGACTCAGGCACATAAGGTCAGATAGGGAGGGCAGATTTGATTAGTTGATTCCCATAGTGTAAAATATTTCTCAACAGGAACCCCTTCCATGGGGAGTCACTGAAGACTATGGTGAATGAGTACATTAAGACCAACATATATGTATATATTGCCAGAAGCAGTTTCCAAAGAAATTACATCTGGGTGCAGTGAAGAGAATCCTAAGAGGAAAAAGGTTCATTCAATGAATGAGCTCTTTTTAGGGGAGCTGGTATTTGATTAAGCAAGCACTGTTTATTTAAATGAAGCACACTATAGGACTAGTTTAATCAAGGCCCTGAAGGC
This sequence comes from Dugong dugon, assembly GCA_030035585.1. NCBI lineage: Eukaryota > Metazoa > Chordata > Mammalia > Sirenia > Dugongidae > Dugong > Dugong dugon. The sequence goes on from CM057472.1 coordinate 74,838,352, forward strand.
TATTTTAATGGGTTTGAGGATTGCTTCTGCAAAACATATCTGAATATTTGATCACCGCAAATTTAATCACAAAGGGACAAAATCCTTTACTGCAAATACATGTTACGCTTCTGCCCAAGTTGAGAGATCATATGGACAGGAGTGAGTAAGGACTATCAAGTCTAGCCTGGTCCTAGGCGGCCTTTTTTTGGTTCTAATCTTCCAGAAGATTGTTGCAGTTGTTGTGAGCTGCCATTGAGTCCCCCAGACTCATGGTAACCCCAGGCACAGCAAAACAAAATGCTGCCTCGTCCTGGGCCATACTCATGATTGGTTGCAGATAGGACTGTTGTGATCCATAGAGTTTTTACTGGCTGCTTTTCATAAGTAGATTGCCAGGACTTTCTTCCTAGTCTATCTTAGTCTGCAAATTCCATTGAAACCTGTTCAACATCACTGCAACATGCAAGTCTCCACTGACAAATGGGCAGTGGCTGCACATGAGATACACTCATCAGGAATCAAGTCTGTGTCACCCACATAGAATGTAAGAATTTTATTACTGAATCACCACTGCTTCCATCCAGAGAATTGTAGAAGAACCTAGTTTATTGAAGACTTCAGGAATCTCTGAAGCTTTAGGAAAATAATAATTGATTTAAATGAGACCAACTGAGAAAGCCACATCAAGAGAGATGGAAAAAATAAAATGAAAGATCTCCTTTAAATCTAGATAGTACCTTTGCTATGAACTTGATTAGCCCTATTAAAACTAATGGACACCAGGATAGACTAAGACACACAAATAGTGAAGGGCTGCACATTAGCCAGTCCTGTTACCACAAACATTAAGTCATTGAAAATTAGCTTTTAATCATAAGAGCATAGAGGGAATTTCTAGGACTAAAAGAACAATGAAAGAATAAAAAAGACCTGATACCCATGTTATTTGAAAATATTCATAGTGATAATGTACGGGGCTTATATTCAGCTCTTATGCTCTATTATAGCTGTTCTGGTTGTTAGGGCCCATGTCCTTTGGAGTCCATGTCCTATCAGATACCAAATATTGTGAATATCATCCTAGTGATGATTAATATTACTTGGTTTTCAAAACTGACAACCTGAACATTTATTTAATGTTAAATAATCACTGGAAAGAGAAATACTGTATTTTAAGAGTAGTTACTTTTCATTAAGAAGCTTTACTGGCACATTTGGTAAAGTGCTTGGCTGCTCACCGAAAGGTCAGCAGTTTGAACGCACTGGCTGCTCTGTGGGAGAAAGATGTGGCAGCCTGCATCTGTAAAGATTTCAGCCTTTGAAACCCTATGGGGCAGTTCTGCTCTGCCTTATAGGGTCACTAGGAGTCAGAATCAACTCACCTGCAATGAGTTTGGGTTTTGTTTTGGTTACTTTCCATTGGACTGTGATGGAAGTGAAATAGGAAACATTGTCAGCTATTGATACTTTTCTATTATTTTGAATATTTGTACAAAGAATGCATATCCATATACTGTCAGAGTAAATAAAAATTTTTAAATAGTTTTACATAATGGAATCTATGAGAAAAAAATTGATAAATTGGACTTCATCAAAATTTAAAACTTTTGTCATGTGAAAGACCCTGTTAAAAGGATGAAAAGACAAGTTATGGAGTGGGAGAAAATATTTGCAGACCACTTATTAGACAAAGGACTAGATTCTAAAAAGAACTCTAAAACTTAACAGTGAAAAACAAACAATCCAATTTGAAAATGAGCAAAGGACATGAACAGGCATTTCACTGAGGAAGTAATATGGATGGCAAATAAGCACACGAAAAGATCTTTAACATCATTAGCCATTAGAGAACTGCAAATTAAAACCACAATGATATATCATCTCACACGTATCAGAATGGCTAAAATAAACAATAATGACAACACCAAATGCTGGCAAGGATGTGGAAAAACTGGATCACTCATACATTTCTGGAGGGAATGTAAAATGGTACAGCCACTCTGGAAAACAGTTTGGCAGTTTCTAAAAGGTAAACATACAACTACTGCACAATCCAGCAGTTGTACTCCTGGACATTTATACCAAAAGAAATGAAGACTTACATTCACACAAAATCCAGTACACAAATATTTATAGCAGTTTTATTTGTAATAGACAAAAATTGAAAACAACCCAGATATCCTTCAAGAGGTGAATGGTTAAACAAACTGGGATACCATGAAATACTACTCAGCAATAAAAAGGTACAGACTACTGATACACACACCCACCTATTCCAGAGAATTTTTCTGAGTGAAAAAATCACAACCCCAAAAGGCTACATACTGTTGATTTCATCGATACAACATTTTTGAAATGACAGAATTATAGAAATGAAGAACAGAATAGTGGCTGACATGGTTATGAAAGGGGTACGATAGGATGGAAGTGGGTGTGACTAAAATAAGAAGACAACTTGAGAAATCCGTGTGATGAAACTGTTCTATACCTTGACTGTATCAATGTCAGTATCCTGGTTGTGATATTGTAGTATAGTTTTATAAAATGTTATCGTTGGAGGAAAATGGGTAAAGGGTACAAGGGATCTCTATTATTTCTTACAGCTGCATAGGAATCTATAGTTAACTCAATATAAAACATTAAATAAAAGAAAAAAAGAGTTCTTGTTCTCAAAAAGTTTGTGGTTCAGTAAGGTATAACCAAACCAAATTAAGGCAACTGCAATCAAGTGGATTCCGACTCATGGTGATCCTATAGGACAGAGTAGAACTGCTCTATAGGATTTCCAAGGCTGTAAATCTTTATGGAAGCAGACTGCCACATCTTTCTCCCGTGGAGCAGCTGATAGGTTTGAACCACTGGCCTTTTGTTAGCAGCCGAGCAATTTAACCACTGTGCCACCAGGGCTCCTTTGGTAAGGTGTACATATCAGTTATCAAACAATTGCAATATGAGCTGAATGTGTGATGTCGAGGCACATAGTGTTATTCGAGCACATAAGAAAGGTCTGGCAATTTCTGCTTCTGCTAGTATGGAGTAGCTTATTTGGACCAACCTTCCCACCAAGAACAACTATGAAAGCTGTATAAAATAAAAAATATTTTAAAAGAAGAAAAAGAAAATGTTTGAAGAGAACAATCAAAGTAGCCAGGACTCAAAGCACCAAGATCCCTAGAAAAGTAATCATAGAGAAGTAAAACTGGAATTCTTCACTATATTTTCCTTCAAGGCATTTTCTGATTACTAAGGGGAGTGTGTGTATGTGTATAGGAGTAAAGGTACAAGAGGCCAAGAAGCCAAGCATGAGAGAGTAGCTAATAAAATAAACAGAATCTTCAGCAGTCGTAGGAGTTCAGGGCCTGCCATGGAAGAGAGCCTCTTGCAAACATCTCAAGCTTTCAGTTTAAACCCATGAAGGGCTATGCTCTAGGAATAAGGACAAACTGGAAATGAACAAACCTTCACAAAGACTGAAATACAGACTCAAATTATCTCAATCCCTGATTAAATCAAGATGATCTCCATTTACCTAAACTAACTACCAGAAGAAATTAAATACTTTTTGAGAAATAAATCATCCAGAGCCTCTTCAATTTTTCATATATAACATTTTGGTCTTCAATTAAAAAAATTACCAGAGATGCCAGAGATGGGACAGAATAACTAAAAGTTAAGAGGAAAAAGTGATAAAACAGCCCTAAAATCGATCCTGTTATTTTTGTTATCAGATACGGACTTCTCAATTACTGTAAGTAATACATTTACGAAAAATAAATGACAAAATGGATACTTTCACTAGCAAACTGGAATTTATTAAAAAGAATCAAATGAGAATTTAGAAAAGGTTTGAAAAATATGGAAAAGAGAATAAGAGACATGAAGGATATGGCAAAAGGTTTAACTTACTAGTAATTGAAATCCCAAAAGGACAGGAAAGAGAGTGGGCAGAAACAATACTTAGGAGAGATTGATGGAGAATTTTGCAAAACTAATAAAAGATATCAAGCCATAGATTCAAGAAACTCTGTAACTCTCAAGCAGGTTAAATACACAGAAACCTTGGTAATGATGGTAAAACTACTGAAAACCAAGGAAAAAGAAGATCAATGATAAGACTAATCACGTCTTTTCAAAGGAAATGATGGAAGCCAGAAAACAATGGATGGCATTTGTAAAGTGTTGAAAGAAAATAACTGCCAGTGTGGAACTGTATCTTCAGCAAAAATTTCCTTCAAAAATAAAGGTGAAATAAAGACTTTTTTTTAGCCAAACAAAAGCTGAGTAGACCTACACTAAAGGGATTTTTTTCAGGAAGAAGAATTATAGAAGCCTGGAAATTTGCAGGAGGGAATGAAGAATAAAACAAAGGGTTAATATGTGGGTAAATGTAAATGAGTTTTGATTGTATAAAATAATAAGGTTTAAAATATATGTAGAAATATTGAGTATATGTGGAGCTCTGGTGGTGCAGTGGTTAAGAGCTCAGCTGCTAACCAAAAGGTCAGCAGTTTGCAGTTTGAATCCACCAGCCGCTCCTTGGAAACTCTACGAGGCAATTCTCCTGTGCCCTATAGGTTCGCTAAGAGTCAGAATCGACTCAGCAGCAATGGGTTTGTTTATTTGTTTGTTTTTGTATATAGTATATGTAGAAAACATACATAACAGGTGTAAAATGTATACTTAAAATATATTTTAAATAAATGTGTGTGTATATATGTTTGTTGTTGTGTGCCATTGAGTTGATTCTGACTCATAGCAACATTTTATGACAGAGTAGAACTACCCCACAGGGTTTTCTAGCCTGCAGTCTTCACAGCAGCAGATCACCAGGTCTTTTCTTCCATGGAGTAGCTGAGTAGGTTCGAACCACCAACCTTTTGGTTAGCAGCCGAGTGCTTAACCACTATGCCACCAGAATTCCCTATATACATATATATGGCAACAGTAGTACCAAAAAAGTGGATAGGGAGGAGTAAATGGAATTAACCTGTTCTAAGGTTCTTGCATTGTCTGATAAGTCATAAAAATACCAAATTATGGCAGGCTGTAGTAAGTCAAGGACATATGTTGTAATCTCTAGAATAACCACAAAAAGAATAATAGAAGAATGTATTACTAACAAGCTAATACGAGAGAAAGGAAATAAAAAAAAACGATTTGATAAATCCAAAAGAAGGCATAAAAGAAAACAAAAACAGATGTGAAAAATAGAACACAAATAGTATGGTGATAGTTTTAAACCCAAATATAGTAGTAATCACATTAAATGTAAAATGTAAATGGACTAAATCCTTCCATTAAAATTTAAATTAAATTTTTTTTTAAATTTAAATTTTTTTAAGAAATGCTAATTATATGCTACTTTTAAGAGGCTCACCTTTATAAAGATACAGAGTTGAAAGTAAAAAATTACAAAAAACTTATACCAACAGGTAGTTGCTGTAGCTGTATTGATATCATAGAAAATTAAGATAAGGATTACCATATTCTTATGCAGATAACGCTCACCTTCTGCATTCGTTTGCCAGCCGTGCCCTCCCACCCCCTTCAAGGCCACCCTCACAAGCGCCACTATGATAATCCTCTTCCATATGTTGCTGTAAAAAAAATTAGCATAGCATGCTTACAAAAATACCTCACAGGGGGAGGGCGAGGCTGGCAAACACGTGCAGAAGGTGGGTGTTATTTGCGTAAAAATACAATATTAGATATAAAGAGGAGGGACATTTCATAATGATAAAAGGGTCAGTTCGTCAGGAAAATGTAGCAGTTTGAAACATGTTGCATCTAATAATATGACCAAAAAAAAAAAAAAAAACCTGTTGAGTCGATTCCAACCAATAGCAACCTTATAGGACAGAGTAGAACTGCCCCACAGGGTTTCCAAGGAGTGGCTGGTGGATTTGAACCGCTGACCTTTTGGTTAGCAGCCAAGCTCTTTAACCACTGCACCACCAGGGCTCCTCTAATAACATAGTCTTGAAAAATAAATAACCCAGTCTTGGGGATTTAGGAGAGTCTGAGAAGAAGTGGAGAGAGAAGCCTAGGAAGAAATAGTATTCTAGGCAAAAGGAAGAACATTTTCAAAGATCAGGAGGCAAAAGAGCTTAAGAAACTAGAAGAAATATAGTCTTGCTGGAATGTGGAGAGAGATTGTGAGAGAGAAATAGGGTTGGGTGAGAAGAGGGTTGAGTAATCAGAGCAATGATTGGTAAAAGGGGGCTTGAAAATACAAGAATGTTAGATACAATATGTAAAAGATGAGACTTTTTTCTGGGAACCAGGAAGTTATTCAAGTATTATATAATGACTTGATCAGATTTGTTTTCAGAGTATCTTTGTTAATACTGTATGGAGAATGAATTGGAAGAGGGCAAGACTACTGGCCAAAACTCATTGCCATCCGGTCAGTTCCAACCCAGAGTGACTCTATAAGACAGAGTAGAACTTCCCCATAGGGTTTCCAAGGCTGTACTCTTTACAGAAGCAGACTGCCGCATCTTTTTCCCTCAGAGTGGCTGGTGGGTTCGAACTGCTGACCTTTCAGTTAGCAGCTGAACACTTTAACCACTGCACCACCAGTGCTCCTAGACTACTGGCAGGGAGAGCTGTTTCAGTAATTCAAGTGAGAGATGATGTTGGCTGAGGCTGTGGAGATAGATGCAAACATACAAAAAATAAAATAAAATGCTTATAGCTTGTAAAATATTCAAATTTGGGGTAGATTACTATACTTACCCTTGGATTAGTGAATCAGGAATTCACTAATAGACATAGAGGTAATACAACCTGTAATTCTTTTTTTTTTTTTTATGTCTACAAAACCAACTGCAAGGCAGCTTGCCTTTCGTTTACAAAGATCAGGATTTGTCACATCACTCTGGGTTGGTTGTAACTATAGGTTGATAGTGTTTTTGTGGGCAGAATATAAATGGAGCAATTAAATTCTCTTGACTTTCTGTTTTAGAGCACCCTCCCTAAATAAAAGTTATTTTTCATCTTGGTTGACATACTTAGATTTGGTATCCTGTGGGCAAATATCAAGTCTCTTCTCAAGGAATGTATATTGCTTTAAGTATATTAACCAGAATAGTGTAGCATAATACATATGGCTTCCCTGCCCAGGTGCAACTTTTTAAGGCATATTTGTTATCATTCTTTCTCAGACATAAAATTCTGTCTTAAACGAGAGACAGTAACCCATCAAATAATACTCTATGTTAATGTAGTTGATTCTCTAACTCCCCCTACTAGAATGTACTGTCTATGAGGGTGGGGACATTGTCTTTTATGTTTAGGGCCATATCCCCCAGCACCTACCATGATACTCAACATATAGCAGGTGCTCAATAAATACTTATTGAATAATAAATGAAGAAATATTTGTCTTAAGCAAATCAACTTCACTGAAATAAGAAAAGTATTTTCATTTCAATCTTACGCGTTTGTTTTATTTTCATTTAAAGTTTTGAAAGTCTGATATTAAAATGTTTGAAAATAAAGTGATTATTTTTCATATTTGCAGGACTATCTCAAGCAGGTGCTGGACATTGATCTTCATGCTCAGATCCATTTTGGCAGGGTTTTCATGAAGCCAGGGTATGGAAATAATCTTGTTATCTCGTATATGGGATTTTTGTTTGGCTTGCTTTGACTAACAGATTTAAATGATTTATTTTTACATTTTCTATTATAGATTATTCTAATTAAAAGAAATATTATAGTATTAGAATTCTTTGTACAAATACAACTCCTACCTGAAATGAGAATTCATCTTCCTTACGAATCACTGGGTCTGATATAACAAAGCAAAGCAACTTTCCAAACCTTTTCTCCTTTAATTCCCATTCCTATTTCTTTCTTTCTCTTTTTCTCTTTCTCCTCACATTGCTTCTCTTTAAGCATTTTAGAATGAAAATTAGGGAGTACAGTGAGCCCCCCACGTACCCATCACCCAACTTCATTAAATATCAACATTTTTTATACTTGTTTTATTAATCTCCACCCCCTGCCTTTTTTGTGGGGGAAGAGAGCTCTGGATTGTTTTAAAGCAAATTCTAGACCACATCATTTTGGTATACATCTCAAATAATAATAATAATAACAACAACAACAATGATAGCTTTATCTTATGTAATCACAATGGTGTTATCTCACCTAAAAAAAAAAAATAATAACCTTAATAACATCTAATACCCTGGTCATATTCAAATTTCCCCTCAAATATCAAGAAAAAGAATGTGTTTTTATAATTGTTTTGTTTGAATCAGGATTCAAGTAAAGTCATCTCATTGTATTTGATTGTTATGTCTTTATTAAACAAGAATATTCACTCCTCCCCCCTCCTTTGTTTTTTCATACCGTTGACTTACTGAAGAAACTGGGTCACTTGTCCTGAAGAACAGATTTGACTGACTGCTTCCTTGTGGTGGTGTTTAACTTGTTCTTCTGTCTCCATTATATTCTACAGACTGAAAGTTAGATCTAAAGACTTGATTAGATTCAGATTCAAACTTTGTTTTTGTAAGAATATTTCATACAGGATGTTTCATATTGCTTTTTAATACCTCCCAGAAGGAGAAAGAAATGACTGTATACAAAGATCTTGTTTGTGTCCTAAAAGCTTATAGGAAGGACTGATGGAGGTTCTGCAATCAGTTGTAAATTCTCAAAGAATGCAAAACATTGGAGTTGGTGAAATATGTGTGACCATGTCTTTAAGTCTGCCTGGTTAGATCCCTGTTAACTCTGTGAAGCTTTGATGCCCTGTTCAAAGGCCTCAGTGTATGAGTGAGCATCCCAGCATACATCCATGTTGCCAGAGACAACAGTAATGGTACTTTAGTCCAGAAATATACTCTGATGGGTACTCATGTGAACCCTAAAAGAGAGTAGAGTGAGGATTTCCCAGTTGTTATAAGACAGTTATGGTAGTCATCAACAAATTACAGAAGCCTTTTAAGTGTCAAGCCAGCTCTCCTAATAGCCCTGATTTATTGGGCACGTGAGCCCTGGTGGCGCAGTGCTTAAGAGATATGCTGCTAACCAAAAAGGCAGGCAGTTCAAATCCACCAGCTGCTCCTTGGAAACCCTATAGGGCAGTTCTCCTCCATCCTGTTGGGTCACTATGAGTCGAAATCGACTCGACCACAGTGGTTTGTTTTTTTGTTTGTTTACTGTCAGTTCAAGAACAGGGATCAGATTTTACCCCCATGATTTGGCCATTTAAGTTTACAGCTAAGATAATCCCTAAAGCTTTCTCCACATTTGATTTCATTTAGAATTGTTGATATTATGTTTCTGTAGTTACCTGTCGAGTGTGCCCCAGTTTGGCTGCCACTGTCAGGGTCCTTTTATTATTGAAACGCTTGGATTTTCATCATTCTTATTACGAATAATATATTCTCATGAGCAAATATTATTATGCTGTGGGTACACAGGCTTTTTTTTTTTTTTTTTTTTTTATTCTCTCCCTGTGGACAGTACTAATTTGATTAGAATACAGAGGACATTCCAAAAGCATCAATGTGCTTCTCACCACGAAAATTGTACTAATTGCTGTCTTTACAGTGGGAAGGAAGCTAACATTTCTTGATCTCACCTCTAGAGAATTATTTGTGTAATATTTATGATTTAAAATAATCTCAGCTTCTGTAATGTTGATACTCTTTCTTCAGTCAATTATTTACAACTTGTTTCAACTTTAGGAGTTCATCAGTTCCTAACGTTTATTCTCCTGCCTTGAAGTTATAATGCTCTGTGATTTCAGTCATTGCTTAAATGCTGTTACACTGTGGTCTCAAAGAGGAGAATGAATGATAGGTGATGAGTTCCAAGGAAGTGGCTTTCCAGAGTTTAAACAGAAACCTCACAGTCTAGCAACAGGACACTCATGATAGCAGTGCTTAATAACAAAATGTTTTGTTGTAATGGAATCTTTTAAAATGAGTACTTTACAGATATTACATTACCTGTCTGCAAGATGCAAAAGATGCCCAGCTTTATGATTTAAGTTGGCTTTAAATTCAGTAGAAGGAAGAAGGTGTTACAACATTCCCTCTTCATTCCTATTATCTGTTAGTTTGCTATAAAAAAAGTGGTTTAGAAGTTTAAATGGGGCTTATTTAATTGCCAGAATTTTATACTTATCTAAAGGTAAGAAGAATTTACAAGTAATTATTACTTAATAGTAGGACAGAAAGAAATATAAAAAGCTCAAGTGTAATTTAGCTTTGCTCTTCCCACATACAGTGCATTCAGAATGCAATTTTTTTTTCATTTTAGATACAGAGATACTAGAAAAAGCATTTGGAATATTATCAACCAGATCTACTAATCACTGTTTTTATGCGTCATCTACAAAGCATATAGCTGTTTTCAAGAACGTGTCTTGGAAATTATTTTCATCACAGTAACAATCATTGCCAGATAACTGATCCATAAATTGATATGACAATCTCTGTTTTCTAAAACACAGCAAAGAATCAGGCAGTAAGCAAAAAAGACCTCAGAGAAGCCAAAAAAGATGTCACAAAGTCCCTATACCAACACTTCACAGCACACGCTCTTAGAGTCTTATCCAGATATGAGCCGTAGAGTCAGAAAGACCTTGGTTCAAATCTTTGTTCCCTCACTTAGTTGCTGAGTGATTTTGGCCAAAGTGCTTAATCTCTCTGAATGTCAATTTCTTTATCTGTAAAATGGGCTAAGAATTGTCACCTCATGGGATTTTTGTGAGAAGTAAATGAGGAAATAGATGTAGTGCATAGATATTACTTTAAAAATAGTATTTTCTTGTATTAGTATTATCACTATAGCAGTAGTGCTGTTACTGCTGCTGTCTGGTCCCCAAGCCTAACGCCAGCTTTAAGGGTGGAGATGATAGCAGTCTAGCATTAAGAGAAGCAGCAGAAAAAGACTAGGGAAAAAAAATAACAAAAAGTATAGAAACAACAGCAGTGTGGGGTTGTTACAGTTTATAGGTGAAAACAACCCATAATACCCATGTAACCTGATATCACTATATTATGACAGAGTAGAATGAGTTCATAATGATGGCTGTGAATCATCAAAAAATGTTAATGTCACCATATTGTTTTAAAAAATAATGAGTGAGTAATGCATTTTTGAAAAATCAAACCTGTAAAAATGGAAAAAATAAAAACAATTCAAGTGCTTAAAGGGATAATTTTTCATCTCTGTGGAAATTGCAGTATTCCCTAAAGATTCTTCATTGTTCGATCATTATAATGAAAATGTTCCCTGATGTGCTACAGAAATGGTGGTACTCAATAGAAAAAAATCTATTCTCAACTGTCCTCCCCCTCCATGCCACTCATGTCTCCCCACCCTCCCCACGATAAGGGCTCTGTCACAGTCTTGAGGAAGTATAGTTTGAGAATATTTTAAAATTACTATCACTTTAATTTTGTTCTGGTCATGGTATTTTATTTATTTTAACATTTCTAGAAACTCCTTTCATAGGAGTGAGGGATACTTTTATGTTTATCACTGAGTATGGTTTTACAATGTTAAGAAATACTCACCTTATTCTAGACAGTAGACACTGTTACTTTTGGTGATGGGAAAGACAAAAAAAGAAATACTCATCTTGAACAGTAGGCAGTTATCTGGTAGACATGTATGATCAGACAGTCTTCTGATAATAACGATGATTGTTGTAAACCTCCAGTAACAATAGCATAGGTATTATTAACTAGCAAAAAAACCAAAACAAATCTGTTGCCGTCGAGTCAATTCTGAATCAGTGACCCTGTAAGACAGAGTAGAACTGCCCTGTAGGGTTTCCAAGGAGCACCTGGTGGATTTGAACTGCCGACCTTTTGGTTAGCCGCTGTAGTTCTTAACTACTACGCCACCAGGGTTTCCTTATTAACTAGAGGTGTGGGGAATTCCGGGATTTAAGATACACTTCTATGGCACAGGCAAGAAGAAAAGAAAAGAAATAAAAAAGCCACAGAAAACCAGAAAGTGGTTACCTGAAATCAAAAGATGCTGAAAAACAAATTTAGTTAAATGTTCTTTAAACACTTCAGGGTATAAAGATTTAAACGAGAGTCAACAGAAAAGTGTTCTTATATGATAAATGATCTGTGTGGATAGTCACTCAACAAGAACACAGGAGTACTTAATTTATTCCTCATATTACTTAGCAATCACTTACACATAACCTCTTTTTTCTCTAGTCTGCCAACAACATTTGCAACGTTGGATATTGATGGTGTAAGAAAAATAATCTTTGCACTACCAGGTAAGAGTCATTGAAACAGTTTCTTTTGCTTTTTCTAGAAAAATAACCAAATTTTTTTTGTACTTGCCACATGACCAGTCCCCTAGCAGAGCACTTGATTTGGAATCTGAACGACCTGGCCTCAAGTCCCAGCTTTACCACTTGCTAACTCTTTGACATTGAACACATAGCTTATCCTTTCTGAGCTGGTTTTTTCATCCATAAACTGGGAATAATATCTACTCCATAAGGTTAATGTGACAGTCAAATTAGATAGTATTTTTCAAAGTACTTCCCAAACCAAAAGATGATTATCAAGTGTTAGCTGTCACTAGATCTTTTTCTTAATTGATCAGTTAGCAGCCCAGTCACCTCCCACAACTATAACTGTTGTGCCCAAGAGACTAAAGGGCTTTGAGTCACCCATGCAAATACTATAGCAAAAACTACAAAGCTGCCCTTGGTCATTGCAGGATTTGGGCTGGGGGAGTGGGGAGCAGGGAAGAAGGAGATAAAAGTACTAGTGCTTCTCAGCCAAATCGAACTCAGTACCAGTCTGTAACATGACTATCCCCCACCCTCTTCCATGTGGGCAGCAACTTGAAAATTCAGAGTGTAGAAAAAGCAAAGTGGTTCAGTTTATAAGGATTTTTTAATTCAAATTTTTATTTATACTTTCCTGAGGGCCATGCATTTAAAGCCACTACTAATCTTGATAAGTTTTAAAGCAGTTTAAATTTTTGTGTATCTACTTGCTATTTTCTTTTTAAACTTAACCTTTTAAAATTGCCATCCTATTACATATTTTTGGGCACAGATTCCTTGAGAATATAATCTCCTTATTCCTTTCACGTTCAAATTCTGGTTGCTTTGGATTATTTATTTGCTTTTTATATTAAAGAACAAATCTGAAAATAGAGATATTTTAAAAAGGGAGGCAGAAGAATTTAAAACTTTAAAAACATTTTTAACCCTTATCTATAGACATAAAAGAGATGGGATTTTCATCATATACAAAATTGTAAGAGAGAGAACATGTTAAGTGGTCCTCAAAATTATAACATACAGCTCCCTTAGATAGGTACTCTGGAAACTATTATATAAAGGAATATGCTCCTCTTCCTAGCTTTCTTTTGCCCAGAAGAGACTGTTTATCTACAGAAGATATGACAGCCTACATACCATCAGTTGATAGTATAAACAGAGGACTTTACAGCGGGAGCCTATTTTGCCCATTATGTTTGACATGTTGATCTGCCAAAGAAGTTAAAATTAAATAACCCATTTTCGAATTGGTACTTTTAATTTGAAATTTTCTCTGCTTAACCTGAATGAACCAAAAGAGGGCAACAAGAACTCACATATTCAGATTGCAGAAATAGCAAAATAATTGAGTTTACAAGGGTTTTCTAATTCAAAATTTAATTTCTGCTTTCTTCCCTAAAGGACCTACATTTAAAGCCATTACTGATTTTGAGAAGATTTAAAGCCGTTTGAACATTTTGTGTATCTACTTACTATTTTTTTTAGCAGTTAAAAATTACCATAGTAATGCATGCTTAGTTAAAAAAAATAGTAGGAAATACAGACAAGCATAAAGAAATGTTGTTCATAATCCCTTCTACCCAGAAATAATCACTATTTGCAACTTTCTGGTGTCTATCCTTCCAGCCTTTTTTCTCATACAGATAACTCATTTTTTATAAAGTCATTTTATAAAATAATAGCATTACAGGATTTAAAGTTTTTAAATTATCATAGTAATACATGCTCAGCACAAAAAGATTTAAAAGATACAGATAAGTGTGAAGAAATGTTATCCATAATCCCCCCACCCAGAAATGCATTTAAAATTTAAAAATTAAAAAAAAATGATCTAAGATGTGAAGGACTTGAAAATTAATAACAAGTTCTTTTATAAAAAGAATTTAGGAATCCAGTGTCTTCTCCAGGAACAAATCTGGGTGTATTCTGGTTAGGGAAAATTTAAAGGTATGGTTATAGCTAACAATAGACTAAACTAACCATTGCCTGTCACTTTGATGATGCAGTTGCAACACTTAGCTGTTTAGGACTTAGCCAAGAGGACCTAAAAATCTAATGGTCCATTTCCCACCCCCAGTAGATACATACATACTCACGTACAACTATATAGAAGTATTAATAAAATTAGAATTTTAGAGCCAGAAGGGACTTTAAGGAACATGTAGCCCAAACCTTTCATTTTATAATGAATAAAGTAGACTCAGAAAGGTTTGGAACTTGACAAGCTCACACAGTTTGGTCAGTTAGCATACAAGAAACCAAATCTTTTATTCCCAGCCTGGTAATGTTTCTACAGCCCACCCTCCTTCCTTTGAAGTACATGACACATCCAGATTTGTTCTTGGAGAAGTATATTTGGATCCCTAAAATTCTTTCTATAACTTTGAAAGAATTTGGTGTTCATCTTCAAGTCCTTCACATCTTGAATCAGTTAAAATTTTATTTTAAGTTTTTTGGTTTATTTTTAGATTTTATTTAAAATTTCATTTTAAAATTACAGATTTTTAATAAAATTATTAATTAAAAAAACAAATTATGTAAGATGTGAAGGACTTGAAGATAGATACCAAATTCCTTTCAAGTTATGAAAAGAATTCGAAGACTCCAAATCATCCAAATAAATTTATCCAAATAAGTCCAAAATTTATTTTTAAATTTTAAGGATATTTCTGGATGGGGGATTATGGATAACATTTCTTTATGCTTATCTTTACTTTCTAATTTTTTTTGTACTGAACATGTATTACTATGATAATTTTAAAAGTTTAAAATATAGCATATAAATACACAAGACCTTTGAACTGCTTTAAAATTTATCAGTTAGTAAAGGCTTTAAAGTAATAGTCCTCAGGAAAGCAGAAATAAAATTGTTATTTCTGTTGTAATAGTGTTAAATAGCTTCTGGGCATCTTTGCATTTCACTGGTGGAACCAAATGTTTATATCCTCTGTAGCATTTGATTGACTATAGCTATATTCTGGCATCTTTTGAATTTAAAGTGCTTCAGAAGATGAGAATAGTAATTAATTGCATCCATCACTCTCTATGAAGGAATAGACAGACAAAATTATTTGGCAAGCTTTTATATGTGTACTATAAATAACTGCTTGGTTGACTTTCAGGGAATCCTGTGTCAGCCGTGGTCACCTGCAATCTCTTTGTTGTGCCTGCACTGAGAAAGATGCAGGGCATCTTGGATCCTCGGCCAACCATCATCAAAGCCAGGGTAATGTTTTCTAATTGCCAGAAACCAAAGTTGAAGCCTGATAACAGTAAGGATATGATTTCCTAACCGCCCAAAAAAACACCTAGAATTTTATATCAGTTTTATGGGAAAATGTGGTTATATTCTTCCCTTCATGATAGAAAATGGGGGGAAACGGTTTCCTCTGTTACATTATTTCATGACTTCTGAAACAAATTCTTTTCTCCAGCTAGTAGTCTGTATGAGAGTCAAGAGAGCAAGGCTTAAGAATTTGAGTGGATACTTAAGGGAAAGTGGTCATTGGAATGGTGGCTGGCACCACCCTAACACTAGACCTGTATGGAAGAAGGGACAAGAATTTTCTTTCCCCAGTGTAATCTCACAGAGGGCAGCAATTAACTTGCTCACATTTTCTGTGACCTCACTGATAAATTTTAAATAAGTCAAAAAAAAAAAAAAAGAAAACTATCAAAGGATGAAAAAGAGACTCTGCTGATTGAGAAGGAAAGGATGACCATATCATTTGGTAGAGGGCAACACAGGCCAAGGAGTTATACCTGTGGTAAAGTCACCTGGAAATTGAGTCCTCTTCTCCACTAGCACTAACTTTAGTTGGATTATTAAACTAATTATGTTACTTACTTTCTGTATTACTAATGAACAGCTTTCTTGGCAGTATGAACTACAGTACCAAACCATTATTTTTCAAGAGTTCTGAAATAAATTCAGATATGACAGAATGCTATGATTAATTGACAAGAAGAACATAAAGTGCAGAAGAAAAAGAGGAAATACTAATAAAATATTACTCTAAGAACAGATAGATAAAAATACTAAGAAAGTCTTAACGTTGACCTAAATACTGAGATTTTGTGGACTAGTACATGATGAAATGTCTTCTTATCTTAAAATTTCAGGAAAAATTCTACTAAGTATTTCTGAAAACAAAGTAACACAGTGATGGTGTTATTTGAAATTAAATCAAAAAAGAAAAAAAAATGCCATCAATAAGCAAAAAGTATTCTGATCAAATTGGAAGGTCAGAGCTATAAAGCTTAGATTTAGAAATTTAAATCAATAATACTCATTATTTTCATATTTGCTAAATTTAAGAAACAAAAATCTCCATTTTTGTGAAGGAGAAGGAGGGCTTCTCTTTGACTTTGCACACCTCTTCTTTTAACATCCACCATGTCTTGAGACTGACATAGTGGCAGCCATCCATTCTGACAAGGATGACTAGATGGGGCTCTTTAATCAAACTGATGCTTAATGCATTGTTCATGTAAGCTGAGGGAATTGAGAACTGGTTCAAAAATCAGCCAGACTGCTCTCCCCCACAGAGCAGTGTCACTGGGGCGGCCAGAATGGCTCGTCAGTATGCTTGGCTGTTTGCCTCTTTCTTTTCTTTTTGTAGCATCCCAGATCACTCTCATACCTTCACTGACACATAACTGCAACTTTAGGGCATAACCCTGTTTGCTTCCTTGAAACATATGGTAAATTTCTGACCATGTAAGATGTAGCTTAAAGACATCTCTTCTTACTATTGTCCATTAGCAGTTCAGCCAAAATGGTTGCCACACTCACTGCCTCTGCCTGCTCTTGCTGCTTTGAGGCAGGGAGTTGGAGTGTTAAGTGCCAGTGACGGTAATCACACTGCTGGACTCTGATGTAGCCATCCTGTGGGGAGGGCAATGCTCTATTATTTTAAAGGATTGGCAAAGAAAATGCCATCCTTTAATGTCAAAGCTTTCTGAAGATCATCAGTTCAGAATAAATATATTAGCCATTCCCTTGGTCAGTTATGGTTGGAGTTGAAATATTTCTGATTTTCAGCACACAGTCAGAAACACAATTCTAACAATCAAATAGAATTGTTGACCCAATGTTTCCATAAAAGGACAGCTTTAATATGTGTTTCGTTAGTAGTCCATCAAAGCCTCCTATATTGCTCTTGTTCTCAGCTTTTTTCTCTCTAAACAAACCTGAGATAACTTACATTACTATTAACAGCTTGCCACAGGCAATGATTGGAAAAATATCTCTCTGGTAGTCAACAACAGACTAATGAGAACAGTGCCTCATAACTTTTATAGCACTTATCAAAAACTTACTGTAATAAAGCTTCTTTAACCACTCTTTGGGAGCTTTGATCAGACCCCAAAAGAGTCCAGGCCTCCGTTACCCACCAGGACCTCTGGTATATCATCCTGGGCTTCCACCCAAGATATAATTCCTTTCTTGCAGTCCTCTGTTCTCTCACAAACTCTCTTCCTCATACTGTGCTGCTCTGAGTGCCAGCAGATCCCCTGAGTCCTTGGGAGCTTTCACCTTCTCCTCATCACTGCCATCAAACCTTTCAGAGGCCATTCCCCCACAGACTTCCAGGTCTTTGGCAATTTCTAATAGTCTTCCTCTCTACCTCACCTCCTACTGTCAGTTGCTTTACCTCCGTAATTCTAAATACCTTTATTTCTACTTCAGCAGTGTACACCCACGTCCTTTCCAATACCCTGAACTGCTCAACATCAAAATTTAAACAAACAAAAAAAAATTACTTGGCTATACAATTTAGGAATAATGGCAAGTTACGTATCAGTAGATATAAAACAAACATCGAGACCCTACCCTTTTCCCTCAGTTCCTAAACCCCTCTGGCTTCACCACTTTACTCATCCAACGTAAATCCTGTGGCATATCAACTCTTTTGCCTCTTCTGCCTTTCACTGCAGCCCACTCTGAGAATCCACAAACTTGGATCAATCCTCGTTTCTTTGTCTTTTGCTTTTAATTCCAGGCGACCACTAAGCATATCTAAAGGAATATCTTAGTTACCTATAACAGATAGGTAACTGCTGCTATAACAGAAATACCACAAGTGGATTTTAACGCATAAAAATTTATTTTCTCACAATTTCAAAAATGAAACCTATTTCCATGGAGTCGATTCGAACTCACAGTGACCCCATAGGACAGAGTAGAACTGCTCCATAGGGTTTCCAAGGAGCAGCTGGTGGATTAGAACTGCCGACCTTTTGTATAGCCAGCCCGGTGCTTAACCACGTGCCAGCAGGGCTCCTCTCACAATTTAGGAGGCTAGAAATTCAAATTCAGGGTGCCAGCTCTAGGGGGAAGCTTTCTCTCCCTGTCAGTTCTGGAGGAAGGCCCTTGTCTCTTCATCTTGTTTTGTGGTTCCTTGAAGATCTCTGTGTGGCTTGGCATCTTTCCCCGTCTTTGCTCTGCTCTCTCTTATATCTCAAAAGAGATTAACTCAAGACCCAAGCTATACTATCCTGCCTCAGTGACATAACAAAGACAAACCTATTCCCAAATGAGATTAGAACCACAGGCATAGAGGTTAGGATTTACACCACATATTTTGGGGGGACACAATTCAATCCATAACAAGAAGTATACAGCTGTTTGAGTTATCACTTATAGTTTATAAATCTCCAGTTTCAGAAGGGACCAAAATTTCCACTGACAATTCTTTATTTATTTACTTAATCCCTGTTCCTACTGCCTTCTTCCAAATCTTCACCATTCTCCTCAGGCTTCCTCTGCTATCAATGTCCCCTGAGTTGGGAGGCCAAATAAGCCTGTGTTTGCATAATAGCACCAACATTTATGAATAGTATAACCTTTAGCATGTGTGATAGTTTTCCACCCTCTAGTCTTGGCTCCTCTAATTACTGTCCTGTGTAATCATGTTGCAATCTTCAGTTAGAATCCTTCACTGTTTCTCTTTCCCGCAGGGTTAAGTCCAAACTCCTCAAGAGAGCATAAGAAAATGTTTTGTTATGTATATATCTACCACTATTTATATATATATGTATATATAAAAAGGGAGAGCACAGGAGGCTCACCATCCCAAAGCCTCAGTTTTCCTCTCTAGCTTCATCTGCTTCCTATCCTGCACTCTGACCATACCAAAATGAAAAAAAAAAAAAAGACCCATTGTCATGGAGTTGATTCCAACTCATAGTGAACCCTATAGGACAGAGTGGAACTGCCCCATAGAGTTTCCAAGGAGCAGCTGGTGAATTCGAATTGCCAACTTTTTTTGGTTAGCAGCCGGGCTCTTAACTACTGTGCCACCAGGGCCCTAAGCTGTTTGCTAATTCCAGCATGGACGTGAAGTCCCCTGCCTATGCCAGTGCTTCTTCTCCTTCCTAGAAAGTCTCCTCCCCTCACTTCCAACATTTCCTTTCTCTGCCTGGAAAATTCCTGACTCATTCTGTAAGACTCAGGCATCACCTTCCCTGTGAAGCCTTTATCAAGATCCCTAAGAAGGGTGCCCCTCTATACCACATAAAGAGTTCTGTGATAACATTATTACACTGTATTTGCAATTAACTGGTTACTCTATTTGAGAATTCCTTGAGGTCACTTCTCTGTAAGATGGGCATGACAAAGAGGAAGGACAGAATATTCTCCTTTTTTTCCCTCATTTCTCTCCTTTAGACATTTACATGTAGAACATATTATTTAATACTATACCAGATAATACAGTTTTATCTCTTGAGTGACTACTGTGTGCCAGGCAGATGTTCAAAGGAAACAATCCTAGCCCACCATGACTGCCCAAATTTGAATGAATATAAAAAGTCATCGGAAATGAAACATCAGCCATTTGCAATGCTTTTTCACCAAAAACTGTGTATCTGCATTTACCCATGATTCATACTGAAACTCATAGTAATTTTATACTTCCTTAAGCTAAGTGATGTAAAATGCCAGGACTATAATGTCTGTACAAACAAATATGTTGGTTACTAAAGTATTCTACATTTCCGTCAAACACCATAAAAAATCTAATCAGTTTAATCTCTTATTGCAAAAGGAACAGCTGTTTGTGAAGAGACTATAAGAAAAAATTATTCATTTCATTTTGATGTAACTGATCTGGTTTCTTAAATTTACATAAATATTTTCTTTTAACACAACATAAATTTCTTTTAAATTGACTGAAAATGATCGTTTAAAGTCTTTAGAACCACAAAGTTTGAAGACACTTTAACCATTATATACTGTAACCCCATTTTGTAGATGAGTAGGCATTGGAAAACAAAATAACTTGCTAATACAGTATAACCAGTTAGCAGTGAAGCTGGGAATAGAACTTAGGTGGCTGATTCCCAATCTAGTACTTGTTCCAGACTGCACTACCATCAACCAATCAATGCCATCAGTGGGGGAAAAAATTTGCTTAAACACTGTTAGCAGATAGCACAGCTATTTGAACAGCTCTTGTAATTTCATACTGGAAAACACCACACACAGAGAAAGAGATATTTTTACTCTCAGAGAAGCACAAAACAATTAGGAATAATGCCAAGTTATTCCATCAGTAAGGAGCCCTAATTGCCCAGTGGTTAAGTGCTCAGCTGCTAACCAGAAGGTTGGAGGTTAGAACCCACCAGCTGCTCCGTGGGAAAAAGATGTGGCAGTCTGCTTCCATAAAGATTACAGCCTTGGAAACCCTACGGGGAAGTTCTACTCTGTCCTTTAGGGTCTCTGTGAATCGGAATCAACTCAGCGTCAATGAGTTAGGTTTTTGGTTTACCTCATCAGTAGATGGAAACCTTGGTGGTGGAGTGGTTAAGTGATGTGGCTGCTAACCGAAAGGTTGGCAATTTGAGTCCATGAGACGCTCCTTAGAAACTCTACGGGGCAGTTCTTCTCTGTCCTATAGGGTCGCTATGAGTTGGAATCGACTCGACGACAATGGTTTGGTTTTTTTTTTTCTGTTTCATCAATAGATATGAAATAGAGTATAAACATAATCAATATCAAGTAAAAGAATTGGACATGATTTAATCAAGGGGAAAACACCCTAGAATTGAGTTTTATTCTGGATTCCAGAGGAAAAGCTTGGATTGTCAGAGTATTTGGAATGTTTAAAGACATAGTAGCCTGAATAGATTGGAGATAGACTTACTTGAGTCAAAATTTCCAGGATATTGAAGTTTTAATTGTCTTACTATTTGATCTAAGCAATATCTTTTTTAGGTGAATAAAGGAGTTCTAGACCATTTTCAGATATAAAAATTTAAATGATTATTGTACCGATAGAAAATACTGATTCTCTTTTACTGGAACAGGTCTTATTTTTCCTAACATTGAACTGACCCTTGAACTAGTCCACTAGTCCAGAATTATAGACTGTGTGTAAATATGTTCAAGGAATACCTCTTAGGTACCTGCTACCAGCACATTATCACTTTAAGTTATCAGATTGCAGGATGAATTTAATGACATACACGCACACACCAAAAAAAAAAAAAAAAAAAACCCTGACTTCAAGATCAATTTGTCATTCTATGATATCATGTATGTGAACTGAAATCGTTATTTAAAAGTCAAGGATTACTTTGTTCTTTGCCATTACATAGGAAACAGTCATCCAACTCTTTCAATGATGTGACTAAACCAAAATGGTATAACCTTTGGTAGAGACTACTTTTTTATTTGCCATAATGAAATTATGTATCAGTATTGTGACTCTAGGGAACATTCAAGAGAAAAAGAAAGTTACTATCCCTTTTATGTTGAAGAGAGGTGTGTAAATGGGTAGCTGAACAGTGCCTAGCACATGTCAGGTCCTCAGCAAATATTACTAGATGGATGGGTGGATGGGTGGACAGACAGACAGACAGACAGATGGACATTGAGCTTGTTTATTTGATTCTTATATATTTAAACTTATAAATAATATATTTATAAAAAGTATAAATTCTTTATAAACTTATAAATAAAACAGGTAGACCTCCTTTATTTTCAGTGTTAATATACCTCCTTTGATTTGTCAATTCATAGTACAGAGGTTTCTGTCGTCACAACCCATATAGGTAGACCTCAGAAATAGACCTTATCCTTTTCATCTGCTTCTTAGGTTTCTTTTTTCCTCCAACCAGAGCAACCCAACCCCTGAACTTCCTCTGTTAAGAACATAGGTGGCATTGGTGGACCAGAGCAGAGTGTCAAGGATATTTCCCTTGTCCACTATGTTAATTTGCATAATACCCACCACCCTGTAGTTTTGAGAGTTGATCAGGTAATCAGATTTGTTTTCTTTTTCTCTTTTTTCTGTAGTTATCATGTGATGTGAAACTGGATCCTCGCCCAGAATACCATCGGTGTATACTGACTTGGCATCACCAAGAACCACTGCCTTGGGCACAGAGTACAGGTTAGTCATTTACACCTCCAAGTATCCTATGCACCCATCGTGTTAAAACACAAATTTATATATAATCTCCCTCCTTATGTATACCTGATTTTTTAACTATTATACACATTCCTTTTAAAGGTTTGATGAGTTAAATAAATTATTCCTAAACAGACAGCGTAACAGGACAAGAATTTTTTAAAAATTAAATAAAGGTTTAGTTATTTCATTGAACCATATTTTCTAGATAGGTACTTGAACTTACAAATGTTAAATTATAGAAGATAATTCTATATTTTCTATAAGAGATACAGAAGATTGTTCAATCAGTGAGTTCTGAGCATAACTTTGGCTGTAGGGACTATGGCTATGCCAGCACATACCCTGAAATGTGAGCTAAAGGCCCTATTATAAATATAATGTGCTTCTCTGTATCCCCTACTATACTCTAGATATTGGTAAATTTTAAGGGCAGAGAAATCAATATCAATAATAACAAGATAAATGTAATTAACTGAATTATACAGGTAAAAAAAAAATTAAAATCATAAATGTTTTGTTTATATATATACTTGCCACAATAAAAATAATAAAATTAAATAAAAAAAATAATTTAGAGCTCTATAGTTACTGCCTCTGTTAAACTTTTATCCCCAACTTCTCTAGTCATATATTGCCTACCTTTTGATGCTCCACAGAAAAACTGTATCACTTTTTTAGCAAAGATCCTATCAAGTGCAGACATTCACTAACATAGTAACTAAGTACATGAGCTTTGCCATGAAAAAGACTTGTATTTAAATTGGCTACTAACTAGTTGCTAGGACCATAGACAAGTTGCCTAAATTCTTTTGAGTCTTGTAAAAATCAAGTAAGATAATTAAGTAAAATGCCTTCTGTCATGTCTGGCACTTAGTAAATACTAAATAAATTGTGATTTCTGCTATTATCAACATCATTATTTTAAAAGGTCTTAAAGGTCTCTTCAGACACACAGCATTTCTGCCTGAATGGAGAAAGTGGTAGCATCCTGCACACTGCTATGAAATCCTGCTTTTATTCTTTGAAGCAATAATTTCTAATGCTTATTTTTAAAGTGTTAGTGGGAAGGTGGGAGGATATAGCAGCATGGCCACCTGATAAAGGTACTGGAAGGTCAGATCATCTCGCCTCCTCTCAGAGATCCACATTTCTGTTGTCAGTTTTCAGCTTGGAAAGAACTGCAAGGGCTCCAAATATACGGACTGATGCTTATGCTGCTATAATGAGAGTCCTTCTTTCTAGGTAATCAGATGAGCAGCCGTCTGATGAGCATGCGCAGTGCCAACGGGTTGTTGATGCTGCCTCCAAAGACAGAGCAGTACGTGGAGCTCCACAAGGGCGAGGTGGTGGACGTCATGGTCATTGGACGGCTATGATGGTCACCAGCAGGAGAAAGCTTCGATGCATGTCCACATATCATTGACTGTATCCTGTAATATGCAACGGCACAGCTAGTTTTTCTGATTTGGATAAAAGTTGATCTGTATAGTCAACATCTTGAACTATATTTCAAATGAATTTAAATACCTTTTAAAGAAAAAAACACCTAAAAATAAACCTTAACAGACAATTCTATTCTGATTCTATCAAAGCAAATTTTTCCTTTCTTGCAAATTGCTTCGTGTGTCCAATGCTAGGTCTGATAGCGATAGCTTTTAGTAGACAGCAGTAGGTGCCTGCAGAACTTGTGTTTTTCTCATCTTTAAAATACAACTACTTATGCTCTTAAATCAAGGCTGTCTGCTTATTTATACTAATGTAGGCAACGCTTGGATTTCCCTTCTTAGTATGCTTCATAACCGCTTTACAGAGAGCCTTTGCTTGTTCTTTATCACGTCTCTTGTGTTCTATGTGCACAGTGCCAAAAGAAGAGTGACTGGGTGGAGGCCTGCCCCACCTCCAGGAGAACCGTCCCCTGCAGAGCGTCCAGGGAGGTTTCTCAGCCCAGTAGCCTCATGGCACAGTACTCTTGGGCAGTAACTGGATACCTTTTATTTGAACAAACAAACTGGGGGAAAAAATGCTTCCTTAAGTGCTGACAGCCTTTTTAACCAATACATTTAAAATTGTACAGAACAAAAAAATAAAATCAAAAGACTGATCTTGTACAGATATTAGTGTTACCAGCATTCATGTGGAAACTAAGAGCAAAGAAAAAAATAGTGTTAAACAACTCTGTACCATAACATTTTCTGTAATGATACTGAAACTTAATGAATAAAAAAAAAAAATCCTTGATCATTATTTAAAAATTTACTGTGTTGGCCTTGTTATTGAAAGGGAAGACTGTTGTACCATTCTGATGGAGTTCTGTCTGGATAAAAGGAGTAGTTAATATGAGTAGCAAGGTTAAGTGGCATAAAGGCAATTCAAAATGTTAGGAAATATAGCTATTTATTTTTCTATAGCGTTTGGAGAAAATAGCATTGGAATCCAGAAAACACAGATGAGAAACTAGGAGAGAACCTGCCATTGATCTGCTTTTTCCAGTTTATACCTGAAGAATAATAAGCAAATTTAGAGGAAAGATACTTAATGATTTAAAAAAAAAAAAAAAAAAAAAAAGCCGAATCCTTATTTTACAGGCCATAAAAGTAAATTTCAAAAATCTACAGCTTTTTAGAATGGAGGGGAAAAAAATAGGTAATGAACCATAAAAATTGCAGATGAGTACCTGGAAAAAAATTTATCCCATTAAAAAGAAAATGAGAAATGGGAAAAATCTGTGCTGACCATAGAAAACACAACAAATGAAATATACTCTATCCACATTGGCTCCTTTAGTAAAAATTTAAAGGTACTTTTCAAATGGTGGAGCCCTGGTGGCACAGTGGTTAAGAGCTCGGCTGCTAACCAAAAGGTTAGCAGTTTGACTCCACCAGCTGCTCCTTGGAAACCCTATGGGACAGTTCTACTCTGTCCTATAGGGTCGCTATGAGTCAGAATAGACTCGATGGCAATGGGTTTGGTTTGGTCTGGTTTCAAATGGTGGTAACGGGAGCATTGAGTGTGTTGTAGAATATACTTAGTAAACAGAACTACAAAGATTGGCCCGTTAGTAAAGGAGGTGCCAAATGATGGTGATAAATAAAGCCAAGTCGTAAACAACAAATATTTGATATTTCCAGAGTTAAAAATAACTTGTTCTATTTTAAGTTTTCTTTTATATTTGCAATTGAGGAAGGTAAAGTTAGTCGAGGCCAAATGAAAGAGCAAGCAAAGAGTTCTTTACCTGCATCTATTCAAGAAATATTTATTAAGCATCTGCTATGTAGCTTTGAGTCAGAATTGACTGGACAGCAACAGGTTTGGGTTTTTTTTTTGGTATGTACATCATGGAGCCCTGTTGGTGCAGTGGTTAAGAGCTCAGGCTGCTAACAAAAAGTTCAGCAGTTTGAATTCACCAGCCGCTCCTTGGAAACTCTTGTGGGGCAATTCTGTTCTGTCCTATAGGGTCGCTATGAGTCAGATTCAACTCGACAGCAATGGGTTTGGTTTTATTTGTTTTTTAATGTACATCATACAACGTATATCATACCACTATTTAGAAAGAGAATAGGGCGTAGTAGCTGACATTGCACTCCATTAAAGGCATGTATAGGTAACTGTAATACAGGGTACAATGCGTAGAATGTGATAAATGCTATAAGACAGATATAAAGGGCTAGAGAAATTAAAATGAGAACATCCTACAAGGTAAGATTGAAGGAGTAAGATGACATTTTAGTGAGTCTTGAAGAAAGTAGAATTTTGAAAAAGATGATGCAGGAACAAGGGCTTTCCAGAAATAAGGAACTATGGACAATTAATAATTACTTTTACCATAGACTGTAAGCTCTAAAAAGACAGGATTATTGTTTATTTTGTTCACTATTATCCCCAGGTTTAGAAGAGCACTTGGCACATGATAGTTATCAGTAAATATTTGTTCAGTAAAACACATTATATAGTGCTTCATAAATGCCAGGCACTATTCTGAGCATTTTTCAAATATTTAATTTTTGTAACAACTCTATGAGGGTTATTATTTCTGTTACAGATGAGGCACAGAGAGATTAAGAAACTTGTCCATGGTCACGATACATAGCTAGTAAGAAGAGAGTCAGGATTCAAACCTAGCAGTCTGGCTGCAGGGTCCATACCCTTAAGCACTAAGCTATAGAAACAGAAAATTGATAGCATTTGTCAGACTGAAAAAGTACGTGTTTGAGGCCCAAACAATGAAGTTCTTGAATACTAGGTTAAGGGGTCAGGATTTATTCTAGAGACAATAAAACTATTAGTGATTTCTGATCAGGGAAGTGTGATGATCAGAGCTATCCTTTTAGGGAAAATGCTCTGGTAGCATTGAGTAGGAGAGACTGGACAGGGGAGAAACTAGAGTGAGAGACACCGGGTAGGGAAGTGATCATGGCTGTGCAGATGAGGGGTGATGGCAACCTTAACCAAGGTGGTGGAGGTGATGGTGATGGGAAGGTCAGGAACAGAGGAGTATGCCTCTGGAGATGAAGAATGGGAAGAATTTTATGACTAGTTTCAAGTTTTGCAAAGGAAGTTTGAGGAGTAAATGATGAATCAAAGTCTTCAGTGTTGACTGAGAAAATGCTAAACTATTAACAAAATAATGCTAAACTATTAACAAAAAAAAAAGTCAGGAAAATGGATTTTGTTGGGAGAGCTAACGAGTTTGGATGTGTTGTGTTTGTCTACACTGCCAAAGGAGTGCATATCCTGTTGGCATTTGAAAGTACAGGATAGAGTTCACAAAAGAGATATTGACTGCATACAACCTTAGGGATTGTTCGATATAAAAGTGGTATTTGATATGTAAGGTTGGATAGAAAAGAATATCAAGGAAGGGCTTGCCATGAGAAGAGTACAGGGCCTCAGGGAACATCTAATTTTGGGGTATTGGAGGAAAAAGGCATGAATGGAATGAAGCAAAGAGCAGTTTATGGAAGAGAGGAAACAGGGTAATGCAGTGTCCCTAAAACCAAGAAGGAAAGAGTTTCAAGAAGGAAAGATAATAAACTGTCAAATGCAAAAGAAATGACAAGAAAGATGAAGACTGAAAAGACTTACTGATCAGGCAATCATTTGTGAACTGCAAGAGTGCAGTTTCAATAGTGGACTGAGGGCAAAAGTCAGATTGCAAAATAGAAGCTGTGAATATGAATTATTTGGAACTTGTGTATGAGAAAAGAAAGATAGACACAGGATGATAGCTTGAACCCATAACAAGATGGAGGAAAGATTTTTGTTTGCGTGTTTTGAGACACAAGAAACAACAGTAGCGGGAATACTAAAGATGCAAGTGTAAGACCCCGTATGGAGGAAGAGGAAAGATAGGCTGGATTTAAGGAGCGTGGTGGCCCAATTAGCCTGGGGGAGAAAACGGACGTTTTTCCTCTGATTTAGAAAAGAGAAAGGATACGGATACATTTGAGGTAGATACAAGCGAAATTTTAAAAGTTAAGGTCCAATGAAATTGCTCTACTTGACACAGTGGAAGTCAACGTCATCTAATCTATTTGCATTTATTTGACCAAAATTATTTCAGAATTAAGCATATTTGACTTAACTACAATTCTTCTTTGTCTTAGTGGTAGGTACTTAAAAGACTGTAGAAGACGTTTTCAGATTCTTATTTATAGTTGTGTGGAAGTTAAGCATTTCCTTTTAATCTGCTTTTATGGTTCTATATTTTGGTTGTTTCAAACCACATAACACAATGAAAAAAGAAAACAGATTAATTTTACCAAGTAAATGTTATTAAGTGATGTTTTATGTTCCAGCAAGTGAATTTTGGGGATGGCTTTCATTTTTTTTTAATTGTTTGCTAAACAACAAAACTTTGTGGATCTAACCCATACCAATTCTTGATCTTTATGAAAACCTACCAAGGTAAGTCATTAGCATCCCCAATTTTGGAAAGTAAGGATTTACGTAAGTACAGACTTCCAAGCAAATAAACTATCTTGTTATTCCAGTGATGAAGGATATAGGTTAAATAATGCATGGCATCCTAACTTGATTATAAAAAGTATTACCCTTGACTTTCTGTAACAGAGAGTTACATTATTACAGAGTTCATCAATACTCTGAACACATAATAACTTGGGCTGGAACCAAAAGTCAAAGAACTGCTCAATTCTGTCCATTTTTTCTGGACAGTTTCTCCTGTAGACTTTTGTAGTAATTCAATCATTTGTTTAACAAGCGTTGGCTAGGTTCCTACAATACTCCAGGCTCCATGCTGGGCACTTAGGATACAGTAATGAATGGACAAAGTCTGATATCCAAGTGGAGGAGACAGATTACGAGAAGGCAAAAAATAAAAAAATACGGATTATGAAAAGTCTATGAAGAAAATCCAAAGAGAGAGAGTAACTGGGTGGAGGCTTCATTTAGATTTGGTGATTGTGTCAGAGTCCAGCCTTTAAAAAAAGCAGAAATCGTACTAAGTATTTTCAATACCAAAAACCAAACCCATTGCCGTCGAGTTGATTCTGACTCATAGCGACCTTATAGCACAGAGTAGAACTGTCCTATAGGGTTTCCAAGAAGTGGCTCATGGATTTGAACTGCTGACCTTTTGGTTAGCAGCCAAGCTCTTAACCACTCCTCCACCAAGACTCCAGTATTTCAATAGAAGGGCTTTAATATAGGAATCCAACAGCCTGTCTGTCAGTTTGTCATTCTGTGGTGGCTTGCATGTTACTACATTGCTGGAAGCTGTGCCACCAGTATCTCACATACCAGCAGAGTCACTCATCTTGGACAGGTTTCAGTGGCACTTCCAAACTGAAACAGACTAGGATGGAAGGCCCAGTGATCTACTTCCAAAAATCAGCCAATCAAAGCCATATGGATCACAGAATATTGTCTGAGATTTCCACTCACTCACTTTGGACATGTCATCAAGAGGGATCAGTCATTGGAGCAGGATAGCGTGTTCAGTAAAGAGCCAGCAAAGGCAAGGAAAACCCTCAGTGAGATGGATTGACACAATGGCTGCAACAATGGACTTAAACATACCAATGATCATGAACATGGCACAGGACCAGGCAACATTTCATTCTGTTATATATGGGGTAGTGATGAGTTGGAGCTGACTCGACAGCAACTAACAAAAACAACAGTACAGGAATAAGTTAAACTGGTGTTGGAGCCCTGGAGAAGCAAAAGGAAACTCTGAGATATCAGAGAGAATAACTATAGGAAGCAACATCCACACTAGGGCTGGGGGCAGGGGTGGTGACAAAAAAAATATGGTTAATCAGAATCTAGAAGTTCAGAGCCCTTTGGAGCTGGGACTCAACCCTCTAAGGAGGGGATACTGCTCAGCTGCTAATTTGAGAGTGCCAAAAAAAGAAAAGAAAAATGGAGGCCAGAACCAGCTGCTATTGCCAGGGCGAACCTGACAGAAACAACAAGCAAACAAGAAGGAACACAACTCCCTTCTTCCCTCCTCCTGCTTTCCAGGCTCCCTCCAGTCTACTACAGCCTATTGTTGACCCTAAGAGGAACCCAGCTGGTGAAAGAGAAAAGTAGTTTGCAGAGTTCCAGCCCCAGCATCACAATGCAGAGTGTACAGTGGTGGACTTGGAGCCGAGAGACAATCACTTGTCAACTGGCCTAGGGATCAAGGAAGGGCCCTCTAAATGGATGACATTTTAGCTGAGATCTGAAGAATGAAAATAAGCCACACATGCTGCTAAGAGTTGGGAGAAGAGAATTTCGGACAGAGAAAAGGGCTTGAGGAGTACAACATCAGAAAGGAGACAGAAGTGTGATTGGGGGGAAGTGGTTTGAGATACAGTTGGAGAGAACTGGAGCCACAGTGGAGCCAGATCAAGCTCACAAATACATACAGGTTCTTGGGTGTAATACTAAATACACACACATTTATATGTATGTCACCTATTCTAAGAGCATGGGGAAGCCACAGAAGATTTAAGAAGAAAAAAAAAATCTGTTTCCTAAATACCTACTGAATACAGGGCACCATGCTAGACAAGGGCTCCTGCAAACAAGGAACTCATTCTCTCTGCCTCCTACACCTGTTCCTCTGCCTATATGTTGTTTCCTGGTTAATGGTACCACCACTCATCCAGTTTCCCAAACCAGAAACCTTTGAGTCATTCTACTTTTCCCTCCCCACCTCCAGTTAGTCACTAAATTCTGTCAACTCTACTGACTAATAGTTTCTAAATTAAACCCCTCCTTTCCATTCCCTCTGCCACTGGCTGGATGTCTGTGCCTCCAGAACTGCCCTCCCCAAATCTGTCCTTCACGGCACCACCAGAGTGTCAATGCAGAACTAACTCTCCCCATGCTAAAGCTCATCATTAGAAAACCTCTACAGCAGATGAAGTCCAAGCCCCCAGTTACGGCACTCCAAGCCCTCCACGATCTAGTGCCTCCCTTTTCCAACTTCATTTCTTCTCCCCTCTGACTATATAACACCAAATCATTTTCAATTACCCCCTCAAACCATGTTATTTCATACCTCAGTGCCTTTGCTCATGCTGGCTAATGTTTCAAAATTTAGCTTGGGTATTAACTCTCTGGGCAGCCTTCGATAAGTCCCAAATTGGACCAAGTGTCCCTCATCTCCCAGAGCCCCCTATGCATCCCTCTCTCTTATCAATGCATCTCCTTGAAATAATCTGCTTACACAGCCCTTCCCCCACTTGACAGTAAATTCCTGGAGGGCACAGATTGTTGATTTTGCAGCCCCAGCATGGCATGGTACCCAGTAAGTGGTAGGTACTCATTACTGAGCTGAACAACAGAATTGGCCTCACTCAACACTCACCAGGAAGCCAGAGACACAACTTTACAGGAAACTTTCATATCCCAAACTTGGAACTCAACAACTGAGAGGACCTATGCGGGCATGAACAAGCAGGGCCCATCTCATGAGGGGCCAGGACAGGAGGCTAATTGGTCACAGACCTCACTTTGACAAAGAGCCTCAAATTCAGACTCATGGCATCATCGCCAAATGAGATTATACACATAGTTTTATATTCTGTGCATGTTAAAAAGCATTAATATTTTAAAGGTAAAAATTTTAAATATGCCTTGATTTTTATAACCCTCTGTGTTTCTTCCCTTTTTAATATACCACTAGCCTCAAAAACTGGAAGTGAAATGATACGAAAGAGTTACAGCAAGTTACCTAAGAATTAATAACATCAACGCTAAAGAGATGAGATCAGATTTGTGCAAAACTGTGCCCTGTGCCTGAGGCAGGAAGAGCAGGAACATGGCAAGTAGTGATCATGCAATAAATATGTGGAATGAAGAAATGGATTAGAAGCCTGGTTGAAAGTACTTATGACTAGAGGAAGAAATTGTTCTTCCAAAAGAGGGTACCTGGTTTAGACTATGGGAACGAGAGCTTCTGAGGCAAAGATTAACAAGGGAAGCAGTCTGGGCCTGCACAGGGAGTGGCTTCCTGTGCCTGCAGACTGAGCCAGTTGCATGTGGAGAGCTACCACTAGAGCCTGCTGCCACTAAGCATTCAAGCTGTACATCCAAACCTCAACTGCTTCTGGGAAAACTGCCAAATATGCATCCTATGGGAGAGGATGCCATGGTCTCCTGCGACACCAACACCTTGTCCCTAGTGGAAGGTATAGTTCTTAGAGGAGATAGGAGCATCATCCTCTCCGAAACTTCCATAATCTGTGTTTACTCAGAGAGTGAAATCTCCTTTGCACCCTGTCAAAAGCAAGTGCTTGAATCTGGAATACGATGACCCAAATGAAGTTAATTCAGCAGGGTAATGCCACCCTTGAGGCCTGAGTAGTCAGCTAGTATGCCCTGGTGCCCTTCCATCCTCATGAGCAGTCACGGAGGTAGCCAGACAAGTGGGCGCCTGCAGCACTCGATTAAAATACCAAGGTGAAGAAGGATGCTATAGTACAGGGAAGAGGGGAATCTCCTAAACAAATCACATATCCTCCAGAGAGGACAGCTTCAGAGAGAGTATGCTGCTGCTGTTGTTGTTGTGTGCTGTGGAGTCCATTCCAACTCATAGGGCCCCTACAGGACAGAGTAGAACTGCCCTATAGGGTTTCCAAGGCTGTGACCTTAAGGAAGCAGATTGCTACATCTTTCTTCCTCCGAGTGGCTGGTGGGTTCAAACCACCAACCTTTCAGTTAGCAGCCGAGCGCTTAACCATTGTGCCACCAGGACTCAGAGAGAGTATATCATGTATTTATATTCATTCATTCATTCATTCACTCAACAAACAACTATTTGGGGTCTACTATAGCATGTGTCGGGGAGCCCTGGTGGTGCAGTGGTTAAGCATTCAGCTGCTAACCAACAGGTCAGCAATTTGAATCCACCAGCTGCTCCTTGGAAACCTTATGGGGCGGTTCTACTCTGCCCTATAGAGTCACTATGGGTCAAATCGACTCGATGGAAAGGGGGTATAGCATGTGTCCAGAATACACTAGATGCTGAAGATATGAAGATAAGTAAGAAGAAGTCGCTGCTTTTTAAGTATGCTATATGCTTTTGAAGCTTTTCCTCACAGAGGTCCGAAGTCACTTAAATATGTTGAAGTCTCTGGGAATTAGGATATAGGGTGACTGAATGGCGTAAAGTGTATGATATCTTTTCCATGATTGTATCATTGCTGAATAGAGTTTTCTTTCCAAGAAGCCTCCCAGGAGAACTTCACACCAAACCAGAACCTCCTGTCCAGAGCTATCTTGACTCCACAGGAATGCCAACAACACTGAATCTCAGGGTTGACCTCGGAGACTGCTCCTTTCCAGTGTTCTTCTCTTACTTCAGAGGCTATGTCACCACATTGTGATGCATGAGCAATAGAACAATGCCCATAGCGGCCTGTCTGGGGCTTCTTTCACTAAGTAGTTAGTTGCCTTCCTGGTTGACAGAAACACCTTCTGCTAAAGAAATGTGAAAAGAGTGGAAACGTACTGTTTGGAGACTATTCTCCTGGTCGAAATCAGGGCATCTCCAGAGATCTATTTCAGCCTCACCTCACTGTAAGTGACTATCTGGTTTCTGCAACTTTGGTGTGAACGTGAAGGAGAAGGGAGTGGATTGTTCTTTAATAATTCTAGTAACTCAAAGTAACTCAAGGGCAGAGTGTCTATTCTCTTCCCATCTTCCTCTTTCCCTTCTAGTTTCATTTGCTGTACCTCAACCAGAACAAGCAAGAACACTCAGGGAATTAACACCTGGTTAGTGAATTTCTTTTTCTTGAGGATTTGAGTTGGAACTGAAAACAAGCTCTCTGGATTATTTTTATATTTTGATTTTTTGAACCATTACCACAATTTTCTTCCATAAGTGACTGAGAACTGAATGAATTTATAAAAAGCCTGTCGTTTTTAATTATTCAAAAGGGATAGAAGATGGTGAACACAGGGCTTTCTGTTAAAAGCTGGAAGGTTAGCTGGGGCACCAATGTCAAGAGAGAGGGTCACAGACTGTCACAAAGGTGCAGCCAGAATGCTAACCTAGAAGTGATTGTGATGGGCTCATCCTAAAAACAGGTTTATTGGTGTGTTAAGAATCTTAGAGAAAAGTCATCTAAGTAAATGCTATGCTTAAAGTCTATGCAGAATTCATCTCAAAGCACTAAGTATCCCAGACAACAGCTTTCATGGGTGACAGGCAAACACCATGTAATTATAAACAAGAAATTACACGATAAAAAGAACGAGACCACATAAGAATCTAGGTGGTGGGTGTACGGGTGTTCACTACAAAATTCTTTCATCTTTGCCATAGATTTGAAAATTCCTTATAATAAAATACTGGAGGGAGGAGGAGGAACCACGTGGGGAGTGGTAAATAGCAAGCACTTGTAGAGAACATTTTGGGGCATTTATAGACATACCTCTGAATCAGGCAGCCAGAAAAGCCAACCGTTTGATGCTGGCTCCCAGGGCTCCCACTCCCTCCCCTTAACCAATTTCCGTTAAAAAGCAAATCATCAAATTTCCTAATAGCATCATAAAAAGTATAGAGCAAAGCTGAAGTACTTCCACCCCTGAAACATACACAGCTCATTCCTTCTCTGAGCTTGGTTTCCGCACTAAATAGCTGGCATTGGTTTCTGGTCTGTAATCAGATTTAATATGGAATCTCTCTACCGTTTCCTTTACTAAAGTAGCCAACAATAATTTTTCAAATGAAAATTATACTGCAATTCTTCAGAAAAGTACAACCTGGTGTGACTATCCGCTGAATTAATTCTTCACTCCGTTGGAACTGAAAAATAGAAACAAAGATTGAAAGGCAAAAAGCACTAATTCAAAAGACACAACCAAGAATATAAAGAATCGACGAGTGGTAGGATAAATTGGAGTCCGTCTCAGTTTTAGATTCCTTTATGCTGTCCTGGTTCTGCAACCCAGTTGAAGTCCGTGTCTGCAATACTGCCCTGTATCTTGCTTGCTTAATTAGATGTTTTCTTAGTCATCTAGTGCTGCTACAACAGAATACCACAAGTGGATGGCTTTAACAAAGAGAAATTTATTTCTTCACAGTAAAGTAGGCTAAAAGTCCAAATTCAGGGCATCAGCTCCAGGGGAAGCCTTTCTCTCTCTGTCGGCCTTCTCATCAATGTTCCCCTGGACTAGGAGCTTCTCCATGCGGAGACCCCGGGTCCAAAGGACACGATCTGCTCCTGGCACGGCTTTCTTGGTGGTATGAGGTCCCCCTGTCTCTCTGCTCACTTCTCTCTTTTATATCTCAAGAGATTGCCTCAGGACACAATCCAATCTTATAGACTGTGTCCTGCCTTACGAACCCAACTGCCACCCATCCTCCCTCATTAACATCATAGAGACAGGATTTACAACATATAGGAAGATCACACAATACTGGGAATCATGGCCTAGCCAAACTGATAAACACATTTTTGGGGGGATGTAATTCAATCCATGACATTCCAAATTGCCAAATTGACACACACATTTTTTGGGCGACATAATTCAATCCATGACAGATGTATAGGACAGTTAATGGACCTAGCAAAAGGCATAAATTACTGGAAAATTATAAACAGTGATTGTGAAAATTAATACACAATCCTGGCAGAACAAATTATAGAAAGATTCTGTATATCTGTGAAATGAAGCTAGTTTTGTGTTCCCGTGATGGCCTATAGAATCCCTGCTTTGCTTTTCTGCTTTAATTCACATATTCATTCAGCACATATTTACTGTAATCCTATAATATATGCATTTAGTAGCTCTCTAATGTGATTAACCTATTTTAAATACTAAAATTTACTTTTTATTTGTGAGTTTTATATTGTAAACCTCTATGGCACATGTAGTAAACCATAGTAATAATCAATAAAGCATGATAGTGTGAACTTTCAAAAAGAAATTGCATAGATAAGCCTTGCTTTATTGTTTAAAATACTTATATAAACCAAAAACCAAACCCATTGCCGTTGAGTTGATTCCAACTCATAGCGACCCTATAGGACAGAGTAGAACTGCCCCATAGGGTTTCCAAGGAGCGGCTGTCCTATTCATCTAATTCGGTAAGCAAGATACAGGGCAATATTGCTGCTCTCATAAAGATTACGGCCAAGAAAACCCTATGGGGCAGTTCTACTCTGCCATGTGGGGTTGCTGTGAGTTGAAAATCAACTTGATAGCACCTAACAACAACAATAATAACAAAAATCATTGAATTATACCCTTTAAATGAGTGAATTTTATGGTATGTGAATTGCATCTCAATAAATATTTTTAAAAACTTATTCATGGATAAAATTAAAGAAAAAAAACTATCTGTGAAATTCCAGTGTATGCAAATTACAATTATTTTAAATCACCAAAATTAATTACAATATCTCAGCAAGGGTTGCTCACTGGATAAGAGGGCTGAGGGCTGTGAGCTGCCCATCAGGCTGCCCGTTTTTCTATGCCCGCCTCCTGCAGCCAAGAAAGCACAGGGGAGCACAAGGGAAGCTCGAATTCATCTACTTCTTTTTCAAAAGAAAACTTATTTCTCAAACATGGGTTTAACTATGGGACACAATTAACTGTGGCACATCTCACAATAAATTGTGATATTCCAAACAGTTTCACATCATGATTGGTAACTGCTGTTATAAAAAATATGTAATGTTATCGGGAAATATTCATATATATATTTGAATAAATTGAATATATATTCATATGTATATTTGAATCTATGTGGATATTTCCCCATGAGATAAAATATGTATATTTAAGAAAAAGCTATTTGTACAAGTCGAAGGATATATATATATATATATATATATATATATATACCAAAACTTTAATGCTGTCTTCAGGTATTTAGAGTGGCATTAGTAGGTAGTTCATTTTTACCTACTGACAAAGTGTAGTGTGTGTGTGCATGTATGTGTCTGTGTGTGATGTCTTAAGAGCTGTGCCATCTAATTCAGTCTTGACTCTAATCAACCAGGATAATTGGAGAGGTTGGGGGTGGGGGTATACAGACAATCTCAAATCACAAAACTAGTCAAAATTCAGCATGTGTTTACTATCTATACACATAATCCCAGAGTGTCAAAATAATTTCAGAATAAATGTTTTAGAAACGAAAAACATCACATCGATTGCTTGATAAGAGTCTATGTTACATTTTCTGCTCCTTAGCTGACCTCACCTATGTTCCAGAGTTCAAAAAGGACCGTGAGGGACCAGTCATGGCTGCACATCCTGCTAACTCCCTTCCTTTTCTTATTTCCTCCCCCAGCTCTGTGAGCCTGGAGGCCATCTGCTGACTGCACTTGGGAGGGGTTGTTCTAGGGGGAGATGGGATTCAGGAGGCCCCATAAACAGCTGCACTGGGAAGGGACATTCCCTAGTCTCAGTGACCATGTGGCATCTACTAATTAGCATGTATTTGTTAGCAGTAGATACACCTTCCAATATGTGGATGCTTTCACTTTCTCAGAGTGATTTTTGTTTTCTTAAACGTATATTCTATTACCCAACTCTGAATGAGCAAGAATTGACTGCTGCATGTCACCCACCAAAAGACCACCAGCCTTCTCTCTGACTAAGCTTCACCCATGTAATTTAGTTAGAACAGGAACTATTTCTAAGGCAGGGGCGTCACATTTGAAATAAGAAAAGACTAAAGATTAATGTTGAAATTGACTTCCTTTCTATACTCTTCATTTTCTATTTTTATGTTTGTTTCACAAGATACTGCATCATCAAATCTATGATCCATCAACTGTAAAATATTCCATTATTTTATGTACCACTGAGAAAGAAAAAAAAATGCTGCTAATTATATAACTCAATATTTTCTTCTTACTTAGAATTTTCCACACCCTGTGGTCCTTTGTGCCATCCTTCTCTGTGCATTTCTTAAGAGTGCTCCACTCTAGTCTCTGGGGCTTTCTTTCAAGCCTCTGACATGCATTCTTAACGTTTTTACTGGAACTTTCTTAATCTTACCAGAAGATGTCAGCAAAAGGTTTTCAGGTAACCATTAGGAACATTTTAAATGGCAATCAAATGCAACCCATGTAGTACAATCAATGCACATAATTTAATACGAACAACTATGTTCATGCGTATACAACCAACGACAACCGCCATACAACTGACCACTCCCCCGCCCAGCCCCTTCTCCCCCCGCTGAGAGTGATTGCAAGGCACATCCTGTTCCAGAGTTGTTAAGCTGAGAAAAAAATTGTTTCTTAGAATGGATGAAATTTGGGAAAGATGCAGCTAGCAGCACTTGAGAGGGAACCCTGTTTAGCAAATGCTGGGTTCATTATACTTTTCAACACAGGGTAAGATGTAGCACATCTAACAGGTAGGGACCCTATTCGGCCACCATACAAGTCTCACTATGGGATAGCCACGATGTTCATCGTCTTCTATACATCAGTGCATTTACTCATCCGAAGACTGCCTTGAGTTGGGTAGTATCGGCCTCATTTTATAATGAGGAAATTGAGCTCAGATATGTTGACTGACTTGCGCCAGGTCACAAAAGTAGCAGGTGAAAGAACCTAAATATGAACCTGGATGTGTCTGACTTCAAGTCCATTATGTTGCCACTATTCCGGTCCCATTACTGGCCTGGCACTTGAGTTCTGACAATGATTAGTTGTTCACCTGGCCGAGATATTCCTGAAGGGACTATTTAGCTCAGAATTTTATGGAGGGGGAAAGGCAATTGTCTACAGTGACTGCAACCGCATTATGCTGTGAGAACTTTATAAAAGTGATGAAATAGTAAGCATATGCATGTATAAGCATATACGTATATACACCTTCCTACCATCAGCTAGGAAGTTAGAGAGTTGTATAGACTACTCTAGCTTCTTATGGACAGAAAATAATTCTCAGGCTTATTACGACCCTCCACTGCACACAGGATACTTGAGTCTATTTTACTTCCTCTGTCACATTATCAAATACCCTCATTGGCTAGAGGAGCCCAGGAATTCACTGTTTGACAGTTTTAGGCCAGCTATGATCTACGGAATGTCCCTGGGTGAGGCAAATGGTTTGTGCTTGTTTACTAACCTAAAGGTTGGTGGTTCAAATCCACCCAACAGCACCATAGAAGGCCTAGTGATTTCCTTCTGCAAAGATCACAGCCAAGAAAACCCTATGGAGCAGTTCTACTCTGTAACACATGAGGTTGCCATGAGTCGGAATTAACTCGACAGCCAACGGGTTTGGTTGTTTTGGTTTTTTGTTTGTTTGTTTATGACCGATGAACTCATGACTGTTTGTCTGGTTTCACTCACCAAAAGACATGATGAGGATCATTGACAACAGCTCAGCTCAGTCATACACAGCAGCCCTCTAACTATATTTCACCCACCTAGTTTAGTTGAAAGAGGAACTATTTCTCAGGCAGGTGCTTCACATTCGAAATAGGAAAAGAGTAAAAATTAATATTGAAATGAGCTTCCTTCCTATACCCTTCACTTTCTATTTTTATGTTTCTTTCACAAAAGACCTCATCATGAAAAGGAGGAAGCCCAAACTGAAGTGAGTTAAAAACTTCATCTTCAAGAACGGGTTGTGGCTTGGCCCTGTATTGAGGTAAGAACTGATTGTACACACGGGCCATACGTCTTCACACCTTCTCCCTCCCTTTTTCTGTCGTCTTTTCTCTCTCCCTTCCTCTTCTATTTAATTCACTTTCCAAGCTTTCTTCTTCCTTTCTCCCGGGAACTCAGTGTACTAAGGATGCTGCCTACAGTGATCAGCTTTTCTAGATCTCAAGAGGAGGATGTGAACTGAAAGGGATATAGCTGTACCGAAAAATTAAGGGTGAACAGTTACTGTGACATTGCTTAGTCCTGCCCTGTAACCCTGAGCCAAAAGGTTGCTGACCTTTGCTTTCCTTCCTATATCACACCTTGCTCTCATCTAATGATTTTCTAATCATTTCTTGTCCTATCCTAGGAAGACCACATATATTGAGGCCCCAAAGAATTCAAGTGACCTTTTAAGCACTTGCTGTGTCCTCTGATTCTATAAGGCAGCCTCATTGTCTCTCAGCCACCAACGGATGGTAAAATAAACGCCTTGTCCGACTAGATAAGTTACTGAGGCAAGAAAAACAGATGACAATGATGCCATTTTGTGCTTTTTCTCTAATCTTCCAATCACCACGAGAATTCTTCCATGGTTGTTTTAAAGCTCCCTCCTTGAAAACCTGAAGTGGCTAAATACGGCTTTTTCACTCAGTTTCTAAACTCAGACCCTGTCTATTTCCCTTCCTCTATATTTTTCCTCTAAACTTTCTTTTACCTCCTCTTTCTTTGTAATACTATTCCCAATAATTTTTTTTGAAACAATCTCAAACTTACAGAAAAGCTGCACATACAATACAAAAACTTCATTCCTGAATCTTTTGAGAGTAATTTACTAATTGGACGACCTGTTATCCTTGAATACTGTCATTTGTGTTCCCTATAATCAAGGACATTCTCCTACATAACCAATATATAGCCATCAAAAGCAGGAAATGAACATTGCGTATTACTACCGTCTAATTGGGAGACCTCTTTCAAATTTTGTCAGTTGTCCCAATAATGGCTTATGGAGTAAAAGGATCCAGTCCAGAACTCTGTGTTGCATTTAGTGGTTCACGTCTCTTTAGTTTTCTTCAGTTTGGAACAGTTCCTCAGTCTGTCTAACTTTTAAGACATTGATTTTTTTTTTAAGTTCACAGGCTGGTTACATTGTAAAACGTCCTTCAGTTTGGTTCCGTTTCCTCTTGATTGGATTCATGGTATGCATCTTTGGGAGGAATGCCACAGAAGAGATGCAGTGTGCTTCTCATTGCATCCTATCAGGGGGTGCCCGATTTTGATCTGTCCCATTACTGGTGATGTTCACTTTTATCACTTCATTAAGATAGCATCTGCCTGGTGGGAGCACTTTGAAACTATGTAAATATTCTATTCCTTATCAAGCTTTTAATTCCTGTATTTATAACAGTATAGATTCTCATCCAACCAACCAACCAGTTGTCATTGTGTTGGTTCCAACTCATGGCAACCCCCTGTGTGTCAGAGTAGAACTGTGCTCCACAGGATTTTCAGTGGCTGAGTTTTCTGAAGTAGATTGCCAGGTCTTTCTTTCAAGGCATCTCTGGGTGGACTTGAACCTCCAACCTTTTAGATAGCAGCCAAGCGTTACTGTTTGCACCACCCAGGGGCTCCATAGATTCTCATAGTTCCAATTTCATTTAATCAATCCCCATGTATATAACCAATCTCACAACCCTTCCACCATCCTCTCTACAGCCCAGACTCCCTCCTCACTCTGTTGGACGCTGATTCCTTAAACTGGGCTGCGTCTCCTCTTCCCCAGCAATACATGTCCTCTTACCTTCCTTTGGTTCGGAGCTGTGGCTCCCAGCACAAATTCCTACTTCTCTGTTTTCCACCTTTAGTAGGACTAAATTGTTCAGACAGGGAAGAAAATAGGAAGAGGAAGGAGAAGGGCACTTTTGGTATTCTTCTGCTCCCTTTCCTTCCCGTTTCCCATCCATCTTGGCCTATCCTGACCCTTCTCACTTTTGCCAACTCTTACACCTATCTATGCAAGCACTCAAGGCAGAATTGAATAATAGGAGATAGAATAAACTCCTCTAGTCAGACTTTAAGTGTCTGAACCCTGCGTTGGGGATTTATGTGACCTTGGGTAAGTTAGTTTCCCTCTCTCTAAGCCTAAATTGCATGGTCTCTAAAGCCAGCGTCTTAATAGTGCCTACTGCATCATGTTATCAGAATTAAATGAGACAGTGCGTGTAAAGTCTTTACTGCCTGTCACAAAACAAGCATTAAATAAATGTTATTGATTGTTATTTTCCATCCTCTATTTTAGGTTGTTGTTTTCTTTCTTTTTTTATCTCATCTTTTATTCTGAATGTTCTTTCTTATTGTCTCATTTCTTTTTTACATTTTAGCTTCTTGGATTATTTCACCTTCCTTCTCTTCTTGGCTCATTTTACTTTCCCTTCTGTATGTGCATAAGATGTGCTGAAGGAAGTCACTGGGTTGACAC
This sequence comes from Dugong dugon, assembly GCA_030035585.1. Classification (NCBI taxonomy): domain Eukaryota; kingdom Metazoa; phylum Chordata; class Mammalia; order Sirenia; family Dugongidae; genus Dugong; species Dugong dugon. Next base: position 74,880,616 of record CM057472.1, read on the forward strand.
CTGCAGAAGGTTTAATATGGATGGTTTTGCTCAAGTTGGAATTCTCATGGCTCTCCAGGCCCCAGCACTACATGCTTACAGGGTGTCAGACAGAGCAGCGTGGTTTCTGCATTCTCCAGCCCTGTCTTGGATAGCAATGAGGCATTTTCACCACTTACCTTTAGTTGAGCTAGGGAGAAAAATCTCCAAGGAAGACCAAACAACAGAGTCTCTGAGGAAGGACTGAGATGGACATAGACATACAAGAGCTATCTCTTGCCGGTTAAGTCCCCTACCTCTAACTGGTTTGGAGTTAGTGAAGAAGAGAGGGTGATCTTGTGAACTTATGAGCAGAACTGCATCTGGGACCTTGCTCCCTTCTTAGAATTTTGTCATTTTCTGGTAGATGAAAGGTAAAATCCTGTGAAGCAGCGCCATTGCCCTCAGTTGAAGTGGCTTCCAGAGGGAGAGCTAAATGAGAGAGCAGGGGATGAATGACTGTCATCAATGAGAGGTATTTGCCTCCCAGCCAAGACCTAAGGCTCAGTCATGGGTGAATGGTCTGAAAGAAGTGCTCTCAGTTTAGTATAGTTTTGATACCCTACCTAATTACAAAAAAGGATTTGAGAACCCTGCGTGGTGGAAAGGCTGGTAGCACCGTTAATTAAAACCCAAAAAACCCATTGCCATCAAGTGGATTCTGACTCATAATGACCCTGCAGGACAGAGCAGAACTGCCCCATAGGGTTTCCAAGGCTGTAAATCTTTATGGAGGCAGATTGCCACATCTTTCTCCCGTGGAACTGCTGGTAGGTTACAACTGCTGACCTTTCGTTAACATCCAAGCACTTTAACCACTGCACCACCAGGGCTCCTACCGTTGATTAGAAAGAAGAAAATAATGGTTTGGGAAGACCAGGGAGCATATGTTGGGAGACTTCCCATAGGCCTTTCCTAATCACCGTATTTAGTGTTGCCAGCCCTGCACTCCAGTCAGTTTTTGTTACATTTATCTATTTTAGTCTTCATATCCCTTATCATCCAACATCTTTTTTTTTTTCTTTGCTCTCCTAATCTGGATGGTGCAAATGATTAAGCACTTGACTACTAGGCAAAATATTGGCGGTTTGAAACCACCCAAAGGCTCCTCAGAAGAAAGGCCTAGTGATCTGGTTCTGAAAGGTCACAGCCTTGAAAACCTTACGGAGTGGTTCTACTCTGCACACATGGGGCTGCCATGAGTCGGAATTGACTTGACGGCAACTAACAAGAACAATCTATCTTCCCAACAGATAATAAGCTGCATGAGGGCAGGAATCTTATCACTCCTGTTTAGCTGTATCTCCAGTGCCAGGTATAGTGCCTGGGATATCATATGTGTTGATAAAATTCATTGAATGAACAAATGAGGCAATTCAATTATTCTGTTAAATTCTCTCTATATCCAGTAATTGTATTTCCTTTCTCTCAATTTTCTACGTTCGTCTGTAAGCACAATGAAGAAGAACAACAGGACGTCTACCACGAAAACCGATGAGCCAGGTGACCTCTACATCCCACAGTCCCAGGATCCAGGGGATCTTCAAAATATGTTGGATGGAGGAGAGTATCCCCCTTTCGTATCTCCTCCCATGTTAGAGAGCAGTTTTATCCAGGTAAATAACACTCAAACTCTGAGTTGATTTCCCAGAACCATAGTAATTAATTTTCTCAAAGACAGCTGAAAAGTTTGGGGGGAAAATTGTTTTAAATATGGCAAGGGAATGTGTGGTACAATTAAAGGGAATAGTTTTGGAGCCTTAAACAATCAAAACTAATTATACTGTTAAAGTCTAATTACTTTCTTTCAAATTTTCTCACCAAACCCTTATCAAGAAATTCTGTCCTAATGCTACCATAATAATCTATCATTCTATCATAATCTTCCAAAATTACATGAAGGGATTACAGTGATTTTTAGAATATCCTGCCACAGGAAACCATTCAGGTAATTGCTTTCATAGATTTAAAAGACATTTTAAAGAATAAAATCTGTGACATAACTAGGGATTAAACTGAATTTTGACTCAAGGGAAAATATAATTGTCAAATAGTGTTGGGGAGAAAAGTCTCCTTCTCAGAAGAATGTATGTTTCAACGCAGGTGGGAGCAGTTCTAGCTTTCCTCTAAACATTCAGCATTAAAATGTTCAGACAAGAAATGAGGAAATGAGTTAAATGGTATAGGGTACACTCCCAAATTCCATAGAAATGCCACATCAAAGCCTAACACTAAACACTAAGCTATTACTTCTAATTCCAATACATTTAAGCAGCCAGCTACTCAGCTGATTCTGTAGAGAGGGGGCGGGAAGGACATCAGACACTTCTTCAAAAAGTAAGGAAAATTCATCTTCCATAAACATGTTCTCTACACTGATACCTGGGTACTAGCAAGACCTCATCACCTCCAGTGTGCCATCAGCAGAAGTAAAGCCTCGAAAAACATCTGATGTTCAAGGGACACATGTAATAAGTCATGACTTGCTGTGGTTTACTTTCTTCATACTTCATTCCTGCTGGTAATTGTTTTATTTTTTCGCATTTCTCCTTGTACCCTTTTCAAATTACCTTTTGCACTCTAATGAAATTGCATGGTGCTTGCACTACACCCAGGGAGGTAGTTAAGAGTCTGCAGACTGGGCATGGCTCCGTATCATAATTTGATAAGGTGTTCCCTTCAAGATACACAACCCCTCTCAGTTAGATGTCTTTGGCACCAAGCTAACAAGATTCCTGACTCAACAGACCTAAACCAAAAAAAAAAACCAAACCTGTTGCTGTCAAGTCAATTCCAACTCATAGCTACCCTATAGGATGGACTAGAACTGCCCCATAGAGCTTCCAAGGAGGGCCTGCTGGATTTGAACTGCTGACCTTTTGGTTAGCAGCCATAGCTCTTAACCACTATACCACCAGGGTTTCCGACAGGCCTAAATGAAAAGGAAAACCAGTTAACTCACATACAGTGAAAAAGCTACAGGGTATCAGCCCACTCCCAGGGAGTTATCAAGGACTCGAGTTCTCTTTTTCAGTTCTGTGATCCTCGAGCTAGCTCCCTTCCCGACATCACATCCAGACCAGACAATGATAGTTGCCAGCAACAGAAAACATATGTCTCATCCTTGTGTCTCTTTGTGAGGCCTGGGAAGCCTTTCCCAGAAGCCACCAGGAGGTCTGCTCTGTGTCTCACTGGCCAGGCCTGGGTCACATGCCCCTGCTGACAGCAATCGCTGACAAAATCAGGATTCTGTTAATCAGGAAGAAGGCCTTGTCATTCGGCAGGTAATCAACATTGTGCAACAACCTCTTTCTGAACGTAGTGGTTGTTAAGTGATTCATTTTTCAATTGAACCAGTTATTGTATGGCCGAGAAACCAAGCATAACCCCTTCCTGGCTTCCTTCACATCCCTATCTATCCACTTTCCAGTTTCCTCCTCTGCCAACTGGCAGAGATTTTACTGGCCAAGATTCTTGGGCTTTAGAGTTTTGGAAACCCCGGAGGTATAGCAGTTAAGAGCTACGGCTGCTAACCAAAAGTTCAGCAGTTCGAATCCACCAGGTGATCCTTGGAAACCCTGTTGGGCAGTTCTACTCTGTCCTATAGGGTTGCTATGAATTGTAATCAACTTTACGGCAGCAGGTTTGGTTTGGTTTTGGTTCCTCTGCCTGGAAAACTCTCCTCCCTATACAGCTAGTTTCTCTCCCTCATTGTTCAGGTCTCAGCTAGAAGTCCCTTCCTCGGGGGAGACTTCTGGGACCCTATTTCTAGGGAGTGCTGGATGGAGCTGACTGATAGTTAAGTGTTCAGGAAGTCTGCAAAGTTGTTCTGTCATTAAACACAACCATTATAAAAATTAGATTACATAAACTGATAAATAAATTATCTTCAAAACAAAGGCAGTAAATACTAAAAACTCATTATTTCTATTATTTTAGTAATATTAACATTTTTGCTCTTGAGGTTACGGGCGTAAGAGTTTGGCAAAAGTCAGTAAGGACTTCTGTGAGAATAAGTTGGCTATATGGCATTTAAAATAAAGAATATTGTATCTTATTACTTGTGCTTCTCATCTTTTATATCAGTAAAATTTATAATAAACTGGAATATGTGTGTGTGTATGTGTATGTTTTTTGAGAACCAGTTGTTAAACGTTCACCAACACTCATCCCCAGTCTAAGCTAAGTCAAGTCCCCTGTTATGCGCTTCCATAGCGCCCTGAACTTGGACTCGGTAACACTTCTCAAATCATACTTAAGTACTTAATTGTCAAACAGTCTGACAGTTCCTTGAAAGGTTAAACACGTTTACCATATGACCCAGAAACTCTACTCCTAGGTATATACTCAAGAGAAATGAAAATATATGTCCACACGAAAACATGTACACAAATGTTTATAGTCACTTCATTCAAAATAACCAAAAAATGGAAACAACCCAAATGGCCGTCAACTGACGAATGGATAAATGAAATGTGATATATCCATACAATGAAATATTAATCGGCCATAAAAAGGAATAAGTATTGATTGATATATGCTGCAGCATGAATGAACCTTGAAAACATTATGCCCAGTGAAAGAAGCAAGACACAAAAAGCCACATATTGTATGGTTCCATTCATAAGCAATGTTTGGAAGATGGCAAATCTGTAGAGGCAGAAAATAGATTAGTGGTTGCTTAAGGCTGATGGGGAGGTTGGGGTGAAATGGAGATGATGCAATTGAAGTTTCTTTTTGGTGTGATAGAAGTGTTCTAACATTGATTGCGTCAATGGCTGTATAACTGCATGTAATGAAAACCATTGAATTGTACACTGAGTGAATTGTATGATACGTAAGTAAATAAAAAGTATACATATATATATGTACTTAATTGTCTAATGTTTGCCTTCCTTGGTAGAACCCCATGGGCCAGGGACTGTGCCTGTCTGTTCACTGTGGTACCTCTAAGAAGTAATATGAACAAGTGAAAGAACAAATGCATCGTGATTCATTTCTCCTCTATTTCCTCTCCTCCCTTACACTGCTCTGGTTGTCGAGACCGTGTACTTGACCAGAAAACTCTTCTTCCCGTTCTCTGCATTCAGGTCAACAGGAGAGGCGAATCCATTTACCTTCATAACCGAGCCAACTGGGTGACTGTAGGTATCTGTTCTTCCAGTCACACCCAGAAGATCCCCAACGTAATGCTCCTGGCACATCTGACACCCACCGCCCAGAAAGATACAGAACCCACGTTTGAAAGTCTCCTGACATCTCCTTCCACAGAGAAACTGGTGCTCACCAGGTGAGTTACAAAAGAACAAGGTTAAGATTCTTACACAAAACGTGTTTTATCTCCCCTCCCCCAGGAGCTGAAAATGAAAACTCTGACAATTTCTCCAAAGGAGCATCCCACTGCCTGCAATCCCTGTTGCGAATGACAAAAGAGTTGCATCCTTAAAATTGGGGGAAACGTTTACACAAACTGGTGGTCAAACAGGTGGTTCATTTTTTTAAAATTAAATTTAAATAACAGGAAGCGAAGCCTATAGTAAACTACCTCCCTAGAACATGCCCCTCACCTTGCTCCAATCCTCACCTTCCGTCAGAATTAGCTCTGGTCTTCTCAGCCAATTTACCTGCTGCATAAAAACAAACAAAAACTGCTGCTGTCGAGTCGATTCCACCTCACAGCAACCCGTGTGTGTCAGAGTAGAACTGTGTTCCCTACAGTTTGCAGTGACTGATGTTTTTGAAAGCAGATCACTGGGTCTTTCTTCCAAGAATTTGCTGTATAATCTTGAGCCAAATCCCTACTCTAAGCATCAACTTTGTAGGATTAACTAAATAGGATCATTTTTCATGGTAAATAGTTGATGTATTCATTTCCTAGGGCAGCATAAGAAAATACCACAAACTGGGTGGCTTATTTAAATAGAAATTTATTATCTCACAGTTCTGGAGTCTGAGAGTCTGAGATCAGGGTATCAGCTACATTGACTCTTTCTGGGGCTTTTAGGGAGAATCTATCCCAGCTCTGGTAGCTCCAGGCACTCCTTGGCTTGCGGCTGCATTCTTCCTCGCTGTGTTTCTATGCATCTTCTCCCTTTTTTATACAGACAGGGGTCATATAAGATTAGAACCCACCCTACTCCAGTATGACCTCGCGTTAACCTAACTGATGACATCTTCCAATACCCTATTTCCCAACAGAGTCACATTCACAGGTACCAGGTGTTAGGACTTCAACATATCTTTTTGGGGAGATGTAATTCAATCCATAACAGTTGACATGGAATTTTTTTTTCAGTGATACTTTATTGTGTTTTCTGTGGAGGTTTATATGGCAGTTTAGGTTCCCATTCAACAATTTCTATGCAAATTGCTCAGTGACATTGGTTACATTCTACACAATGCATGGACATTCTCATTATTGCCTTTCTGGTTGTTCGGTTTCCATTAATCTATCTTCCCTTCCCCTTTACCTTCTCATCTTTGTTTTAAAGTAATTGTTGACCATTTGATCTCATATAGATGATTGTTTAAAAGGAGCACAGTACTCATGGGTGATGTTCTTTATTTTGTGGGCCAATCCATTATTTAGCTATGACATTCTAATTTTTTAGTACATTGGGGTCTTAGGAGTATGATTAAGATGACATGGCCCACAGGAGCCTGATTATCTCTCAGTGTACTAAAAATCCAAGTCCAGAGCCTCAAAAGCTAAGGACTAGACCTGGGAACATGGAGACCACAGTAAGGTACTGCCCCACTCATGCCTGCCTCCACTCAGACCTGTTTAGGAGAAAAGCCTGTGGTCCTGGGTCTCATTCTTCAAACCGCTACAAAGTATAAAATGAAGGGTGTTATTACAATTGGACCTCCAGATGATGTTACATTTGCCTTTGTTTGCAGGTTTCTTCCTCTGCAGTTTGTGACTCTTTCTGTGCATGATGCTAAGAATATGTGCCTCAAAGTAAAGCTGGTGAGTGGTCGAGCCTACTACCTACAGCTCTGCGCCCCCGCGTATAAGCAGGAAGCCCTGTTTTGTCAATGGGTGGAACTCATTGCCCTCCTAAATCAGGAGAAGAACAAAACTTCCAAAGTATCAGAAGTCTCAAGCCTCTCAGAAATGACAAATAGCACAGAAATCACAGGCTCTGTGGACATCATGCACATTGCAGCATTCATGGCTTTGCAGACCCCCTACGTGCATCCATGCACAGACCCCACATGTGCCATGGAGAGTGTGGATTTCTCAGAATTCACAGACGTCACCGACGTCACTGATGTCACAGATGTTCCAGAAAATGAGATTACAGAGACCCCAGATGTAAGAATTGTCACGGAAGTCACAGAAGTCATAGACATAGCTGATGACGCAAACAGGTCAGAAGTCACAGTGGTGTTTGAAAATGAGGACATACTAAGGGCCAAGGAGGAGGAAAAGGTAAGTGACGTGGAAGATTTTCATTCTATATATAATATATATTATTTTTTAGCGCAGTTTTAGGTTTGCAGAAAATTACGCAGAAAGTACAGAGTTCCCACATACACCCCTATATGCCCTGTCTCCCCTGCACACAGTTTCCCCTATTATTAACACATTGCATTCCTGAGGTACATTTGATACAATTGATGAGCTAATATGGATAATGTTATTATTAACCAAAGTTCATAGTTTACATTGGGGTTCATTCTTTTTGTTGTACAGTCTTATGGTGTTTGACAAATGCTTATTGTCATGTGTCCAACATTCCAATATCATATAGAATATTTGCATTGCCCTAACAATGCCCTGTGCTCCACCTATTCATCCCTCTCCTCCTCCCCCGGAGTCCCTGGCAACCACTGATGTTTTCACCGTCTCTATATTTTTGCCTTGTCTAGAATGACATATAGTTGGAATCACAGTATGTAGCTTTTTCACACTGGCTTCTTAGCGGTTTGCATTTGAAGTTCCTCCGTGTTTTCTTGTGGCTTGATAGCTCATTTCTTTTTACTGCTGAATAATACTCCATTGTATGGATGTGCCACAGTTTGTTTATCCATTCACCTACGGAAGGACATCTTGATTGCTTCTGATGTTTGGACTTTCATTCTTCAATAATCAAGAACAAGAATGACAACCAAGTTCACTCTCCTTGGTTAGCTGACTGACATTGATTACCAGATTGCCTCCTCTAACTGACCTAATTTTAATAATGAGATTTGATCCCTGGGAACCTAGTATAAAGTTGTTAGAAGATGTCCTGAGATAGGCAGTGACCGTTCTTGCCATCAGATTTTACCCAGTATCAGGAAGTCATGGTCTGGTGGAAGAGACGCTGGAATCTAAGTTAGAAGGCCCAGATAGAATCTTACTCTGCTGCACGTTAGTTGAGTGACTTTAGACTAGTCACTGGACTTACATGAGCCTCAGTTTCCTTGTCTCTAAAAGGAGAATATTAATATGATGCAAGAGTTATTTTAAGATTTAAATGTATATAAAAAGACCCAGTACCTTGAAGGATGAAATGAAATTTATGTAGGTAAAGACGAGGTTGAAAGGAGGAAAATAAAAAACTGAAAGAAGTGAGTAGCTTTAGAAAAGGCCAGAAAGTAAAAAAATCACAGAGCCATATCTAAGAATGGTTAATTCAGTTTGGCTGGAGCATAACATATACGGAGAATATTAGAATGTAGGATTAGGAAGTTACTTGCAACCCTTGAATGCCAAACTAAGAAGTTTGGACTTCACTCTTTGGGCAAGCCTTAGCCACCAAAGGCTTCTGTGTAAGGGCATGAAGAGCTGTATGTGTAAAAGATTGATCTGATGGCAGGACGGATTGTAGTTAAAGAGGTCAGTTTGAAGACTACTGCTGAAAAACCTCCAGTAGGGCCACAGTAGAAAAATGGCGAAAGCTAAGGATAAGTATTTCACAGAAGAAGAAACAATAAGTATAGTGAAACAATAAGTATAGTAAAACAATGTTTAAACTCACTAGTAACCAAAGAAATGTCTATTTAGAAAAAAATTAATCTATGACACTGCTAATTTAAAAAAATTCAACATTAGTAAAGGTATGGTGAACTTGGAACTCATGTACATTCCTGGTAGGGGTGAGAATTGGTACAAACGTTCTTAAATTGTAATGAATCAAGAATCTTAAAAATGTTAATACCCTCTGACTCAGTGATTGTACTTCTAGCAATCTTTCCTAAGGACTTAATCAGAAATAAGATAGAGCATTTAGCTACAAAGATGTTAATTGTACCATGTTTATAATAATGAAATAATGGAAGCATAGAAGCAACCTAAAAGTCCAACACAGAGGAAGAGCAAGTGCTATTCTTTTCCAAACTATTCCACCACAATTAATGTAAAGTCGCTGCCCCCTAAGCTTCTCATCTAACCTTTCGAGATGAGTTGTGTCAGTTTGATTCCACATAGATAAATCTTTGAGAGAGAGCACAATGCTCAAGGCACACATCCTTTACTAATTAGGTTAAACTGTTACTTGGTTCAAAGCTGACTTCTCGGAAAAGTTTTGTTTTGAACTTTAAGGTTTAAAAATGACCTCGGCAATAGTTTCAGGTGTTCATCCAGCCTCAATGGCTCCAGAAACAACATGAGATTTTAAGTGCGTTGTGTCAGGCAGCAGTAGGACAGGCCTCCCAGCCCCAACCTGAGAGCCGCCTTCCAACACCAGCCTCTGCTCTTCCTAGTGGCCCCCACCCCCAAGCCTCCCCCCATCATTATTGCACCTACACACCTTTGGGCACTCAGCCAGTGAGAATGAAATGAGTGATCGCTTTATTAAACACTGCATGAATAATCTATTTCTGTAGGATGCTCTTCCAATACCCAATTTGCTGTTGCTTATTACTTTCAAAGGCAAAAGATGAAAACATTCTGAGGACTGGGTGTCTACGAGATATAAAAACCAAGAATGAGCCCAAAGGACCCTCCAAACATGTCACCATCTCAAACGTAACGCTGACATTTGAAGGTGAAAGACATTTCCAAACCACCTTAACTCCAGAAAAAAATGAGGCAAATATACATGAAGAGATGGATGACATAACCTCTGCAGAAAAGACTGATTTTAAGAATACGGCTCTCAAGGTTGAAAAATCCAGGTATGTGAGGCAGGGAAATGCTGAGGGGTTCTAAGTCCTAAAGTAATTTAAATTTGTGTATTCTTTAAAGTCTGTGTAATTCAGGTGTTTGGTACTTGAAGATTTTCAGAGACAGAGACAGTGTCATTGAATGATGATATAGTCAACTCTTAAAAATCCTCATTAGATTCAAACTTGCCTAATTTTTATTTTCACACCAACTTCATCATTCGGTTGGCATTCTGGGCTGCCTGCCTGATGTCAATTGTGTGGGTTTCAGAAAACATAATAGACTCACAGAGTTCACAGTTTGCAGTTGTTGTTGTTGCTATTGTGTGCTGTCAAGTCAATGCCAACTCATAGTGACCTTATAGGAGAGAGCAGAACTGCCCCATAGGGTTTCATAGATTATGATCTTTACAGGAGGAATCCCTGGTCACACAAAGGTTAAGTACTTGGCTGCTAACCAAAAGATTGGCGTTGAAACCCAGGGGATCAGTGTGAGAAAGACTTAGCAATCTACTTCCCTAAAGATTAAAAACAAACAAACCAAACCCACTGCCTATGGGGCAGTTCTACTTTGTCCCGTAAGGTTGCTATGAGTCGGAATGACCTCGAAGGCATTATAAGAGCAGATCGTCAGGTCTTTTCTTTCTTTCTGTTAGCGGCCAAGACTTAACCATTGCACCGCCAAAAATCCAAAACCCATTGCCATCGAGTCCATTCCGACTCATAGTGACCCTATAGGACAGAGTAGAACTGCCCCATAGGGTTTCCTAGGTGTATTTGAACTACTGACTTTTTGGTTAGCAGCCAGGCTGTTAACCACTGAGCCTCCAGGGCTCCTTATTTCTGATTTAGGGGTGTTTATCTCAAGGGTGAGGGATTATAGGTACGTTTTGTTATTATCTTTATACTTCTCTACATTTTCAACTAACAATTTAGCAATCTGAAAATTTTTTTTGTCATAATTTCCATAGCTTAATTGCAAGCTGAATGTTAGTGAGTGTTATAGTGTTATCAAAATAGACGTTAACCTGATCGTTCTGGGATAACACCTAAAAAGAAAACAGAGGAAAATTCAGAAATCTAACTGCTTATATTAGCAAGTATGAAAATGAGGATTATAAGGAATTATGTCTAAATATTTTTAAATATGTTAGAAAAGGAGAAAACAGAGAACTTAAACCTAAAAAGAAAATAAACCAGAAATTGTTAAAATAATTTGAAGTGCCAAAAAAGAGCTTAGCTGATTCTTCAAACATAACAACAAGCCTGGCAAACCATTGGGGCAGTCATTTAAAATGAATAAAATTGGAAATTTCAAAGGAGTTACATCAACCAACAGAAAGAATAGTAAAATATTGTTAAGAAAAATAATATACGACCTTGCTTTAATAAACTGGAAAACCTAAATTAAATAAATGACTTTAACAAAAATGTGGAGGAGCCCAAACTGGCACAATCAGACAATGAAACTTGAATAGAAAAAAATTCATCTAAGAGCTCCCATAAAAGAAAAGGACCTAGTCCTGACTTTTACTTGACTATTTTTCAGATATGCAAAGATCATCTATTATTTACCTAATATTTTCTAAATATAGAATTATAGAAAAAATATTAAGTCTTGTTTTCCTAATTGTATGAAGTAAATAATTTATCTGGATTGTAAAGTCTGACAAAGACAATAGAATAAAGAAAATTCTAGGTTAATCATACTTGTGACGGTAAGTGTTAAATTCTTAGAACTTGAGGAGCCAAAATATAGCAAGCTTAGAATAAAAATTACGAAAACTCAATATAAATCATTTCATAAATATAGAAGAGCAGAAAAATCATGATTTTTAAACATATTTGGTAAATTTTGATACTCATTCTTGATAGTCTTAGAAAATATAGTTTACCTTCAGTATGATAAAGAATATTTACTCTATGCCGGGGGGTGAGATGGTATCTCATTGTGGTTTTAATTTGCATTTCTCTAATGGCTAGTGATCGAAGCATTTCCTCATGTGTCTGTTGGCCATTTGAATGTCTTCCTTGGTGAAGTGTCTGTTCATTTCCTTTGCCCATTTTTTAATAGGCTTATTTGTCTTTTTGTTGTAGAGGTGTTGGATTTTCTTGTAGATTATGGAGATTAGACCTTTGTCTGACTTGTACTGTCCAAAAATTTTTTCCCAATCTGTAAGTTCTCTTTTTACTCTTTTAGTGAAGTCTTTTGAAGAGCATAGGTGTTTGATTTTTAGAAGATCCCAGTTATCTAGCTTATCTATTGGGGTTTGTGCGAATCAAAAACACTTGAAATAACAAATGTTGGAGGGGCTGCGGGGAGATCAGAACTCTTATGCACTGCTGGTGGGAATGCAAAATGATACAACCATTTTGGAAAATGATATGGTGTTTCATCAGGAAGCTAGGATTAGACATGCCATTCAATCCAGCAATTCCACTCCTAGGAACATATCCTAGAGAAATAAGAGTCGTCACTCGAATAGACATATGCACACCTATGTTCATGGCAGCATTGTTCACAATAGCAAAATGATGGAAACAACCTAGATGCCCATCAACAGATGAATGGATAAACAAACTATGGTACCTACATACAATGGAGTACTGTGCAACAAGAAAGAACAACAATGAATCTGTGAAACATCTCATAACATGGATGAAACTGGAGGACATTATGCTGAGTGAAATAAGTCAATCACAAAAGGACAAATATTGTATGAGACCTCTATTGTAAAAATCCAAGAAAAAGTTCACACACAAAATGTAACAATCTTTGTTGGTTACCAGGGATGGGAGGGGTGGGGGGGAAATACTAAATAGGCAATAGATAAGTGGTATCTTGAGTGAAGGGTGAGACAGTACACAATACAGGGGAAACTAGCACAACTTGTACAAGGAGGGGTCATGGAAGCCCCATAGACACATCCAAACTCCCTGAGGGACTGAATTGCTGGGCTGAGGGCTGTGGGGACCATGGTCTCGAGGGAACATCTAGCTCAATTGGCATGACGCAGCTTATAAAGACAATGCTCTACATTCTACCTCGGTGAGTAGCGTCTGGGGTCTTAAAAGCCTGTGAGCGGCCATGTAAGATACTCCACTGGTCTCATCCCTTTGGGAGCAAGGGAGAATGAAGAGAACAGAATACAAGGAAAAGATTAGTCCGAAGGACTAATTGTCCACAGCTACCAAGGCCTCCACCAGACTGAGTCCAGTACAGCTAGATGGTGCCCGGCTACCACCAGTGACTGCTCTGACCAGGATCACAACAGATGGTTCTGGACAGAACTGGAGAAGGATGTAGAACATAATTCTAACTCACGAAAAAAAGACCAGATTTACTGGCCTAAAGGAGACTGGGGAAACCCCGAGAGTATGGCCCCCAGACACCCTTTTAGCTCAGTGGTGAAGCTATCTCTGAGGTTCACCGTTCAGCCTGGGAGTGGACAGCCCCATAAAAGCAAATGGGACTAACGAGATACAGTAGTCCAGTGACAAGCGCCAGAAGGCAGAAGGGGACAAGGAAGCTGGTGATAGGGAACCCAAGGTTGAGTAAGGATATTGTTGATGTGTTGTGAGATTGTTAACCATTGCCATAGGGCAACATTTGTAGTAACTGTTAAATGAGAAACTATTTTGTTTTGTAAGCCTTCATCTTAAGTGAGAATAACAGCACAATTGGAAGAGTGTAGTCAATGTCACTGAACTGTGCATGTAGAAATTTTTGAAATGGTGTATCTTTGGCTATGCATATTTTCACCAAAAAAAAAAAGGTTGAGAAGTTAGAGGGTTGACATGTTGTGGGGTTGTTAACCAATGTCATAAAACAATATGTGTACTACTGTTTCATAAGAAACTATTTGTTTTGTAAGCCTTCACCTGAAGTACAATAAAAAAAAAAAAGAATAAAATAAATTATGTAATATTCCAAAAGAAACAAAAAAAAAAGATTATTTACATGAGAGCCAACATTATTTTTAATAAAGAGATTCTAGAAGCATTCTACTTAAAACTTAGAACAAATTAAGAATGTTTCCATTAACGTGGCTATGTAATATAATTTAAGAAGTTCTAGCAATAAGGAGCGCTGGTGGTACAATGGTTAATCAGTGATTAAGAGCTCTGTTGCTAACCAAAAAGTTCAGCAATCTGAATCCACCGCTCCTTGGAAACCCTGTGGAGCAGTTCTACTCTGTCGTGTAGGGTCACCGAGTCGGAATTCCCTCCATGGCACACAACAGAGTTGTTGTAAGGACTAGATAAGCTGATAGTAAAAAATGCACAATGCAAGAAACGTGGTAATTGCTCCAAAAAAGAACAGAAATATAAAATATAGGGGAAAAAAAATAAGGGAGGGAGGGAGTGAGTGAAGCAGGAGGGAAGAAGGAAGGAAGAGTAAAAGGTTCCGATTCTAGGTTAGATTTGACTCTAATGTAGATTTGACTCATTTGACTCACATTGAATACAGTAGAAAGGTGATCTTATATTGTAGAACCTCTGAAACAATGTTTTCACTATACTACTCAATAAGCTGAACTTAGAAGGAAAAAAAAAAAAAACCTGTTGCCATTAAGTCGATTCCGACTCATAGCGACTGTATAGAACAGAGTAGAACTGCCCTGTAGAGTTTCCAAGGGACTTAGACAGTAACTGGAGAAAAGAGCACAAAATGTATTAAATTATTTGTTAACGCAGTAAGGAAATTGAGGTTATGTAAAACGAAGAGGAGAATGCCAGTAGGTAACAGCTACCGTCTTCCAGTATATAAGGAAGATACTGAACAATTGTTCTCAAGTCCACAGAAGGCTAAATTCTAAAAGTGGATTTAAAGTAAAAAGTCTTTTTAACTGAACACAAAGAAGAATTTTATTATAAAGTGAAGTAATATAGCAGACAATCAGTAAACAAACACATTTTTAAAAAATACATATCTGATTAGATGGTGATAAACTACAGAAAGGGTTTCTGGAGGTTGTGGCGCCTGTCTCTGGAAGTTTTCGGAAACGAACATTAAGCCATTTGTCCTAAATGAAC
This sequence comes from Dugong dugon, assembly GCA_030035585.1. NCBI lineage: Eukaryota > Metazoa > Chordata > Mammalia > Sirenia > Dugongidae > Dugong > Dugong dugon. The sequence goes on from CM057472.1 coordinate 74,895,766, forward strand.
TTTAGGCATTCTCCTGCCAGGGTTCTGGACTCTTTCATGTTTCTTATCATGTAATTTCAATCACTGGGGCAATCTGCTACGAAAATAAATTATAGAATGCGTGCTAAAGCCAAATATAAATGTGCTTTGAGGGGTTTCTTAAAGGAATTGTGATGGAATTGAAACAGTAAACACACCTAGATATGTTGTAATGTTCCTAGATGTAGATCAATAAAAGCACATTAAGTGCTTGGGACATTGAGTCGATTCCAACTCATAGCAACCCTATAGGACAGAGTAGAACTGCCCCATAGGGTTTCTAAGGAGTGGCTGGTGGATTTGAACTGCTGACCTTTTGGCTAGCAGTGGAGCTCTTAACCATTGCACCACCAGGGCTCTATGTAAATAATAACTACTGTCAATAATTAATTTCCAATAGTGTAGAAAGTTGGCTGTTCTGTCAAGAAATAGCTTATTCAAAATATCTTAAGTGAGGAGTACCTACTCAAAGCTGGCTTTCTTTTTAACCTTTTCTCCTAGCTAAGTAGAGGTAGGAGTCCCTCAGTCATAATGGGCTCAATTGCTAACTGACAGGTTGGCAGACTTTGGAAGAGACACCTGGCAATCCAATTCCAAAAAAGTCAACCATTGAAAACCCTGTGGAGCATAGTTCTAATGTGACACACATGGGATCACCATGAGTCAGAATGGGCTCCATGGCAACTCTTATTTTTTTTTTATGTAGAAGTCAAGGGAAGTGAAGGAATATGGCTGATCCTTTGAAGACTGGCAAAACTTGAATTCAGAGTAATCTCTACTTTAGCTCCTGGGCTTCCACATTTCTCAGAATTTCTCACTGCCTCTAGCTCCAAGTGCCAAAACATTTAAGGTGTTGGTGGGTCTGGATTACAATCCTTTAGGTTGTCTGCTCAAGCAAAAAACAATGCTTGATACCTAGCGTTTGCTTATATCAGTGGTTCTCTAAGTGTGGCTTCTGGACCACCAGCAGCAGCATCACCAAGGAACTCGTTAGATATGCAAAGGGCCCCACCCCATCCTACTGAATCATAAACTGGGGGCAGGGCACAGCATTCTGTGTTACTAGACCTCCAAGTGATTCTGATGCAAGCTCAAGTTTACAAGCCTGATGAGAAGCCATACCTAGGTACAAAGTGGGCTTAGCAAAGATCTCTTTTTTGTGAGGGCTTCTCCTGCGGCCCATAGTCAAAATAAGGAACCCCATTTATAGCCAGAGGAAGAACTATCAGCTCAAAGTCAAGGGAGATTCTTTCAGGAATTTTTCCTACTTGACTTACCAGTTGCCATGGAGCAATTCTGACTCATGACAACCCCATGTGTGTCAGAGTAGAATTCTGCTCCATCGGATTTGCAATGGCTGATTTTTCAGAAGTGACTCAGTAGGTCTTTCTTCAAGGCACTCTGAAATTTGCATTCGAAAACAAGAAGAAACAAAAACAGGATTTAACATGACAATGCCTCTACCTCCCACAGAAATTTTCATGTTCAGATTGAGGGTGGAGAACTAGCCAAAATAGAAAAGTTTCCCTTAAAACATTGATCTATTATTTACTGAGCTCTTTCAGCGGAATTAAAGAATGACTAGGAGGACTGCTATTAAGTCTGATGTGTTAGGGAGGAAGAAGGACAAAGAAGAAGAAGAAAAAATACAGGAGAGAGAGAAAAGTAAGGAAAGGAGATAGAAACAGAAACCACCAGTCTGAAATAGTGAGAAAAGGGAGAAAGAAAAGGCATATAAAACGCGGAGGAAGATCAAGGGGAGGGTTGCCCAGCCAATTATTGCAATTGCTGTCAATAAGTTCTATGCCTGCAAAAAGCTGAACTGGCAAAAGTTGTGTGATAGATATACTTACCAAAAAAAGAGTAGCTGCTGAGGCTGCTTATGTACAACCAAAAACCTCATGGGATTTGGTTCCTTGGTTTGAAGGTTTTAGGGTCATGGTTTCATGGGACAGCTCAGTTAATTGGCTTAATAATGCGTTTAGTGCTTCTGTTCTACTCCTAGTTCGTTTTGTAGTGCCTGGGGTCTTAAAAGTTTGCAAGCAGCCATCCAAGGCACAACAATTGGTCTCTGTTTGCCTGGAGCAAAAGAGGAAGAAGAAGAGTTAGGAATAGGAGGAGGACGTGGAATGCGTGGCCAATTGCCTCTACAAAATAAATAAAATAAAAAATGCATAGAAGAGATGGAGGTACTACTCAGTAAAAAAATTATCTTTAACTACAACTTCCTCCTTTGCCATGAGACCGGAAGAACTGGATCGTGCCCAGCTACCATTGCTGAACATTTTGATCAAAGATTCTATAGAAGAATCCTGACCGAAAGGGGGAAAATGTATTGCAGAATTTCAAATTCTCAGGGAATCCAGCCTTTCTGGAGCCATGGAGGCTGGATGAAACCCTGAAACTATTGCCTTGAGATAATCTTTAAACCTTAAACCAAAAATATCCCCTCAAATCGTCTTTTAAAACCAAACAGTAATTTAGCTTAACAAGTAAAGAATGTCTGCCTTGAGCATTGTGCTCTTTCAAGATCTGTCTGTATGTGATCAGATTGACAAAAGCAGCTTGAAAGATTAGATAGGAAACTTGTGGGGCAGTGAGTTTATGTTAATAGGGGAGGAACAGCTCAGAAAAGGGTGGTGAGAATGGTTGCACAACTCGAAGAATGTAAACAATGTCACTGAATTGTACACGTAGAAACTGCTGAATTGGTGTATGTTTTGACGTGTGTATTTTCAACAATAACAAAAAAGATGCAGAGAAAGAGATGGAGGTGCTACTCGGTAGGAGAAGTACCTTTAACTACTATACATGAGTGTAGCTTTAATAGAAAAGCCTAAGATTTCTTAAAAAAAAAAACCAGCAAGATAAAAATGAATCCCTCCAATTTAGGAATTTGTCCCAAAGAATAATTGATCAGGTCTTTTCACTCTTGTGTCTTTCTTCTGCTTTATTTCATTCACATGCCTCAGATCCAATGTCCCGCCCGCCCTTCTCTAATGCTTCAGAAACATACCACAATTCAAAATTTCACAAAGTGAACTGTTTAAATCATTTCAGCTTCTCTCCTTGCTCCTTGCACGTGACATACGCCCTGAAGCATTAGATTAGCTCTCAATGGCTTTTTAAAATACCAAAAATTATGAGGTAAACTTGAAATTTTAGGAAGAAAAGTGCTTTGCAGTTGTTCATTTTGTTAGTTTCAGTATTAAGATCACTATCAGAAATGATGAGAAAATTAACCTCTACACAAAAAATAAAATTCATAGCATTTTAAAGATAAGAATCTTGAAGGTTAGCAAACCTCAAATTCTTCAAGGACCTGCCCTTCCAGCCCCCCGCAGCTTCCTGTGCCATTTATCTGCTGACTCTACTAGGGAAGGGGCCCTGGTGGCACAGTGGTTAAGAGCTCAGCTGCTTACCTGAAAGTGTCGGCAGTTCAAATCCACCAGCTGCTCCTTGGAAATCCTATGGGGCAGTTCTCTGTCCTACAGGGTCTCTATGAGACGGAATCAATTTGACGCTAACAGGTTTTATTTATTTATTTATTTTTTTGGTTTCTACTAGGGAAAATAGACAAATAAAATAAAACAAAGCAAAGAACAAATTTTGGTTCTAAGTAATCCTCTTAAGCCCAACTTAATCAAGCATAGATTCCTTTTTATTGCCTATTTGCATCAGGAACATACTTACTAGCTAGAGTCTAATTTCAGAGTGTTAATTATGAGTGAAAGATGTAATACCTAAGAACAGAATGGAATCCACTGATACTTTATTCCTGGGACATTTGTAAGATTTAAGTCAAGACATGCTGAGGTTGATAAATAAGTTCTCTGTATTGCTTTTCTTCTCCAAGACCACGGATTTCAGTGACACTTTATAATTGCATACTTTGGGACACTGAACAAAAAAAAAAAAAAATTAACAATGACCTTATTGAATATTCTGCCCTCAGCTTCCCTAGTCTTTAAAATGTTAATCGAGCAATTTAAATCTAGAAGAGTGAAAAACTATGAAGACTTCAACTTTTGTATAATGTCACAATAGGACCTTCAGAAGTGAAGGATTTACTCTATAAAGCATTTACATTCCTTCTCATATTTTGACAATAGTGCCACTGTGACTCTTTTCCTTGTTTAAAAGAGAATAATGGCAGACTTTATTATAATTTGTACCATTTTTTAAAGTACTTTTACTTGATATTTCTTAGTTGCATGAAAAATTTTATCATTAAGCTCAACCTTCATTTAAATCACCGCACCCATTTAGTGAAGGCTATATGAATATTTGGAGTCCCTGGGTGGCACAAACAGTTATGCATTTGGCTGCTGACCAAAAGGTTGGTGGTTCTAGTCCACCTAGAAGTACCTTGGGAGAAAGGCCTGTCATTCTTCTTTCAAAAAATCAGCCACTGAAAACCTTATGGAACACAGTTCTACTCTGACGCACATGGGATCAGCATGAGTTGGTATCAACTCAATGGCAACTGGTGTATGAGTATTTATTTGCAGACACCCCAGAAAATCATTAACATTTGCTTCCTGAGAGATTCATTGTAGAACTCCAACTGGGTACGTTTGCTCACCCCTTAAAGTGGACCATAATTATGTCTTTCTATACTTACCTGAGAAGATAATACCTAAGGGTAGTTATTCTTCTCAAATTCTTTCTCTTACCCAAACAGCAATACTTTCAAAATATCTATTAAAAACGTGGACCCAAAACGAGGATTTGGTGAAAAATAAGTTACTTAAGTTTATGTTTTAACATGCCAGGGACGTTAAGAAAGTAAGTCGTTTAATTATTGTTACTAATTTTAAAAAGTCAGGAGTGCAAACAAATGAATTTTTTTATCCAAAGATATTTCTGAAAGTGAAATAGCCTAAAAAACTAACTGCGATTCTCCTGTTTTACCTACTAATCTATAAAAAGTGTAATAACCTGGGTAAACACTTTGGTATGTTGTTCGCCTGAAAGATTCCCAAGTGCCATTCCCAGTAAGGCCATAGAGATGGTGGGGAAGAAGCTAGCAGAGGTTGCAACTCCAGACATCTACCCATTCCAGAATTTTCCTCAGGCCTCTATGAGAGCCTAAATCTCCCAAACAATTGACTGTACTTACTTAAATCCCTCAGCATCATCAGTTAACCCCAAGAGTTTTCAGGGGCAGGGAAGGCAGCAGAGATGGGGCTGCCCCTTCGAGTGACTGGTGATCCAAAAAAAAAAAAAAAACAAAAAACCCCAAACTCATTACTGTCAAGTCCATTCCAACTCACAGCGACCCTATAGGACAGAGTAGAACTGCCCCATAGGGATTCCAAGGCTGTAAATCTTTACAGAAGCAGACTGATACATCTTTCTCCTGCACAGTGGTGATAGATATGCTAAAATAGATTCTATGTTATTACATACAGTTCACTTCCATGGATTTTATAGGTTGATTAGCTTGCATGTTATAGAAATTTAGGTAAATCTACTCTAATTCTCATTATAACCAATAATACCCTAAGCTTGCTGAACATGTTTTGTTACTACCCACAAAGCATTTGGGGAATGACTAGTTATCTCATACCTAGTAATTCTTTTGTAAACATTTGTGGTTAGGCTGCCAAAATATTGAGATATGCTGTTTGTTTTTACAGGAGCATGAGAACTTATTCAGACACTTCAGGTATGGAACAAATTCCACTACATGTTTCATTGTGATCCATGGTATCCAGTAGTCATCTCGGGTTTCTGGAATAGAGTAATTAAGAACAAACGAATCCAGTCAGATTTTTTGATGCATTTCCTTCCCTGCCTTTGCACCATTCTGCGTCCTACACAGGAGAAACTCTTCCTCAAAGCCTATCCTCAGGCTCTCTCTCAAGTGGAAGGCATCACTTCAGATTCTTTTCTCTGCGCTGGTGGAGTTCAGTTTCCTTCCTAGTTCCCTGACTCTGACACATCAGGCATGTACAACAGCTCCAAGATGAGTTCTGCAGTTAGAACCCAAACTACAGTAGTAACAGGACTCCATTCTTGCTGATTCGGAGGAAGAGTGGTCCACAGCTAAGTTTCTTGTAAATATAAAATAATCTAGCCCCTCTTTTCTTCCTGCTTATATCTTTGGCCTTGACCTCACCAAGCAGACATCACTCAGTGCTTTTCAGCAGCTTTTTCTTTACATAGTCCCATGTATAAGAATCTTCAACTTGTAGCAACGAATGTTTGATGTAGAGGTTGTTTTATAGACAATAATGGATGTCTCCTGCTCCTGGCTGCTGATGCACCTGGAAGTTACTATCTAATCGAGTAGATGCAGTAGGCTTCAGCTCCAGTCATGTATGTAAAACAACATCATGGAAGGAACCGAGGGACTTTTAACTGGACGTCAATGGAGAGAAGAAAAAAAAACTTCAAAAACCAAGAACACTTGCAAGGCATTTTTAGGTACACTTGCAAGAGTCCTACAAAAAAGCAAATGATTATGGGATAGATTTTTATACAAATGGGATTTGTCTTTGGGCCTTCCCACTGCGCTTTAGTTTCCAAAAGTACCGGATGAACTTCTCTGTAAAGTCATTTTGCTTATATTCCAACCTATATTAATGAACTTGAGAAACTTGTAAGAAAATGCTATTGTACTTTATAAGAAAAATGCAAAATCTCCTTTGCAGTTTACAGAATTTTCATCTGTCAATTTCTACCACAAATATTTTTTCATAAAGAAATCAAACTAAATTTGAAAAAATCAAGGGATGCCCAATACAAGCAAATATTTTCCCATACTTGCTAAAGGCAAGGATAACTCTAGTGGCAGTATTACTACTAACATTGCATATAATGAATATATTAGTACATTCCATGAACATTCTGAGGTCCTTGTTTATTTAGTTGTGGAAATTTAAAATTGATGTAGGATGTTGAGTATTGTTATCTTTATACAGTATGTGACTGATTCTTTCCTTATCTTCTGGCACAAATTCAATGCCTATTATATGTAAAAGACCTGAAGAAAAAATTAAAGCCTTGAGTTGCAATATTGAAGAATTCTATGGGCAAAATATTGAATGCTGCAGGAAGCATCAAAAGAAGATGGAAGGAATACATGTAGAGTCACTGTACCAAAAAGAATTGCTCTATGTTCAACCATTTCAGGAGGTAGCATGTGATCAAGAATCAATGGTAGTGAAGGAAGAAGTCCAAGCTGCATTGAAGGCATTGGCAAAAAACAAGGCTCCAGGAAATGACGGAATACCAATTGAGATATTTCAACAAACGGATGCAACGCTGGAAGCGCTCATTCATATATGCCAAAAAATTTGGAAGACAGCTACCTGGCCAACTGACTGGAAGAGATCCATATATGTGCCTACCATATACATGCTTATTCCAAAGAAAGGTGATTCAACAGAAGGCAGAAATTATCAAACAATATCATTAATATCACATGCAAGTAAAATTTTGCTAAAAATAATTCAAAAACAGTTGCAGCAGTACATCGACAGGGAGCTGCCAGCCAAATTCAGAAGAGGATGTGGAACTAGGGATATCATTGCTGATGTCAGATAGATCTTGGCTGAAAACAGAGAATACCAGAAAGATATTTACCTGCGTTTTATTGACTATGTAAAGACAGTCAACTGTGTGGATCATAACAAATTAAGGATATCATTGCCAAGAATGGGAATTCTAGAACATTTAATTGTGCTTATGCAGAACCTGTGCATAGACCAAGAGGCAGTTGTTCGAAAAGAACAAGGGGATACCACATGATTTAAAATCAGGAAACTGTGTGTCATGGTTGTATCTTTTCACCATATTTATTCTATCTGTGTGCTGAGCAAATAATCCAAGAAACTAGTCTATATGAAGAAGAACACAGCATCAGGATTGGAGGAAAACTCATTAACAACCTGCGATATGCAGATGACATAACCTTGCTTGCTGAAAGTGAAGAGGACTTGAAGCACTTACTGATGAAGATAAAACATTACAGCCTTCAGTATGGATTGTACCTCAACATAAAGAAAACAAAAATCCTCACAACTTTACCAATAAGCAACATCATGATCCAAACCGAAAAACCAAACCCGTTGCCATCGAGTCGATTCCAACCCATAGCAACCCTATAGTACGGAGCTGAACTGCCCCATAGGGTTTCCAAGGAAGGGCTAGTGGATTCAGCTCTTAACCACTGTGCCACATCATGATAAACGGAGAAAATATTGAAGTTGTCAAGAATTTCATTTTACTTGGATCCACAATCAACGCCCATGGAAGCATCAGTCAAGAAATCAAATGATGTATTGCATCGGGCAAATCTGCTGCAAAAGATCTCTTTAACCTGCCGTGACCCAATTATTTTTTCCTTTTAATTTTTTGTTGATACTATGTGTTTTCAGTAATGGAGGGCATGCTGAATTATTGTGTCTGAATTGTTGGTAGGTAATATGGTTTTTGTTTTATGCTTCATTCCTCAAATCACACCTTCAGAGTCCAGAGGTACATGTGTGTACCCCTTGTGAACACAAATTCTGCTCACAGAACCCAGAGGTACTTATGTTTACGAAATAAAAATTTTCAAAATTCATGTTTTTCCTACCAAAAATTCAAAGATTCAACACTAGCTCATACAGTACCTTATTAAAAACATTAATTTGCAGTACATGCCTGTTTTTTCCATTTCAAGCTTTTATGTAGAGCCCTGCCTGCCAGCAGCACATACTGTCAGTGAGACAGTAGCTTCCCAATGAATCCCAGAGGCACAAAAAGTAAGTGGTAGCTATATATACCACCAGTCCCAAAAGGGTTAAAGTATTAAAAAGCAAAAAAGCCACTTTGAGAACGAAGGTGCACCTGACCCAAGCCATGGTATTTTGTATCACTTCATATGCATGTGAAAGCTAGACAATTAATAAAGAAGACTGAAGAAGAATTGATGCATTTGAATTATGGTGTTGGTGAAGAATATTGAGTATACCAATGACTGCCAGAAGAAACAAATCTCTTGGAAAAAGTACAGCCAGAACGCTCTTTAGAAATGAGGATAATGAGACTTTGTCTCACATAATTTGGACATGTTATCAGGAGGGACCAGTCCCTGGAGAAGGACATCATGCTTGGTAACGTAGAGGGTCAGCAAAAAAGAGGAGGACCCTCCATGAGATAGACTGACCTGGTAGCTGCAACAATGGGCTCAAACATAGCAACGATTGTGAGGATGGCGCAGGAGGACCAGACAGTGTCTTGGTCTGTTGTAGATAGGGTTGCTATGAGTCGGAACCGACTTGACGGCACCTAACAACAACAACATTATATATGAAGCACTGTGGCAGGCTCTGGAAGATGTACAAAGATAAATAAGACATTTTACATGGCCTCAAGACGTGCACAAGTAACATAAATCATAGCATAATATCGGTGCTTTAAGAGAGAAGCAGAGAACCTCCGTTTTAGCTCAGGAGAAAGAATTATGAAAGACTTTGTGGAGGAGACAGTTAGGAAAAGGGAAATGAGGATAATCTGGATGGATATAGAGAATGATGGCACAATATCAAAGAAATGGGGAAGGGCTGGGCATGTTCAGTTTAGAACTGTTGGGAGAGGCAAACTAGAAATCTAGGCAGGGGCCAGATTGTGGAGGTCTTGGGCCATGCTAAGTTAGGATACTACTGTTAGGTAGGTAATGGGAGCCACTGAAAGACAAAGCAACAACAAAATTAGTGTTATGTTTTAAGAAGATTACTTTGGTTACAATCCCTAAGAGAACCTGGTTCTCTTAGTGAGAGGTAGGGAGACCAGTTAGGAAGCCATTAATTATAGTCCAGGTAAAGGGTGCCAAAGTCCTGAATCAAGGAAGAAGCAGTCAGAATAGAAACAAGGGCTTGAAGACAAAGTCAGCAAGATTTATTGATTGACTACCTGTGAGGACAAGAGAAAAAAAAACAAAAACTGGGTATGACAGCATTTGGAAGACTACATGGCTGGGAGGTAGTGAGTCCATGAAACAAACTGGGAAAAGGAATTGGAGGAAATTTGGAAGGACATGATGGAGAAATCAGCTCTTAAACATTGAACTTAGAATCAAAACCCCTAGGTTTGAGTCCTGCTTCTGCACTTCCTTTGTTACATGAACGTGTCATTTAATCTCTTGGGGCCACGGGTTCCTCAGCAATCGATGTGTATGCATATGGTTGAGGGCGTGATTACTTGTCTCAAGGCCCTTTCTGCTGTTACGATTCTATAAGCTGGTGTGTTTGAGGTCCTGGTAGCCCATCTTTGAAAATCTAGCAGACATTTGAAACGCAACTCTGAAAATTAGGAGCCAGGAAAAGATACAGCAAATGTTCAGCAAAATTCCACTACAAACTTCTTAAATCCCGACGATGGCACAATATACAAATTTGGCATGCAGTTTTCCACAAAGTATTAATTATTTTCCCTGTTTGTTTTCCTTCACCTGCTTTCTCATTCTTTCCGTCTTTCTCTCCTATATCTTCCCATTTTTTCTCAGCCTTATATAGTTTTTCAGTTTTCCCTCTGATTAGCATTTCTTTCCCCATCTTCACTCTCCTCTAAATCATTACTTTTTCCTCTTTCACATTCTATTACTCACACTTACACCCTTAACACCAAGAAAAGCAAAGATTGGTAGAATCTTAATCTCTCCTTCCACTGAATTCAGACTGAGTGTAGATTAGAAATGAGCCTGTAATTCTGACTTCAGTTCTAGGCAGAAGCCAGAATCACATCTCCTCCCCACTGCGGTAAAATGAATCCCGGGTACTATTAACCTCTCCAGAATCACACTCACCAGCTCCTGGGCAATGATAATTGGGACCACTGTCTCTAATTCATCTCTCAAAGCTCTCAACAGTTTGAAAGAATTACACTTTTTCTTCTTTCTGAGTAAGGTGTTGGGTAAAGTGGCCCTTCAAATGCACTGTTTTACGAAAAGGCAAGGCAGGGTTCGGGCTAAACTATCTCTCTAGACCTGAGTCCATCTCTTTTTTGACTTTTCGATTTCTTACATTTCTAGGGTTTGTTCTCCTTAACTTTTCCGATTTCTTTACAGTGAACCTCAAACATAGGCTTGTCTATCATTCTATGGTATTTTTCTAAGATGAAACTAAATGAGACAGAGGATAGAGATTCTAGAAGAGAGGGGGAAATCATTTATGAAATACTGGGTATCTCCTGCCACCGCTACCCATCTTCCTTCTCCATTTCCCTCTTAAGTATTACAAATTAAATTCCTTGGAATCCTAAGCAGTCAGGTTATTCTCTGTTTATGAAACCCAGGCTAAAAAAGAGAAAGGGTGGGAGGACCCTAAAAGGGAACCTGTTTGTGAAGTTTAACAATGAACTCCACTGGAAAGATTAAAGACATTTTTGGTGAGGTGGTTAGAACATCATTTGAATTTAAGACCCAAATTAAGTTCTCTCCTTCTGTGCCTTTTTTCTCCCCGCTTTTGTCTTTTTCCTTTCTTCCTCACTTTCCCGCTCTCTGATGATCTCTCTTCCACTTCTCCCACCTTTTTTCCCTCTAGCGCTCTCCCCTAACATCAAGTCCTCTTCTAATTTCCTCAACCTGTGCCTCATCTGTCAACCCTTTTCTCAGGGGAATGAGTGTGAGGAGAAAAAAGGGTGATGAAGAAGCATGTAAGACAACCTACAGGTAATTTTTAAAATTATGTTTCTATAGCTATAAAGAATAGATATGACACTTTCACAAAAAGGTTGTCCATAAACTGAATCTTTTAACATGGAATTATTATTTCTGTTGTAATAATTCTGAGGATACCTTCCTGTAGAAAATATAGAGGTAAAATATTGCTAGGGAAGTCACTAGGGCTTGTAGTTTCTGCTCAAGGATTATCATGGGTCAAAATGTGACATCAGCCGAGAGGCTAAGGAGGGAGCCAGGGGTGAGGCACTGGAAGAGAATTACACGCTGCTGCTGCAATGCTTCATTTTTCAACACTTCATTTTTATCCCTTCTCTTTGTCTTTGTGCCTCATCCATACTCTTTTCCAACCTGCTTTCTTAGATTAGCAGATACAGCCAAGATCTCTCTCTTTCATACCAAAATTATACAAATATTTATAGAGTGCCTGCAGAGCTGTTGTGCACAGTTGTTCAGATGACACATGGCAGAGTGATTGGGGGCCCCATGCACATTATAGCCTATGTGCCGTGCACATCCTGCACCGCTGTATGTGGCAGTCCTGATCTACTGTGTTCTAGGTTTCTTTGAAACACTAGCTTTGCAGTGAGTTGCCAAGAATGAAACTTTCCTCAGCCATGGTAGCAACACCCAGAGACACAGAAAGAGTAGGAGCAGCAGCAACAACTTTTGGCCATTGTGTCCATGGCCTGGCTAAAAGGCTGGTTCTTCTCTTCACTAGCCTCTGCCATCATAGCTAATGCTGTATGTGTGTGTGTGTATGTGTGTGTGTGTAGGGGGTGAGATCACAGAACTGAAGGGAAGGTTGATGAACCTTCAACAACTTGAACTGCTGATGGAATGGAGACTCACCAGCCAATCTTTCCACCTTTATGTCACTCTGCTCTCCTGTGAGAGAAAAGCTCGCTTGGCCTGGCTTTGGTGGCATGCTCACCTCTTGGCTCGTGGAGAGCAGAGCACTTAGTTTATTTACGGCTCATCAAGATGCTCACATGCACAAGAGGTAATGTACCTGAGGAAGACAATGTGGCCAAAATGTCACGAAGACCCACACCCTCCTTGTCTGTACCTGTTCTTTTGTCACTTCTTTTCCCCCTTAAGCATGCTCTGAATATTCCCTTTAACTTGTTCTGTAGTGGTGGACAGTGATGAGGTGACACACAGAGTGATTTGTGCTGGTTTCTACGTCTACCTAGGGAGAGTCCTGGGCCCTGCCATCTCTCCCATTATACAATAAAGAATTTAGAGAGAGAAATTCCATTAAAGATCACCTAGTAGTTTATATATTGATTTCATCCTTTGATTGATATGTTCTATAACAATAAAATTTCAAATAGTGAAGTCTCATTAAAAGAGAGATTTACAAATGCAAAGAATGGAAAAAAATGATTATGTATATATATATATATATACACCACGGAAACACTGTTGGCACAGTTGTTAAGAGCTACAGCTGCTAACCAAAAGGTCGGCAGTTTGAATCCAACAGGCGCTCCTTGGAAACCCTATGGGGTAGTTCTGCTCTGTCCTATGGAGTCGCTGAGTCAGAATCCACTCGATGACAACGGGTTTGGTTTTTTGTTTTTATACACCATACTTATGTTTTGATTCCTGAAATTGAAAAAGTGGCTTCCAAATACTTAAATTGTGAATTGCTGATTTATGGGGAAAGGTAGATGATTTTTTTTTAAGGTGAAAATAATTCATTACTAATACAGTCTTCATATTATTACAATTAAAATAATGTGAAAGTTTTTTGAGTCCTTAGGTACACTGAGCATATAAATTTCTAGGTATTAGTCTAACCTTTGCAGAATCTTAGGACACAGTTCCGCACAGATTAAGAACTTGCAAATAATTTAAACAATGACATGCATATATATAGAGAATAAAAGCCCTTCTATTAGTCCTTTTACGTAATCTTAATATTAACATCTTGAACTTTAGGCTCTTACTAGGGTAGAAACACTTTTCCCAAACCAAAAATTTAAGAAAATAGAAGGTTCCTTTAACATTGGTTCAACCTCTAGATTTAAAATATGACATTATATGTCCAAAGGATCCTTATTTGTATTTTAAGAAGAAACACTACTATAAATGTAATTTTACTTTTTCAATTGCTTATTTTACTCAATATTTAGTTTTTACAAGTGTTTTATACTTAACAGTAATAACTTTTAAAATGTATTTTGCACTTCAGACATTTGAATAAATTGAACTCACGTCTCCATCTTTTCTTTCTTCCTCTCTCTCTCTCTTTTTGTTTGGTCAGAAAAATACAAAGCATGAAACTGAAAGACAAGCACAGCTTAGGAAATGGACAACCAACCAAGGAAAAAACAAAGCATTGTCTTCCATGTGGCAGAAATAAAGGCTAATACTGATCATCAAGCATTTAAATCAATGTCAGTTTAATTTCTTAAATCATAAGTATTTTAATCGTGGATAATCTATTTTAAAGTAAGCTAGGGAACTGTGTAAAACTATAAGATTTTCAATTCATAAACTCAGTTTTTATCTATCTGACTTCTTTTTTCTGGGGTCACTGGTATTCTCTTTGATTAATTTTCTCATTCAGATACTGGCCCAACGCTGTGTTGTTTCTCACATTGGGCACTGTGGGCGCCAGGAGGGTGTGGACCATGTCCTTCCCATCTGTGTGTTCTAGCTGAGGACACAGCATTTATTGAATCAACAATTGCCATTTTCAAAAAGCTAAAAACAGTCCCTATACTTTAAAAAAAATCAAAAAGAAACTACAGTTCCCACCCAAGGAATGGTTGGGATATTTGAAAGCAACCGCTTCTTAAAAAGCTATTAGTTATTCTACAAAGTGCTTTACACACATTATCTTACTTAATTTTCCGTAATAGTTTGAGGGGTACTATTACTTTTGCTGCTTTATAGATGGTGACAGTGATTTTTAAATGGGCTAAGTTACTTGTTTAAAGTCCCACAGATAGAAAATAGTGGAGATGGCATTTGAACCCAGGCAATTCAACAGCTAAATTAAAAGATAATTCACAACTCACATCAGAACTCCTGCCTTTTCAATTAGAGATAATGGTATTTAGGTTCTTAAATGGACCACAGAAATGCGTTTAACTTGAATTTCCCACAAATAGTACTAGTATTTCTACTGTGAATTGAGTTGAAACGGGCAATATGCTCACCTCCACCTTTTCCTTTCTGTTTCAAGACATCCCTCTAGAATTGCACAGTCCAAATGATAATCACTAGGCATATGTGGCTATTGAACACTTGAAATGTGGCTAGTTAGTGAAACTGAGAAACCAAATTTTTAATTTTAACTAATATAAATTTAAATTTAAAAACTGAAGCATTAAGAAAACCCCACAGCGAACATCATACTCAATGGTGAAAGACTGAAAGTTTTCCCCCTAAGATCAGAAACAAGACAAGAATGCATGTTCTAGTCAGAGCAATTAGGCAAGAAAAAGAAATAAAAGGCATCAAAATTGGAAAGGAAGAAGTAAAACTATCTCTACCGGCATATCCTGTATATAGAAAATTGCGAAGAACGCACAAGAAAATGACTAGAGCTTATAAATGAATTCAGCAAAGTCTCAGGGAAAAAGATCAACACGCAAAAATCGGTTGTGTTTTTATACACCAGCAGTGAACAATCTGAAAAGAAAATTAAGAAAACAATTCCATTTGCAATAGATCAAAAAGAATAAAATATCAGGCATTGATTAAGGAAGGAGGTAAAAAACTTGTACGCTGAAAACTACAAAACATTGCTAAAGAAGTTACAGAAAACCTAGATAAATGGAGAGGCATCCCATGTTCATGGGTTGGAAGACTTAAAATTGTTCAGATGGCAATACTACACAAAGTGATCTACAGAGCCAATGTAATCCCTATCAAAATCCCAGTGGTGTTTTTGTTTTTTTGTAGAAATAGAAAAACTCGTCCTAAGATTCATACAGAATTTCAAGGGAGCCTGAATAGCCAAAACAAGCTTGAAAAAGAATAACAGCTGGAGTACTCAAACTTCCCAGTTTCAAAATTTACTATAAAGTTACAGTGATCAAAACAGTGTGGTACTTCACCAAAAACACAATAAAATATCTAAAAATAAAAATAAAAAACTTGCAAGCAGCCATTTAAGGCACAACAATGGGTCTCTATTTGCCTGGAACAACAGAGGAACAAAGAGCGTTAGGAATAGGAGGAGGATACGGAATGTGTGGCTAATTGTCTCCATGATCAACTGCCTCCTTTGCCACGAGACCAGAAGAGCTGGATGGCGCCCGGCTGCCATTACTGAATATTTTGATCAAAGATTCTATAGAAGACTCCTAATCAAAAGGGTGAAAATGCAGAACAGAACTTCAAATTCTCATGGAATCTAGTCTTTCTGTAGCCATGGAGGCTGGATAAAACCCTGTAACTATTGCCCTGAGATAATCTTTAAACCTAAAACCCAAAATACTCAAGTTTTCTTAAAATCAAACAATAATTTACCTTAATGAGTAAAGAATGTCTGCCTTGAGCATTGTGCTCTTTCAAGATCTAGCTATATGGGATCAAATTGACAATAGCAACTTGAAAGATTAGATAGGAAACTTAGGGGGCAGGGAGTTGATGCTAATGGGGAAGGAACAACTCAGAAAAGGAGGGTGAGAATGGTTGCACAAATTGAAGAACGTAACTAATGTCACACGCAGAAACTGTTGAACTGGTGTATGTTCTGCAGTGTTTATTCTCAACAACAGTAAAAATAAAAAAAATAACAAAACGGTGTGGTACTGGCATAAGGACAAACATATAGACCAGTGGAATAAAATAGAAAGTCCAGAAATAAACCCCCACATATATGGTCAATTAATTTTTGACAGTGGTATCAAGATCATCCAATGGAGAATGATCAGTGTCTTCAACAAATGGTGCAGGAACAACTGGTTATCCACATGCAAAAGAATTAAGTTGGATTCTTGCCTCACACCATATGCAAAAATTAACTTAAAATGGATCAAAGACCTAAATGTAAGAACTAAAGCTATAAAACTCAGAGGATAACGTAGGGGCAAATTTGCATGACCTTGGATTGGCGGTGATTTCTTAAATATGACACCAAAAGTGTAGATAACAAAAGAAAAAAATTAATTAATTAAACATTAAAATTTAAAATGTGCATCAAAAGACATTATTAAGAGAGTGGAAAGACAACCCATAAAACAGGAGAAAATATTTGCAAATCATATATTTGGTAAGAATTTAATATCCAGAATATATAAAGAACCTCTACAACTCAATAACAAAAAGCCAAAAACCAAATTAAAATATGGGCAAAGGACAATGAGGTACCATCTCATACATACTAGGCTGGTTATAATAAAAAATATGAAAAATAACAAGTTTTGGCAAGAATGTAGAGAAACTGGGACTCTTGTACATGCTGGTAAACAGTTTGGTGGTTTCTCAAAAAGTGAAACATAGAATTACCATAAGACGTAGCAATTCCACTCCCAAACCTGTTGCTGTCAAGTCGATTCCAGGTCATAGCAACCTTATAGAACAGCGTAGAAACGCCCCATAAGGTTTCCAAGGAGCAGCTGGTGGATTTGAACTGCTGACTTTTTGGTTAGCAACTGGGCTCTTAACCAGTGCCCCACCAGGGCTCCGTTCAACTCCATTCCTAGATATACCCAAAAGCATTGAAAACAGAGACTCAAACAATTACTCGTATGCCAGTGTTCGTAGCAGCATATTCAGAACAGCCAAAAGGCAGAAACAACCCAAGTGTTCATCAATAGATGAACCGGTAAACAAAATGTGGTATATACATACAATGGAATATTATTCGTCTATAAAAAGGAATGAAATTCCGATGAATGCTATAATACAAATGAACCTTGAAAAACATTGTTCTAAGCAAAATAAGCTAGGCACAAAGGGACAAATATTGTATGATTCTACTTGGCAAATTCATAGAGAAACAAATAGATTAGAGGTTACCAGGGGCTTCTGGGGCAGGGTGGGGGAGGAATTACTGATTAATAGGTAGAGTTTCTGTATGGGTGTCATGGATTGAATTATGTCCCCCCAAAAATGTGTGTATCAATTTGGCTGGGCCATGATTCCCAGTATTGTGTGGTTGTCCTCCATTTTGTGATTGTAATTTTATGTTAAAGAAGATTAGGGTGGGATTGTAACACCCTTACTAAGGTCACATCCCTGATCCAATGTAAAGGAAGTTTCCCTGGGTGTGGCCTGCACTACCTTTTATCTTACAAGGAAAGGGAAGCAAGCAGAGAATTGGGGACCTCATACCACCAAGAAAGCAGCACCAGCAGCAGAGTGCGTCCTTTGGACCTGGGGTCCCTGAGCCTGAGAAACTCCTTGACCAGGGGAAGATTGATGAGAAGGACCTTCCTCCAGAGCCGATAGAGAGAGAAAACCTTCCCCTGGAGCTGATGCCTTGAATTTGGACTTGTAGCCTGCTAGACTGTGTGTGAATAAATTTCTCTTTGTTAAAGACATCCACTTGTGGTATTTTTGTTACAGCAGCATGAGATGACTAAGATAACGGGTAATGAAAATTTTTGGAAACAGTGATGGTTGTATAACATTGTGAATAAAATTAATGCCACTGAATTGTGCACTTAAAAAATGGTTAAAATTGTAAATTTTAAGTTTTAACCATAATGCGCAAATGGTTTGCTACAAACCTAAAGATCGGCAGTTTGGACTCACCCAGTGGCCACAAAAGAAAGGCCTGGCAATCCGCTTCTGTAACGATTACAGCCAAGAAAAACTGGAGAGGTGTTCTACTCTGTCACACGTGGGGTCATTATTAGTTTGTATTGACTCTACTGTAGTGCATTTGTTCTGCTTTTTTTTGTAAAAATAAAAACTGAAGCAGTGTAAAATATTTTTCCATTAACCACAGCTTTGTTATTTTAGTAGGTCTACATTTTTCATTTCAATTGTTGAAAATTTAACATCTGAATTCAGATGTACTGCAAGTGTAAAGTACACATGGATTTTAAAGACAGTATGAAAAAAATAGAATGTAAAATATCTAATTAAAAATTTTTAATATTATGTATTAAAATAATATTTTTATATATGTATTGGGTTAAATAAAAATATTTTAAATTAATTTCACCTGTTTCTTTTTACTTTTTTTAATGTAGTTACTATAAAATTTAACATTACATATGTAAAAAAAATACATTTGTGGTTCACATATTTCTATTGGACAGTGCCCCTCTAGAAGAAAGTCCTCCACCCATTCCCCTTGGCCCACAGCCCAGGAGATTTCTCCTCCTCTTTTCCATGCTGCTCCAAAAATGAAAGAGATTTCTTTCCCACCTCCACAATCAAGAGTGGAAAAGGAGATTTCTATGAAACCAAGAAGAAATTACCGTCGTGGCCATTTTTAAATTAGCAATATACATAAACCAACAGTTACTAATTTGAAGATGGCTATTTCATTATAGAAATCTTTCCCTGAGGCAGATTATCTGGAACAAATTGATTCTTTAGGAAAGAAGGTCACAAGTATGACTTATCATTACCTAGTAGTTCTTCAAATGGCAATACCAGGCAACACCAAGTAGAGGTGAATAAGTGGAACAACTATCTTTCAACACTGTGGTAGAAAAACATTTTGCAAAGCAGTTTAGAAGTTTCTTATAAAGTTAAAATATTTTTATCATGTGACCCAACAATTCTATTCCTAGGCATTTCTTCAAGAAAAATGAAAACGTGTTCATAACAAGACACATAGTCAGAATAAAACCATACACAACTGGTCATAGGAGCTTTGTTCATAATAGCCAAGACCTGGAAACAACCCAGGTACCCATCGACAAGGAATAGTTACACAAATTGTAGTATGTTCATACAGTGATACTACTTAGCAACAAAAAGAAACAACACCAGTGAATCTCAGAAACATGTTGAGTGAAAGGAGCCAGACATAAAAAGAGTACATACTTTATGATTCCATTTATATGAGGCTTTAGAAGGCAAACTAATTTATAGAGGCATATTAGATCAATGGTTGTCTGGGTTGGAGAGTGGGCTGAACAGTACTGATTCTAAAATGGCACATGGAAACTTTTGGGGGTGATGGAAACGTTCTATATCTTAACTGGGGTGGTGGTTACAATCGTGTATACAGTTATCAAAACTCGTTGAACTTACTACCTAAATATGAGTACATTTTATTGGATACAAATTACACCTCAATAAACAGATTTTTAGAAGGTACTTCCATATTTTTATAGAAGAGAAAAACTTGAAGTTTAGCATGAAATTGCAAGTTTTAATTATGTTTAAAAATAACACACACACAACCCTGCTTTCTTTTAATAATGTGCCGAAATAATTTTCTTAAATATAGGCTTTGTAGCCAAAGAAAAGTCATTAATATCCCATAACTGGGTTATTTCAACTTTCTGTAATGTCATGGATTGAATTGTGTCCCCCCAAAACATGTGTCAACTTGGCTAGGCCATGATTCCCAGTATTGTGTGGTTGTCCACCATTTTGTGATCTGTTGTGATTTTCCTATGTGTTGTAAATCCTACCTCTCTGATGTTAATGAGGCAGGATTAGAGGCACTTATGTTAGTGAGGCAGGACACAATCTATAGGATTAGGTTGTATCTTGAGTCAATCTCTTTTGAGTTATAAAAGAGAGAATCAAGCAGAGAGAAGGACCTCCTACCACCAAGAAAGCAGAGCCAGGAGCAGAGTGTGTCCTTTGGACCTGGAGTCCCTGCACTAAGAAGCTCCTAGATCAGGGGAAGATCAATGAGAAGGACCTTCTCCCAGAGCCAACAGAGAAAGAAAGCCTTCTCCTGGAGCTGGTGCCTTGAATTCGGACTTCTAGCCTTCTAAACTGTGAGAGAATGAATTTCTCTTTGTTAAAGTCATTCACTTGTGGTGTTTCTGTTATAGCAGCACTAGATAACTAAGACATAACAATATTCATCATTCTTTGTAACAGCACACAGGACAGGCTTATTACATTTTCTATTTAAGTTTACCTAAGCTTCTAGAATCTTGTATCAGTACTCCTTTATGTTTCTTATTTCCCACATCAACCTATTGTAAAACTAGTTCATGGGATAACATATTGACTCCTTAGAACAGCACTGTCCAATATAATTTCTGCAATTATGAAAATGTTCTATATCTGTGCTATCAAACACAATTCTTAAGACAGCACTTACTATAAGGAAAATATATTCACTATTTTGCCTTTTCATTACTCTTTTTTTAAATCTGTACTTTCAAAACATTTCAATAAAATGAAGATAATGTTGATACAAATGGAAAAATGAGTGGTACATGTAACTACCAGATATTAATGTTGAGTGCAGCTGGCTATCAAATTCTATGGGATGGTCTGGCTAACGTCAGTATTTAAGCAAAAGTCAACTAAAGACCAATAACCTAATATGGCTGTTGTAAGTGGAGGCAAAGTGTTACCGTTTCAGGAATGTTCTATGAATTCTTTGAAGAATTTCGAGCCTATTTTATGGAAGTAGATGATCTCCATGATTGACCCTTAAATGCGAAATACTTGAGTAGAAGAGTCCTTAGATAAAAACAGGCTAAGACATCAGCAGTCACACACTCCCTCTGTCACAGAAGCCCCTGTCACAGAAGCCCCTGCCACAGAGATGGCGGCCATCTTCCCTGCTACTAGAAATGCTGCCACCATTGCATGAGACCAGGAGAAAGCCAGGGTCCTGGATTTTGTCACTGGACAGTCAGCATGGGTGGTATAGGAATGGCTCAATTCCCAGAGTCTGAAGTTTCAACTAAGAACACATTTTCCTATTGATTGATGGGGCAGTTCTATACGAGGTATATCATAGGTCAAATTAGGGTGTTTTTTATTTGTGCCTTTTTTTTTTTGAACTGGTATGAAAACCTCACCATTATTATAATTTGTCTGTTATTTGGAGTGTCTCTGAATACATCCAGCAGATTTAGACGACAGGGCAGGGGGATAGAAAGTCTCTGAGGCTCATTGAGCACAAAGGGAAACCTATCTGAAAACAAAACAAAACAAAACCCATTGCCATCAAGTTGATTCCAACTCGTAGCCACTGTATAAAATAGAGTAGAACTGCTCCAAAGGGTTTCCAAGGCTGTTTACAGAAGCAGACTGCCACATCTTTCTCCTGTGGAGCGCAGACCTTTCTGTTAGCAGTCAAGAGCTTAACAACTGCACTACCACGGCTCCGTCCAAACCTTTCTTACTAGGGGAAAAGTAACATGACTTCTGAGAGGGCAACTTATGCCACAGGAATCTATTTAAGTTCACTGAGGACTAAATTTGAAGAGAAGGGCAACTCCATAGAATTTTGGAGTGTGAGTTTATTTGAACTTTTGATAAAGTGCTACATCAAAAATCTTTTGCTCTGGATGGAAAGCAGCCCTGCTGTAGGGTAAGGCATTTCCTATGCTCTTTGTAAAAAGTGAGGGAAAGGATAAGGGTTTTCGGCAAGAACTGGAGCAGGCTCTCAATGGGGTTGGGAGGGAAGCCGATATTACACATACTATTAGAGTGAATGTAGACACAGACATTGGAGTGTGATGATGCTTTGAACATTACTTGATTTTATCTAACTGATCCTAGTGGTCATTGCTCAGAGGAGAGTGAAAACTCCAAGATCACAGATAAAATACTCTTCAGCCCTAAATATGTTAACACAATAATATTAGACAGCAACAGGTTTGGTTGTTTTTTTTTTCATAGTGGAGCCCTGGTGGTGCTGTGATTAAGAGCTATGGCAAGCTATGGCTGCTAACCCAAGGGTCGGCAGTTCGAATCCACCAGCCACTCCTTGGAAACCCTATGGGGCAGTTCTACTCTGCCCTGTAGGTTCACTATGAGTAGGAATGGACTCGACGGCAACGGGTCAATTTTTGGTTGTTTTTTTTTAATAGTCTATAGTGCTTATCTCCAGTCCCTGGAGAAGGACATCATGCTTGGTAAAGTAGAGGGTCAGCCTAAGAGAGGAAGACCCTCAATGAGATGGATTGACAGAGTCTGCAACAATGGGCTCAAACATAGTAATGATTGTGAGGATGGCACAGGATGGGGCAGTGTTTCATTAAGTTCTACATAGGGTCACTATGAGTCAGAACCAAATCGATGCCACCCAACAACATAGTACTTATCAGTAGTCTGTGGGTGGTGCAATCAGTTAAACACTCGACTACCAACCCAAAGTTTGACTATTAGAAGCTACCCAGAGACTCCTTGAAAGGAAGTTCTGGCAATCTGCACCTGAAAGGTCACGGCCTTGAAAACTCTATGGAGCAGTTCTACTCTGCACACATGGGGTCGTCATGAGTCTTAAACCACTTGACATTAACTGATTACAGGTTATAGTACTTATCAAACATTAGATTATGTGGTGACTTTAAAAATATGTCCACAGATTCTTTGAGGCTCCTTCCTTCAAGAGGGAAAACCTAATTCCCCTTCCTTTGGGTGTGGTCTGGAAGTGATGGTATGTGGAGTTGCATAGTGGGTTATAACAACACCTTGTAGTTTCTGTCTTGGTGACTGTCTTGGATCACTTGCTCTGGGGGAAGCCAGGTGCCGTGTCCTAAGGAGCCATCCACACTGCAAGGAACTGAGACCTCTAGCTAACAGCCATGTGTGAGTGAGTCTCTTGTAAGGGATCCTCTGGTCCCAGTTGCACCTTCAGAAGACTTCAGCCCCAGGCAACATCTTGACTGTAACCTCAGGAGAGACCCTGAACCAGAACCACCCAGCTAAACTGCTCTGGGTTTCCTGACCCAGAGAAATGAACTTTGCATGTAACTTTGCATCACAAAGTCTCATTTATCCCCTAAATCTACTATTAGAAGAGCTTGTCCTTCTGGGTATATTTTATATGAGAACTCCCAAACCTTTCATGAAATACGCTAACTGAAGTTTTAACCCCTTTTGACAAGTTTAGATAACACTTTGGAGTTCAGCTTCCTTAAAAGCTAATTAATATATTTTACCAAGATCCTAGGTGTATTCATCTCCTACATTCATCCTAAACTTAAAAGAAAAAAAGAAAAAAGCAATGCATTTTTATTCCTGTTGCCACATTGTGAGCTGAGATCACAAGGCTTGGGTGACTGGTGTTTGCTGTTTTGCCTTGCTGCATTTGTTTGAAGTGTTACCCAGAGGCCTGCAGGGCTGAAAACTTTCAGCCTGAGTACTTGGTTGTCAGGCCCTGGGGCCAGCTACACATTGTTTACATTCACTTGATCTCAAAAGTTATATTCCTAAATAAGGCTAGAAAAATTCTTCTAAAAATTACTCTGGAAAAAGGAAAAGATATGACCCTAAAGGGGTCCACTGTACTCCAGATCTCTCGTTCTATCTACACATTTTTAAAAACTTGGTTGAGGGCCAATAGCAATTCCAATTCTGCTGGAATCTATCTCATGTTAAGGTGATGGATTTTCCATAAGAAAGACGTTTGTAAAGTCTCAGAAATCTGCTTCCATTGACAGTTTTTGCAAATTCCTCATTAGAATTACCCCTTCTATATCTGATATGTAATTTCCACCAGAAACTCCCTTATTCAGGCTGAGCCATACCCCAGCCAGTTCCATGTCAGCTGTATGTATGCTCCGAACGGATGCATCGACTAAAGAGCCACACATTAAAGAGTCCTTATAATCTGTTACATGTTAGAAACAAGTTATCTTAGCTTGTCGGAAACTTGTGTAAATTCAGGAGTAAAAGTAAAGTGCAATAAATCAGTTGTATCTATTTTAGCTTTTGAAGGGACTTTTTGCTTTCTAATTCTCAGCTACATCAATTAGATGAGGAATTATTGTAGTAGCTGGAGAGACCTGTGAAGCAAAGGAGAGAGGTGGTAAAAGAATAGTTTTCTTTTTGCATTTGTCACCCCATCTCCCCCGCTTTCCCTCCTACCACATAGATAATATTCCTAACACAAAGCTAGCCATCCGCCAAGTATTTGACAAACCGTTTTGACCCTTTCATCATTCCTAGTCTACCTATTTCTATCTATTCCATTAATTCATTCATTTATTCATTCAAGCATTTATTATCAGCTATGTGTCAGGTACCGGCTTAGATGCTGGGGATATATATAAAACTAGTGGTGAACAAAATAGATCAAGTTCTTGCCCTTACGGAGCTGACATTTTACTGTGGAGAGATAGATAGTACATACACAATATGCTGGATGATGATGAGTCCAGGGAAAAATATAGTTAGGTAAGGGGCATAGGGAGTGTGGAGAGATGTTGCTATTTTACCTAGGGTGGCACAGGAAACACCTCACTGCTAAGATAACATTTGAGATGAGACCTAAAGGAAAGGAGGGAGTAGCCATGTGGAGGTTGGACTTTTTAGGCATAAGAAATAGCAAATTCGAAGACTTAAGGCAGAAGCTGAAATGAAATGAAAAAGGGAAAGAGAAGCAGGAGTTGTGGTCAGGGAGGTGAAGATAGTGTAGGGCCATAGGCTATTGAGCAGAAGAGTGACTTTACTTTTGTTTTAACAGAATCATTCTGTTTTCTATCCTGAGAAGATAAAGTGGGAGGTGGGCGAGGAGGCTATTGCAGCAACCTAGGCAAGGATGATGATGGCTTGGAATAAGGTGGTAGCAGTGGGGTTGGTGGGAATTGGTTAGACTCTGGATATATTTTGAAGGTGGAAATAACAAGATTTCCTGATGGATTGGCTGTGCAGTGTGAAATAAAACCTGAACAACTGGAATTACGGAGTTAACATGTACTGAAATGGAAAAGAAAAAAAAAAAAAACTGGTTGAAAAGCGGAAGCTTTGACATGTTAAATTTGAAATGCTTATTAGATGTTGAGATGTTGAGATGTTGAGTCAACAGTTGGATACATGATTCTGGAGTTCAAGGGAGAGGTTCAGGATAGAGATAAATTTGGGAGCTGACATTGTGTAGATAGAATTTAAAGCCATGAAACTAGATAAAATCATCTAGGGAATGTATGAAGAAGAAAATGATAATAAAAATTACATCAAATAGTTAACATATATGGTGCCAGTCACTCTTCTAAGCATTTTACATACATAAATTCACTTAGTTTTCATAACAAACACGGGAAGTAGCTATTTTTATTATCCTCATTTTATAGATGAGGAAACTATCAGAGAAATTAAGTGACTTGCTTTGCTCAAACAACTAGCAAGCGGTCCATAAACCAAACTCATTGCCTTCTAGTTGGCAAGTGGTAGAGTTGGGATTTAAGTAAACTATTCAGTGGTATAGCCTGGAAACTCTCCAACTTTTAGCACTCAGAGATGAAGAAGAACCAGCAAAGGAGACTGAGAAGGAGGTTCCAGTTACATAGGAGGAGAAGCAAAGAGAGAGTGGGATTTCAGGAGCCAGTGAGCAAAACGTAAAAAATGATTAACTGCATAAAATGCCGCTGACAGGTCACGTAAGATGAGGACTGAAAAATAAACTTTGCATTTAACAAAGTGGAGGTAACTTGTGACAGAAGGAGTGGTGGAGTTAAATCTTAACTAGAATGAGCTCAAGAGAGCATTAGGGAAGAGGCTAGAAACAGTGAGTTTAGACAGCTCTGGAGTTCAGCTCAGACACCATCCAAGACCCAGTCACAGGTGTTCACATACTAGTATGTATTAAAGCAGCAGCTGAGATTTGTTACACAAACAAAATGGAAATCTGATTGGGAGCTTGGTGAGAAAAAGATACGAGTAATTTTATAGCAGGAGCCCTGCCGGCGCAGTGATTAAAATGCTTGGCTGCTAACCATAAAAGTCAGCAGTTTGAACCCATCAAGGCAGAAAGATGGGGCATTCTGCTTTCGTAAAGATCACAGCCTTGGAAATCCTATGGGGCAGTTCTACTCTGTCCTCTAGTGTAGCTGTGAGTCGGAATAGACTCGATGGCAACCGGTTTAGTTTGGTTTGGTTTTGTGTGACACAATGCTTAGCACATGAGAGGAACTCACTACACACTTTTTAAATGAGTGAATATGTATTAAAATCAATGGAGTTGAATGATACTGATCTGTATTGAACGATACTGATGCTAACTGGAGACACTGGGCTCTCCCATTCCACGTGGCAACAACTGTATAATGTTTTTACCTTAGGGACAGTATTTTTAGCTACATTTATGAAAGGTCAGGAAGTTCTAAACAAACATCAAAATAATAATAGTAATAATATCCAAACCCAATTAAATTAGAAATGTTCATGGTTTGTTGGTTTGCTTTTTGGATGTTTTTCTTTTAGATATTTAATAATTAATGTACCTATTTAATTTGTTGTTGTTTCATAACTTCTCTTATACTTGAATCAGTGAATATCCTGCTTTTGATTTACATTATCTATGATCATCTGGTTCATAAAATTATAAGTAATTAAGCTAGTAATTTAGTTATGAAAACTTGAATTTTCCTAGTACATAGAGGTGACAAAACCTTATAATAACTTTAGTTAAAGGAATATAAGGAATATAATAACCTTAGTTAAAAATTTCTTATATAATAATGAGTGGTAGAATCTTGGAAAGTGAGATTTCAGACCTGTTGCAAATAGGTCAGGTGCAATATTAGTATGTTTTCCTAAAACTTTTAATGAAATAAAATAACGTGGTATTTTATTACATAGACGTGTAATAGGGGATATTGGTAGATGATAGGTTAAGCAGATGCCAAGATGAGGAAGGAGGAAAAGTATTTACTACGGTTATTCTCTGTTGTGCACTTGACTTTACAGCTTGGCTTTCACTACTCACCCATGATACTTAGTTACAAATTTGCCAGGATGACTCAGTGGATGAACTGCCTCGTGACAAGGGTGAACAACTGTTCTGACAGGGTTTTAAACCGCAGATTACCCATTTCATTCTATTTTTAGATGAATATTATATTTTATTAATGCCTATAGTATCCATAAGGTGCCCCGCTGGTACAGTGGTTAAGCACTTGCCTGCTAACCAAAAGGTCGACGGTTTGAACCCACCAGCGGCTCCATAGGAGAAAGATGTGGCAGTTTGCTTCCATAAATACTACAAAATCAGAACAGTTGCTGTTGAGTTGATTCCGATACATAGTGACCCTCTAGGACAGAGTAGAACTTCCCCTTAGGTTTCCCAAGGCTGTAATCTTTACGGAATCTTTTTCTCCCTTGGAGCAACCAGTGGGTTCAAACTGCCAATCGATTAGCATCCCAGTGCTTAACCAAGGCACCACCAGGTCTCCTTCCATAAAGATTACAGCCTTGTAAACCCTATGGGGGAAGTTCTACTCTGTCCTGTAGGGTCACTATGAGTTGGAATCTACTCATGGGCAATGGATATAGTATTCATGTAAGATTCCATATGCCGAGGTTACCAGAATCTTAAAACTAGAAAAAACTATTTAGTAGTTAACTCCCTTATGTTATACATGAGAAAATTTAGGCCCAGGAAGCTTGTCATGCATCCAAATTACAGAACTACTTCTCAACAAAGCTAAAACTCACATTCAATCACCTTGCCTCCAGTTTCTATACTTTCTATTCTTTCAGCTACCCTTCATTTTTTTTTTTTTTCCTTCAAACAAGGCCAGTAATTGGTCATTTGGATATTCTGAGAATGGCTCATTTTATGAGAGAGTAGATTCCTTATTTGCCATAGGTTTTACTGCCCTCTATTAAAATGAAACTACCTTTAGGAGATAATAATAAACATCTGCATAATATTTTACAAAGGAATTTCCACATATTTTGAGAGCGGTGGCTGGTACGTCAGACTGACAGTGATCATAATTTTTCCAGGATGAGGTTCTGTGACAGAGGGATCTGAGCAGCTGGGGGAGCAAGGCTAGGTACCTGAAGGGTTCATTTGGACGGAGATGTTTTGCACACAGGTCGTCCCTGACTTACAACGGGGTTCTGTCTGGTGACTCTGTTGTAAGTTGGTTCTAAGTAGAGCACCTCATTAAAAAATTTTTTTTTATTATTATTGCCTTTTATTGTCAGTATCTTTATAAATCCAATCTTTATTTGCCTTTGAGGGTTGGAAACATTACATACAAACTTACAGACATATTTTAATACATCCACGTGTACATAAAATATTACACAAATCATAAAAAAAGGAAAATTGTAAGTGAGGTTCTTTGTTACTCGAATATGTTGTATGTCCAGGACTACCTGTACTGCCTGAGACCAGGTAATTAGAAGGTATTGGTTTGGAAGACTCTTTATAGAGGTCAGTTCATTGAACAGCTAGATATCAGTGGTTCTTAACCAGAAGTGATTTTGCCCCTCCAGGGAACCTTTGGCAACGTCTGGAGACATTTTTGATTGTCACAGCTGAGGCGGGTGGTGGTGGTGTAGTACTACTGGCATCTGATGGATAGAGGCCTGGAATGCTGCTCAACATTTTACCATGCACAGGACAGCCCCTACAACACAGAATTATCCAGCCCCAAAGGCCCATACTGCTGAGGTTGAGAAACCCCAGGCTAGTGGAAGCTTCTTGAATTATGATTTACTTTATGCATTGAAGAACTTAGAAAGGAAATAAGTCGCAACATGCTAACATTTTTCCTTTTTGGGTATGGGTAACAGTTTCTAGGGAATCCTGGAGACTGTTTATCTGGATTTCATTTGGGCATTTCACAAATTCTCATGGTATCTTCGTGGACAAAAATGGCAGGAAGACAGCTCAGTTAGGTAGATTTGGAGCTGGTTGTCTGTCTGTACTCAAAGTCTACTGATAAACGTCTGATGGCAGGAGGATTAAGATCTCTAGTGACATGTTGCAGAGTCCCATCCTCGGCCCTGTCTTATTAAACAATTATAAATGACTGGGATAAAGACTTGGTTGGAATGCTGATCAGATATGAAGGTGATAAAAACTCTAGGAAGGGTAAGGATCCAAAAAGATCTTGACCACCTAGAACAGTGGTTTGCTTAGTCGAGGGCACCACAGTTCACCCACAGGATGTCCAGAGGAGAGTCGGGGGGAGGAAGGTGAAAGAACTGGAAAGTACGGACCTGGGCATATTGGGAGAGAAGATGGGAAAACATGACGACAGGAAAAGAGGAAGGACGTGATAAGTGATATATCGGAAGTGCTTTGAGGAAGAGGTTGCTGTGTACTATAAGCATGCCTCTAGCGGAAACTAGAATCAATAGGCAGAAGTGACAGAACAGTAGATTTCAGCCTAATCGAAAGGTTGATTAATAAAGATTAGAACTGTTCATAAGTGGGACAGGTGCCTTGGAAGGCAGAGTTCTTGCTTACTGTCAAAGCAGAGACCATACAACGGCTTTCATTATAAAAGGCAAATTTGCTGCTATTTCTAGTTAGAAAGCATTTTTTTAACTTATTTAATTTTGTTGTTGAGAATATACACAGTGAAACATACACCAATTCAGCAGCCTCCACACGCACCATCCAGTGACACTGATCACACTCCTCAAGCTGTGCAACCCACCCTCCCCCTCTGAATTGCTTCTCCCATTAACAAACTCACTGCCCCCTAAGGTTCCCATCCAGTCTTTCAGGTTGCTGTTGTCAATTTGATCCCATATAGATAGTTCTCAAAAGAGTACTATGCTCAAGGCAGATATCTTTCTCTAGTTGAACTAATCTATTGTTCGATTCCAAGAAGACCCCAGGGGATGTCTTTGGTCCAAGGCTCAAAGATTATATCAGGGCAACAGTTTCAGTGGTTCATTCAACCTTCATGGCTCCAGGAAGTCTGGAGTTCATGAAAATTTTAAATTCTGTTCTGTACTTTCCCTCTTTTGATCAGGCTTCTTCTATAGAATGGTTAGAACACATTTCAATCTGTTTTGAATTCCTTGCCCTATGGAACTCACTTTCCCAGAATTCTGCCCTATTCAGAACAGAGCATAAACAGGTCCTGAGAGGACCATCCTTGTGTTGGATATGGGTTGGCCTGTTGTTGTTAGGTGATGTCAAGTTGGTTCCAACTCATAGCGACCTCATGTACAATAGAACAAAACACTGCCTGGTCCTGTGCCATCGTCATAATCATTGCTTTGTTTGAGCCCATTGTTGCAGCTACTGTGTCAATCCATCTCATTGTGGGTCTTCTTCTTTTTCACTAACCCTCTACTTTACCAAGCTTGATGTCCTTTTCCAGGGACTGGTCCCTCCTAATAACATGTCCAAAGTATGTAAGACAAAGTCTTGCCATCCTTGCTTCTAAGGAGCATTCTGGCTATATTTTTTCCAAGACAGATTTGTTCGTTCTGTCAGTCCATGATATATTCAATATTCTCCGTCAACACCATAATTCAAAGGTATCAGTTCTTCTTGGTCTTCCTTATTCATTGTCCAGCTGGCCTAGGGTTGGCCTCAAACCAAACCCATTGCTGTTGAGTTGATTCAGACTCACAGTGACCCTACAGGACAGAGTAGAACTCCCCCATAGGGTTTCCAAGGAGCTGCTGGTGGATTTGAACTGTGACTTTTTGGTTAGCAGCCAACCGCTTAACGACCGCGTTGGCCTTTGCTGTTGTTAGGTGCAGTCCAGTTGATTCCGACTCACAGCGACCCTAGAGGACAGAGTAGAACTGCCCCATTGGGTTTCCAAGGAGCGGCTGGTGGAATTGAACTGCTGACCTTTTGGTTAGCAGCAGAGTTCTTAATCAGTATGCTACCAGGGCTCCACGTGATAACATGTCCAAAGCACTTGAGACAAAATCTTGTCATCCTTGCTTCAAAGGAGCATTCTGGCTGTACTTCCAAGACAGAAGTATCTAGGCGTTGGCTTAGATAACTCTAAATCCATTCCAAAAGCAAGATTTTAGTCCTACGCATTCTTCCTTTCAGGTTTTCAGAAAACTCTGTCCCAGCTGATAGCTTTTTGTAGTCCTCTGTGGTAGTAGGGGATGCTTCCGTGGGACGCTACACACACCAGGTTTTAAATCATGCCATGGCTTATTCTTGAAACAAATGTTAGATTATGTGACATGCTTAACAAAACAAGGAGTCGCCTCAGAGGGAAATCGTATTTTCTTCAGCAGATGACGATCATCCAAGGAAAGGCTGCAGATCCAAGAGCCATATAGAACATTAGCTCGTCTTAGGCACCCTCACGACTTCACGCAGCCTGGACCACAGGTTTAAATTCGAAGCAACCGCCGGGTGTCTGCGAGCCTGCAGCAGATCGCGTTTTATACTAAGAGGTGCGCGAGTGCGCGCGACCGGCCGCTCGGGAGCTGCAGAGAGAACCAATGAGCGGGCACTCTCTCCCCGCCGTCTCAGGATTGGACGAACCGAGCCAGCCTCTTTGACGGGGGCGCGTGCGCGGTCTCGCGGAAGCCGCTGGGGCCGGTCTCGCGCGGTCTCGAGGTGGAGTCTCTGGCTGCGGCGGCGACGGCGGCGACGGAGGAGGCTGGCGGCGGGGCGGGGGCGGGGACTAAGGATTGTGAGGTGGGGAATCGGGAGTTTCTGGATTCTTTATCCGGTATTTTAAGGGCTGCTGGAGGGCTGTCGTTTCTACAGTGCTTAGGAGCGGCCGGGGCGGGAGGATCTGCGGCCGCCGTGGCGCGAAGGTAAGAGACGGATGGGGCGCAGCTCCGTGTGGACATCTTAATCAACAGGTTCCTGGGAGCGCGGCGGGGGAGGGGCGGTCGGGAGCCGCGGCGTCCGGGACCCCTTTCCACCCACCCGCCGCGCACTCCGCCCGGGAGGGACCCGAGGCTGCTCCGTGGGCTGCCCCAGGCAGCAGTAGCCGCGGCCGCCGAGGGCGTGAGCCTAACCTTTGTCCCTCGGAGGAACACTGCCTGCGCGGTGCCCGTTCTTTCTGTGTTGGCGAAGGGACGCACCTTGGCGAGGGCTCTTGCCGGCCAGGCCCGGGTTGCAGGGGGCGCGCAGGGTGTCGGCTGCCTTTTGCGTCCCCGCCTCTGACTGAGTTCGCGACTCCCAGGACTCCCTCCAGGCCCGGTAGGGGATATCAGCGGGGGATGGGGTGGGGGGAACACTTTAAAAGGCGGAATGTAGTCAGCGTTCCTTTGCCTGACTCAGCTCCTGGTATTCCGCTGCTCATTGCGTTCTTTCAACAAATAAACAGCTCCTTGCTTCCTTGTCAACACTTTTTTGAAGAGCCTAATGGTTAATGGTTTCTAATACTTTGAGATTGCAGGGTGAACTTTGAAGCTGTAAATTGTAAGCTGCATTTAAATGAAAGGCGCTTCGAACAGTCTTTGTAGCAAATTATGTAACTTCCTAATAATAACTCACCTGTTCAGTTGATGCGACATACAATAATGAGTACGGAATTTAGGTTTCGATCGAAAGATTTTTCTTGGCGGTTTACGCTAGAATTAAAATCTGATCATTAGGAGGTTTTTAGAAGTAGTAGTTGTGTGTGTTTTGTCTCCGTACTCGTTTAGAATTGTAAGAATTTAGATTTGGAAAGCTTGTAGAATAAGAATTTTGAAATTTTAAGTGACTGATACGGTGTTAATATTTCTGATATTCATGATTATGAAAAAGTTGCTGTCCAGTGGACTCGGACCCACAGTGATATTAATGATTGTATTCTAATTATGCTTTTGGATTATACCAGAAGTTAATTACCTATTAAATTCTGCAATAGGAACAAATGAAATGTTGGTTGTTGGTGTCTTTGAAATATAAGTATTAGTGGTAATAAAAATTATTCATACTTCATGGAGTATGAACTGTTTTTTTTACTAGACCCCTGTGGACACAGCATGTTACAAGTTTCAAAAGGCTTTCTAAACTTTTGTAGTAGGTTGGAAGCTATTAGGTAATAATGTAAGAGCTTCAGAGATAAAAGAGGCAAAAGTATGAAGAGCAATTCATAATTTTATCTTTGTAAAAAAAAAATGAATAAACCTTACCATGTACTTGAGTGACTTTTGGCTAGCCAGACTTGAACTTGACAAGATAAACTCATTAATAATTTAACTTATTACAGAGCATTAAAAAGGGAGAGAATGTATCAGTTCACCTGAGAGTGACCCAAGTCGGTATAGTTAGTTTAACTGATGTGGTCTGTTGTTAGGTGCTGTCTAGTTGGTTCCGACTCATAGCAACCCTGTGTACAACAGAACAAAACACTGTCCGGTCCTGCGCCATCCTCTTAATCATTGCTGTGCTTGAACCCATTGTTGCAGCCACTGTGTCAGTCCATCTCATTGAGGGTCTTCTTCATCTTCGATGACCCTCTACTTTACCAAGCATGATGTCCTTCTCCAGGGACTGATCCCTCCTGATAACATGTCCAAAGTATGTGAGATGTAGTCTCACTATCCCTGCTTCTAAGGAGCATCCTGGTTGTACTTCCAAGACAGATTTGTTCGTTGTTTTGGCGGTCCATGGTGTATTCAGTATTCTTCGCCAACACCAGAATTCAAAGGCGTCAGTTCTTCTTCAGTCTTCCTTATTCATTGTCTTCAGATTCCAAGTCTGGTGTTCTTTTCACTATATCCTATTATTATAAGTAAACAAGCCAGTAAGTTACCTTTCTCAAAGTCATACATGAAATCGGTGGGGTTGTTTCTGTCACTTATTCAAATTTTTCTTTTTTTTTTTTTTAGTAACCACTAACTACAGTTTGTTCATTCCCCTACTGAAGAGTTGTTTTCAATATTTAAAACCATGTTTAATGAATATTCTTGCCCACGTCTCGTTGAGCCTCATGTATGAAGACTTCCCTAGAATGTATACCTACCTGTAAGAGGAATTGCTGGGTCATAGTTTGATGTGCATTTTCAGCTTTACTAGCTACAAACAAGCTACCCTCTAAAATTGTACCAATTAACATTCCTGCCAACAGTTTGAGTCTCAGTGCTTTCTCATCTTTGCCCACATTTGACATTAGATTTTTAAAATATCTGCCAGTTGATAGGTGAGAAGGTTATATTTGTTTTGCTCCTTTTAAAAAGATTTTAACATTATCTTTTATTTATATGAAATTAACTCTTTTTGTGTACAGTTTTGACAAATGTATACAGATGTGTAGCCATCACAATCAAGACACAGAATAGTTCCCTTGTGTTGCCCTTTTGTAGTCAGCCCTCCTCTCCTCTCCAGCCCCTGGTAACCAATGATCTGTTGTCTTTCCCTATAGTTTTATCTTTTCTAGACTGTCATATAAATGGAATCATACAGTATGTAACCTTCTGAATCTGGTTTCTTTCACTTAGTATAATACATTTGAGATTCATCCATGTTGTTGAGTGTAGCAGCAGTTCCTTCCGTTTTATTGTTGAATATAGTATTCCACTGTATGGATGTACTAGTTTATCTGTTCACCAATTAAAGGACGTTTGAGTTGTTTTCAGTTTTTTGTCATTATGAATAAAGCTGCTGTAAATCTTTATCAACAGGTTTTTGTGTGAACATAAGTTTTCATTTCTTTGGGTAAGCATATAGAAGTGGGATTGGTGGGTCATATGGTAAGTGTATGTTAACTTTATAGAAAAACAAAAACAAACTGTCTGTGGTAGGCAGAATAATGGCCGCCAAAGAAGCCTTAGTCTCCAGAACCTGTGAACATGTTAGATTACATGGCAAAAGTTGCAGGTGGGATTAAAGTTACTAATCAACTGACTTTAAAATAAGGGAGATTATCCTGGATTATTTGGGTGGCCCAGTATAATTGCAAGGGCTCTTCAACGGGGAGGAGGGTGGTAGAAGTGTAGAGTTAGAAAAAGTAACAGGGTCAGAGAGATGCAACATTGCTGGATTTCAAGATAGTGGAAGGGGGCCACAAGCCAAGGAATGTGGGTGTCCTCTAGAACCTGAAAAAGTGATGGAAATGGTTTCATCCCTAGAGCCTTCAGAAGGGAACTGCAGCCCTGCTAACACCTTAATTTTAGCCCAGTGAGACCTGGGTCATACTTCTAACTTACAGAACTGTAAGATAATAAATTTGTGTTGTTTTAAGTGACTGAATTTTTGATGATTTGTTACAGCAGCATAGGGTACTAATACACTGTCAGTTTTCCAAAGTGGCTGGGCGACCAGCAATGTATGAGAGTTCCAGTTACTTCGAATCCTCATCAGCCCTTGGAATTATCACTGTTTTTTTTTTTTTAAAGCCATTCTAATAGTTGTGTAGTAGTATCTCATTGTGGTTTTAATTTGCATTTCTCTAATGAACAATGATATTGAGTATCTTTTGATATGCTTATTTGATGTCTTTATATCTTTGGTAAAGTATCTAAATTTCTTGCCCATTTTAAAATTGTTTTCTTATTATTGAATTTTGAGAGTTCTTTATAGTCCACTGTCCTTCATCACAAGTGATTTGCAAAGATTTTCTCCCAGTATGTCTTGCCTTTTCATCCACTTACAGTAGTCTTTTGAAGTCCAGAAGTTTTAAATTTTGATAAAGTCTAGTTTATCAGTTTTTTTCTTTATGGTTCTCAATTTTGGTACTGTGTCTCAGTTTGCCTAACCCAAGATCATAAAGATTTTTCCTGTGTTTGGAGAAAGGATAGTTTTTTCAGCAAATGGTCATGCGGCTATTAGGGAAATAAATGGAACTCAACTCATACCTCACGCTTCATACAAAAATTAACTCAGAATGGATCACAGACCTAAATGTAAAGTATAAAACTCTAAAACTAGTAAAAAAGATTTGTCATGAGTTGGAATTGACTCAAAGGTAGCAGGTTTTATATCTGTGCTTAGTATGGCACGTAGGTGGTACTGGTAGCACAGTGTTAAGCACTTGGCTGCTAACTGAAAGGTGAGTGGTTCAAACTGACCTGCTTCTCCACAGCAGAAAGATGTGGCAGTCAGCTTCTGTAAAGATTATAGCCTTGGAAACTCTATGGGGCAGTTCTACGCTGTCCTGCATGGTCACTATAAGTTGGAATCGACTTGATGGCACACAACAACATTCTATCCTGGTTACCTCCTGTGAATGGAGAGAATTCCATATTTAAAACATAATTCCATTTACCTTAGGTCATAAATGTGTTTGATCAGGGGGATAGCTAACTTTCATGTGTTCCTTTTATTTTCATTCCATTAAACATTATTTATTTATTTATTTATTGTTAAGAGTATATACAACAAAACATACCAATTCAGCAGTTTCCACATGTACTATTTAGTGACACTGATTACCTTTTTCTAGTTGTACAGCCATTCTCACCCTCCTTTTCTGAGTTGTTCCTCCTCCATTAACACAAATTCACTTCTGCCTAAGGTTCCTATCTAATCTTTCTGGTTACTGTTGTCAGTTTGATTCCATATAGATAGTTCTTAAAAGAACATAATGCTCAAGGAAAACATTTTTTTACTAGTTAAGCCAAACTTAACTAACGGGATAACTCATATGCAAGTTCAAGTTGAAGCTAAAGAAAATTAAAACAAGTCCATGAGAGCCAAAATACGACCTTGAATATATCCCACTTAAATTTGGTGACCATCTTAAGAATAGATTTGATGCATTGAACACTAATGACTGAAGACCAAACAGGGAAAAAATTGAATGATGCAGGAAGCATCAAAAGAAGATGGAAGGAATACACAGAGTCACTGTACCAGAAACAACTGGTCGATGTTCAGCCATTTCAGGAAGGTAGCGTATGATCAAGACCCAGTGGTATTGAAGGAAGAAGTCCAAGCTGCACTGAAGGCATTGGTGAAAAACAAGTCTCCAGGAACTGGCAGAATACCAGTTGAGATGTTTCAACAAAGGGAAGCAGTGCTGGAAGTGCTCACTTGTCTGTGCCGAGAAGTTTGGAAGACAGCTACTTGGCCACCTGACTAGAAGAGATCCACATTTGTGCCCATTCCAAAGAAAGGTGATCCAGCAGAAAGCAGAAATTATCGACCAATATCATTAATATCACATGCAAGTAAAATTTTTTTTTTTTTTATTGTACTTCAGGTGAAGGCTTACAGAACAAATAGTTTTTCATGAAACAGTAGTACACATATTGTTTTATGACATTGGTTAACAACCCCACAACATGTCAACCCTCTAACTTCTCAGCCTTTTTTTTTGGTGAAAATACACATAGCCAAAGATACACCATTTCAAAAATTTCTACATGCACAGTTCGGTGACATTGAGTACGCTCTTCCAGTTGTGCTGTTATTCTCACTTAAGATGAAGGCTTACAGAACAAAATAGTTTCTCATTTAACAGTTACTACAGATGTTGCCCTATGATAATGGTTAACAATCTAACAACACATCAACAATATCCTTACTCAACCTTGGGTTTCCTATCACCAGCTTCCTTGTCCCCTTCTGCCTTCTGGGTCCACATGCAAGTAAAATTTTGCTGAAGATAATTCAAAAATGGTTGCAGCAGTATATCGACAGGGAACTGCCAGGAATTTAAGCCGGATTCACAAAAGGATGTGGAATGAGGAATAACACTGCTGATGTTACATGGATCTTGGCTGAATACAGAGAATACCGGAAAGATGTTTTCCTGTGTTTTATTGACTAGGCAATGGCATTTGACTGTATGGATCATAACAAATTATGGATAACATTATGAAGAATGAGAATACCAGAACACTTAATTGTGCTTACGCTGAACCTATACGTAGGCCAAAAGGCAGTCGTTCGAACAGAGCAAGGGGATACTGTATGGTTTAAAATCAAGAAAGGTGTTCGTCAGGATTGCATCCTTTCACCATACTTATTCAATCTGTATGCTGAGCAAATAATCTGAGTAGCTGGTCTGTGTGAAGAAGAATGTGGCATCAGGATTGAAGGAAGACTTATTAACAACCTGCGATATGCAGATGACACAACCTTGCTTGCTGAAAGTGAAGAGAACTTGAAGGACTTACTGATGAAGATCAAAGACTACAGGCTTCAGTATGGATTACACCTCAGCATAAAGAAAACAGAAATCCTCACAACTGGACCAGTAAGCAACATCATGATAAATGGTGAAAAGATTGACGTTGTCAAAGATTTCATTTTACTTAGATCCATAATCAACGCCCATGGCAACAGCAGTCAGGAAATCAAATGATGTATTGCATTGGGCAGATCTTCAAAGAACCTTTTTCAAGTGTTAAAAGGCAAAGATGTCCCCTTGAGGACTAAAGTGTGCTTGACCCAAGTGATGGTATTTTCCGTTGCCTCATATGCATGCAAAAACTGGACAGTGAATAAGGAAGACTGGAGAAGAATTGATGCCTTTGAATTATGGTGTTGATGAAGAATATTGAACATACTGTGGACTGCCAGAAGAACGAACGAGTCTGTCTTGGAAGATATGCAGCCAGAGTGCTTCTTGGAAGTGAGGATGGTGAGACTTTGTCTCACATACTTTGTACATGTTATTAGGAGGGACCAGTCATTGGAGAAAGACATCATGCTTGGTAAAGTAGAGGGTCAGCGTAAAAGAGGAAGACCGTCAACAAGATGGACTGACACAGTAGTTGTTAATAATGGGCTCAAATATAACAACAATTGTGAGGATGGTGCAGAACCATCTAGTGTTTCGTTCTGTTGTACATAGTGTTGCTGTTAGTCGGAACCAACTTGATGGCAACTAACAACAACGATACTCTAAGCTATTGTTTGGTTTTAAGAAGTTTAGGGGATATTTTTGGTTTAAAGTTTAAAGATTATCTCAGGGCACAGTTTCAGGGTTCATCCAACCTTCATGGCTCTAGGAAGGCTGGAGTCCATGAAAATTTGAAATTTTGTCATGCATTTTTCCCCTTTTGATCAGGATTCTTCTGTATAGTCTTTGATTAAAGTCTTCAGTAATGGGAGCCGGACACCATCCAGTTCTTCTGGTCTTATGGCAAAAGAGGCAGTTGTTCATGGAGGCAATTAGCCACACATTCCATATCCTCCTATTCCTGACTTCTTTTTCTGCTGTTGCTCCAGGCAAGTAGAGACCAATTGTGCCTGGATGGCTGCTTGCAAGCTTTTAAGACCCCAAGCACTGTGCAACAAAGTAGGAGTTAGAACAGAAGCACTAAACATGTTATTATGCCAGTTAACTGGGATGTGCTGTGAAACCATGACCCTAAACCTCCAGACCAAGAAAAATCCCATGAAGTTTTTGGTTGTACGTAAGCAGCTTCAGCAGCTGCTCTTTTTGTGTGTGTGTGTCATTGTTGTAAATACCTTCACATGTTCTTGATTAACCTTCTCTACAAAGGTATTTTGGCATTTTTCAAGCAAAGAACTGAAGAAAAAATCCAAGCCTCAAATTGCAGTTTTGAAGGATTCTATGGGTAAAATATTGAACGACACAGGAAGCATCAAAAGAAGATGGAAGGAATACACAGAGTCACTGTGCCAAAAAGAATTGGTCGATGTTCAACCGTTTCAGGAGGTAGCATATGATCAAGAACTGATGGAACTGAAGGAAGAAGTCCAAGCTGCACTGAAGGCATTGGCAAAAAGTAAGGGTCAGGAGTTGATGAAATACCAAGTGAGATGTTTCAACAAATGGATGCAATGCTGGAAGCACTCACTTGTCTATGCCAAAAAATTTGGAAGCAGCTGCCTGGTCAACCGACTGACAGAGATCCATATTTGAAGAGAGCCATTCCAAAGAAAGGTGATCCAGCAGAACGCAGAAGTTATTGAGCAATATCGTTAATAATCACACGCAAGTAAAATTTTGCTGAAGATAATTAAAAAACAGTTGCAGCAGTACACCGACAGGTAACTGCCAGAAATTCAAGCTGGATTCAGAAGCGGATATGGAATGAGAGATATCATTGCTGATGTCAGAAGGATCTTGGCTGAAAGCAGAGAATTCCAGAAAGATGTTTAGCTGTGTTTTATTAACTATGCAGAGGCATTTGACTGTATGGATCATAACAAATTATGGATAACGTTATGAAGAATGGCAATTCCGGAACACTTAATTGTGCTTATATGGAACCTGTACATAGACCAAGAGGCAGTCAGTTAATAGAACAGAGCAGAGGGTTACTGATGGTTTAAAATGAGAAAGGTGTGTCTGTGTTAGGGTTGCATCCTTTCACCATTCTTTTTCATTCTGTATGCTGAATAAATAATCCAAGAAGCCAGTCTATGTGAAGAAGAATGTGGCTTCAGGAATGGAGGGGAAGACTCATTAACAACCTGCAGTATGCAGATGACATAACTCTGCTTGCTGAAAGTGAAGAGGACTTGAAGGACTTACTGATGAAGATCAAAGACTAAAAGTCCTCACAACTGTACCAATAAACAACATCATGATAAATGGAGAAAATACTGAAGTAGTCAAGGATTTCATTTTACTTGGATCCACAATCAATGTCCATGGAAGCAGCAGTCAAGAAAGCAAACGATGTATTGTATTGGGCAAATCTGCTGCAAAAGACCTTTTTCAAGTGTTAAAAAGCAAAGATGTTAGTTTGAGTACTAAGGTGTACCTGACCCAAAAACCGGTTGCTGTCAAGTCAATTCCGACTCCTAGTGCACCTGACCCAAGACATGGTTTTTTCAGTCACTTCATATGCATCCAACAGCTGGATAATAAAGAAGACTGAAGAATTGATGCCTTTGAATTATGGTGTTGGTGAAGGGTATTGAATGTACCAGGGATTGCCAGAAGAATGAACAAATCTTTTCTGGAAGAAGTACCGAATGCCCTTTAGAAGTGAGGATGGTGAGACTTCGTCTCATGTACTTTGTACCAAGAAGAACCATTCCCTGAAGAAGAACATCATGCTTGGTAAAGTAGAAGTTCAGCAAAAATGAGGAAGACCCTCAACAAGATGGCTTGACACAGTAACTGCAACAGTGGGCTCAAACATATCAACGATTGTGAGGATGGCACAGGACCGACTGGGCAGTGTTTTGTTCTCTTGTACATGGAGTTGCCATCAGTTGGAACCTACTCGATGACACCTAACAGCAAAGATATAAACACAAATGGATGAATTTGTTAATTTTTTTTATTGCTTTTTCCAGGTACACACTGGCAGGCATTATAGTACGGCGTTACAGTACTTGCACTGATTGTATTCAGACTCTAGAATCTGAAAGACTTGTGCTCAAATACCTTCTTTACCTCTGTGTGTCTGTAGATAAGGTAATTTATCAAAGTCTGACTTATTTGCAGAAGGAGGTTGATACTACTATCTAATGCAGGGGACCTTATTTTTAGGATTTATTGAGATGATGTGTCAAGAATGGTTAGCACAGTACCTGGTTTATATTAAGCACTCCTTTAATGTTAGATTAGAGGTAGACAGAATACAAACCTGATCTGTGACAGTCACATGGAATAGTGATGAACTGTGTGGTATGTTTGAATAAATGTATTTTAAATAGATCATGTGAGTATTAATGTGATTCAGTAATTTATAGGAGTTGTGTGACTCAGTTGTCATAGACTGGGTCAGTAATGAATAATTAACATTTTGTGTAATTGTGTGTTTAGGTTTTTTTTTTTTAAATTTCAGATGTAATAGTGAAAGTCATCAGAGGAAAACAATTTGTTGCCCTACTTATAAATAGCTTACATATGTAGTGAGATCAAGTTGTAGTCAGCTTTATCAGTTTCTGTTATTGACTCTGAAGCATTACTTTAGGGTGTTTTCCACTAGATTGTTTTCGCTACACATTTTTCAATAGGCTTAAAAATGACAGTTTGCAGAACTGAATTTCATTATGGTGATTTAAAATCTTTTGTATGGATATAGCATTTGTTTAATTTTACCAGTGTCAAAGTTTATGTTAATATTTTGTTTTACTTTTTTTTTTTCCTTTTGGGTAATGGACATGTTTCCTATCTGTCTTGGGCCTTATATTCTTGCCCTTTATACAAGTTCTCTTAGGGTACTCTTCCTTACATTTTTAGTATGGCACTTAACAAATTGCTTTGTAGTTTTATAGTTCTTTTGTTTATCTGATTCTCATCCTATATTTTAAGTTTCTTGAAGGTAATAAGGACTCTGTCTTTAGCAGTCTTTTTCTTGCCAATGACTATCCAAGATTTTTGCGCAAAGTGGGTACTTACATTGTTGAACGAAAGTGTAGTTTAGTAACCTTTTGTAACTATAGGATTTAGAGCCTAGTGATCCTCTAGATTGTCCCTTTGGTCTTATTTCTTGTTACATAATATCCCCTGTATGTTTCCCTGCCCTCTAAGACTAGCTGGTGAAAATCAAAACGTTACTCATACCTTCTGTCAGCAACACTACAGTACCAAAAGTTCTTTGGATTCTAAACTTGATGACATTTGTATCCTCATCAGTCAAATCCTATAATTATTCCTACTTAGATTTTCCTTTCCTATTCTGGTGACATAGCCCTACTTCTGATCCTGAAAATACTCTATTGTTACTGCTTCAGTTTCAGTTCTGATAACTCTGAATTGGTTGCTTAGTATTTCTTTAAAGACACACTATTCTCATTTTGTTTTATGGTGAGCAATTTTGAATTGCTACTAATTTGCTGACCTTTGGAGCGTATTTTTTTCTCTGCTAGTAAACTGTAAATCACTTGAGGACAGAGGTTGGAATTTTATTTTATTGTTGTACTTTAAGTGAAAGTTTACAATTCAGGTTAGTCTCTCATACAAAAATTTATACATACATTGTTATGTGATCCTAATTGCTCTCCCTATACTGTGACAGCACACTCCTCCTTTCCACCCCTGGTTCCCATGTCTGTTCAAAGAGGTTGGAATTTTTTATAATGCTTTACAAGGCCTGAAATTTCAGATACATATGTGTTTCAGGGAAAGTAATTGACTAAAGAATTGACAACCAAGATTAAAGCGGAGAAAACCTGTGTGGAGTACACAAAGAATAAGCATCTAGAGAGCAAAGCAATAGCCATGTGAACTTAGTAATTAGAATTCTTTGAGAGTTTGTCATTTGAGTTATTAACACGATGAGAGGATCAGTGCAATCAAAATTATGAACCTGACTTATATTTTTAAATGTTGGTTATCCTATTTGGAACTTTTCTTATAATTAATGCTTTTATTCTTTAAAGGTATAGTATATTCCGTAACGATTACAGCCTTGGAAACCCTGTGGGGTAGGTTCTACTCTGTCCTGTAGGGTCACTATGAGTTGGAATTGACTGGGCATCAGTAGGCTAGCTGTTCTGTAACACATAGGGTCACCATGACTCAGTCAGCATCAGGTTTGGTTTTGGTTTTTATAGCTCTAAGAGGGGGGCTACCTGATGAGAACTGTGGCCTTATGGGAGCATTTTGTTTTTGTTAGTTGCTGTCTGCTTCGAC
Source organism: Dugong dugon (assembly GCA_030035585.1). Lineage (NCBI taxonomy): Eukaryota > Metazoa > Chordata > Mammalia > Sirenia > Dugongidae > Dugong > Dugong dugon. The sequence continues at coordinate 74,939,659 of CM057472.1, forward strand.
TCATGGTAACCCTATGTCCCTGCCAAACCTAGAAGGAATCTAGGGGAATAAAGAACCCAACTGTCTCCTTCCTCTCAATGAGTGCTTCCCAGTGGTGGAACCCACTGGAAGCCAGAGGACAAGGGAATGTGGGTAATACAGTCTGTGGAAGTCAGCCTTCTCGGACATGGAGCAGATGGAGAAGGATGATAGGTATATTTGGTTGAGAAAAAAGAAAATATCCAGCATAGAGCAGGAGAATGGTGGACTCTAGATGGTATGTCATAAAAATGAAAGATGAAACAGAGAGATTACCTGATTTGTTTGAATGTGTACATTAAAAGATATACTGATTCATTTTCTAGAAAATGTGGAGATATATTAGTGATTTAACTAAAAAGTGAAACATAGCTTATAGGGATAGGGAAATGTAATATGTGAGAGATCTAAATCTTCATCTTCTGTAGTATACAGTCAGCAGGTAATATCTAGACTAAAAAAACAAGAAGTAATAGTATGGCAGTATAAACTTGCTATTAGAAATATAAAGGTAAATTCTAGAAGAAACAGGTGATGAAAGAGTAAAAGTGGTTCCCTCTAGGCAGCAGAACTCAGACATTAAACTGTTCTTTTTCATAGTCTTTTGGAACCATTTGCTTTTACAAAATAGTATATACATGCATTGCTTTAATAAGAATAAAAATTTCATTTAAAAGTTATATGTCAGGGGCCCATTATAGGAAATAATTATGCGGTGAAACCTGCCAAAACTTGATGTGACTGCCTTGTTTTTCTGGGTCTTGAAAGTTTTCCACCTTTGATAGGTACAGTCTTTTCTATCACTTGTTTTGAGTTTTTCTTTTCCGTCAGGTTTCCTCTTATGTAGGTTCCAGCTTTTATAGATTTTATTGTGAAAAATTATTGCTGTCACCATGCTAGTGATTGACTGTTATTTGCATCACTTTTTAACTGCTTCATTATGACTAGTCATTAAAGAATTTCAGAGAGGTTTCTCTAAGGAAATCAGATGTCTTGCAATACCCATGCCATCGAGTTAATTGCAACTCATAGCAACCCTATAGGACAGAGTAGAACTTCCCCATAGGGTTTCCAAGGAGCAGCTAGTTGATTCAAACTGCCTCCCTTTTGGTTAGCAGCCATAGCTGGTGGATTCGAGCTGCCAACCTTTTGGTTAGCAGCCATAGCTCGCTGTAGCTCTTAACTGCTGCGCCACCAGGGCTCCAGTTTCTCTAGGAAATCAGATGTCTTGCAGTATAGTAGGCAGATGTATTTTCTTTTTCTTTTTTCTCCCTCAGACCTAATATTGAAATATTTACTCAAATTTAATGCAACAGCCATTTATTGAGTTACACACTCAGCTGCTAACTGAAAAGGTTGATGGTTCGAATCCACTCAGAGGCTCCTTGGAAGAAAGGCCTGGTGATCTACTTCCAAAAAATCAGCCATTGAAAACCCTGTGCAACACAGTTCTACTTTGACATACATGGGTTCCCCACGAGTTGGAACTGACTTGAGGGCAACTGGTTAATATGAGCATACACAGTGCTGTGCTGAGCTCTAAGAAAAAAATGTTAAAAACAAAGTGTATGATCTAGGTAGGGAAATAGGCCCACAGAAGGGGTAAATAATAGTGATATACTTGAGGTTGTGTCCCTGGTGTAAATCACTGTTTAGATGGTAGATGTGTAAATGAATAATTTTTATAAGGATCAGCACAAAGCTGGTTCTTATGAGGCAGAGGTGAAAGATGTCCCTCACAAATGTCCAACTTTTCCAAGCTTCTGTACCACTCCATCATCTCTAACATCAACTACACTCCCTCCCCTCAGTACTCTCCCTCTGGTCTTTGGGTCTTTAGGTTCTGTAATTCGCTGCAATGTCTCACAGAACTCACGAACCGCCGTTACAGTTAAGTGGTTTATTAGGGAAGTAACAGGTTACAACTTGGGATCAGGAATAACTCAGAAGTAACAGGAACAACTCATGATACAGTTCTTGATCAGGACAGCTTCTTCTCACCTTGTGCTGCTGAGCCCTGCTTGGAGCCTTCTCGGGCAAGTGTTATTACAACTCTGGGTCAGCAAGCCCCACAGCAGCTGTCTTGTGCCACTAACGCTCTTGCTACTGCTGCGCCACCATCTCTCGCTGTCTTCTGTGTTACAGCTCCTCCCTGTCTCCGCGCGTAGGAGTTCTCAGCACAGGGACCCCAGGTCCAAGGACATGCTCCGTTCCTGTCTCCTCTTCTTGGTGGTATTGAGGTCCCACTTTTCCGCCTCTGGCATGGCTCATTTTAAGCCTAGTGGGATGGCAAAACTGACCAATCTCCTCATTAGGGTTCCCTACACCTTATGTGCATGCTTCCACCTCTACAAGGGTGCCATACACCTTATTTGCATTATAAGCAAACTGTCCAATCCCCTTGGTGGGCCACAAGCACCTTATTTGCATAGACCCACCCAATCATTTGGTGGAATTTACAAGACCATGGTGAGAAAGGCCATATAAAAGTGTTCCATCAATTCCTGCTGCATGTGGCAGTGGGAATGGTAAAGATGAAAACAAAGCCTGAAAGGGGGCGTTGCAGGAATAACAAGTACCTGGTATATGTGTTAATATTTTTTCTGGGTGGGATCTCAGAATCTTCTCAATACAAGATTCCCAAGCAGTCAGACTGTCAGTGGACTGGAGTTGCTACTGAGTATTTATATTCAAATTTGGAAGATAAAGTACTTATATATAAAAATTTAATAATAGATGACCAAAAAAAAACCAAACCGGTTGCTGTCAAGTCGATTCCGACTCATAGTGACCCTATAGGAAAGAGTAGAACTGCAAAGAGTAGAACTGCCCCGTAGGGTTTCCAAGGAGCAGCTGGTGGATTCAAACTGCCAACCTTCTGGTTAGCAGCCAAGCTTTTTAACCAGTGTGCCGCCAGGGCTCTAATAGATGATAGTAGGGCACATTAATGTTAAAATAAGCAGTGCAGAAAATAAGTGCTTTCTTTAGTTGTTGGTTATTGTAAGCTGGAGTCATTAATAGGTCCTTCTGGGCTTGAGCCCAGTACACAGCAGTAAGGAAAAGATTGGATGTGGATAGGTAGCAGTTTGGCATGGTGATTTAAATTTGCATGACATGTATCAGAATGCTGTCTTGATATTGTCAACTCTTTATGCTAATAATAAGGAATAGTTCATATTGAATTATTTTTTAAATTACTTGCTTTAATAGTTATTTTCCTTTGATAAGTTAACAGTTTTAGGTGATTTTAACTTTTAACATTGTTATAAATAGTACCCTAGATGTTCTATGTGTGCATTTATAGTATACACACATCCTGTTTCTGTACATGTGTCTTAGGCTGGGTTCTCTAGAGAAGCAAAACCAGTGAAGTATATAAATATACATATATAGAGAGAGATTTATATCAAGGAAATGGCTTACGTGGTTTTTAGAGGCTATAACATCCCAAGTCAGTGGGGCAGGATAGTGGCTTCCCCGGATTCACGTAGCTGCAGGGGTTGGTGAACCCAAGATCGGCAGGCCAGAAAGCAGGGCTGTTGCAGGCTTCTGCTTACTCATGTAGCCGCAGGGGCTGGCGAACCTAAGATCCGCAGGCTGGAGAGCAGGGCTGTGGCAGGTTGTGAAGATTGACAAATCTCAAGTTCAACAGGCAAGACCGCAGGTATGCTGCTAGCCTAAGTCCCAAGAGCTAGAGGTCAGGCTAACAGGAGCCAGCTGCAGGATCTGGAACAAGCGAAAGCCCCAGCAAAGAGAGCAGGAAGGACTAGGCAGCAGAGGGTGGAGAGATGAAGGCTGAGGGAGTGGTGAGCCACCAGAGGCCCTGCCCCTGCCGGTACCGCTCAGCAGATCCCATCATGGGGTTGATCATGTATCACATCTCAACAGGGAAGTGATGACAACATTATACGACCGCCAAAACCCTGAGAATCATGGCCCAGCCAAGCTGACACACAGTCTTAACCATCACAACATTTATACCCTATTTCTATGCTTGCTACCTTTTTAGTTTTATTTTAGCTCAGAGTGAAGTAAGGTAAAAAATAATGAACTACTCTGGTGAGTCCTTAATATAATCCATTAAGATGCTCTTCAGATTTACATCAATTTTGGAATATCTGTATTTTGTAAATTAATTTAGACCTTAATGATCTTTTCCTTTAAACTTCTGTTTATTTTACATCTTCATTCCACCAGAATTTGTGGTTCTTCTAGACTTGGGAACATTGGCTCCAGGAAAGATATTTAAACAAAAACTACTCTTAAAGTTACTCTTCCTCATTACTTTAAAGGAAAGTGTTTGATGGAAGGAGAATGGCTAGAACTCTGACCCATATGCATTTCTCTGATAAATGATACTCTGTCCTATGATTCATTAAAAAAATTTGTATCTAGAAAAATATATATTGCACATAGTATGAGATGATCAGGTATGAATCAGACAAATTCTGCCTCAGAGGGCTTGCAGTTTACTTTGGTTGATAAGAGTAATAAACATTCCTCATTTCAAGTTAGAAAATAAATGCTATAGCAGAGGCATAGATTAAATACCATGTAAATATAGCTTGTGGAAGGAGGCAGGCAGGATTAAGGAAGATTTCATAAGACACTTGATGGAACAGGGGAAAAAATTTTTTTTTAAATTGTGCTTTAGGTGAAAGTTTACAGTGCAAATTAGTTTCTCATTCAAAAATTTCTGCACAAATTGTTTTGTGACATTGGTTGCAATCCCTGTAATATGTCAGCACCACTGCCCCTGCTTTCCCTTTATACCCTGAATGTGTTAATTCATCCTGTCCCTTCCTGCTTTTCCGTCTTTGCTTTGGGCAGGTGTTGCCCATTTGGTCTCATATAATTGACTGAACTAAGAAGTACGTTCCTCACTTGTGTTATTGTTTTATAGGCCTGTCTGATCTTTGGCTGAATGGAGTAGCTTCATTTCTGACTTAATTGGGTGTCCAGGGGGCCATGGTCTTTGGAGTCCCTCCAGTCTCTGTCAGACCAGTAAGTCTGTTTTTTTTCTTTTGTGAATTTGATTTTTGTTCTACATTTTTCTCCTGTTGTGTCTGGGACACTCTATTGTGATCCCTGTCAGAGCAATTGGTGGTGGTAGCTGGGCACCATCTAATTCTGGGTGCAGGCTGATGGAAGCTGATTCACATGGTCCATTAGTCCTTTGGACTAATATTTTCCTTGTATCTTTGGTTTTCTTCATTCTCCTTTGCTCCACGTAGGATAGGACCAATAGATGTAACTTAGATGGCCACTCGCAAGCTTTTAAGACCCCAGATGCTACGTACCAAAGTAGGATGTAGAACATTATCTTTATGAACTATATTATGCCAATTGACCTAGATGTCCCCTGAGACTGTGGTCCCTCAGCCCCAGTAACTCTGTCCCTCAAGGTGTTTAGATGTATATAGGAAGCTTCTATGACTTTGCCTTGGTCAAGTTGTGATGACTTCCCCTGTATTGTGTGTTGTCTTCCCCTTCACCAAAGTTAGCATTTGTCTACTATCTAGTTAGTGATTTCCCCTTACCCTCTTCCTCCCTCGTAACCATCAAAGATTGTTTTCTGCGTGTAAACCTTTTGTTTGATTTTTATAATAGTGATCTCATACAATATTTGCCCTTTTGTGGTTGACCTATTTCCCTCAGCATAATGCCCTCCAGATTCATCCATGTTGTGAGATGTTTCAAGGATTCGTCATTGTTCTTTATGGTTGTGTAGTATTCAGTTGTGTGTATGTACCATGATTTGTTTAGCCATTCATCTATCAATGGGCACTTAGGTTGTTTCTATTTTTTTGCTATTGTGAATAATGCTGCAGTGAACATGAGTGTGCATACGTCTATTCATGTGATCGCTCTTATTTCTCTAGGACATATTCCTAGCCGTGGAGCCCTGGTGGCTCAATGGTTAAGGCTCGGCTGCTAACCAAAGGGTTAGCAGTTTGAATCCACTCCCTGGAAACCCTTTCGGGAAGTTCTGCTCTGTCCTTTATGGTCGCTATGAGTTGGAATCAACTAAACAGCAATGGGTTTTTTTGGTTTATATGATTTAGCTCTTAAGGCCTACATATCTTCCGGAAAATGGAGATATTTGCCCTGCCTGCCTTTCAGGCCAGTTGTGGAGATCAAGTGAGATAATGTGCTTGGAACTCTTGTAGAAACTGGAAAGCTTTACAAACTTAAGTTATGAATGTGTAAATTACAAATTGTCATTTCTAGCCCGACCTCTTTGGAGTTGCTGTCTAGCAATTAACAGCCTGTCAAACACTCCCACTTTAAATACGTTACTTCTAAAATGGAATTTATCATCTCCTTTCCAATTCTCCTCCCCATCCCCACCCACGGGGAAAAACTTATTCTCTAAATTTTCCTCTTCTTTTAAGGTTTTATAATTCTCCCAGGTTCAGTTTTCATGCTCAATATTGTAGCATTATTTTTGGTTCTTGGTCTCCAAATCCTATCAGATCATCCTTTATAATAACCATTGTTTGAAATTATGCCTTTTCATTTCTTCTGCTACTTTCTTTACCTTCCCGTATGTAAAGTATTAAAGCATTGTCCCAAGTGGCCTCCCTCGGTCAACTCTGGTTACAGTGTAGAGTAGATTTATCTTTCAGAAAACCATTTGTTCTTTTTTTTTTTCCTCTTCAACTTAGAAACCCATAGTTTCCCACTGCCTCCAGGAGAAAATTCAAACAATTTAGCTTAGCATTCAGAGTCAACTCTGGCTTTATCTTCTATCTGTTACAGTGGCTCTATTCCTTATCTAGACCATTCTTCTTTTTCTCCAACTAGGCCAATAGATTCTTGATTGGTAGCAATCTATTGAAAAGCCATATTGCAGGTAATTTTACCCTATGTGTTAAAAATCCATTTCTAGCCAGTTTGAAAATGTTATAAATTACATTTAATTGTAGTATTCACCTGTTTCAAAAACTTTGCTAATGTTTTGGATGCATTTAATCTTTTATTACTGAGGAGTTGAAGGTGATAATGGGGCAGTTCAAGTAACCAAACATTTGATATCTTTGATACTCTTTGGCATCTAACCAATTTCTACCATGAGTGTGTGACCTTGAATATCTCCAAAGACCTTCAACTTTGTGTTTGATATGAGCACATGGAGAATTTTTCCACTGATTTTTTTTAAAAAGCGTTTTTTTACTTCAAGGAATATTACACATAATATATATTGTTGTTATGTGCCATCAAGTCGATTCCAACTAATAGCAACCCTGTAGGACAGTGTAGAACTGCCCTTTAGGATTTTCAAGGCTGTAATGTATATGGAAGCAGATTACTACATATTTCTCCTGTGGAACTGCTCGTGGGTTTGAACCGTTGACCTTTCAGTTAGCAGCCGAGGGCTTAACCACTGAGCCACCAGGGCTCCTTACATAATATATGGGGAGCTTAATTATCTGATTTAAAAAAAAAAAGGTGATGAGGATCTCTTGTTTCCCCAACTCGTCTTTATATTGCAAACCGGAAAAAAACCAAAACAGTTGCCGTCGAGTTGATTCCGACTCATAGTGACCCTGTAGGACAACAGAGTAGAGCTGCCCCATAGGGTTTCCAAGAAGCGCCTGGTGGATTCGAACTACCGACCTTTTGGTTAGCAGCCGCAGCTCTTAACCACTACGCCACCAGGGTTTCCTTACATTGCGAGGTACTACTATAACAGAGCAATACCCAAATTTATAGAAGGACATGCTGAAGGATGATTCAGTATGCAGTCCCCTTGTTCTCTGGAATACGTACGGCTAAAACTTTAGACATAAAAAAGCGAAAAGAGGCTACAGACAGTCCCTGGGTTACAAACGTCCAACTTACATGCAACCCGTAGTTACAAACCAACCCCTGAATAACTTAGTATAGTCGTCAGTATAGCCTAATATATTAAAAATTCAAGGTACATGCATTCGTTCGTAATAACAAACGGGCACTACTTTGCAACTCACATTGAAACATTATTATCATTATTACTGTATTATGTTAAAGATGTTTTAGCATATCTGGAAGTGTTTTTTTTAATGTTTTCTGTGCATAGTAAGGTACACTATACACTGTATACTAAGACAGACATTTGACTAACTGACATTAGATACAAACCGTACCTAACCGTTCCAACTTAACATATAAATTAGATTTAAAGATGGGTTTAGGAATGGAACTCATTCATAATCCAGGGACTGCCTGTAGCAGCTGCTTGGGTCTGCAAATAATGTTTCTCAAAGAATCTTTACGAACAAGTGAAGGAAATCTTACGAAGTTACCCTTCAAAACACTAAACTGAGAATTAATCTTAATGAGCAGTAAGAGTTTTTCTTTCCTCTGAGTATTGGTTAAGACTAATGGCAAGTTAAGAGCTTCTGTTCTGGTGCTATTCAGACTTAGTATGAGTCTTGGCTCTTCTGCTTACTAGATTCCGATCTTGGGAAGCAAATTAACCTCTCTATACTTGTTTTCCTCATCTGTAAACTGAGGATAACTTCATGTAGTTGGAAGAATTAATTGAGATAATGTATGTGAAATTCTTGGTACTGTGCCTGGTAAGTAGTGCTACTACTTCTACTACTGTAACCATGACCACCTCTGCTACCAATATCACTATGTACTCAGACCGTTTAAGTAATTGTCCTACTGTAAAATAGGGTTAACAATTCTTTTTAAATTACCATACAAAGATGTTATAAAAATTATCTAATGTGTATTTTGAAGTGTTCTTTGGGCAAGATATTTTGCTTCTTTAAACCTGTCTCATTTGTTTTTGGGGATAATAGTAATTAAACTTGGAGGGTTGTTTGAGAATTAACTATATAAAGTACTTAGCACAGTGTTCAGTCTGCAGAGAGAGTAAATAATATTAGCTGTGACCATTAAATATGTTTCGCCATACATTTCTAGTCTTTCCTTCTTTGGGCTACCTTAATGTAACTTTTTTTTAAATTTTTTTCTTGTGGTTTAGATGAAAGTTTACAGCTCAAGTTAATTTCTCATACAAAAATTTATACACATATTGTTATGTGATACTAGTTGCAGTCCCTGTAATGTGACAGCACACTCCCCCTTTCCACCCCAGGTTTCCCGTGTCCCTCCAGCCGGCTCTTGTTCCTTCTTGCCTTCTCATTCTGTCTCCAGACTGGAGCCACCATTTGGTCTCATGCATCAGCTTGAGGTAAGAAGCACACTCTTCATGAGTATTATTTTATATTTTATAGTTCAGTCTAATCTTTGTCTGAAGAGTGGGCTTTGGGTGGTTTTAGTTTTGGGTTAACAGAGTGCCTGGGGGCCATGGCTTCGGGGGTTCCTCCAGTCTCAGTCAGACCAGGGGTTCCTCCAGTCTCAGACCATTAAGTCTGTCCTGTTACATGAATTTGAGTTCTGCTCCACACTTTTCTCCTGCTCTGTCAGGGACTCTTTTGTGTTCCCTGTCGGGGTGGTCATTGGCGGTAGCCGGGCACCGTCTAGTTCTTCTGGTCTCAGGCTGATGGAGTCTCTGGTTTATGTGGCCCTTTTGTCTCTTGGGCTAATATTTTCCTTGTGTCTTTGGTGCTCTTCATTTTCCTTTGCTCCAAGTGGGTTGGGACCAATCAGTGCATCTAGATGGCCGCTCACAAGTTTTTAAGACCCCAGATGCCAGTTACCAAAATAGGATGCAGAACATTTTCTTAATAAACTCTGTTATGCCAGTTAAACCTAGATGCCCCCAAAACCATGGTCCCCAGACCCCAGCCCCTGCTACTCTGTGCCTCGAAGTATTAATGTAACTATTTCATTTATGATTTTATATGCATGTTTTGTCTTTACAGCCATATCATAAGCAATTGATGATGGAGTGTATTATATGCTAGAATATATTACTAAAAATGTGTTTGCTTTTCCAATCAGATTTCAGTGTACAGTGTAAGGCAGTTTATTTGGCAGTACTTTTTATTCCATTTACTCTGTTGCTGCTCTGTTGCTTATCATTATCTTGTTGAATTTCTGGCTTTATTGATCTCTGCCACTAAGCATTTGTTTAACCTTGGCAAGTGAATTAAATTTTCTGAAACTTCGTCATTCGTAAAATAAGAGGAATGCATCAGCTCATTGTTTTTTTTTTTTTAATTTTATTTTGGCGAAATATATATGAGAAAACATTTGCCATATCAACAATTTTTACATGCACAATTCAGTGGCATTAACTATCATTCACCATTATGTGCAGCGAATCACCACTATCTGTTTTCAAATTTTTTTATCACCCTTACAGAAACTTAGTACCCCCTAAGCAATACTTCCCCATTTCCCCCTCCCATCACCACTGGTAACCAGTAATAAACTTTGGTACCTATACATTTGCCTGTTATAGATATTTCGTATAAGTGGGATCATACAATCTTTGTTATTTTTTGCCTGACTTATTTCACTCAGGATAATGTTTTCAGGGTTCATCTATGTCATAGCATGTATCAGAATTTCATTCTCTTTATGGCTGACTGCTATTCTATTGTATGTGTATACCACATTTTGTTTATCCAGTTATGTGTTGATGGACACTTGGGTTGTTTTCACTTTTTGGCTATTGCAAATAATGCTGCAGTGAATATTGGTGTACAAGTTTCTGTTTGAGTTCTTGCTTTCAAGTCTTTTGGGTATATACCTAGGAGTGGAATTGCTGAGTCATATGATAATTACAAACAAATTATGGATAACATTGCAAAGAATGGGAATTCCAGAACACTTAATCATGCTCATGAGGAACTTTTACGTGGATCAAGAGGCAGTCGTTCGAACAGAATAAGGGGCATGGTTTAAAGTCAGGAAAGGTGTGCGTCAGGGTTGTATCCTTTCACCATACATATTCAGTCTGTATGTGGAGCACGTAATCCAAGAAGCTGGACTACATGAAGAAGAACGCGGCATCAGGATTGGAGGAAGACTCCTTAACAACCTACGTTATGCAGATGACACAGCCTTACTTGCTGAAAGTGAAGAGGACTTGAAGCACTTACTGATGAAGATGGATTACACCTCAACATAAAGAAAACAAAAATCCTTACAACTAGTTGGACCAATAAGCAACATCACGACAAATGGTAAAAAGATTGAAGTCAATGATTTCATTATACTTGGATTCACAATCAACACTCAGCAGTCAAGAAATCAAAAGATGCATTGCACTGGGAAAATCTGCTGCAAAAGACCTCTTTAAAGTATTAAAAAGCAAAGATGTCACCTTGAAGACTGAGGTGTGCCTGACCCAAGCCATGGTGTTTTCAGTTACCTCATATGCATGCGAAAGCTGGACGATGAATAACGAAGACTGAAGAAGAATTGATGCGTTTAAATTGTGGTGTTGGCAAAGAATATTGAATATGCCATGGATTGCCAAAAGAATGAAGAAATCTGTCTCGGAAGAAGTACGACCAGAATGCTCCTTAGAAGCAAGGATGGTGAGACGTATCTCACATACTTTGGACATATTATCAGGAGGGATCAATCCCTGGAGAAGGACATCGTGTTTGGTAAAGTAGAGGGTCAGCTAAAAAGAGGAAAGCCCTCAATGAGATGGTTTGACATAGTGGCTGCAACAGTGGGCTCAAGCATAACGATTGTGAGGATGGCGCAGGACCGGGCAGTGTTTTGTTCTGTTGTACATAGGGTCGCTGTGAGTCAGAACTGACTCGACAGCACCTAACAGCAACAACAACATGGTAATTTTATGTTTAACTTTTTGAGGCATTGCCAAGCCGTTTTTCACAGCGACTGTCTTAGGCTGGGTTCTTTAGAGAAGCAAAACCAGCAAAGCGAATAAATATCTATATAAAGAGATTTATATCAAGGAAATGGCTCATGCGGTTGTAGAGGCTGGAACGTCCCAAATCTGTAGGTCAGGCTGGAGGTTTCTCTTGATTCATGTAGCCGTAGGGGCTGGCAAACCCAAGATTGGTAGGTCAGAGAGCAAGTCTCTTGCTCACAGGCTTTGAAGATTGATGAATCCCAAGATCGTCAGGCAAGACCGCAGGTAAGCTGCTAGCTCAAGTCCTGAGAACCAGAGGTCAGACGAACATGGGCCAGCTGCAGGACCAGAGTGAGCAGAAGCCCAGGAGCCTTGCCAGAGAGTCCATTCATATTAGATGCAGGCCACACCCCCAAGGAAACTCCTATTCAGCTGAGTGGCTACTCACAGCAGACCCCGTCTTGGAGGTGATCACATTATATCAAATCTCACCATGCAGGTAATCACATTATCATATGACTACCAAACTACATCGCAGCTGCCAAACCACTGAGACTCATGGCCCAGCCAAGTTGACAGACAACCTTAACAGTCACAGCAACTGAACCACCTTTGCTTTCCCACCTGCAATACATGAGGATTTTAATTTCTCCACACCCTACACTTGGTATTTTCTGTCTTTTTAATTATAGCCATCCTTTTTGTTATGAAGAGGTATCTCATTGTAGTTTTGATTTACATTTTCCTGATGGCTAATGATCTTGAACGTCTTTTCATGTGCTTAGTGGCTATTTGTATATCATCTTTGGAGAACTGTCTTTTCAGATCCTTCGTCCATTTTCTAATTGGGTTATTTGTCTTTTTATTATTGAGTTGTAGTAGTTCTTTATAGTAGATACAAGTCTCTTATTAGATATGTGATTTGCAAATATTTTCATCTGTGGATTGTCTCTTCAGTTTCTTGATGGTGTCCTTTGAAACACAAGGTTTTCCATTTTGATGAATGCTTTAACTTTTCTATTTTTTTCTTTTGTTACTTTTGCTTTTGATACCATGTCTAAGAAACCATTGCCTAATCCAAGGTCACAAAGATGTATGTCTATGTTTTCTTCTAAGAGTTTTCTATTTTATAGTTTGGCTCTTACATTTATGTCTTTGATCCATTTTGAGTTAATTTTTATATGTGATATAAGGTAAGACTCCAACTTCATTCTTTGGGATGTGGTTATCCAGTTGTTCCAGGATCATTTGTTGAAAAGACTTTTTTCTCCAGTGAATTGTCTTGGCATCCTTATTGAACATCAGTTGACCATAAATGTGGGAGTATTTCTGGACTCTGAATTCTATTCTGTTGATCTGTATGACTATCCTTATGCCAGTATCTCATTGTAGTTTTAAGTTACATTTCCCTAATGAGTAGTGATGTCAAGTATGAATCCAAGTGCTTATTTTTGCCGTTTATTTATTTTCTTTGGTGAGGTAGTCAAATCTCTTGCCCTAATTTTAAAAAATTGGGTTGTTTGACTTATTATTGAGTTGTAAGAGTTCTCTTGGACTCAAATATACCAACGATCATGAAGATGCCACAGGACCGGGCAGTGTTTCATTCTGTTATACATAAAGTTGCCATGAGTTGGAGCCTACTTGATGACAAGTAACAATAAAGAGTTTTTTATATATAGCTGACATCAATATTTTACAAATATTTTCTCCCTCTCTGTAGCCTGCCTTTTCATTTTCTTAGCAGTGTCTTTTTAAGAACAAAGGTTTATAGTTTCTTTTCTTTTTTTTTTTTTTTATTGTACTTTAGATGAAGGTTTACAGAGCAGATTAGTTTCTCATTAAACAATACACATATTGTTTTGTAACGTTGGTTACTAACCCAATGGCATGTCGACACTCTCTCCTCCTGGACCTTGGGTTCCCCACTACCAGCTTTCCTGTCCTTTCCTACCTTCTTGTCCTTACCCCTAGACTGGTGTGCCCATTTAGTCTTACTTTGTTTAATGGGCCTGTCTAATATCTGGCTGAAGCTGAACCTCAGGAGTGACTTCAGTACTGAGTTAAAAGGGTGTCTGAGGGCCATACTCTGAGGGGTTTCTCCAGTCTCTGTCAGACAAGTGAGTCTGGTCTTCTTTATAGTTTCGAGTTCAGCTTAAACCATGTTTTCTTTTTATGGTTTATGCTTTTTTTTAATCCTGCTTAAAAAAGCTTTGCTTAATTCAAGTCATAAAGATTTTATCCTATGCTTTATTCTAGTTCTATTTTTTAGGCCCGTGATCCATCTCAATTTAATTTTTATATATGATATGAAGTGAAGGTTTAGGTTCATTCTTTTTCCGTATAGATATCCATTGTTACAGCACAATTTGTTGAAAAGATTATCCTTTCCCCATTCAAGTATCTTAGCAGCTTTGTTGAATATGTGGGTTAATTTCTGGACTGTATTGTGTCACCTGGCGCCCTGGTATGCAGTGGTTAAGCATTTGGCTGCTAACCAAAAGGTCAGCAGTTCGAATTCCCCAGCTGCTTCTTGGAAAACCTGTGGGGCAGTTCTACTCTGTCCTGTAGGGTTGCTCTGTCAGAATTGACTCGATGGCAATGATTTTTTTTTTTTAGTTGTGTTACATTGATCTATTAATATATTCTATACCATTGCAAGTATCACATGTACTGTCTTAATTACTGTAGTTTTATTTTTTATTGTGGTATAGTTTATTTACTGTGAAACTCAAACAACTTTTGGTGTATAGTTCTATAAGTTGTGACAGCTGCATCCAGTTGTGTAGCTCCTGCCACAATTGAGATATTGAATAGTTTTATCATCCTCCAAAATTCTTTTGTGCCCCTTTGTAGTCAGCCCCCCTCCCTCAGTTCCAGGAGACCACTGATCTGTGTTTTGTTCCCATAGTTTTGCTATTTGCAGAATGTCACATAAATGTGACGTTAGATTGTATAGCTTTTTGAATCTGATTTATTTCAGGTAGCATAGTGCCTTTGAGATTCATTAATGTTGTGGTGTATCAGTACTTTGTTCCTTTTTATGGCTAAGAGGTATTCCATTGTGTGAATTATCAGTTTATCTATTCACCGGTGGAAAGACATTTATGTTATTTCCAGGTTTTGGGCAATTATCAATAAAACTGCTGTGAACATTTGCGTACAAGTGGTTTTGTTTTTGTTTTGTGAACATAAGTTTTCATTTCTCTGAGCAAATACCTAAGATAGGGATTATCTAGTTGTATGGTAGGGGTAGAGAGTAAGTCAAAAAGTATTGCTACTAGGGTTCCAGTTCATATATGTATGGGTTTATTCCAAGCTAAATGTGTTTAAACATGTCTCAGCGATCAGTGGATGGCTGCAAATAAGTTCTCTCAGTAATTTGCTTGTCCTAGTGTTGTTAGTGTGCCTTCAAAAAAACGGATACTTTTTTGCCATGGAATAAACCGATTTTGAAGTAAGAGCTAATATAAAATTTTAACAGAACTCAAGTGGACATCTTCCCAAATCACTGAAGCTTTGCAACAAGTTTATGGGCATGCTGCCCCACACAAAACAACAGTTAGATGGATCAAACGTTTTAAGGAAGGCCGGAAAGACCTCAAAGATGAGCTAAGAGAGGGAGGACCGCTCAGAAGGTTATGGCGACTGCTTTTGGAATTCCAAAGGCATAATCTTTTTTTTATTGTACTTTAGTTGAAGGTTTACAGAGCAGACTAGTTTCTCATTAAACAATTAATACACGTATTGTTTTGTAACATTGGTTGCCAACCCCGCGACATGTCAGCACTCTCCCCTTCTCGACCCTGGGTTCCCCGTTATCAGCTTTCCTGTCCTCCCTTGGCTTTTCGTCCTTGCCCCTGGGCTGGTGTGCCCATTTCGTCTCATTTTGTTTCATGGGCCTGTCTGATCTTTGACTAAAGGGTGAACCTCAGGAGTGACGTCATTACTTAGCTAAAGGGTGTCTGGGGGCCGTACTTTCAGAGTTTCTCTAGTGTCTGTCAGACAGTTAGTCTGGTCTTTCTTTCTTTTTTTTTTTTTTTTTTTGTGAGTTAGAATTTTGTTCTACATTTTTCTCCAGCTCTGTTTGGGACCCTCTACTGTGAGCTCTGTCAGAGCAGTTGGTGGTCGTAGCCCGGCACCATCTAGTTGTGCTGAACTCAGTCTGGTGGAGGCTGTCGTAGTTGTGCTCCATTAGTCCTTTGGACTAATCTTTCCCTTGTGTCTTTGGTTTTCTTCATTCTCCCTTGCTTCCGACGGGGTGAGACCATGGGAGTATCTTAGATGGCCACTCACAAGCTTTTAAGACCCCAGACGCTACTCACCAAAGTAGAATGTAAAACATTTTCTTTATAAACTATGTTATGCCAGTTGAGCTAGATGTTCCCCGAGACCATGGTCCCCACAGCCTTCAGCCCAGTAATTTGATCCCTCAGGGAGTTTGGATGTGTCTGTGGCGCTTCCATGACCTTGCCTTGGACAAGTTGTGCTGACACTTCCCCAGTATTGTATACTGTCTTACCCTTCCCCAAAGTTACCATTTGTCTATTTAGTGTTTTTCCCTTGTACATCTCCCTTGTAACCATCAAAGATTGTTTCTTTTTGTGTGTAAACTTTTTCATGACTTTTTATAGTAGTGGTCGCACGCAGTATTTGTCCTTTTGGATTGACTTATTTCACTCAGCATAATGTTCTCCAGATTCATCCATGTTGTGAGATGCTTCGCAGAGTCATCGTTGTTTTTTATCGTTGAGTAGTATTCCATTGTGTATGTGTACCATGGTTTGTTAATCCATTCATCTGTTGATGGACACCCAGGTTGTGTCCATCTTTTTGCCATTGTGAACAATGCTACAATGAACATGGTTGTGCATATGTTTGTTGATGTGATGACTCTTATTTCTCTAGGATATATTCCTAGGAGTGGGATTGTCGGATCATATGGTATTTCTATTTCTATGTTTTTAAGGAAGCGCCATTTCGTTTTCCAAAATGGTTTTACCATTCTGCATTCCCACCAGCATTGCATAATAATTCCAGTCTCCCTGCAGCCTTTCCAACATTTGTTATTTTGTTTTTTTTTTTGATTAGTACCAGTAATGTCGGGGTGAGATGGTATCTCATTGTAGTTTTGATTTGCATTTCTCTAATGGCTGGTGATCACAAGCATTTCCTCATGTATCTGTTAGCTGCTTGAATGTCTTCTTTGGTGAAGTGTCTGTTTATATCCTTTGCCCATTTTTTAATCGGATTATTTGTCTTTTTGTTGTAGAGGCATTGTATTTTCTTGTAGATTGTAGAGATTAGAACTTCGTTGGATTTGTCATAGCCAAACATTTTTTCCCAGTCTGTAGGTTCTCTTTTTACTCTTTTGGTGAAGTCTTTGGATGAGCGTTTTTAAGTGTTTAATTTTTAGAAGATCCAAAGGGGTGATCTTGATACATTTTCTCGAAGGACACAGGAAGATCACGGGGGCTTATTATGAAGAAGTTTTAATTGAAAACTGCATTGGTGAGAAAAAGACTAAGAAAGTTACGCCGAGGAATTTTTTCCATCACAACAATGCACCTGCTCATTCTTTGAGGATGAAGGGCTGTCCTACGAGAATTTCATTGGGAAATCTTACCTATGCACCCTACATCCCTGTTCTTGCCCCTTCAGACTTCTTTTTGTTTCCAAAACTCAAAGAACATTTTAAGAGGGATGTGATTTGAGTCCCTGAGGATGCCAAAACTGCTGTTTTGATGTGGTATAAATCGAAGAACACAGTATTCTTCGGGGAGAGGGCTAGGGAGATGGAAACGTCGCCTTCATAAGTATATAGACATAGATGGAGGATATGTCGAGAAACAATAGCTACACGTTTTGATATATTTGTTTAATAAATGTTTCTCTGATTTTGTATCAGTACTTTTTAACTTAACCTCATATGTTTAACTTTATAAGAAACTCCCAGATGTTTTCCAGAGTGGCTGCGTACCATCAGCAGTGTATGAGAGTTATAGTTGCTTTGCATCTTTGCCATGGCTTGGTATTGTCAGTTTATGAATTATTTTTATTTTGTCATCCTAATCCATGAGTAGAGATATCTCAGGCGTTAAGAATGTTTATACTTATTGGGTAAGGATTACCTTTTTGGGCAACAAGCTAAGCTCTTTAATTGTATTGTTCAGGTATTTTATTTACTGATTTTTTTTTTCTGACTGCTTGATCTGTCAATAATTGAGAAAGTTGTGCTGAAATCTCTGAGCACTATGATGATAAAATTGGCAATTATTTCCTGTGGTTCTAGCAATTTTTCTTTATATATTTTAGGACTATTTTATTAGGTACATAAAATTAAGAATTGTTATATTTTCTTTGTGAATTGTACCTGTTATGTAATGACTCATTTTATTCTTATTAATGCTTTTTTCCCTTATAAATGGATTTAAATAGACAACTTTCTGTGTCCTCCTGTTTTAGGTGAATCTTCTGTAAAACTGGATTTAAAAAAAGTTTCAGACATTATGTCTTAAATAGCAAGAATAAATCACTTATGCTTATTATGATAATCGATACATTTAAACTTGTTTCTCCCATTATTATTTTGCTCTCTGTCTCATTTGTTATTCCATTCCTTGCCCTCTACTGATATGGATGAAACTATGGAATTCCGAGAAAAGAGATGAACACATGACGATTAAAATAGGAATGACTTCCTAGAGAAGATAGCAGTTGAATTGGGACTTGAAAAAAGGGAACGTTTTAGTCACATGGGGCTAAGGACAGTTAGAGAGGAAATGGAAATCAGTTAGACTGTTAAAATAGTTCAGATGAGAAAGAATGAATGCTTAATTTAGGATAATGGATAGATCTTGGCAACTGATAGGATGATACAGCTGAGGAAGATAAAAATCTCTGAGATAGTACAATTAAAATTTTGGGAGGACATCCATATAGAAATGCAGCACTTTCTGTTTCCTCAACCTGGAACCTATTATTTCTGGATCTTTGCATGGCTGATTTCTGTCATGTAGCTAAAATATCACCTCCTAAAATAGACCTTCCGTGACATCTTTTTTTTTTCTCTTTTTTATCTAAAGGATGACTTTGTTTATTGTTGTAGTTTAAGTGAAAGTTTACATTTCAAGTTAGTCTCTTATACAAAAATTCATACATATATTGTTTTGTGACTCTAATTGCTCTCCCCATACTGTGACAGCGCACTCCTCGTTTCCATCCCTGATTCCCCATGTCCATTCAACCAGCTCCTAACCCCCTCTACCTTCTCATCTCACCTCCGGACAGAAGCTGCCCATTTAGTCTCTTGTATCTACTTGAGCTAAGAAGCACACTCTTCACGAGTATCATTTTGTGTCCCACAGTGCAGTCCAATCTTTGTCTGAAGAGTTGGCCTTGGAAGTTGTTTTAGTTCTGGGCTGATAGAGAATCCGGGGGCCATGCTTTCTAGGGTTCCTCCAGTCTCAGTCAGACGATTAAGTCTGGTCTTTTTACTAGACTTTCTCCACCTTTCTCCTGCTCCATCAGGGACTCTCTGTTGTGTTTCCTGTGATGGCGGTCATTGGTAGTAGCTGGGCACCATCTAGTTCTTCTGGTCTTAGGCTGATGAAATCTCTGGTTTATATGGCCCTTTCTGTCTCTTGGGCTAATACTTTCCTTGTGTGTTTGGTGTTCTTCATTCTCCTTTACTGCAGGTGGTTGGACTAATTGATGCATCTTAGATGGCCACTTGCAAGCTTTTAAGACCCCAGACGCCACTCATCAAACTAGTACGCAGAACATTTTGTTAGTAAACTTTATTATGCCAGTTGACCTAGACGTCCCCTGAAAGCATGGTCCTGAGACCCCCACCCCTGCTACTCTGTCCCTCAAAGTGTTTGATTGTATTCAGGAAACTTCTTAGCTTTGGTTTAGTCCAGTTGTGCTGACTTCCCCTGTAGTATATGCTGTCCTTCCCTTCACCTAAGATAATTCTTGTCTACAGTCTAGTTAGTGAATAACCATCACCCTCCCTCCGTACCCTCATAACCGTCAAAGAATGTTTTCTTCTGTGTTTAAACCTTTTCTTGAATTCTTATAATAGTGGTCTTATACAATATTTGTCCTTCTGTTACTGACTAAATTCACTCAGCATAATGCCCTCCAGATTCCTCCATGTTATAAGATGTTTCACGGCTTCATCATTGTTCTTTATCGTTGCGTAGTATTCTATTGTGTGGATATACCATAATTTGTTTATCCATTTGTCCGTTGATGGGCACCTAGGTTGTTTCCATCTTTTTGCTATTGTGAACAGTGTTGCAGTGAACGTGGGTGTGCATATGTCTATTCATGTCTTCCTTGACATCTTCTTTAATTTTGCTCTAAACATCACTTTCTATTATTTTACCCTGTTTTATTTTCTCTGTAGCTCTTTATCTGAAATCAGGTTATGTATTTGTTTGCTTGTTATTATTACCCTACCAGAATGTAAACTTCATTAGTGCAGGATCCTGTTCTTTCTGGGTCTTCACTATAGCACCAACATTTCCTGTTTAGTTAACTGTGGCTCCTGTGTGTCAAAATTTTTTCTTTTTAATCTTTCTGGATCCTAACCTTCTTATTTTCTTGACATCATAAATTATTTGTAGTGTTTAAAATAGATCCAGAAGTTGTAGTTAAAAGAAACAACTGTAATTTTGTTTGAGCCTTAATCTAGAAGCCAGAAAGCTTCATTAAAAAAAATAGGCTGAAACGGTATATACCCTTTTTAAAAAGGTTTTAAACTGATTATATTTCTTTCTCTTTACTGATTTCAGATGATTGACATTGAGTTTAACTGATGTCCATTAGAGACTTGGGAGTGGGTGCATTTTTTACAACTTTCTACTAAGAAATCATAGCCATCTGTGAACAGAATTGGGTATCATTGAATTAATCCCCCTCCCTCCTTTCTCCCCTTAAAAAACACGGCAGACTTTAACACTTGATTAATCATCTCATTTTTCTATTTTACAGACTAGGAAAGTTAGCCTGAATTCTGTGAAAAACCAGAGAAGAGAAACTAAGAGGATAGTAGACAAGATCTTTCTAATTTGAATAATGTAAGTTCTTTTCACTATTCTTGGCCTGAATTCTGTGTTAGCTGACAAAGCTGTTTCTATGGAAGCAAATAGTCCAACCTCTTAGAATGTCTGAGGAATGCTGATCACTTAAAATGAGACTTCCCAGCTGCTGGTCAGAGGGCATTGCTTGCAGGAGAAGGGGAGAAAGAGTGAATTGAAAAAAATTCCAGAGTTCCGGACACTAGTGTATACTGACGACCATGTTTATGCATATGAATTGTAATGTTTTATATTTACCTCTGCTTAAAAATCAGGAAAATGATATATAGGAAATTGTTTTCCTGCTAACCTGTCATGTTCCACACCTCATACACAAATGATTCTGCCTCTTGGTACTGAGCTTTCAGTGTACCCCTCAGGCTATTTCAGGCCCCCCAACCTCAATTATTTACACATCTCCAGTGTAGCTTATTTAGCTTCCTTTTACCCGCCTTCTCCCATAGCTAATTCACACAAGCAAAGCCCTTTCTCCCCCACTTGTTTGAAGTTAGGTTTGAAACAGCTTTGGCTTACCAACTTGAAAAATTTGTTTTCTTGCTATGTTGACAGTGTAAAAATTTTTTATTATTTTTTTGGGAGGGTGTGGGAGACAGGGATTCTGATAAGGATTTGAAATGTGGACCTTTGAGATGTTTGTTTGGACTGAGAAGGGAGGAATGCTCTTAGGGCCAGTAACTTGTAATTCCATTATCTGCATGTTGTTGTTAGTTGGTGTCAGGTCGATTCCGACTCATTGCAACCCCATCTGTGCAGAGTAGAACTGCTTCTTAGGGTTTTGAAGGCTGTGCCCTTTAAGAAGCAGATTGCCAGGCCTGTCTTCCGAAAAACAGTTGATTATTTGCATAAAAGGAAGTAGTTCTCTCATTCAGTCATTTACCAGGCTTCTGAATTATCAAAGAACTTTATTTTTGAGAGACAGAGTGTAATTCCTTTGAACGGCAACTCTTTTGCTGTTTATTACATATATTGACTGCATATACGAGCTAGAATATTCATGGATTTTCTGTTTAATGCTAAAGCTGTAGGATTCTAGAAGAACTTTTAAGTTTAATTTTGAACGTTACGAATTTCTAGATCCTTGTAGGACATTTGAGGAGCCCTGGTAGCACAGTGGTTAAGTGCTTGGCTGCTAACTGAAAAGGTTGGCAGTTTGAACCTGCCAGCCACTCTGAACCCACCAGCCACTCTGTGGAAGAAAGATGTGACAGTCTGCTCCATAAAGATTTACAGCCTTGGAAGCCCTTTAGGGCAGTTCTACTGTGTCCTACAGGGTCGCTATGAGTTGGAATAGACTCAGTGGTAGTGGGTTTGGTTAGGGTTGGTAGGACATTTAGGTAGATAGACTAATGGACAGGGATCCTGTTTCTGTAACCCTAGTTCCTAGCCAGGGGTAAATGTTCAATTAAATTTATGTGTAAATCGTTCCTCTTTTCAAAATCTTTGATGACTCTCTTATGCCTAGAGAGTTAGGACTTACATTTAAGACCTTTCACAAGCTGTACCAATCAAGTTTTCTAGCCATATCTTCCACTACTCTCCTATAGAAGCGGCTTTAGTTCAACTACCCTTGTTTGTTCTTTTCCCATGCCTTTGTTCTTCCTGCCTTTAGTTCATATTGCTGCTTCCCTATTCATCCTATCTTCAAGGCCTGCCTTAGTCTTCATTCCTTATTCTGTAAAAGAGGCCTACTTCTAGAGTTCTAATGAAGATTAAATAAATGAATACTTATTTCACTGTGTGAAGTGCTTGGAATATTGTCTGGCACACGAAGTGCTCGGTAAATCTTAGTTGTAGTTACTACTATTGCTTTTACAGCTCCTGCTTCCTCCTCATCCTCTTCCTGCTGTTCCTGTCATCTTGCCCTCTTATATGAATATAGACACCAAGTTCTATTGATTCTATGCCCTAAATATTTCTTGAGTGTATCTTTTCTCCACTGTCACTGTTTTAGTTCAGGACCCTATTTCTTATAGTTGCCTTTAAACTGGTCCATTGCCCATCCTTTAGCCAAACCTCCACCCTTCAACCTCTGCCTTCTATAAAAGTGAATATAATCATGTCATCTCCTGCTTAAAATATTTTAGTGATTCTTATTACTTTCAGGGTAAAGGTCAAAGTCTTTAGCTCTTAAACACTTCTCAGTTTGGCCCTTTGCTTGCCTTCCCAGTTTCCATCGTTATTCATGTACTATATCCTCCCATTGTCCCATATAGCTTTATTGCATTGTGTTCAGCTTTCTGAAAGTGCCTTACTCTCGTATTCCTCCTTCCTGTTGGTCATGTGTTTCCCTCTGCCTTTTTCTGTCTGGCTAGTTTTTTTTTTTTTTTTTTTTTTTTAAATCTGGGTAGTTTTTAGTTGTTCTTTGAAATATAGCTCAAAGAAATGTATTCTTATGTTTTGAATGTTTCCCATCACCCTTACCACAGACTAAGTTGTAGAGTCCACTCTGTACATCCTCTGTGAATTTGTGCCATTTCAAAGTTTAGTTCAACAAATATTTATTGGGCATTTCTTATAGGTCTTGTATTGTGCTAAGCACTGGGGGTATAAACACAAGACATGACCCCTATCTTTAATGGATTTATAATCTAGTGAGGAGAGACCAACTGGGGAAGAATAATCATTTATTTTCTTTGCATTCTTTCCCAGTAGGCTGTGAACACTTCAGGGGAGATGATCAAGTGGAATTTTAAGCAGATTAATATCAAGTTGCAGGAATTTTTTGCAGAGGAAAAGACTAGATCCAGATAGACAAGCATGATTATAGTCTAAGCATGAGAACTCTGACCCTGATCACTTGACCCAGTCTCTTGCATGGTCTATAATTTTCCCTCATGATCTCTAGCATAGTGAATAAGACTATAGTCTGATAGTTTTTAAGCTGGGAGTTTTAATTTCAGATACATAATTTTTGTAGACAAGCAGACATATTTAAGTAAAAAATACATTACTCATTCTTAACTTTGATTTTTAATATCCAGTAACTTTTGTAAATAGAGGTGGTTGAGAGTTTTAACTTTCTGGGAGTATGTACACTCTTAGATTTTTAAAATTAAACTTAAGCAGAGCACTGCAGTAACTCCTACACAAATTTCTGCTTACTTGTAATGAAAACATTAAATTAGCTGAATTTGCATTTGCATATAATCAACATATGAAGTTTAAAAATTGCCTAACATAAATCTGATAGTTCTCATTCTAAAGAAATAGAAAGCAATCTAATGGTAAATAAGATATTTATGAGTAGATCACTATAGTTATAAAATAAAGAGAGAATGTAAATATTTGGATGGAAGTCAGAAGAGTCTTCTAAAATTCATGTGAAAATATAATACTAGTGGCTCGTGTAGCTTGCATCCATTTTTTTGGTTGTTGGCCTAGTGGTTTTCCTGACAGTCTAGGTCTTCTGTACCTATTTTCACTGTGACTCTAGATGTTTGTTTGAGGGAAGATTGGCTGGCATTAGGAATATTTTCTGGAAAAAAACTACTTTTGCTTAGTTGACATCATGCTCTAACCAGCTAATTTACTGAAGTGATGCTCAAACCAAGGAGGAAGTTGGTTTATTATTATATATATTTTTGAAGTCTTGAGTGAAAGAAGATTAATTAGATTTAATGTGTGGGTTTAAACATATATAATCTACCTATTTATGACTGAGAAATGGCTTGATGAAAAGCCGGTGTCATCCAGTAAAGTATTTTTCTTGTCTAAAATAATGTTGGACTTTTTTTTTTAATAGGAGAACTAAATTAATATAAGAATTAGCATACATATGGTTTGTTTTAAAACACATATGTTATTTCATTTAAAACTCACAACAATTTTATGAGTAAATTTTTCAAATGAGAAATCTGAGGTTCTTCTGAGAGGGTACCTAACTGGCCTTAAATCATAAAGCTAGAGGAAGTAGCAGAACCAGAATTAAAAATAAACTTTCTTGTCTCAAGGTCCAGTATGTTCTTTTTGCTGTACATTATGACTTTGGTTTATGACTTTAACATTTTTTGAGTGGTAATAGATACTATCATTTTCTCTAAATGAATCCTCATGAAGTTAACTCCAGTTCCCTTTTAATATGACCAGTTATATACATTGATAACCAAGTAGTCCTTTTCTCACTTAATGTAGTTTTATCCTGCCTTAGCTGCTAATTAAAGTTTCTTGTTTGTTAAGTATCTTCATCTCATAAACTCCTAAAGATGAATTGCCCCCAAAATATTGTCATTATCTCAAGTGAATCACTGACACAGCTTACTATATACCAAGTCAGTTGACCTTCATTGGTTTCTTTAGTAGTTAATTAGGAAGTTATTTATCCCATGTGTAATAGTTGGGTGTAAAGTAGTGTGTTGAGATAACTATACAAAGATGATTGAAATACTTTTTTATACCTTAAGCAACCTATTCTCTACCAAACTAATACCTAAAGCTTTCTTACTTTTCTGCTTTGCTAAACTTTTCTAAGTGAATTTCTTCTCCAATGTATCCTTTTTGTCAGCTGTAAAATTAAACAGTATGCTTCAAATTCTTGGGAGGTGGATTTTTTTTGAAACATCTTGATTTCCTTGGCATTATTTATAAAATGAAAGGAAAATACTTAACCCATATAGCAAAATAATATTATATACTTACTAGATATTTCTACATTGTGTGAGATTAGAAATGAGCTATGTAAAATTTGCTTTTGTATTATAATTCTTATACTTTTTTCCCCTCATCTTTCCCCATAGATTTCC
Source organism: Dugong dugon (assembly GCA_030035585.1). Taxonomy (NCBI): domain Eukaryota; kingdom Metazoa; phylum Chordata; class Mammalia; order Sirenia; family Dugongidae; genus Dugong; species Dugong dugon. The sequence goes on from CM057472.1 coordinate 74,965,260, forward strand.
TTCATGGATATTTTTTCATAGCATTATTATGTGATGTGAGAAGTTTCTGTGTTTTTTTTTTTTTTTTTTTTTGAAGTAACATGGATTTTATACTACAAAATCAAGAGAATTGGCTATATAGGAAAAATTGATTTATAAAAAGTGGTACAGGTTTTTATAGATAACCATGACAACATCCCATATGAATGGGCATGTTACAGAGGAATCAGACAGCGAAGTAAAAAATGTTGATCTTGCATCACTAGAGGAATACCAGAAGCACCGAGAGATGGCTGTTGACTGCCCTGGAGATCTGGGCACCAGGATGATGCCAGTTCGTCGAAGTGCACAGTTGGAACGCATTCGGCAACAACAGGAAGACATGAGGCGTAGGCGAGAGGAAGAAGGGAAAAAACAAGAACTTGACCTTAATTCTTCCATGAGACTTAAGAAACTAGCCCAAATTCCTCCAAAGACTGGAATAGATAACCCTATATTTGATACAGAAGAAGGAATTGTCCTAGAAAGTCCTCATTATGCTGTGAAAATATTAGGTAAGTAAAAACAGCAGGATGTTTTTGCTTTAGTTTATCTATGCCTTAACATAAACGTGTATGAGAAGGAAGAGTGGTGTAAGAGAATGTAAGTAATGGTGCATTTGAATTCTTGGCCAAGATCAGTTCTTACTATCAACCAGCTAGAGCGTGTGGCTTAAATAAGTTCAGTCACTACAACATGTTTTTTAGATATAATCTCTGAATTAAAATTTTCTACTTGTGACCTAACATTTAAAGCCTTGAAATTCACCTTTTAGATGAAACTTACAAACTGAAAAGCAATTTTCAGATTTTGAATGTCTGATTTCCTTACAGTTTGTGAAATATAGTAATTAAGTTAATATGTGTAGCTTAAAATCTATTTGATTTCTTAAATTAATGACTGGCAGGAAGAGGGGCTGGTGCTGTTCATATGGCATCTAACACATAAAATATGTCCCCTCCCCCCCAAATTCTTGTGATCAAATAAATTTGAGAACACTGGATTAAACAAGTTAAACAGCTTCTTCTTATAGAACTTCTTGGAGCCTTTAAAATGCTAATAGGCATTATGAATCTCTAAGAGAAGTTGATGTCAAGTGCACGTTGAACTTAGTGCCCCCTTCCTGCACACACATGGCTGCTCACTGAATTCCAGTTAGGACTTGGTAGAACTCATTTTGAGAAATGCTGAGGTATACATTAATTTGTGCTCCCTTAAAACCAAGCTAACTTAAATAAATATTTTATTTCTTGGTAATGTATTATTTATAGATGTGGAGAGAGATACTTCCACTCTTCTGTGGAAGGAGAGTTTTTGTTGTTGTTTTGCCATTCACTTGAGTGTCTGTTGAGCACTGTACTAGGTGTTTTAGCAGATGCCATCGTATGTAATACCCACAAGAATCCTGCTAATAGGCCTCTATAATCTCCGTTTTGGAGATGAAGAAATTGAGCCTCAGAGAGTTAAGTCACGTGTTTAGGATAGCACAGCTGATAGTGGTAGGGCCAATTTTGAATTTGCCAGTTCTGGCTCTGCAGTTGGTGTACTACACAAAGCAGAGAGTTTGACTGGGGAATTGACAGCTAGCTGTGCTTCGTGGGCCAGAGCTGTGGCTACCCAGAGTGGAGCACCTTTATCTTATCTGCCAAAGGCTAGGTTTGTCCCTTACTAAGTCTCTTATCGCACGTCTGGAACAGTTTCTACTACATCTACATCGTCTGCTTTTTTATTAAAAATTCATTAAGTATCCACATTTCTTTCTTTTTTTAAATAATATTTTATTGTGTTTCAGGTGAAAGTTTACACAGCAAATTAGGTTCCCCTTTAACAATTCTATACAATTATGCCGTGCCATTGGTTAGAATTTTACAATGTGTCAGTGTTCTCATTATTTCCATTCTGTTTGTTCTGTTTTCATTGTTCTAGCTTCCCTTCCCCTCCTTGCCTTGTCATCTTTGCCTTTGGGTAAATGTTGACTGTTTGGTCTTATATAGTTAATCGTTTAAGGGAGCACATGACTCACAGGTGATAGATATTGTTTATTTTATAAGCCAATGTATTATTTGGCTGAAAGGTGACCTGCAGAAATAGCTTCAATTCCAAATTCAAAGAGTATCTTAGGGCAATAGTCTTGGGGGTACTTCCAGTCTCTATCAGAACAGTAGGTCTGACCTTTCTTAGGAATTTGAATTTTGTTGTACATTTTTCTCCCATTCTATCTGGAACCTTCTATTGTGTTCCTGGTGAGAATGGGCAGTAGTGGTAGCCAGGCACTATCTAGTTCTTCTGGTCTCAGGTTAGAAAAGGCTGTGGTTTGTGTGGGCTATTAGTCCCATGGACTAGTTTCTTCTTGGAGCCTTTGATTTCTGTCAGTCTCTTTTGTTCCGTATGAATAGAGACCAGTAATTGTATCTTAGATGGCTGCTCACAAGCTTTTAAGACCCCAGATGCTACTTACCAAACTAGGATGTAGAACATTATTTTTGTGAACTGTGTTATGCCAACTGACTAAGTTGTCCCCCAGTACGATGGTCCCAAGCCAGTTGACCCAGTAAACCAATCCCATAAGTTGCTTGGGTATATCTAGAAAGCCTCTGTAACTGCGCTACTACTTACGTGGTTTGTTATATACGTGGATATGTATGCAGCACACACAAACGTGTATGTGCATATGCCTACAGATACACATATACATGCATGTGCATTTACTTGCATATGTCTTCCTATACACATATGTGCGTCCATATCTACCTGTGTAACCACACACATATTTTTGGTTGTTTTTACCGTTGTTGCAAAATTGTATGTGTTACGGCATTTACTGAAATTGTCCCCTTTTCACGTGTACTTCTTAGTGTCTTTACTTACCTTGGTCAAGTTGTGCTGATTTCAGTCATATTTAGAATTGCCTTTCCCATCACCAAAAGTGACAAGTGTCCCCTACCTAGAAAGTGATTCCCCCTCTCTCTCCCTCCTATTCCTGGTAACCATCAAAGAACTTTGCTTTCTGTGTGTGTATCTATTCTTAGCTTTTTGTAATAGTGAGACCATACAATATTTGTCTTTTTGTTATTGACTTACTTCACTCAGCATAATGTCCTCCAGATTCATCCATGTTATGTTTCATGGACTCATCATTATTCTTTTTAATTGCGTAGATATTCCATTGTATGTATGTACCACAGTTTGCTTATCCATTCATCCATTGAAGGGGACCTAGGTTGTTTCCATCTTTTTGCTATTGTGAGTAAAGCTGCAGTGAACATAGCTGTGCATATGTATATTCCTGTCACTGCTCTTTATATCACTAGGATATATACCTAGGAGTGGGATTGCTGGATCATAAGGTATTTTTATTTCTAGCTTTTTGAGGAAGTGCCATACTGTTTTCCTTAGTGGTTTTACCATTTTACAATCCCAGCAGCAATGTATAAGAGTTCAGTCCCCCCGACAGCCTTGTCAGCATTTGTTGTTTTCTGTTTTTTTGATCATTGCCATTTTTGCAGGGATGAGATGGTATCTCATTGTAGTTTTGATTTGCATCTTTCTAATGGCTAATGATCACAAACATCTTTTCATGTATTTGTTGGCTGCCTGAATGTCCTCTTTGGTGAAGTATCTGTTCATGTCCATTGCCCATTTTTTGATTGGATTGTTTGTATTTTTGTGGTTGGGTTGTTGAAGTTTTCTACATATCTTAGAGATTAGACCCTTATCAGATATGTTGCTGTCAAAGATTTTTTTTCCCAGTCTGTAGGTTCTCTTTTTACTCTCTTGGTGAAGTCTTTTGATGAGCGTAAGTATTTAATATTTAGGAAGTCACAGTTATCTAAATTATCTTCTGTCATTTGTACTTTTTTTTATTGTTTTAATAGACTATTCATGCCAAAAATTAGGTCCCCTAGTTTTGACCCTGTTGTCTTCCAGGAACTTTATAGTTTTAGCTTTAACATTTAGGTCTCTGATCCATTTTGACTTAGTTTTTGTGTATGGTGTGAGATATGGATCGTGATTCATTTTTCTGCATATGGATATCCAGTTTTGCCAGCACCATTTGTTAAAGAGACTGTTTCTTCCCCCATTGAATGGACCCTTTGTCGAAGATCAGCTGCCCATAGATGGATAGATTTACTTCTGGATTCTCAATTGTATTTCATTGGTCTCTGTGTCTGTCATTAAACCAGTCCAGGTTGTTTTGATTACCATGGCTATATAGGAAGTTTTGAGATAGGAAAGTGTGAGACCTCCTACTTTGCTCTTCTTCTTCAATGTTGCTTCAGCTATTCGGGGCCTCCTTCCTTTCCATGTAAAGTTGGGGATTAGTTTCTCCATTTCATTAAAGAATGTTGTTGGGATTTGGATTGGGATTGCATTATCTCTATAGATTGCTTTTGGTAATACTGACATTTTCACAATGTTAAGCCTTCCAATCCATGACCATTTATGTAGATCTCTTAGTTTCTTACAGTACTGTTTTATGGTTTTCCTTGTATGTCATTTACATCCCTTGTTAGGTTTATTCCTAGGTATTTTATCCTTTTGGGGACTATTTCAAGTGCTATTCTCTTGATTTCCTTTTCAGAGTTCTCTTTGTTAGTGTATAGGTACCCAACTGATTTTTGTGTGTTGATCTTGTACCCTGCAACTTTGCTGAATCCTTCTATTAGTTCCAGTAACTGTCTTGTAGTCTCTGGGATTTTCTTGTCATCTGTGAATAAGGATAGTTTTAGTTATTCCTTTCCAATTTGGATACCCTTAATTGCCTTATTGCTGTAGCTAGGACTTCCAGTACAATATTGAATAAGAGTGGTGATAAAGGGCATCCTTGTTTTGTTCTCATTCTCAAGGGGAATGCCAGGATTCACATTTGTTGAGAGAAAGCAGATGTACACGCTTCTCTGTTTTAAGAAACCATGGACGTGTGTTAAGTGATAGTGAAGTCGGCTAAATGTCTTCAGATGTTATAGTGAAAACTGAAGACTTCATTTTTTTTTTTTTATTATATGAAGGAATTTTATGCTCTTTTTTTCCTAAGAGTTTTGTTGGAGTAAAAATACTTCATTCCTGATTGTCTCTTACTGACCCTCATCTCCCATCCCACCCCCTTATTTTTTTTTTATTAAAACATTCTGTAAATATTCTCTATGACTTGAAGGAAGTTTACATTGTAATATATCCAGCCTAAGCCTGGATTGATTCTTCTGGTTTTCTGTTTAGATTTCTTTAAGATTAAGGTATTTGTCCATTTGCTTCATCTGTATCAGGCATAAATGTTCATCTAGTAGATAATATTGATATAATCACATTAAGGAAGCAAATACAGCTTAAGCCAATTCACTTGGTAAAAAAGTTTGTTTTTTTTTTTTTGCTAAGCACAGAAAATTAGAGGACATTTCTTCTAAATTTTTTTGCTTTTTCTTTTGTCTGTATGATTGTTCCTTTTCTAACTTTGCTACAAGTGTAGATTAAAGGGCAGCTACATTTTCTTCCAATTTGTAATCCATTGTGGTTTTCAAGAGTATCTTTGCATGATTCTTGAATTGAGGCTTTTTTCACATGTTTTATTTTAAAGTAATTTGAAATATAATACCAAGTATTTTTAATTCATTTTTTGGATGGGAGAAGATTTACTGTTTTGAGAATTAGGTGGTAGATTTAACGTTAATGTATTTAACACAAATGTCTATTAATTGTAGGGAGCATGAGAAGTTAACATAAATTATAAAGTTGTGATGGTCAGTCATAGCCTATTTTTGCATATAATCAGTTTTAAGTTTTCATTTAAAAATGAAGTGTAGTATGTAGCTTTGCAATGAACATTTTTTTCATGTTAAAAATTTGCTAACGCATCAAACTACAGCAGAAGTACTCCCCTGAAATAGTACTCCCCTGCCAGTATTTTGATTAATATACACATGATAGAAGACAGTGCCTCGGCCTTTTCCACAGCTAGAAGCAGCTGGTTTTAAATGAGGGAGGGATGGGGCAACTGATTTATTTTTTTTGAGAGGGAGCCTTCAGTTTCCAAATGATACATCATCATTTATCTGTGAGTAGTATAAGTACTCTTTTAAGAATTGAAAATGTGATTGGGAAGGTTTAATTGACTGGGGTTGTGGTTTTTTTATGAAGGTATTTGTAAATTTGACACTGTATAATAAATAATAAAAGTGCAGGAATGGAATTGATAGAAATAGATGGGATGAACAGAATATTCTTGAAAACGGTGAGAATTTTATCTAAAATTAGAGAATAGTAATATGGGAACTTAATTTCAAATGGATATTTAGTATTAGTATTATAAATAGTAAAAATTTTGATATATTAGGGAGGCAACATTCCTTAAATTGGCATGCGTTTTTAAAACTCTGATACAAATAAATATCATTGTTTTCTCTTTCATTAGCAAAGCAAACTACCTTGTGAGAGATATCTTGAGAAAAGAACAGAATGCCAGTTAGAGTGGGTGAAGTAGAGTAGGATAATTTTCACATATCTCTAGATTTTAGATTTCACTTTCTTTGTTTCCACAGCTAAGTAATTTTGGGCCAAGAAAATGGACAAGTGAATACAGTTGATGAAATATTTAAAGGGGATGAACTAGGAAAGACTACCATGTCATATGTAACTATATGATATTCCTTTGAAGAGATTCCGGGAAAAGACAGATACACATGTACCTCCATGGCGAGCTCTGTGTTTTGTGGCTTATAAGGAAATTCTTGAAATTTGTGATTAGAGGCTTTCTAATCTACACCAGATGCTCTAGTGTGAAGAAGGAGAAAAAGAAAAAAAAAGACACAAAAAGGGGAAGAAAATTAGGATGAATAAAGCAGAAGAAAAAAAAATTTCATAATATTAATAATAGGATGTATCAGTCTTGATTAGTGCATACATAATTTTTTGCCAGATATCCTCTGGACATTCAAACTGTTAAGTCAAAAGAGTATTCTGGCACTGAACATTTTAAAGTAAAATATTTTTTCCTGATACTGACTTTGATTGACCATTGGCTATATTAGAATTTTGGCTGATTTTAATAAACTTTCTCAAGGTTGACTTTTAAAGTAAAGTTTAAAACCAACAAACAACATTTCACTGCCAAGAAACCTTGAGTTTTAGCTCAGCATATTTCTAAAAAGTTACTTTAGCTATCATATTTTTCTTCAACTGCTGTAGATATTTCCAAACAAACTTTATTAGCCATTCTTTCAATGCTCCCCCCCCCCCGGCCCCGAACTGAAATGATTACACCTTTTGATTAAACCTTACTAGGTTTTATGTTTAAAATGTTAGAACCGTTTGAAATTTTTCTGATATGATCAAATTGCTAAAATTAGAGCTAAACTAAGATTAAAAACTTATTAAAATATATGTATACATGTGTGATTTTTGCTTATTAAATATAATTCTACTGAAAAATAATCAACTGCCACATAATTTAGTCTTCGAAGAACTAAATGTGTCAAAACTTAGTTCCACCTGTTAAGTAATAATCAGTCTTAATTTTTTCCTTCTTGCAAACGCTTCATTATAATTATATTCAGAAATGCATGATGATGGCATATTGGAAGAGTTGAGAGTTTGGAGTCAAAACTAAGTTTAAATACTTTTTATCTCCACTTAATTGCTGTTGACCTTGGGCAAGTTAGTTACCTTTTCTGAGCCTCGATTGCAGGATTGTCTTGAAAACTACATTAAAAAATGTATGTAAGCATCTTGTGCATTGTAGGTTTGAATGAAATTTAACTTTTGTAAGAATCAGCAACTACTAGAGAGATCATCTAATTTTCTAGTTCATGAAATCAATTTGGATCTCAACCAATAATTTTTTATTTCATTTTTAAAATAACAGCTTTATTGAGATATAATTCATACACCATAAAATTCACCCTTATAAAGTGTACAATTCAGTGTTTTTAGTATGTTCACAAGGTTGTGCAACCATCACTACTATCTAATTCTACAACATTTACATCACTCCAAAAAGAAACCCTGTGTCCATTAGCAGTCACTCCCCATTCTCTTCCCCTAGCCCCAGGCAACCACTAATCTACTTTCGGTCTCTATGGAATTGCCTATTACGGACATTTCACATGAATGGGATTATACAACATGTGGTCTTTAGTGACTGGTTTCTTTCACTTAGCATAATGTTTTCAAGGTTCTTCCCAAGTTGTAACATGAAATCAGTACTTCATTCCTTTTTATGGCCACTTGATGGTAATGGGTTTGTTTTTTTGGTATATAGATATACCACATTTTATTTATCCATTCCTTAGTTGATGGACCTGTGGGTTGTTTCCACCTTTTTACTATTGTGAACAGTGCTGCTGTGAACATTCGTGTACAAGTTTTTGTGTGAACATGCTTTTAGTTCTCTTGAATGTATATATGAGTGGAATCTGGGTCGTATGGTAATCCTGTGTTTAACTTATTGAGGAACTGCCATACTGTTTTTTACAACAGCTGCATCATTTTACATTCCCACCAGCAAAGTATAAGGATTCTAATTTCTTTACATCCACACAACCGCTTGTTGTTGTCTTTTTTATTTTAGCCTTCTTATCAATTTTTTATGAACTAGTATAAAATAGAAAATGTCGAAGTGTATTGCATGTAAGTATTCATAAACCTTTTGTTTCAAATAGGTTTGTGTATACTGATTTGAGAAATAAAGTACACATATATTTTTTGATTGTGCTTTAAGTGAAAGTTTATAGTTCAGGTTAGTTTCTCATACAGAAATTTATACACACATTGTTATGCAACCCTGGTTGCTCTCCCTATTCTGTGATGACACACTCCTCCCTTCCATCCTTGATTTCCCGTGTCCATTCAAACAACTCCTGACCCTCTTGCCTTCTCATCTCGCCTCTGGACAGGAGCTGCCCATTTCGTCTCATGTGTCTACTTGAGCTAAGGAGCATACTCTTCACGAGTATCATTTTATGTCCCATAGTCCAGTCTAATCTTAAAGTACATCTATTTTTAATGGATTGCTGACAAAAAAGTTTGAGAAATACTGTCCTACTTAAACCACCCCCCCATCATTTTATAAAAAGGACCAGAGACTTGAAGTGAGTTGTCAGTGATACATAATACAACTAGTAAGTGATCAAACTATTGCTAGAACCTGGGTATTCTAACTCCAAATTTGGGATTTTTTCCTCTCTCAGCAAGCTCCTTTCAACTTTGTCCAGTGAAAAATTATGAAACTTTTCTACTTGGTTGAATAGTAGTCATTTCAATGATAGTTTTGCATTGTTTTATCAAGTTTACAGGTAGGATTTTTGCTCTGCTGTTTCTCTCAACTATATCTGCTTATATACTAGCCTGGTATTTGTTTTTGATTTGTTAACCTATTTTGTTAAGTGATTACTGTTTAGGATCTTTCATAAGTTTCTGATTATTTTTAATAAATTCAGTTTGACTAGTCCACTAAAAATAGGTACTCAGAGATCTGAATTTTGTTATTAAATGAAAAAGTTATTTAAGCAAAGATTTCCTGAATGAATTTTTACATTTTGATCCAGCAGATAGATATGAGTAGGTCCCTGGGTGGCGCAAATGGTTACTCGCTCAACTATTAGCCAAAAGGCTGGCAGTTTGAATGCGCCTAAAAGGGCATTGGAAGACAGGCTTGGTGATTTGCTTCCAAAAGGTCACACCCTTGAAAGCCCTATGGAGCAGTTCTATTCTGCACACGTGGGGTTGCTGTGAGTTGGAATCGACTTGAGGGCAACTAACAATGACAGATACACTCAAAACTCTTAGAATTTCTTCATATTCGATAATATTAAGTCACTCATCTGAATAGTCTTATTTGATCATAGAGTTTAGAGGAAAAGAAGAAATCTTGTAAGTTTCAGGGAAAAAGTCATGAAGTTGATTGGAATCTAGAAATTTCTAAGGATAGGTTAAAAGAATTGGTATTATTTAAACAACAAAGTGGAAGAATTTTTTATTTCATTTTGAAGTGGAAAAATTTTAATGCTGGAATAGAGCTCTAGAAACTATTTGCTTTCATGTGGGGGTATATGAGAGCAATAAGTAAAAATAAACAAAGCTAATCCAGGCAGGATGGTTATCACCATTGCTTTGAAAGATCTCCAGAGATGGAGATTCCTCAGCTTTGTTGGGTTGTTTCAGTGTTTATCCTCACAGCCAAAAAATTCTTCCTGTGGCTGCCCAGACTTATACTTACGGCTAAAGGCTGAGAGAATGTTTGAAGGTAGAATTTTCAAATAGAGCAACTCTTGGTGGTTTCTTTCTCTTGCCTATTTTAGAATCTTCATTCTTTTACATTTTAGGCTGCCAGAAGAAGGCCAGAGGGAAAGAAAGAGTGCAAGAGTTAGATTTGTGGACTTAGGTGTATATTTGTATTTCTCTGTTTAGTTGTATTACACAACTAAATATGATTTTCTTTTAAATCACATCTTCTCTTTTAACATTAAATAAGATTTAAGTGTTGTATGAAATGATAGTGAAGATGATGGATACTTAAAACAATTTCTACTGAAAATCAAGTAAGAGAAAATAGATACAGCTCAGACAGAGAATTTGGACTGAAGAACTTCCTGATAGGGAATTTGTCACCAAAGTCAAGTTTGGCTATGCCTACCTCTGCCTTCCGCTTTGCAGAGTGTCCCCATTGCTGCCCACCCTCCATGTTGCCTACCTCTGTGTATCTCTTTGCCCTCTCCCCACCCTGACTTGTGCTAATCTTTCTAGTTCCGTAGTTCTCATTACCCTTTCTGTTTCTCTGTCCATGTGCCTCTTTCTCCTTGTGTCTTTTCTCTTTCTGTGTATGAGAGTGGGCAAGGGGGTCTCTCATCTCTTTCTGTGTGTGGGAGGGGGGTCTCTGTTCTCTATCTCTTCTGTACTCTCACTCCGTTGTCTGTGGGTCTTCATCTTTATTATAGAAGAGAGTACTTATTTGCCATGACTGATTTAGCTGCTGATTGGACTTTCAAAATTCCCTCTGGAATTGTACAACTTATTAAAGAACTGAGGTTTGTTTTTTTAAATAACAGATATAACCTAAATTACCGCATCAGAGAATGGAATGTTTCTTTGAGTATATAGAAAATAAGCTGTTCTTGAATGATATGTATTTATGAAGGGCTTTTAACATGTACAGTATAGAAACAAAATTTTTTGTTTCTTTTTTAAACCTGCAACCAAATATTCTGACCTTTGAAATTAAGAATTTTATATGACACTAAAATGAGTGAGAATGTATGCCAAAATGAGAATCCCTGAATTCATGTTGCCAAAAATTATGATTCATTATGACATCAGACTTAATATGAAAGAAAAGACCTTTTGTTAGAATTCCATTCAGAATTTATTAATAAAGAACTGAGTAAAGACGGGGAACTTATTTCATTTACGACTAGTATGATAACACCCATCTGTGTGACCTTTAGAATGTTACTGGACAGAGGCAGCAGCATTTAAACAGAAAATAGACAAAACAAGAAATACAGATGGCTGTTAACCTTGTGAAAATATGTTCAACCTCACTACTAGGCAAAGAAAAAAAATTTTCCTTACTAGGTCATCAAAAATTAAGAGATTGATCATCTTTAGTTTGGTCTGGGCTTGTGAAAACAGGCACTCAGTCACGTTCATTGCTGGTAGGAGTGTGAATCAGTACATCCGGGAGGACAATTTGGCAATATGAATCAAAATTTTAAATGTTTTTATTATCTGATCAGCAACTTTATCCTAAAATTTATTCTAAGGAGTAACTGGAAAAATCAGATTACAAAACAGCATTTACAGTGTAATCTGTATGGTTATATCAGCATTTTTAACATGTAAGAGAGTCTGAAAAGCTCTATAGTATAGCTACACAGTATAACAAAATAGGATTAATAGTTATAGCTGAGACGTAGGACTAGATTTATATATATATATACATATTATATATAATATTAGTATTTTAGTAGTCTTGTGGTTGGCTTGGTTCACAGGAGAGATTATTCAGAAGCTTTTTTATTTTTGCCTTTAAAACTTCAGTCTCTCAGGGGTTGAGGAGACCACCAAGGGAGACAGTAGTTACCCCTCTAGGCTTTTGCTCAGGATAGGATCTTTGCCCTGACACCCAGGATGAGCCCCTTTTAGCATTTACTAAACATTTTAACAGGAATCTCATTATTTACAGGGTTCTGTCCCATTCTGTAAAGTCTATAGTCCCCATAAGAATGTAGCCAATTACCTTAACAGCTTTGTTGGTTTTGTAATTCTTTTTTTGCTTAAAATATTTAAATGTTTTTCTGTCTTGCTTTAAAGACACTTTAAAGCTGTTGAATCCTTTACACTCTGAGGAAATTCTTTACATTCTTGGTAATTCTGTAGTAACATCTTTCAGTTTGATGTAATCTGACCTTCCATATTCTCACCTACTGTTGTGGATAGAATATTAGCATGTTGTAAGATTCTGGTTATCGCTCAAGTTTTATCTAACTCTGAGGTCACAACATCTTCGCTTATTCTAATGACAGTTATGACTTTCTAGTCATTCATTTTGCTGCGTTTTTAACTACAGGTAGTCCCTGGCTTATGGCACATTCGAGTTATGACACATTACATCTTATCGTTAGTAATATGTACTACATACAGTGTTGCAGTGCATAATTTGCTGATATTACCATTCTCAGATGTAATATTTCCAACCCCCAAAGAAAAATCAAGATCATATTTATAAAGATACTGATAATAAAAGGCAATAGTAATGAAAACTGAAAAAAAACAGGTATTCGACTTACATCAGAACTGACTTACGACGCAGTAGTCATCGACACAGAACCTCATCACAAATCGGGGACTATCTGTACTAATGAACATCTATTTTATAATGACAGCTAAAGCTCTTTCCATTTTGGGGAAAAAGGAAACCTGAAGAATCAGCTAAAGAACTATAGAATCCATAAAAGAGATCAGTAAAGTATAAATATCAGTACAAGATAAATACACAAAAAAACCAACAGCCTTTCTGCAGTCTTATATGAAGAAAGCTAACAAAAAGACTTAAATGGAGGTATTTTTTCATGTTGCTGGTGTAGTAAGATAATTTCCAATATGAGTTTTTCCCAGACTTATTTAGAGGTTTAATTTCAGTCAAAATCTCAGCAAAACTTTTCTTTTTGAAAGAATGGAAAAGTGGTAATGAGGAGTATCTTGGGAAAAAAAAAAAGTTCTGTAACTTACTTTAAATAGTCAAGAAATTTTTGAAAAAGTGATTGTCTTAGTTATATAGTGCTGCTATAACAGAAATACAACAAGTAGATGGCTTTAACAAAGAGAAATTTATTCTCTCACAGTCTAGGAGGCTAGAAGTCTGAATTCAGGGTGTCAGCTCCAGGGGAAGGTTTTCTGTCTCTTGTTGTCTCTAGGGAAAAGTCCTTGTCTTTGGGACCCCAGGCCCAAAGGATACGATTTGCTCCTGGCTCTTCTTTCTTGGTGGTATGAGGTCCCTCTCTTCTCTGCTCTGTCCTCTCTTACATCTCCACAGAGAATGACTCAAGATACAACCTAATCCTGTAGATTGTGTCCTGCCTCACTAACATAACTGTCTCTAATCCTGCCTCATTAACATCTTAAAGGTTAGAATTTGCAACACATAGGATAATTACATCAGATCACAAAATGGAGGACAACCACACAATACTGGGAATCATGGCCTAGCCAAGTTGATACACATTTTGGAGGGACACAATTCAATCCATAACAGTGATAAAGCAGGTGCTTGTTATATAATATGTGAACACAGATAGTAATGTTACTATAATAAGACTTTGTGGTTCTAACGGACCAGTTGGATGGAAGCAGACCCTGATATATGTAAGAATTTGTTGGCATCATCCATCAATGAAAAAGGAAGGATTATTCAGTAAATGAGTCCCTGGGTGGTACAAATGATTAACGAGCTCAGCTACTTACTAATAAAGTTTCTAGTCCATTCAGAGATGCCTCAGAAGAAAGGCCTGGCAGTCTACTTCTGAAAAATCAGCAGTTGAAAACCCTATGGAACACAGTTCTACTCTGGCACACTTGGGGTTGCCAAGAATTGGAATCGACTTGATGGCAACTGGTATTCAGTAAATGGTGCTAGAATAATTGGTTAATCACTTGGAGGAAGAAATGAAGTTAAAATTTCACCCTAAATCTGTGTCCAAAATAAATTCTAAGTGAACTAAAGTTAATTATGAAATAGAAGCCATTTAAGCTAAAAATATTTAAGTAAATATTTATTTAATGGCCTAGAAGGAGTTTATAATCATAAAAATGGTGAAAGAAGTCATTGTTGGTGGATCATTTTTAACATGTAAGAGATGAAAACTTCTACAATAAAAGCTACCACAAATACAATTAACAGGCAAATGGTAAAATTAGAAAAGTATTTGCAACAAATGTGGCAAAGCGTACACACATCTTTTGGGGTGGGGAGCAGAGATTACCAGTGGTTCTTAACCATTAGGGGATAACAAGACTGCATAACTGGGTATAGACCACCTCCAAGAAAAATGAATGCTTGTCTATGTGCAGTCACAGGCTGTCACACACATACATATACCCAAAATTTTCCATACAATTTTGAAGAGACTCACATATTCCTAAGAGTTTATGGACCAGAAAAGAAGTGCATGGTAAGTATGAATAACCTTGAACTTCTCTATTAACCAAAGAGAGGATTTTTTAAAATCGTAATATTTAATATTGGTGAAAATATTGCTAGTAGGATGTAAAGCCTCCCTAGGCAGCTGGTTGGCTTTAAAAATTTCAGATTGTTTTATTTAAAAATTATATTTCTAGGAATTATTTTAAGGAAACATCAAGATCTCAGACAAATTTATATGCAGGGATGATCATTATGTATTAAAATGAGAATTATTACTTATAATAGCAAAATATTGAAAGCAACTAAATGCTCAGATTTAGTGTAATGGCTACATAAATTATGGTGTAGCCATGTAATAGAATATCATGTTATTGTTGTTAGGTACCGACGAGTTGGTTCCTACTCATACCAACCCTGTGTACAACAGAATGAAACACTGCCTGGTCCTGTGCCATCCTCACAGTTGCTATGCTTGAGCCTATTGTTGCAGCCACTGTGTCAGTCCGTCTCATTGATGGTCTTCCTCCGTTTTTGCTGACCCTCTACTTTACCAAGCATAATGTCCTTCTCCAGGGATTGATCCCTCCTGATAACATGTCCAAAGTACGTGAGACTCAGACTCACCATACTTGCTTTAAGGAGCATTCTGGCTGTCCTTCTTCCACAACAGATTTGTTTATCCTTCTGGCAGTTCATGGTGTATTCAGTATTCTTCACCAACACCATAATTCAGAGGCATCAATTCTTCTTTGGTCTTCCTTATTCCTTGTCCAGCTTTCACATGCATATGAGGCGATTGAAAACACCATGGCTTGGGTCAGGCGCACCTTAGTCCTTAAAGTGACATCTTTTGCAGCACATTTGCCCAATGTGGTGTGTCGTTTGAATTCTTGAGTGCTGCTTCCATGGGCTTTGATATTGTGTAGCCATTATAAATAATGTTTTTGAAGACTATTTGGTATGTAGGAAAATGATTACAATATACAGTAGTCCCCTCTTATCTGCGAGGGCCCTTGGATGCCTGAAACCGTGGATAGTACCAAACCTTATATATACTATGTTTTGTCCTATACATACATACCTATGATAAAGTTTAATTTATAAATCAGGTACAGTAAGAGATTAACAGCAATACTAATAATAAAACAATTATAACAATATACTGTAATAAAAGTTATGTGAATGTAGTCCCCAGGTGGGACAGAGTGGGATGGCACAAGATTTCATCACAGTACTCATTTAACATTTTTGGGCCTTGGTTGACCGCAGGTAACTGAAACAGATAAGGGGGGACTCCTGTACTGTAGAATGAAAAAGGA
This sequence comes from Dugong dugon, assembly GCA_030035585.1. Lineage (NCBI taxonomy): Eukaryota > Metazoa > Chordata > Mammalia > Sirenia > Dugongidae > Dugong > Dugong dugon. The sequence continues at coordinate 74,981,226 of CM057472.1, forward strand.
AGCACCCTAAACTGTTTTTTTTTAAAAAGTTGTTTCCAGGTGATGGGATTATTGGTGAATTTTAACTTTATGTATCACCTTTTGTTTGTTTTTTGTTCTCTTACCTGATGTGTATTAGTTTTATAATTAAAACACTTAAAAAAAATACAAGTTATTCTGTTGTATAATTTTTATGGCATTTACTTAAAAACCATTGAAATGACAATGATTTGGCACTCAGAAATATGCATGTTTCTAAAATTTAAATTGTTACTGATTCAAGAACTTTTATGTTAATACACATATGAATTAAAACTGAAAAGATTAATTTTTGGATAACTTTTCCTTCTCCTACTAGAAGTGGAAGACTTGTTTTCTTCACTTAAACATATCCAACATACTTTGGTAGATTCTCAGAGCCAGGAGGACATTTTACTGCTTTTACAACTTGTACAAAACAAAGATTTCCAGAATGCATTTAAGATACACAACGCTGTCACAGTACATATGAACAAGGCCAGTCCACCATTTCCTCTTATCTCCAATGCACAAGATCTTGTACAAGAGGTATGTATTCAGAACGTCTTGTCGACATCTACAAGGTAATTATTAGTGATAGTAAGGCAGTATTATTGGAAAACACTGATACGAATACAAGCTTATTTGAATTACTGCTGATCACATGTTAATTGATTGTGATTTTAAAAAATTGCTGCGTGTTATTGTGATTTAAAAAAAATTGCTGCATGTACTTTATCCTGAAAAAATATATACTTATTTCAGAAGCAGAGCTCTATTTCATGAAAAGAGTTAACTTTGTATATAAAACTATAAAATTGGGTAGTAAGAAAAATATTTGTCAGAATTATTCAAGGGCGATATTTTTGATGATCTAAGATATTAATGAATGCTTAACAAGTTTTTTTTGGTCATTTAACTTTTTATAAAGAAAAAGTTGAGGACTTGGACTTTATTAAATGAAATTTTGCCTATCCAAAGACACCTTTAAGAGAGTAAAACAGCAAGCCAACAGACCAGGATTACTTGATTTTGAGATATCAAGGTGTGCGTGTGTATAAATATATATATGGATGACAAAATCTTGTGTCCAGAATATATAAAAAATATATAAAGAACTCTTGTGAATTAATAAGAAAAAGACTTCTTAGTTTAAAAAAAAAGTGTAGAAAATAAACTGTTCTTGAATAATATGTATTTGTGAAGTGCTTTTAAAGATATGCTGTATAGGAACAAAGTTTTTCTGTGTGTGTGTGTGTGTTTTTTCAACCTACAACCAAATATATAGCTCCTGTCTTCCATGAGCTTAGTTTAGTACTAGCTAATACGATAAAATTAGTGGGAAAACAGTTAACATTAAGTTTTAAATCAGATGTGGCCAGTTTTATAAGATGAGCACTGTTAAATGGATTGAATGGTATTCCTCCCCCACCCAAATGTGTGTTGGAACCCTAACCTCTGTATATGTGGATTTGATCCCATTTGGGAATAAAGGTTTTTTTTTATGTTAATGGTGCCATATTGATGTGTAAGGTGTCTTAGACCTAATCACTTTCGAAATATGAAAGGACCAGTTAGGCACAGATGAAGAAAGATAGATGCCACGGCACATGAAGATCACTAGAGAACTGTGGAATAGAAACTGAAAAGCGTCAAGGACCTTCCCCCAGAACTGACAGAGAGAAAGCCTTCCCCTAGAGTCATTCCCCTGAATTCAGACCTCTAGCCTCCTAAACGGTAAGAAAGTACATTTCTGTTTGTTAAAGCCACTCATTTGTGGTATTTCTGTTACAGCAGCACTAGATCACTAAGACATGCAAGTATTATCTAGGCAAATTGTTGTTGTTAGGCACCCTGAGTCAGCTCTGACTCATAGTTGACCCTATGTGTAACAGAACTAAACGTTGCCTGGTTCTGCGCCATATTCACAACCTTAGGTATGTTTGAGCCCATTGTTGGCAGTCACTGTGTCATTCCATCTCCTTGAGGGTCTTCCCTTTTTTCGCTGACTCTGCTTTACCAAGCATAATGTGCTTCTCCAGGGATTGGTCCTTCCTGATAACATGTCAAAAGTAAATGAGATGAAGTCTTGCCATCCTCATGTCTAAGGAGCATTCTGCCTCTACTTCCTCCAAGACAGATTTGTTCCTTCTTCTGGCAGTCCATGGTATATTCAGTATTCTTTGCCAGCACCGTAATTCAAATGCATCAGTTCTTTAGTCTTCCTTTTTCGTTGTTCAGTTTTTGTATATATATGAGGCAATTGAAAATACTATGGCTTGGGTCAGGCGCACCTTAGTCATCAAAGTTATATCTTTGCTTTTTAACACTTTTAAGAGGTCTTTTGCAGCACATTTGTTGAATGCAATACATCATTTAATTTCTTGACTGCTCCTTCCATGGGCATTGACTGTGGATCCAAGTGAAATGAAATCCTTGACAACTTCAATATTTCTCTCTTTATCATGAGGGAAGGAATGCACAGAGTCACTGTTTCAGAAGGAATTGGTTGATCCTCAGCCATTTCCGTAGGTAACATGATCAAGAACCTGTGGTAGTGAAGGAAGAAATCCAAGCTGCACTGAAGGCATTGGCGAAAAACAAGGCTTCAGAAATTGACAGAATACCAGTTGAGATGCTTCAGCAAACAAGTTCAACAAACTTGTCTATGCCAAGAAATTTGTAGGATGGCTACTTGGCCAACCAGCTGGAAGATATTCATATTTGTGCCCATTCCAAAGACAGCAGAATGTGGAAATTATTGAACAATATCATTAATATCACATGCATGTAAAATTTTGCTGAAGATAATTAAAAAATGATTGCAGCAGTTCATTGACAGGGAACTGACAGAACTTCAAGCTGGATTCAGAAGAGGACGTGTAACGAGGAATATCTTTGCTGATGTCAGATGGATTTTGGCTGAAAGCAGACAATACCAGAAAGATGTTTACCTGTATTGTATTGACTATGCAAAGACATTCGACTGTGTGGATCATAAGAAATTATGGATAACATTGCAAAGAATGGGAATCCAGAACACTTAGTGGTGTTCACACGGAACCCGTACATAGACCAAGAGGCAGTCATTTGAACAGAACAAAGGGGATATTGCGTGGTTTAAAATCAGGAAAGGTGTGCGTCAGGGTTGTATTGTTTCACCATATTTATTCCATCTGTATGCCGAGCAGATAATCTGAGAAACTGGACTATATGAAGAAAAATACGACATCAGGATCAGAGGAGAACTCATTAACAACCTGTGTTATGCAGATGACACAACCCTGCTTGCTGAAAGTGAAGAGGACTTGAAGCATTTACTGATGAAGATCAAAGACTATAGCCTTCAGTATGGTTTACACTTCAATATAAAGAAGACAAAAATTCTCAAAACTGGACCAGTAAGCAGCATCATGTAGGCAAACAGAGGCATCTCAGGAAGCTGGGATAGCTAGCATGATCACAGTCATAGTTGGGAGACAGCGTAGTGTATGAAGGAAACAAGCATTTTAAAGCTGGGCCAAAAAAGCCATGAGGAATGCCAAGAGACAAGGCTGGAAAAGAGGCTAGAGGGCCTTCTATTCAATACTAAAGAGCTTAGACTTGATACTATCAATGACAGAGCCAATGAGAATGGTCATATTTATGTTATAGAAATGAAGAACATACTCAATAACATAAGCCCATTGAGTTGATTTCGACTCATAGTGACCCTATAGGATAGAGTAGAATTGCCCTATGGGGTTTCCAAGGTTGAAATCTCTACAGAAGCAGACTGCTACATCTTTCTCTTGTGGAGCGACTGGTGGGTTTGAACTACCAACCTTTCGATTAGCAGCTGAGTGTTTCAACCACTGCAACGCCAGGGCTTCTTTTTAATAACATAGAAAAAGAAAATATTTTAATAATTTATTAGATTCAAATAAAAATAAGAATTATGAAAGACTAAACAGTATGAGTAGTGTGCTCTCATTTTGTAAAAAAATAAGGATAAAGGATAAAGGATATATACCAAAATGATTTTTCCTAAGTTTAAGGATTATAGATGCTTTTTTTGGTAATCAGTTTATTGAGATATAATTTATACACAGTTAAAATGGGTGCATTTTATTGTATACGTCAGTATATTTTGGTAAATATATACACCGCGTAATTTACCATCACAGTCAAGTAATAGAAGCACCCATCACTCCACAAAGCGCCCCTTTTGTAGTTGGTAATCCCCTCCCTCACCACCCCAGGCCTTAGACATCGCCTGATCTGTTTTCTGTCTTATTAAATTTGCCTTTTCTGGACGTTTCATAGAAACGGAATCAGACAATATGTAGTCTTTTGCTCAGCATAATGTTTTTGCGATTTATCCTTGTGTGTATCAGGAGTTTGCAATTTCTTGCTGAGTACATTGTATGAATATGCCACAATTTGTTTTTCCATTCATCTGTTGATAGATATTTGTGTTGTTTCCTGTTTGGGACTATTATGAATAAAGCTCCTGTAAACATTTGTGTACAAGTCTTTGTATGAACAAATGTTCTCGTTCCTATTGGATTAATACCTAGGAATGGAATTGTTGGATCACATGCTAAGTATATAAGAAACTGCTAGACTTTTTCCAAAGTGGGTGTACCATTTTACATTCCCATGAGCAATGTATGAGAGTTCGAGTTGTTCCACATTCCCACCAACATTTGGTATTATCAGTCTTTTTAAATTTTATGATTCTACCAGGTGTGTAATGTTACCTTGTTTTCATTTGTATTTCTATAATGACTGTTGATGCTGAGCATTTTTCCATGTGTTTATTGGCCATTCCTGTGTCTTCTTTTGTGAAATGTCTGTTCAGATCTTTTCCCCATTTTTAAAATCAGTTGTTAGTCTTACTGAGTTGTAAGCATTCCTTATATGTTCTGGTTGCCAGTCCTTTGTCAGATATAGATATATGACGGTGAGTATTTTGATAAAAAACAAGCAAAGAAATACAGGAAGGATATATACCAAAGGGATTATCCCTGGGTTTGGGAATTATGATCATTTTTATTTTCTTCTTATTGGCTACCTATTCTGACTTTTTAAATGTAGCATGTAACATTTCTATTAAAAAAAATTTAAAATAAAAAAGGTATAAAATAAAAAAGGAGTTTGGCTCTGAAGGAAAATAGGGGAAAGTAGTATAGCTAGAGAAGTGTACAAGATTCAAAGAGTATATATTCTTTTAAAAATAAGAGATTTGAACACTTTCACAGGCTAATAGAAGTCATTGGGATATAACAATGGCCTTCTAATTCCTTAGGGCTTTGTAGAAATAGCTGGTGATGTGTATTAATATTAGAATAGGTAGCAACTGGGAAGGTTAGGGCAGAAGAAAGGAGTAATGGGAAGGGAGTAATTACTACAGGAGTTAATTTCTTTAGAAAGGAGGATCTCAAAGATGTTTAGGAACTGACTTAAAAGTAGAAGTAAAATGTCTAGTACAGAAAATTATCGTTGAGTTGACTTGGTACATTGGTGCAGTGGTTCAGAGCTTGGCTGCTAATCAAAAGGTTGGCAGTTCGAATCCACCAGCTGCTCCTTGGAAACCCTATGGGGCAGTTCTACTCTGTCCTGTGAAGTCATTGTGAATCGGAATCGACTTGGTGGCAACAGGTTTTTTGGCACGTCTTTAATCCAAAGTTGTCTTTATCCCTTCATAGTTACCTTATCCAGCTATCAAAAGGTATATAATCAGGGAATATAAATTTCATTTTAAATTAACCTAAATTTTATGTATCTTAGAAAAGTAAACACCCTGTTTTAAAAATCAGCTTTTTAATTACCCACTTTAGTTTTTGGATCACTGCCCTTGTCCATTAGTAAGATTTAATGGAATTCTTGAAGAAGATAGTAATTGCTATGCTATCCTGTTTAGAACTCTGCAATTAGAAACTTGTTTTTCTAGGTTCAGACACCTACCTATAAAAAGGTCAGGCTGGTTTTGGTACTGTCATTGCTTTGTATCCACTTGTTGCTGTCAAATTAGTTAATCCTCAAATTAATCTCTTACGTTTGATAAGGGAGCTAGTAATAAATGATTTAAAATAGTCATAAAAGGTATTATAGCATTGCTGGGTTCCTGTTTTCAGTCATGAATTAGTCTTGTAAAAATTGTGCTGTATGTGGATTCACTTCTCTACATTTTCATTAATGATGATAATTTTGATTTTGGTATCTGTTATTGCAAAGCACTCTTTCTGGTGGGTAATCAGAGAAAAGTGGAGCCATGGTGGTGCATTGGTTAGGAAGCTCGGCTGCTAACCATAAGGTCAGCAGTTCGAATACACCAGCTGCTCCTTGGAAACCCTGTGGGGCAGTTCTCCTCTGTCCTATAGGGTCACTATGAATCGGAATCAATTCGACAGCAACGGGCTAATTAGAGAAAGAGGAACCTGGGGTATGAGGACAGAAGAGGAAACAAAATCAAAGATATTGACAGTAGGATCACACATAGCACAATCTTTGGGGTAAAAGTAGTCCATAGACTAAAACTTGTACCTTAAATATTTATGTTAAACAGTTTGGCAGTAAATGCACTGAGCATACAACTCATGTGATTACAAATTTAAAAGGGAAATAAAGCAGAAAAAAGAAATCGAAAGAACAATATATTTAATTATAAAATTATACGTTACATCTTTATATGAGTAAATGTCAAAGTGCTATCAAGTGTGTGTTTATTCTAAGAAAATATAAATTGCCATAGTGACTCAAGAAGAGAGAGCAAAAATAAAATAGACCGCTAACTATAGATAAAGTCAAGTGTTACTCAGATATCTACCTTTAAAAAAAGTACCAGGTCCAGATGATTTTATTCACAAGCTCTATCAAAACATTCAGGTACATATAATTCTTATGTTAAATACACTGTTCTCACATAAAGATAGAACAATCCCTAATTCATTGTGCTAGGATAGTGTAACCTAGATACTAAAAGCAGACAATAGTTTTGTAGAATCAGTACACATGACCACATTCACTGTCTACATACCAGTCTAGGTTAGGAATAGTAATGCAGAAATCTTAAAATGTGTATATTGCTCATCTAGAACTATATTAAAGTAGTAATTTATTATGTGCTAGGTATTGTGCTAAGTACTTTATATGGATTATCTCAATCTTTTAAGAGCCTTAAATGGTAGGTGCCATTCTACAGATAAAGATACACGCTAAAAAAAAAGTTCATCGTAACCAAGTGGAGTTTATCCTAGGATTGCTTGATTTAAGGAAAAGTAATGTAATTCACTGTATTAAGGTTATTGTTCCATTACTCTCATATAAATTTATCTTAGTAGTCTGTAACTCTTAAGTTGTCATCTCTGATTCACAGTGTAGTTACATAAACATAGGATTATAAAACTAGAAAACTGTAAAATAGGAAGATAACTGTTAGAATACTTTTTCTTCCCTTAATGTTTTTATTCCTTATATTTCCTTATGTTTTCATTATTTTATTATTAGTTTATTATATAGATGAAACTTTCAAGAAGAAAATATTTTATTCATAGGCATAAATATCAAAATCTTATCTAGTATTTTTAATAAGGAATTATGTTACCATGATAACAAGATTGGAAACGGTGGGGGATGGGGAGGGAGGGGAAATTTTTATCTGTTTTTTTTCTTGTAATTGTTTTTAGCGCTTTTCCTTCTTACAAGTATTTTTTACTACTTATACTTTTTTAAAAAAATACTAACCTGTGTAAGTGTTGCTGATATTTTCTACAACCTAGGAAAAATAATACTTATTGTTATTTCTTAGGTACAAACTGTTTTGAAGCCAATTTATCAGAAGGAAGGGCAAGAATTAACTGCTTTGCTGAATGCCCCACATATTCAGGTAGAAAATAGACAGAGCATTATATAGTTTTTCTAGCATTCATCATTTAAAAAAAAAAAAGACTCATTACTGTAAGAGACCTCAAAAATTATCTAGCCTGTTTCCAGGTTTGCAGCTGTCTCAGCAAAATAATTGTTATTGTTGTTGGGTAATACGTTTGCGTATTTAACCAAATTTTTTTGAAACTTTTTATTCTTTAAAATTTAGACAAAAATTTCTCCTTTTTTTTGGTTGTAATGTATTTTCCATAAATCCTTAATTACCTAGAGTATTTTAAGTGTTAAGTGTTCTAGGTATTTTAGACTTTCGTAACTCATCCCAGTGTATGCCCTGACATACCATACACATTTATTAGCTGTAAAGCATTTGCACTTAAGATGGAAAGTTTGGAAACAGATCTGCATATGTAATTATAGCACGTCTTTCAGAGATTTAATCATCAGAGTACTATGTACACAATTAGGTTAAAAATCGCTCTACATAAATAGATTATGCTGTTACTTAAAATGCTCTGTGTTTCTTTGAAACAGGCATTTTTACTGGCCCATGATAAGGTTGCTGAGCAGGAAATGCAGCTAGAGCCCATTACAGATGAGAATGCTTATGAAAGCACTGGCCAGTATGGAGGAGAAACTGTAAAAATAGTTCGTATAGAAAAGGCTCGCGATATTCCATTGGTAAGTGTTCCACGTCTCTAATGTGAGATTCTTTCTGAACGAGGGATCTTGTGTATAGCAGATAATTGAAGAGCCCACTGCCTTGCTGGTGATTTTTCTCTTTTGAGGTTCATTTGTTGGAGTTACTCTATATTCCTGCTTTCACCCTTTATTTGGTTGAGAAAAGTTTTTCATCATCTTTTCTCACCTATGTGTTGGAAATAATAGCTTGTGAAATAATTGTTGAGGTACAAAGAAGGGATAAATAATTTGATTATTCTCCCAGTTTACTTTCCTTAACAGTTGTTAGAAATTCTGATCTTTTTATTCAATTAAATTTATTGAAACACATTTACTTATATACTTCAGATATTCTTAGATGTATTCCTTAATGTTTATATTTGCTTTATAGTTTTTATATGTAAAACTTTTTTTTAACTTCTTTTTTTGTCTTCTATCAGTGGTTTAGTTTTATTTTCAGAAAAAATATGAACTCAATTTTATAAGCAGTTTATGTAACTGGTTTTTATCCTGCCAGAGGAAGTTGGAAAGTCATGAGAAGATTTTCAAATGAAAGTTTTGTTCTGTGTGTCATATTTCCAAATTTTCAGCATACATTTTTCAGTTGTGCTTCCAGTTTGTGTAATAAATATTACACATTTACTATTAATAAATACTACATTTTAATGTGAATTGGATGCAGCTACAATATTTAACATGTTGAATAATCAACCAGATTTGTACTCATTACATCATTGTATTTTTTATTTAAAAACAGAGGACTTCTCTAGTTATAAGTCATGGTCACTAATTACATCTAAATGTAATGTAACCATTTGAACAGCATCCAATATTTAGAGAAAAAACTGATTATAGGTCTTCACACGTTGTTTGTAAGCAAGTGCATTTTTCTGCTGTTGTATGCTTCAGAAGTCTGCTTGATTTCAGAATTCTAATGAGTGTTTATTAAACAGGAAATGTTGTAGGAAAAATGGTCAGCTTTCAAATCTAATTTTCTTGGTTACTGTAGTCATGTAAGTACTTTTTTTTTTTTTTTTAGGTAACTGAAGGTTGGTATTGTTGAATATGTATAAATAGAAAAAATAATTTGAAAATGAAGCAATGTTTAAAAGATTGTATTTTTGTTTTAAAATTAATATTGAATTTTTTTAGGGTGCTACAGTTCGTAATGAAATGGATTCTGTCATCATTAGTCGGATAGTAAAAGGAGGTGCTGCAGAGAAAAGTGGTCTGTTACATGAAGGAGATGAAGTTCTGGAGATAAATGGCATTGAAATTCGGGGAAAAGACGTCAATGAGGTTTTTGACATATTGGTAAGTTGACACAAGTAGAAGAATCAATAGGTTTTTTAAAAAGCTGTTTTCCTTGTTACTACATTTAAGGATAAAATATTTTTTAAAAAATTGTTAAGAGCACTAGACAATTTCTAGCCTAATTTTCAGATGATGTAATTGTTTACACATTGTTGTTAGATTTTTTACTTCTGGATGGATGCCACTGGTGTTTTTTTACTTTATCTGAGCTTTATTACTACCAACTGTATTTTATTTGTCTCAAAGCCAGTAATAATGTAACTTACTGATTTATTCAGCAGATGTTTATTGAGTGCCTATTATGTGCTAGCCACTGGGGAAACAATAATAAAACAAAGTGCTGCACCCTCGTGGTTTTTATGTTCATTTTGTTTTCTTATTATCTATAACTAATTATTGTTTTCCTAACAATATTAGTCAATATAGATGATACAGACCTGCACTGTCTAATATAGTAGCCGCTAGCTACATGTGAGTATTTAAAATTAAGTAAAATTCAAGATTTAGTTCCTTATTCATACTGGCTGTACTTCACATGCTCAAAAGCAACATGTAGCTAATGGCTACCATACTGGACAGCATAGATATAGAACATTTTCATTGTTTTAGAACATTCTAGTGGGTAGTGCTGGTATAATCAGGAAATCATTTATAGTCAACTTTGGAGGACAGTATATGATAACTTTTTATACACCCACAGATAAGGTTTATATTCTTAATTACTTAGTATCAGTTATTACATTAGAATCTGTCCTGTGTGCTAATGTCTGTTGTCGAATCTAGAAAACATCCTTAGCTCCTTATTCAGTCAGTGATGTACTGGGAAATAACAGTGAACCTACCAGTAAGATTCTGTACAGTTAAAAAATAGAATGGATGACTGAGACAAGGCATCTGGAAATTGAGAATATTTTGCATGTTTGCATATTTAGATGACTTTTCTAATGCTGTTCACAATTACTATTTCAAGTTCTACTGTATTAAAATTTATGCCAGAGTAAATAACCCAGAATTATTATATCACTGTGGCATCTGCCAGCCTTTCACTGTGGAATCTTCCTACCTGGACATTGAATGGAAGACAAAAACCAAGACTTACGGGCTAAGTAGCTTTCCCCAGTGGACCAGAATTTGCAAAATGCAGTATTGCAGGACAGTTCTAGTGTAATGGAGTCCTTGAAAAGCATAATTTGTGCTTCTGATGAAATGGGGTTTATCTTTACTGATTTTAAGTCTACTGAAGTGTTCCAGAATCGTCTAGTTTAGGGAATATTAATCATAAGATCATGAAAAGTTTTCATAAATAATAAACTCAAAAAATAACCCAATCTTTCTATTACAGTCTGATATGCATGGTACTTTGACATTTGTTCTGATTCCCAGTCAACAGATCAAGCCTCCTCCTGCCAAGGAAACAGTAGTAAGTGGTTTTTGTGTTCTGATATTTGTTGTCCAGGGATTACTGTTTACTTTTGAGTATCAGCAGTATCACTCTGTTTCTTACACTCAAGTAAAAACAGCTGACTTCAGTAGGTTTTATTTAAATAAATGTGAAATAATGAAATGTGACATAATTCAAATTTAGTAAACTCTGAACTTTTTCTATAAAAAGAAAATATTTCATTTTTAGAATTTTTATGATTTCTAGCATTGAACTTTGTCTTTTTCTGTAGTTACAGGTGGGCTTATTTAACCTAACAACATTTAGTATAGGGGGTAGTGCCTTTACAAAATATGTGCAACTCTTGTTTTAGAGTATGTATTAAACATTTACTCAGCTTGCTGTATTAAAAGATGGACGTCATAGCTATATGATCACTATAGGCAGTCCCCGGGTTACGAACGAGATCTGTTCCTAAGTCTGTCTTTAAGTCGAATTTGTAGGTGAGTCAGAACAGGTACATACTTATTTAATGTCAGTTAGTCAAACGTTTGTCTCCGGTATATAGTATATATTTTACCTTTATATGCTATGAAACACTTCTAAACCGCTGCAGTGTTTTCTTGAACATTACAAAGTAGTGCATGCGTTTGTTATTACAAACCATTGTATGTATTTAACTTAGATTTTTGATATAATAAGCTTTATGGCAGTCTGTTAGGTACAGGTTGTCCACAAGTCAGACGTTCATAACCTGGGGATTGCCTGTAATTCCACTCTTAGATATATACCCAAGAAAACTGAAAACATACGTCCACATAAAACTTGTGCCTGAATGTTCATAGCAGCATTATTCATAATAGTCATAAAGTAGAAACAACACAAATGTTGACTAGCTAATGAATAGAAAACAAAATATGATATATCCATACAACAGAATATTATTTGGTAATAAAAAAGGAATGAGGTACTGATACATGCTCTAACACGGACGAGCCTTGAAAACATGCTAAGTGAAAGAAGCCTGTCACAAAAGGCCACATATTGATTCATTTATGTGGAATGTCCAGAATAGGCAAATCCATAGAGACGGAAAATAAATGATTGGTTCCTTAGGTGTGAGAGTGGGAGGTTAGGGGGGATTAGGAATGATTGCTAATGGGTTTGGGGTTTCCATTTGGACTGATAAACTAAAATTGATGGTGGTGATGGTTGCATAGTTTTGTGAATATACTAAACACCAATGAATTGTGTATACTTTAAATGGGTGAATTAATTCTATGGCATATGAATTATATCTCAGTGAAGTTGTGGAAAAGTGATAGACTTCAAGATGCTGGATTAACATGGAAGCCTGATGTATTGCATCAGTTATTATTCTTTTATAAAAGCATAACAGTTTGAAAGAAAACATAGTTTCATTTTTTTCAGTGTTTCATCACAGTTATGCTTTATATTTTGGCGGTTACTCCATGGTTTTCTCTTAATCTTAATAGAACGTATTGAATTTGATATTGCATCTGCAGCCTTCCTTCTGCTTGTAGTTCTTTGTAGCCAGAGAAATGAGGAAGTAGAGTTTGTCTCTGAGTCCAAACAGCCTGATTCTCTGTGTACTATGCCCTTATACTTAACTGGCCCTGAGCTTCAAAAGTAGCTCTCCAAACTAGGAGATTCAGTAGAAGAGGGCTGGAATATGCCCTTTTATATTTACAATAGTCTGGTCCTCCTTCTGAGTAAATGGCTTTTGTATTTTGAAAGTGAATGTCAGAGGTTATGACATGTTGACATTTCTGCTTTCAGAGTCTAGAATTCTCTAGAAGTCATTTCCTTTATGGATAAAATAAAGTGTTATGCTGGTGTTTGCTGCTTGTTATTGTATGCAAACTTAGAATATCATACTAATTAAATTAGAACAAGGATCACATTGATATAAGGATGAAGTAACTTACTTTTACCCATTTTTCAGTGGGTATTTAATTCCCACCTTTCATTACTGATTAAGAACAGAAGGCTAGTTTAATCTGAAAACCAAAGGAATGTCTCTTAGATGGTACGTTGAAAAATATGCATTCCTTGTGAGCAATCTCAGGAGCTGCTTAACTAGAAAATGAAGGAGCTACTTAACTGGAAAATGAAATAACTTGAAAAATGGTAGGGAAAGAGGGAGGGAAGGAGATGGACAAGAAGGATGGATGCCAGGTTTATCCCTTTTAAAATATAGCATTTGATTATGAGGAGTCTTTTAAAAATAGAAACAGTGTTGTGCAATTTTTTTTTCCTTCCTTTCCTCTTACTGTGAAGAACTCTCAAGTAATATTTTGAGATAAGTAATGAAGCTTTTTTCCAATCAGACCTAACAGGTTTAAAATGAACTATTGTTATTAAAGCTCACATTGACACTTTTCACAAAGAAAACAATGATAGGAAATCATAATTTTAGTTGGCATATGCAGAATAATTATCTACTGGGTTAATGATCAAAAGAAATTAAAACCAGTTTATTGAGCATCATTATAGTATAGGTCATGATCTAACGAGAGCAGCAGAAGGCATCTTTCTGATCTACATTTTGTGACGGTAGAAAGAAACCTGTTTAAGAAAGACTGACAAAGTAGGTGTTACCTGAAACCCTGCTATAAGCACTTGCTGAATTATAGCATGTACTGCAAGAGTAAGCTATGTCAGGAGAAGTAGTTAAGTTTGTTTTGCATCCACACGTAGCAGCCGGTGGCCACTTTATCAGTAGCAGAGGGGCACCTGTGCAGTTCACTTCCTGGGTGGGCTAGGAATTCACTAGACTAGTTGATTCTTAAGGTCCCTCCCAGTTATAACAATCTGTGATTTTAACTAAAAAGCTGTATGTTTCCACACAGAAAGTCTGCCTGGTCTGCTTAATATATAATAGACCGCTAAAGTTAGTACTGAGGAGCCCAGGTGGTGCAGTGGTGAAAGCGCTCAGCTGCTAACTGACAGGTCAGCGATTCATACCCACCAGCCGCTCTGCGGGAGAAAGATGTGGCAGTGTGCTTCCGTAAAGATTACAGCCTTGGAAACCCTATGGGGCAGTTCTCTGTCCTACAGGGTTTGCTATGAGTGAGAATTGACTCAGCAGCAGTGGGTTTAAAGTTAGTACTCAGGCAGGTTTTAGAATCTTGTTAACCTTATTTTAGATAATTGATAAGTATGGTTGCGCCTAATTCATTTATCTCTGAATGCTGAGTAAGTTCTAATGGAATCTTACTAATGTAGTCAAAAGAATTCTTATCTTCTACTCTTAAAAATGTACCTTTTTTTTCACATGCAGGTAGCATGTTTGTAATTTATCACATATTCTTTGACCATACTTGCTTCCCACTCTCACAACTGTATTCTGCCGCAGTACTTTAGTCTTTTATTTCCTTATCTATTATCATTGTTTTAATTTCTTCCCTTAATTCAGAGATTTTTTTATTGTTCAATAAATGTTAGCTATTACTGTGATTGCTTACTCTGTGCCAGGCACTGTGCTAATCATTTTATATGTTGTATCTCATTTAATCCTCATAACATCCCTTTGAAGTATAAATATCTCTATTATTCTCGTTTAACAGTTATTGAGACTAGAACTTAGAAAGGTCAAGTTATTTGCCCAAGCCCACTGTTGATAAGTGACGATCAGGACTGGAACCTATGTTCATCCCAGAATCTGTGCTTTTAACTGCTGTTCAGTATAGCAAGTAATGTCCCACACAGCCCCTAAATATTAGAAGGTCTACATTACTATTTATCTAAAGAAAATAATTAGTATACCATGATAGGAAATTGGTACTGTAGACGAGTTAACCTCCTAGTAGCTGTTTTTATGACAATAGGAAGTCTGGATTCTCAGGAGGACAACCCAAAATTAAACCTGTTGCTGATGACTCATAGTAACCATATAGGACAGAGTAGAACTGCCCCCATAGGGTTTCCAAAGCTGTAAACTTTATGGAAGCAGGCTGCCACATCTTTCTCCCAAGGAGGACAGCAAAAGCACATTGTTAGACTTTTGTATTTGAAATTGCTGTAGGATCCTACCCTTTGCCTGTAGGGGACTTGAGATCTCTAGTATGACTGGAGTCACAACTGATGCTTCTCACGTGCTACACGTATGATGATTTATGGGGTCTGAGCTAGGAGGATAGAAGAGAGATGTGGACTAAGAGGAACTTTATGAGGCTGCTAAAATCACAGTGCAGGGATTTGAATCACAGAATTAGACATTAGCCCAGTGGTATTAATAATTTAAATATATTCTTAGGGGTCCTAAACAATTTTTTTTCCCCTTGTAATGAATCTGTCTGTGTACTAGGCATTATGCTAAGCACTGGGTTTATAATAATGATTATTACATAAAATAATTATAGTTTGTGGTAAGTGCTAAGATGGGAATAAGCAGGATGTGATCGTGGAGAATAAAAAGAGATGAGGTTAATTTAGAGAGAGTGATCAGGAAAAGTCTCTTGGAAGAGGTAACATGAATCTGAGACCCATAGGATGTGATGGAGCCAGGCCTGTTAATTGCCAGGAGGAGAGCTTTCCAGGTATAATTTCTAAAGAGCTTTGTGTTTGGAAAACCTGTGTGGGTGATGCAAAGTGGGGAGGGGAATGGAGGTGGGAAGAGGTGGGAAGAGATGAGGGTGAAAAGGATGCAAGGCCAGATCAGGTAGGTGAACTTGGCCATGTAAAGAGTTTGGATTTTAAATATAGTGACATGATCTGATTTGTATTTAAAAAGTACTTTTGGCTGCTGTGTGGAAATTGGATTAGAAAATGGAAGCAAGGAGGTTTAGGAAATCATTGTTGAAGTAAGGGTAAATAAAGCATGATGATGGCTTAAATCTGGATTATAACAGGGGCAATAGACGATGAATGAATCAGGCTTTCTCTTGGAAGTAGAAATGACAGGATCTTGTGATGAACCTGGAGTGTGAAGGAAAGGGAGAAAGCAAGGACAGGTAGAGAGTGGTGCCACTGACTAAAGGGGAATCGGAGGAAGAACAGGTTTTGGGAGAACAATCAAGAGTTCTGTTTCACAAGTTTGAGATCCCTGTGGAGCATCCATGTGGAGATACTTAGTGCGTAGAGGTGAATACGTTAGTCTGGAACTCAAAGGAGAGGTCTGGGCTATAGTTATATTTATTGTGGGGACAGCAGGTCAAGGGAGGAGTCTGTTTACATGTACTTTAAGTGCTTATAAAAAATCCTACAGATTTAAAAAAATGATTGTTTCAGGATTTTTGCAGCCTATAAAAACTGGGTTGTAAGGGAAAGTTGAGAATCACTGCTGTCAAATGTATTTACTTTCCTGTTGTCATTTGGTGCCGTTGAGTTGATTTCACCTCATAGCGACCCCATGTGACAGAGTAGAACTACCCCATAAGATTTTCTTGGCTGTAATATATGGGAGCAGATCATCAGGTCTTTCTCCTGCGAGGCCACTGGGTGGTGTCTTGGTCATCTAGTGCTACCACAACAGAAATACCACAAGTGGATGGCTCCAACAAAGAGAAGTTCATTCTGTCATAGTCCAGTAGGTTAGAAGTCCGAATTCAGGGCACCAGCTCCAGGGGTAGGTTTTTTCTCTCTGTCAGCTCTGGAGGAATGTCCTTGTCATCAGTCTTCCCTTGGTCTGGGAGCATCTAAGCGCAGGAACCTCAGGTACAAAGGATGTGCTCTGCTCCTGGCACTGCTTTCTTGGTGATATGAGGTCCCCAAGTCTCTCTGCTCACTTCTCTCTCTTATATCTCAAAAGAGATTGGCTTAAGACACTATCTGATCTTGTAGATTTCATCAGTGTAACTGCCACTAATCCATCTCATTACATCATAGTGATAGGATATACAACACACAGGGAAATCACATCAGATGACAGTACTGGGAATCATGACCTAAACAAGTTGAGGGATATTTTAGGGGACACAATTCAATCCATGACAGGTCGGTTCAAACTACCAACCTGTTGGTTAGCAGCAGAGCACTTAACTGTTGCACCTCTAGGGCTCCTTACTTTCCTATTAGAGGTGTAAAGTGTATTATATAATTTTTATCTTACTTTTTTCTCATGTGGAAGAAGTTCTGGAATTTTGTAATGCAGTAAGATTTTTATAAATTGGTATTTTATCAGAAATGCAAAAAAATATAGAAAATGTCAGTGTATATTAGATTGACATCCTTGTTCAAGTTAGGGTAATTGCTCTGTTAAGTTTGCTATTGCCCTAAGATTCATATTCCTGACTGTTTAGAAAACCAAAACCAAGCCCACTGCTGTCAAGTGGATTTCAGCTCTGCTTACTGTGCATCAGTTGGATGTCCCACAGATATCTCAAACTTCTTGTGTAAAAAAAATGGAAGAGGACAAATAATACACATATTCCTTTTGAGGGCTGGAGGAAAGGAATCTCAGGACTGAGGGATGTAGTTTGCTTAACACTGCAAAGACTTTCCTTGATGCTATCCTTAATTTTACAAAAGTCTCTTAAGGGTAAAGGCTAGGCTAAACATAAAGACTCACCTCCACTATTTTGTAGATTATTATTTCTCTTCCACAAGTAATTTTAGAAGTTAAAGATAAATTTACTGTAATAATAAATATAGAAATAAAAATTACAAAGAAAAATTATTCTGGAGCATTGAATCCCTTAGGAAAGATGTCAGTAAACTGCAATGAATCATTACCTTTACCTTTTTTCCCATTTCATCACTAGGACTTCAGATGTGAATAGCTCAAGGAAAAAGAAAAGAAAGAAAATGTGGGGCTGGAAGATAATTATGTCTAAAAACTCCTATAATTTAAAATTTAAACAGAGAAAGTTTAGTTGGTTTTAGAAACCAAACACTGCTTTGATCAGATACACTGTACTGGTATTATTACAGCATTGTTAACCTTGGAGCTTTCCTGTAGGGATCAGGTTTTTACTTCATTTAAAAAGGGCTTTGTTTTCCTTTATATGGAAAAATAAATAAATCAGCCACCAACAGCTGGAGAGGAAAAGACTGGTGGAGATAACTTCTAGAATCCATCAGTGGGGTATGTGAATAGAATCGCATTCTGTATATCAAGGCAATACCCAGATTTTAGTTGAATCAGATGGGTAATTTATCCGATGAAATAAACTTTGCTTAGGAAAAATACATCCAAAGATGCTTTTGCTTTTAATTTTAGGGAACATTTTAGATGACTTTAGATAAACTTGTCACATAAAGCATGTCCTCTGTACTACTCCTCCTGGCAGTCTTGCCCAGGCCTAAACAAGGAGGGGCCCCATTCCAAACCAGCTAAATCAGAATATTCAAGGAGTAAGACCTAGGCCAAAGCAGCCTAGGGGAAGCATCTCTGGATGATTGTGTTGACCTCTGGGAAAAGTCAGAAGGCCTAGATATACCCTCCTTACTGGTATATCTAATTTCCCCCAGGGCAGTAATTCCCTAAGATTTGTGTACAAACCGATTACCCAAGAAACTTGATTAAAATGCAGAGTATGAAAGTTTGAAATGTGGCCTGAGAATTCTGTATTTTAATAAACATCCCAGGTAGGTGATCTGAGCACAACACTTTCAAAAATAATGTGCTGTCAGTTTTGCTTTCAGAAAGTGATTTGATAAAATCATCAATCAGGGTAACAAGTAGTATGATTTTATAGGTTTCTAAGGAATCTGATAACAAAAAATTATCTTTCTGCTATCTCAAGTGATCCCTAAAATTTCCATTTTTAGATTCCCTAGGGTATTTGCACATCAATAAAAAGCTACAAATAAAGTGTACTAAAGTTTAAGATTCACTTGCTTTACTTCAGTTTCCCTGTTTGTATATTAAGCTTGAAACTTCCACACTTAAGTTAGATACGGTAGTTAGTAAAATATTTTTTTTGAAATTTAAAAAAAAAAAAAACATTCTTTATCGAATGATACCCCCAAGTCAGATTTCTGAAAGAGGCTGTTGATTTCATGAGGATTCTAGGCTATTATACTATATAATGGAAGGACATCTGTATGTTTGTCTTTATCACTTAGAAAATGGTTTATCCTCACTAAACAGACAATAGATAAGTGGTAGCTTTGGCTTCCCACAATACTGGGGAAGCCAGCACAACTTTCCAAGGCAAGGTCATGGAAGCGTCATTGGCACATCCAGACTCCCTGAGGGACCAAATTACTGGGCTGAGGGCTGTGGGGACCATGGTCTCTGGGAGCATCTAGCTCAGTTGGAATAACATAGTTTATAAAGAAAATGTTCTGTACTCTACTTCGGTGAGTAGTGTCTGGGGTCTTAAAAACTTGTGGGCAGCCATCTGAGATACTCCACTAGTCTCACTCCATCTGGAGCAAGGGAGAATGAAGGAAACCAAAGACACAAGGGAAAGATTAGTCCAAAGGGCTAATGGACCACAACTACCACAGCCACCACCAGCCTGAGTCCAGCACAACTAGATGGTGCCCAGCCACCACCACTGACTGCTCTGACAGGGTTCACGATAGAGGGTCCTGGACAGAGCTGGAGAAAAATGTAGAACAAAGTTCTAACTCACCAAAAAAAAAAAAAAAAAAAAAAAAAAGACCAGAGTTACTGGTCTGACAGAGATTGGAGAAACCCTGAGAGTGTGGCTCCCAGACACCCTTTTAGCTCAGTAAAGTCACTCCTAAGATTCACCCTTTAGCCAAAGATTAGACAGGCCCATAAAACAAAATGAGGCTAAATGGGCAAGGACAGGAAGGCAGGAGGAGACAGGAAAGCTGGTAATGGGGAACCCAAGGTCAAGAAGGGGAGAGTGTTGACATGTTGTGGGGTTGGCAACCAGTGTCACAAAACAATAAGTGTATTGTTTAATGAGAAACTAGTTTACTTTGTAAACCTTCACCTACAGTACAATAAAAAAATTTTTTAAAATAGTTTGTCTATCTTAACATGAAGATAATAAGACTAGTTTATGTCTATGATATGCGGCTTCAGTTACTTGAGGGTAAAAGACTTAAGGAAAAAACCAAAAAAACCTGTTGCCATCTAGTCAATTCTGACTCATAGTGACCCTATAGGACAGAGTAGAACTGCCCCATAGAGTTTCCAAGGAGCGTCTGGTGGATTCGAACTGCTGCTGACCTTTTGGTTGGCAGCCATAGCTCTTAACCACTGTGCCACCGGGGTTTCTGACTAAAGAAAGCCAGATAGCAATTAGGGGCAGAAATGGACTCAGAATTATAAAATGTTTAGGCTGCCAATCTATTATTTGGCTCATTGAACCAGAGCTTGGCAATTTAACCTATGTGGGGCACAAGTACTTACTGCATATAGGTATTGGATCTCATTAGATGATAGTTGGCTTCTTACAGACTTTGGAAATGCCACTTGCCCAGATTAGGTAAAAATTAGAGATGGAGAAGTTAAAGAGAATATTAATTCCCTTATATCTTCTTAGAACTACAGAGTACTTTGTTGAATCTTATAGAGGCATGTTAGGAAAAAATGGCATAAGAAATAGCTTTCTGTAAAGTTTGTGTGAATTCTTACCTTTAATGTAAAATAGCATAACACAGTTCTTTTATTTAGATATTCAGAACCACTTATTTTTGGCAAAAAAACAATAACTTATATCATTAACAATTATTTCAAAACCTACGTAGATCACAAGTAGGAATTGATTATAATTTTAACATTTTGGGTTGTTACCTGTGTCATGAACCTAAGCATGTACACTGAGAGATTAAGACACATTTGTGCTATAGTGGGGTCAAGAGGGATGACAGCCTCAGAGAAACAGACACATACATTCCTATTTAGATGACCAGATCTGGTGGCCTTCGAGGTCTCTCTTTTCTGGTGGTGGCTTAGAAAATCGCATAGCTTATTGCAGAGTCACTGTTTTCACAGGTGAGGGATTGGAGGGGGCTGGGAGTTCTCTACATCCCTTCTGCTTCTCTCAAGCCTTTGAAGCACCTTTGCACCCCAACTTGTTAGCTGCTAACAGTACAGTGTTTTGGACAGTCCTACACGTTTGCAGTCAACAGAGAGACTAACATGAGTGAAAACAACAGATGAACCTGAGAAAATACTGCCCAAAAAGTACTGTTATTTAACTAAATACCCTTCTTTCGACTCATAGTTTCCTTGCACCAGTGAAAAATAGTAACACTTTAATTATATTTTTGCTGAATATTTTGTGTTGCCACTTCTTTATTATTGTTGCTGTTTTATTTTTACCTTTATCTTTTAGATCCATGTAAAAGCTCATTTTGACTATGACCCCTCAGATGACCCCTATGTTCCATGTCGGGAGTTAGGTCTGTCTTTTCAAAAAGGTGATATACTTCATGTGATTAGTCAAGAAGATCCAAATTGGTGGCAGGCCTACCGGGAAGGGGATGAAGATAATCAGCCTCTAGCTGGGCTTGTTCCAGGTAAGAGACAACGCAGAAGAAAGTGCATAGTATTAAAAGAACATTTAAAAGGTAAGCCTTTTGCAAGGAAAAATTCACTTTAAAATTATGCATTTACTTTTTCATGTAGTTGGGTTTTTATGTTGTATCTGTAGCATAAGTATCTTGAGTAGAAATGTGAGCAATTTGTGGGATTTTAGAATGGAATTATATTGTTGCTTCATCTGCTAGTCCCATGTCCTAGTACCTTCATTATCCTGCTATCAAGACGACAAAAGTTGTATTGAACCCTTATTCTTTAACAGTAGATTATCATCAATTGGAGTATCAAACTTTTGATATATAAGAAGGAATATGTAAAATGCATCACTTTATAAGAAATCAGGAGAGTAATAACACTGCTGAATTTATCACTTCTAAGATATCTTAACAGGGGCAGTGTGGTGGTTCAGTGGTGGAATTCTCGCTTTCCATGCAGGAGACCATGGTTTGATTACCAACCAATACATCTCTTGTGCAGCCACCAGCTGTCGGTTAGTGGAGGCTTGTGTGTTGCTATGATTCTGAACAGGTTTCAGAGGAGCTTCCAGACTAAGACAGACAGGAAGAAAAGGCCTGGTGATCTACTTTCAAAAATCAGCCAGTTAAAACCCTATGGGTCACAACAGTCTGATCCCCAAATGATTATGGAGATGGTACAGGACCAGGCAGCATTTAATTCCATTGTGCATGGGGCCAACTTGACGGCAGCTAGCAAGAAGAAGGTATCTTAGGATGGAAATAGGGTCCTCAAAAATTTTTATTATTACGAAGAAAATTGTCTCTCACATGAAGCTAAAACTCACATTGGACCTTAAAGTTATTAAGGGAATGTGTTTCTTAGAGAGAGATGATGATACATAATAGAATGAAGTATATACATATAATTGTTCCTACGAAGTATTCCAACAGTTCCCAGGATGGGAATAGGATGGAATGAGAGGAACAGAACCAAGGGGAGTAGAATAAGATAGTAAAGAAGGCAAAGGAAGACATACAGTATGATGAGGGTATTTGTTCAGTAAATATTTGTTATATCTGCATTGTGTAAGCTGCTGTGTTTAGTACTGAAATGAATGAGCTTTTATTCCCTATTTGACTTGATAGCATATCCATTAATACTTACAGGTATTCTTTTCTTTTTTATGTTGAGAACATTATACTTCCATGGTATCATGTGTGTGTACCTCTATTATAATACTTCCTACATTATATTGTTTATCTTTCCTCCCTACCACTAGCTGGCCCAAGTTATACACTTCTTAAGGTCAGAGACTGCAACTCTTATTTTTTTAATCCAGGCAATGAAAGATGGTTTTTGAAAATAGTTCTGCTGGCAGCAGTGCTTCTGAATTAGACCTAAGGCTTTTTGTAAGTTTTCGTAGCTTTATGTTTTACCAATATAATTTTTTAGGATCATCCCTCCTACTCACACCCTAAGATCTCAAGCATCATGGATTGCCTTACATGAATTTGACTACAAGTAATAGGAGATTTAGGAGAAAGAGGGCAAGAGATCCTGTAGAAAAGAGGGCTTGAGACAGTGAGCCCTAAGAAGTGTCTACTATTAGAGAAACATATAGTGGGAACAGAGGAAGCTGTCCAGAGACTTTGGAACAGTTTATAAGGGCTCCCTTCTGTCTCAGACTAAACCAAGGAAATTTTCTAAGATACAAGAAATTCCACATAATATTTACTTTTTTTTTCTTAATTGCATAATGTCTCGGAAAGCCCAATTCTACATACTGGAAATAAATTTTGTCTATATGCATAGTCCATAGGAAGGCACAGTGGGCTTCTTATGTTAAGTTTAGAGGATGATTTATACTCTTTGGTTTTAATGGCTTTCTAGTATTACTTTCCAGCTTAGTTGGGAAGACTTTAAACTTTGTATTGTAAAAACCAGTGAGATATTTTTTCATTGTTGTTGTTTCTTTTCTGTTTTTTACAGAAGTGCCCGTTGCTCATTTTCTTTCTCCATGTCCTCTTGTGTTCTTGATGAAAAGAACCAAAGGTGTAAAGGGCTCTGCCTTTCATGTTATAGGACATTCCTCTAGAATTCTGGAGTCTTGGACAGCCATCACGGTTCTACGTAGTGCTTGTGCCAAATATCAGTTTGGTATCTTCTCACCATGCCAGCCTTAGCCCATAAATATTTAGAACTAGTGTTTATTGATTGGTTAATTGCATTAAGTTTCTGAAAGTATATAGATGAGCCAAGGACACTTCAATGACACCATTTCTAACTTTTTGCGTAGGATTAAGACTGGATGCACTTTAGTTTTAGTTTATATGCTTATTCATCCCTTATAATTCAAAGACAATGGTTTTCTGTCAGAATTAGAAGAATTTTAAGGAGTCATAATGTCCACCTCCCATTAGTGTCTGCTCCTATTACAAAATAACCGATATATGTTCCTACTATAGAAATGTGCCACAAAAGTACATCACTGTAAAGTTTTAAAATATTTTTTAAATGTAAATGATTAAATTTTGTTCTTGACTTTTAAAGTGAAATACTTTATTTTTAAAATTGTATTCTTAAATTTTTTCTTCTAATCATAGCACTTGTTTTCCTAAGAAAGCAGTCTGTACAGCTCCGGGAGATAACTTGGTGTCCTTGAATATTTCTTATGTGTGTCACACTCAGTGTTAATCTTTTTGCTTGTACTCTTATGAAATGCACTAAATTCTATAGATTATCCAAATGGATGGAATTTGCTTAGTGATTTTTAAGAATCCCTGGCTTGAAACTGCAAGAATTAGATCTAAAAGTATAGAACTCTAGTATAATATAGAATCTTCCAAGTGAAATCACTTTTATCCTTCAAAAAAATATATTTTAAGGTACAGGTGTGAAAATTAGATGAAGGTCAGAAACCTTGGGAAAGCCACTGTATTAAAATCTTAATCCTGTAAGGAAAAAGCATAATTGTATTTTCCATTTATCTGTATCATTGGTAACTTAAATGTGTAAATAAAAATTGTAACCATATACATACATGCATACATATATGCACACATACATATATATAAAGACCACCCCCCCCCAAAAAAAAAGGACAAGAATAATAAATGTAACGTAAAAAAAAAATAGTGTCCTGGAATTGAAAAGTGATGATGAATGACTGCATATTATTTTGGAAAGTTAACTCTTGGACTTGATTTGCTAGATTTGAGATAATTCTAAGTGATCAGTATCATTGTAAAACTTAACTATAGTACTTTCCACATAGTAAATACTCAGTGAATGCTTTTAAAAAATTGAACTGTTAAGATTTTCTAGCACTGGTTTATTATCTTTTCTAATAGATGACATATATTCCAGTAATACATGCCATAGTATTGGTTGAAAGCAGAGTTGACACTTAATACTTTTAAACATTTGGAGGCTTTTAGATATTATAGCTGACATCACTCTCATGTCTTGAGGGATTTGCATGTAGGGGAGGGAATATAAATGAAGAATTACTTCTTTTAAATATTTCCCCTTGATTAAAAAAAAGGCAAACTTTTTATCCTAAATATTTTACTCTTCTTTTTCTTTCTGCTAATAAGGGAAAAGCTTTCAGCAGCAAAGGGAAGCCATGAAGCAGACCATAGAAGAAGATAAGGAGCCAGAAAAATCAGGTTGGACACTTATATTTGACATTCATAAGAGGTTTCTTGGGTCCTTATCTGGGACCATGTTTAAATATGCATATCAATTAGAACTTTTAAGAAAGATATATTCATGTGAGAGGCAAAACTGATTATCTTAGGACTGTAAAGAAAGAACAAGATTTAAGCATTAAAGATTATCTGTTTATAATGGAAAATTATAACTACATCTCCCAAAATAGTTCTTCTGTTAACAATGTAATAAGTATTTATAATTATTTAAATTAGAAACAATTTGTGTTCTTCAATTTGAAATATGTAGCTTTGTTTAAGAAAACAAATACCACATTTATAGTTATGCTTATGGTTGCTCAACAGGAAAACTATGGTGTGCAAAGAAGAATAAAAAGAAGAGGAAAAAGGTTTTATATAATGCCAATAAAAATGATGGTAAGTTCTACTCTCAGATGCAGTTGGAGTTATATCTGAAAGGGTTCAAATTCTGACACTTTAAAGAAATCAAACTGATACTCAGAGAAGGTTTTAGTCCTGCTTTGTCCATTAATGTATCATTTGTGCTTGAGAAGGTCTTTTGACAAATTATTTTCTGTTGGAAACTGTGAATAATGCAGTGTTCTGAATTCTGAGATAAACTAGGATAAAAATTAAAGTACTATTTAACATATAGATATAATATTGATAGTTTCCTCAATTTTTTCTCTACTTAAACTGTTTGTGAAAGTAATACAAACTTCTTACAAATTCTAGCAATACAGCTGTGTTTAAAGTAAAAAATGAAAACTTTGTCTGCAATGAGAACTCATGTCACAGAAGCAGCCTATTCCACAATCCTACTGCCTGCTGGCTGAGTCAAGCACACAGAAGTGTTTTTTGTTGTTGCTATTTTAATTTATTGCTAAGATGAAAAAAGAAGTTGGGACAACACTGGGCTCATATTCCCAAGTGACATCAATCTGCTGAACCTAAGTAATGGCCGTTGCATTTATATTGGGCACCTACCGTCCAGTTCAACAGTCTTCACCACTCCCAACCTAATTTACTGATTTTCCTTACCTCCTTGGTTAGTTCTTTGGCCATTTGAATTTGCTGCCCCTGCTTCAGTTCACAGAAACAAGCCAAATAATAAAGCAAAGATACTCCTTAACTTGTTACACAGTTTTAAGCTGTATTCTGTCAATAACTTGAAATATTGTGGAGCCCTGGTGGCAGAACGGTTAAGCACTCAGCTGCTAACCAAAAGGTTGGCAGTTTGAACCCACCCAGTGGTTTCAAGGGAGAAAGACCTGATGGTCTGCTTCTGTAAACATAACAGCCTAGAACTCTATGGGGCAGTTCTACTCTGTCACAAAGGGTTGCTTTGAGTCAAAAACTGGCTTGATGGCACCTAACATAAACTAATAAAGATAAATTGTTATAGATTACTGAAATATTCCATACAAAACAATATCTGAGATTCCATTGACTTTAATAAAAAAAATTTTTTTCTAAAATATTGTTAGTTGTTAGGTGCCGTCAGGTTGGTTCCGACTCATAGCCACCCTATGCACCACAGAACGAAACACTGCCCGGTCCTGCGCCATGCTCACGATGATTGTTATGCTTGAGCCCATTGTTGGAGCCACTGTGTCAGTCCATCTCATTGATGGTCTTCCTCTTTTTTCGCTAACCCTGTACTTTACCAAGAATGATGTCCTTCTCCAGGGACTGATCCTTCCTGACATGTCCAAAGTATGTAAGATGTAGTCTTGCCATCCTTCCTTCTAAGAAGCATTGTGGCTGTGCTTCTTCCAAGACAGACAGAATGCTAAAATAAGCACCCCTAAATGCTAACTGACAAATCATTTAACTAAGATTTATTGAATTTTAATCCTCTCCTCTCTACTTGAGTAAGTGATTAATATCTGTGTCTTCATCTTTTTAAATAGACTAAAATTAACTGATGGAGCTGTAAGGGCTACTATAGAAAATTTGGCAAATCCTAAAGTCTACAGATATATCTGATTATACATGTTAGAAGAAGGAATTCAGATTTTTCAGAGGGAAGAGCATTTTGGGAAGGGACGAGATTATATTTGCAGTTCACAATAGTGTCATCCTTGTCAGTATTCTTATTAATAATAACCACTGTTTAAAATAACTGCTGTATTCCAGGGGCAGTATCAGATGCTTTAGATACATTTGTCCATTTAGTTCTCAAAATAAATGCCCTGAGGTTACAGATGAATAAATTCAATTCAAATATTAAAGTGACCTGTTGAAGTTCTCACAGCTAATATATGGCTGAGTTGGAATTGAAACAAATATATTTTGAGCTCCTACTATGTGTAAGAGTTGGTGCTAAGGACTGGCAAGACCAAGATGGTCCCCTGGCCTCGTGAAATGTAGAGCTGTGGAGAAGGTCGGACTGCACATCAGATGGTCTTTCCTAGTCAGGTGAAATAACAAGGGAGGGCGTAGCAGGCTGCTGGTTGTCTGCTTTTGCTTACACTACTTGACAGCTCTGATTTCATCTGAATTATGGGCTATCAGAATATAACCCCACCCATTATAATTTACACCTCATCTTGAGTCATGATTCCAGGTTGGTATTCTAGAATAGAGTAAACATAAATGCAGAGTATGGTAGCACAAGTATAACCTGTTTCCAAGGTGTACAGTTACAGGAAGATATTTCGGCTTTCTCTAACATGCGCACTAGTTTTAGCCAGTATTTATAAATGTTTGTGTATGCCAGGTATTCTGCTCAGTATATTCATTATGTCTGATCCTTAAGACAACCCTTTAAGTAAAGTATTAGTGTCCCCATTTTACAAAAATGACAGGTATTATTCTCATTTGTTTGTCTCTTGGTGATCCACCCTCTGTCAGAATATTGACTGCAAACTAGCTATATTACATAAGCAGTAGTATAATTATGTTGTATTAGACATTCAAACACAGTATGAAACGAGAAGCAATAAGAATTGCTAGAAGGATTAATATATACAGTAGTTGTCTGGTTGATTTTCATAGTATCTCGGCAAGGATATAATGACAGGGAAATGCTCATCGTATAATACTACCCAGTTATTGCTATCATGATCCAAAAAAATTAAGCATTTTTAATGATAATAAATTGTGCTGCTTTCCAGTTTTTTGGGAAGAACTATGAATATCTATATCTTTGCTACATGGCAGTAATTCTGATTGAAGGACAACTTTTTCTTTTCCAAAGATTATGACAATGAGGAGATCTTAACTTATGAGGAAATGTCACTGTATCATCAACCTGCAAATAGGAAAAGACCTATCATCTTGATTGGTCCACAGAACTGTGGCCAGAATGAGTTGCGTCAGAGGCTCATGAACAAAGAAAAAGACCGTTTTGCATCTGCAGTTCCTCGTAAGTTTAGATGTATTCCCATTTTCCTATGCTTTTCCGTTTTACTATCTTGGAGCACCTCTGTAGGGAAATTTCTCATCCATTTCATCCAGCCAATGTTGTCAGTGAAAGAGGAACTTTGTTTAACCAAATATTTTGGTAAGTTGTTACTAAAGATAGAAGTATGATACTAGGTACTTTTTAAATGAATTTCAGTTTGGGCTCCTTGTAATTCCGTGTTCAATATGGAATCAGCTTCCTGATTTTATATACTGATACGGAGGATAGAAACTCAGACCTAATCTCTAAAAACAGACGTTATGTTTTAAGATTGTATAGTACCTAACATCGTGGAGGAATCCCTGAGTGATGCAAATGGTTAACACACTTGGCTGCTAACCAAAAGGCTGGGAGATTCGAGTCCACCCAGAGGCACCTTGAAAGAAAGGCCTGGTAATCTACTTCTGAAAAATCAGTCATTGAAAGCCCTGTGGAGCACAGTTCTGCTCAAATGTAACTATTATTAAGATACTGAAAACACATTTTTGGTCATTTCTCAATCTAGAAATAAAAACAGTCAGTGTTAAACACATGAGCTCTTAATATTGTCCTCAGTTCATTATTTTATAATCTGTATCACAAAGTAAATATTTTTTTCCAACTAGCAGAATAATCTCCCACCCTTACTTGCATCCGTGACCATTATTTTTACCTGATTTTGCTTAGATACAACTAGGAGTAGGCGAGACCATGAAGTAGCTGGTAGAGATTACCACTTTGTTTCACGGCAAGCATTTGAAGCCGACATAGCAGCTGGAAAATTCATTGAGCATGGTGAATTTGAGAAAAATCTGTATGGAACCAGCATAGATTCTGTACGGCAAGTGATCAACTCTGGCAAAATATGTCTTTTAAGTCTTCGTGCACAGGTAAAGCTAGAATTTTGATTTAGGGTGTTAAACTCGTTTTGCAAAGTAATTTAGACCAAACTGTATTTTGGTCTAAGAACCAAAGGACCTAATTACGTTCTAATACATTTTTTTCCACTAACTTGCTATGTGACATTAGACAGGTTGCTAAATCTCTTTCAGTTTCCTCAGGGGAAAATTACATACAAACCTACGTATATAGACATGTGTATATTTTCTGAAACTTAATGTGTGGTATAGTGCTACTAGTACCTAAGTATTTTAGAGATTATAAAAGAATTTCTCTTTTCTGGTTCTGATCTGTGAAAAATTTGAAAATTTAAAGGTGATTCTTAATGGCTTTAAATGCCACTGTACATGTAATAACAAGTATCACAATGAATGTTTGGTTGTGTCTAAATGAAACCTCAGTCTGTTTCTCTTTGCAGACAAGCAAGAGCTTCACATTACTAACAAATGCCTCTTAGATTGCCATTTAAAAGATAAAATAATTTTAGAAATGTGAGTTTTTTAGACTGTGTTTGTTTAGATTTTATAGATTTTTTTTTTTTCCTTTTTCTAGACTGTACCACTTCAGCGTAAAACTTTCCTTCCTATGATAGGATCTACTGCTGTGTCAACTCAGGCGACATAGTCAGTGGTCACTAAAGAGATGTACATAAAGGATAATTGACTCTAAAATGGCTCTCCTGAAGTAGTAATCAGATTTTGTTTGTTTTTAGTTGACGAAAGAGCTTTGGCTGTATATTTTAATTAAAAGCATTTAATTTAAGAAAAGTAGAAATCTGTTTTTACTGAATTCTTTCAGAGTTCTTTATATTATGTGGGTTAACAGATTTTACCAAAGAACTCAGAGTAGTTAAGCATATTGTCTTAATGTTTTTAAATAGAAAAGGGCATGTCTCTGTCATCCCCATACTTGTGGAGCCCTTCAGTTTAAGAATACATAGTCATGCAGTGACAAAGGCAAGATGAAAACTACAATCTCCTAATACAAACAGTCCAATTTTTTTTTAGTTTAGTATTTTATTGTGTTTAAGGAAAGTTTATATAGCAAATTAGGATCCCGTTTAACAATTTCTGTACAGATTATTCATTGATAATTGGTTCCATTTTTTACATTGTATCATTATTCTTAGTCATTCCATTTTGGTTGTACCATTTCCAGTACTATAGTTTCCCTGCCCCCTTACCTTCTCATCTTTGCTTTAGAGTGATTTTTTTACCATTTGGTCTCCTGTAGGTGATTTCTCTTAAAAAAGCTCCTTACTTCTGGGTGATATTCTTTATTTTGGGAGTCAATCTGTCATTTAGCTTAAAGGTGGCCTCAAGGGATAATTTTGGTTTAAGGTTTAAAGTGTATCAGGGTGATAGTCTCCAGGAGTCCTCTAGTGTCAGCTGGTCCAGACTTCTTAAGAATTTGAATTCTGTTCCACATTTCTCTCCCCTTCTATAAGGATCTATCTATATTGACCTTGATTAGAACAGCCGGTAGTGGTAACCAGGTGTCATCTAGTTCTTCTGGTCTCAGGGCAGACGTGGCCATAGTTCGTGTCGATTAGTAGTCCTCTATACTACTTTCTTCACTGAGTCTTTGGTTTTCCTCTTTCTCTTTTGTTTCATGAGTAGAGACCAGTAGTTGTGTCTTAGATGGCCACTCGCAAGCTTTTAAGGCCCCAGACACTACATTAAGAACCTGTACTTTATAAACTATATTATGCCAGTTACCTGAGTTGTCCTACAAGGCTATGGTCCTAAGTCTTCAAACCCCAAAAACCAGTCTCGCAAGTTGTTTGGTTATTTCTAAGAAGTATCTGTACCCATGTCCCCTGTGTGGTTTATTATTTATATGGATTTACTTGCATGCACACACGTACCTATATGTACATATGCCTGTAGATACTTGTCTGTGCACACATATATACCCACATATTCATACTCGTATATTCATATGTCTATATACATATTTGTGTAACCATGCATATTTTTTGGTTGGTGGTGTTGCAAAATTGTATTTGTCATATCCTTTACCAAAGACATCCTTTTCGCTTATGCACTTTTTATTGACATTGTTTGTCTTGGTGAAGCTGTGTGCACTTCACCTACATTCAGTGCTACATTGTCTACTTTTTCTTAAATGTGCTTTTCTGGAATTTTCTTTTCCATGTGTGGTATGAAGTTTTTCTTTCTGATTCTGCTTACATGTAGTGCCTGGTGCATAGCAAGGTGACTGCCTCATTTCTAACTCCTCCAAAATGGATTTTTAGTATGGTTATTACAATATGTATGTGATCTTGTTATCAGCGTATTTTAGCATAACATCGTTACCTTCCTTCAATGTCATTCACTTACATTTCATTATATAAAAGAGCAAGCACAAAAATTTTATAAAGTAATACACACAAATATAGTACATTCTTATAGTGAATGATATGACCTTAAAATATTGTATATTGTTTGTTATTTGAAGATATTTGGAAAATAGTCATAGGCAATGTTTAAAAAATGACATTATTATATCCCATGTATCCATGTACATAATTGGGAAATAGATAAATGATGGAAGTAATTTTTAATAAAAATCTAAATATCTTTTCTTTGCAGTCACTGAAGACCCTCCGGAATTCAGACTTGAAACCATATATTATCTTCATTGCGCCACCTTCACAAGAAAGACTTCGGGCATTATTGGCCAAAGAGGGCAAGAATCCAAAGGTAAAGTTGTTATACTGTGGTACTAGTCCATTGAAGATAAACATAGAACATCCTGGCCTAATCTGTTACAGTGCTTAAAAGCTACATCACCTTGAGCTTTCAAACGGATTATTCTTTCTGCCATTACACTTTCCCAAAATTTTTCATGGTTGCCTCTGTTTGGACTATGGGATCTCTGCAAGGCAGGGAGCTTCTCTTGTTCCCACACCTTCCCTATCGTTCTGCCCCACGCGTATACTACCTTTGGGGTTCCTTAAAACTTCTTTGTTCTTCTTCACATGAGTCTATGGCATTTCCAAGGGAATTATGTGACACCCAAAATTCTCAACAGATTCTCATGGATTACCCGCTTTTCTCTGCAGACTATTCCACATCTGCAAGAAGCCAAAGTTGAATGCTCTTGCTTTTCTCTTCCTTTTTCCCACTGAAATTTTATGTTGTTTTTCTTCTCCCTATGGTGTTCTCACATGATCTGAAGTGGGAAAATGTTTAAAATTATTTTAGATCTATACTAGATATGGTTGAGTGTAGCCTTTGTTACACTAAATGCTATTACTGATATTATTCTTTCTAAGTTAATTTGGGGCCTAAGGTCATTCCTTATATTATTACACTAATTAATATGATGATACATACATATAAATAATCAACAATTCAATAATTAATGACATGCCAATACACAGGCAGTCCCTGACTTATGACATATTCGAGTTGCGATGAACTACACTTACAACCGACTATTTTTTTTTTTTTTGGTACATTTTATCACTGGTAATATTTACTACATACAGTGTTGCAATGTGTGATTTGCTGATGTTATTATTCTCATGCCAACCCCCAAAGACAAAGATCGGATTTATAAGATACATACTGGTAATAAAAGGCAGTAATAATGAAAACCAGGGGGAAAAAAAAGAGGTATTCAACTTATGTCAGAATCTGCTTATGATTGAGTTGTTGGAACACATAAGACTGACACTTGTATCAATCAGAAGGCATTGACTTTTTATTTAA
This sequence comes from Dugong dugon, assembly GCA_030035585.1. NCBI lineage: Eukaryota > Metazoa > Chordata > Mammalia > Sirenia > Dugongidae > Dugong > Dugong dugon. Next base: position 75,014,533 of record CM057472.1, read on the forward strand.
ATGTGTGAAATGAAAATCCTGCCAAGTGGCTTGCTATATCAAAGTAACAAATATTCACTCTTCCTTGCTTTTTGCTCCTTAAATATATCTATTTTAGAGAGAGACCACTCAGATTTCCTTATTTCATTTGCTGGGCCTCTAAATCTCCTTAGAGGTAGTCATTGAGTGCACAGTAACACTCCTTTGCTTTGATTCTTGACTGTCCACCATTGCCACCAACACTCCCTCTCTCCTCACAAGATACCTTTTCCCACTCTATGTCTATTTGTATCTCTAGTCAATCTCTGTGTGAGGCTGTATTTTTAAATGTCTTAGGACATCAAGGACTTTCCCATCTTACATGTTTACCATAATTTTGGTTGCTTTATCTAGGCCAGGTAGGCTAGCTGGTCACAGTAGTGCTTCACCCCTTTTTTATTTTTGCAGTATACTTGAAGTTTATAAGTAAGTAGGGTCTGAGTATCTGCTGTGCTTAGCACTTGGAATGATCAGAAGAAACATACGACACGGTTGCCTACTGTTCTTTAGGAGAATTACAATGTAATGAAGGAAACAAGGTTAGTACTGTACAAAAGTTAGTGCCCAGTAACTGCTTTGGTGGACCAGAAATGCCACAGTTGACCAAGGAAAGGGATGTGCACTAAGGAGAAGGATGGACCCCATTCTACATGTTCAGCCTAACTTTCTGTTATCTAACATGCACACTTAATTTCTTACTAGGCTGTTCTTTTCTGACAAGGATTCAGTATCATACCAAGGGCCATATGCTGTTCCAAAACATGTTAAGCAACTTTCTGTTGCTTACATAGGTGGTCTCTGGCAGTGCTTTCATGGAAATTTATTTTGAATTAGCCATCCCAAATTGAGCAAAGCCTTGAAAGGTTACAGGCTATATGTTTTTAAAGCAGGAACCTAATCAGTGCCAAAATGTTTTAACAACACAGTATACTTAATTTTCTAATTAGTTTTAATTAACTTTATTGACGTGTACTTTATATACAATTAAGTGCGTGCATTGTAAGTGAATAGTTCACTGAGTTTTGACAAATGTCTCTGCAACCACCACCCCAGTCAAGAGGAAGAACATTCCATCACTCCAGAAAGTTCTCTCATGCCCTTTTGAAAGTAATCCAGTTCTACTCTCTTGGGCAGTCACTAATCTGCTGTCACTATAGATTTAGTTTTGTCTGTTCTAGAAGTTCTTGTAAACGAAACCACACAGTATGTATCATTTTGCATCTGACTTTCAATCAGCATGTTTTTGAGATTCATCCATGTTACATCTAACAGTAATTCATTCCCTCTTATTGTGGAGTAGTATACCATCTTATAAATATAACACCATTTGTTTATCCATTTACCAGTTAATAATATTAATTATTATTAATTATAATTAATATTAATAAACATTTGGGTTGTTTTGAGTTAATATAACTAAAGCTGCTCTAAACATTTGTGTAAAGCCTTTTGGTGGACATATGTTTTCATTTCTCTTGGATAACTACCTAGAAGTGGAATTGCTGGATCAAATAGTAACTCTGTGTTCTAAATTTATAAAAACCTGCTAAACTGTTTTTAAAACGTTCACCATTTTACACTTCCACCAATTGCCCAATTGCTCCACATCCTTACCACCTTTTGGTATTTTCAGTTTTTAACTCTTTTTAGCCATTTTTCTTAGCCACTCTAATAGGTGTGAAGTGGTATCTCATTATGGTTTAATTTGTATTTTCCTGATGACTAATGATATTTAGCATCTTTTCAGGTAGCCATTGGGGCCTATTCTTTTGTGAAATGTCTCAAGTCTTCTCATTTTTAAAATTTGCATTGTTTTCTTATTAGTTGTAGGAATTTATATATTCTAGATGTAAGTCCTTTATCTGATATATATTGCAGATGTTTTCTCCAAGTCTGTGTGTTTTCGTTTTCTTAATGGTATCTTTTGAAAATCAGAAACTTTTAATTTTAATAAACCTCACTTTATCACTTTTTTCTTACGGTTAGTAATTTTTGTGTACTGTCTAGAAAAATTTGCCTCCTCCAAGATTGTAAAGATTTAATCCTACATTTTCTTCTAAAAGCTTTCTAGATTTAGCTTTTATGTTTAGGTCTATGATCCATCTCACTAACCTTTCCTTTAGTGTGAGGTAAGGGTGGTTGTTCATTTTAATCCCGTGTGGACAGCCAGTTGCTCTAGCACTATTTGTTGAAAAGGCTATCTTCTCCTCCACTGAATTACCTTGCCACCTTAGTCAAAAATAGCCTGACCAAATATGTATGGGCTATTTCTGTTCTTTTCCATTTATCTGTGTCTTTATTTGTTCTGATATCACACTGTCTTGATTATGTAGCTTTACTGTAAGTCTTGAAAAACAGGCAATAAAAAAGAATGAACTACTGATAACATGCTACAACATGGATGAATCTTGAAAATATTATGCTAAGTGACAGAAGCCAGTCACAAAAGGCCACATACTATGATTCCATTTACATGAGATGTCCAGAATAGGTAAATCCAGAGAGACAGAAAGTAGATTACATAGTGGTTGCCTAGGAGTGGAGCCGGGGGAGTAGGGGTGGAGATAGAAGCGTGTGAATGCTAAAGGGTACAGGGTTTCTTTTGGGCTGATGAAATGTTCTAAAATTGATTATGGTGATGGTTGTACAACGCCATGACTACACTGGAACTACTTACCTGTACGCTTTAAACGGGCCAACTGTGTGATTTATGACTGTTCTTCGAGTAATCAATAAAGCTGTTAGCAAAAATTCAATAAATCCAGTAGGCTTTTCTGTAGAAATTGAAAAGATGATTTTAAAATTTATATGGAAATTAAACAGGAATAACCAGAATACTTTGGAAAAAAACTAAGTTGGAAGACTTTGCCTTTGTTAATTTTCTTTATTGTCTGTCACTTAAATCTTTATTCTTTCCTTGTATTTACTTTGGCTTTAATTTGCACTTCTTGCTGTAGTTTCTGAGGTGAAAACTTAATCGATTTTTAAACCTTTCTACTCTTCTAATACAAGTATTTGAAACTATATATTTCCCTCTAAGCAGCTCTTCAGTTGCATCCTACACATTTTTCTGTTAGAAATATTTTCTAATTTCCCTTGCATTTTTTCTTCTTTAACCCATGGGTTAGTTAGACGTATGTTATTTAATTTCCACCTATTTGTGGATTTTGTAAAAAATGTCTTCCTGATTTATAATCCTATTACAGTCAGAGAACATACTCTGTAAGATACTAACCCTTTGAAATTCGTTCTTTTTTTTTTTTTTTTTTTAAATTTTACTTCAGGTGAAGGCTTACAGAACAAATAGTTTCTCAAGAAACAGTAGTACACATGTTGTTTTATGACACTGGTTAACAACCCCACAACATATTAACCCCCTAACTTCTCAACCTTCTTTTTTTTTGTGAAAATATGCATAGCCAAAGATACACCATTTCAGAAATTTCTACATGCACAGTTCAGTGACATTGACTACACTCTTCCAATTGTGCTGTTATTCTCACTTAAGATGAAGGCTTACAGAACAAAATAGTTTCTCATTTAACAGTTACTACAAATGTTGCCCTATGACAATAGTTAACAATCTCACAACACATCAACAATATCCTTACTCAACCTTGGGTTCCCTATCACCAGCTTCCTTGTCCCCTTCTGCCTTCTGGCGCTTGTCACTGGACTATTGTATCTCATTAGTCCCATTTGCTTTTATGGGGCTGTCCACTCCCAGGCTGAACGGTGAACCTCAGAGGTAACTTCACCACTGAGCTAAAAGGGTGTCTGGGGGCCATACTCTCAGGGTTTCTCCAGTCTCCTTTAGGCCAGTAATTCTGGTCTTGTTTTTTGTGAGTTAGAATTATGCTCTACATCCTTCTCCAGCTCTGTCCAGAACCCTCTGTTGTTATCCTGGTCAGGGCAGTCAGTGGTGGTAGCCGGACACAATCTAGCTGTACTGGACTCAGTCCGGTGGAGGCCTTGGTAGCTGTGGACAGTTAGTCCTTTGGACTAATCTTTTCCTTGTATCCTGTTCTCTTCATTCTCCCTTGCTCCCGAAGGGATGAGACCAGTGGAGTATATTAGATGGCCGCTCACAGGCTTTAAAGACCCCAGACACTACTCACCAAGGTAGAGTGTAGAGCTTTGTCTTTATAAGCTGTGTTATGCCAGTTGAGCTAGATGTTCCCCGAGACCATGGTCCCCGGAGCCCTCCACCCAGCAATTCAGTCCCTCAGGGAGTTTGGATGTGTCTATGGGGCTTCTATGATCTTTCCTTTTACAGGTTGTGCTAGTTTCCCCTGTATTGTGTACTGTCTCAGCCTTCACCCAAGATACCACTTATCTATTGTCTATTTAGTATTTCCCCCCCACCCCTCCCATCCCTGCTAACCAACAAAGATTGTTACATTTTGTGTGTGAACTTTTTCATGGGTTTTTACAATAGAGGTCTCATACAATATTTGTCCTTTTGTGATTGACTTATTTCACTCAGCATAATGTCCTCCAGTTTCATCCATGTTATGAGATGGTTCACAGATTCATTGTTGTTCTTTCTTGTTGCATAGTACTCCACTGTATGTAGGTACCATAGTTTGTTTATCCATTCATCTGTTGATGGGCATCTAGGTTGTTTCCATCGTTTTGCTATTGTGAACAGTGCTGCCATGAGCATAGGTGTGCATATGTCTATTCGAGTGATGACTCTTATTTCTCTAGGATATATTCCTAGGAGTGGGATTGCTGGATCGAATGGTATGTCTATTTCTAGCTTTCTGAGGAAGCGCCATATCATTTTCCAAAATGGTTGTATCATTTTGCATTCCCACCAGCAGTGCATAAGAGTTCCCATCTCCCCGCAGCCCCTCCAACATTTGTTATTTCCAGTGTTTTGGATTCGTGCCAGTAATGCCGGGGTGAGATGGTATCTCATTGTGGTTTTAATTTGCATTTCTCTAATGGGTAGTCATTGCGAGCATTTCCTCATGTGTCTGTTGGCCATTTGAATGTCTTCTTTGGTGAAGTGTCTGTTCATTTCCTTTACCCATTTTTTAATAGGATTATTTGTCTTTTTGTTGCAGAGGTGTTGAGTTTTCTTGTAGATTATGGAGATTAGACCTTTGTCTGACTTGTACTGTCCAAAAATTTTTTCCCAGTCTGTAGGTTCTCTTTTTACTCTTGGTGAAGACTTTTGGAAGAGCATAGGTATTTGATTTTTAGAAGATCCCAGTTATCTAGCTTATCTATTAGGGTTTGTGCGTTGATGGTTATGGTTTGTATCTTGTTAATGCCATGTATTAAGGCCTGTAGTGTTGGTCCTATTTTTTCTTCTATGAACTTTATAGTTTTAGGCATTATATTCAGATCTTTGATCCATTTTGAAGTAGTTTTTGTATGTGGTGTGAGGTATGGGTCCTGTTTCATTTTTTTGCAGATGGATATCCAGTTTTGCCAGCACCATTTGTTAAAAAGACTGTCTTTTCCCCATTTGATGGACTTTGGGCCCTTGTGGAAGATCAGGTGACCGTAGGTGGATGGATTTACATCTCGGTTCTCAGTTCTGTTCCATTGGTCAATGTATCTGTCGTTGTACCAGTACCAGGCTGTTTTGACTACTGTGCTGTATAGTAGGTTCTGAAGTCAGGTAGTGTGAGTCCTCCAACTTCATTCTTCTTCCTCAGTAGTGCTTTACTTATTCGGGGCTTCTTCCCTTTCCATATAAAGTGAATGATTAGTTTTTCCATCTCTTTGAAGAATGTTGTTGGTATTTGGATCGGGATTGCATTGTATTTGTAAATTGCTTTGGGTAGAATTGTCATTTTCACTATGTTGAGTCTGCCTCCATGAGCATGGTATGTTTTTCCATTTATGTAGATCCCTTTGGGTTTCATGCAGCAGTGTTTTGTAGTTTTCTTTGTATAGGTCTTTTACATCCCAGGTCAGATTTATTCCTAAGTATTTTATCTTTTTAGGGGCTATTGAAAATGGTATTGTTTTCCTGATTTCCTTTTCATCGTTCTCCTTACTGGTGTATAAGAATCCAACTGATTTTTGAATGTTTCTCTTGTATCCTGCTACTCTGCTGAATCTTTCTATTAGTTTCAGTAGATTTCTCATGGAGTCTTTAGGGTTTTCTATGTATAATATCATATGATCTGCAAACAGGGACAATTTAACTTCTTCATTACCAATTTGGATGCCCTTGATTTCTTTTTCTTGCCTTATTGCTCTAGCTAGAACTTCCAGCACAATGTTAAATAGGAGTGGTGATAAAGGGCATCCTTGTCTTGTTCCTGTTTTCAAGGGGAATGTTATCAGCCTCTCTCCATTAAGAATGATGTTGGCCATTGGTTTTGCATAGATGCCCTTTATTATGTTGAGAAATTTCCCTCTATGCCTATTTTATTGAGAGTTTTTATCAGGAATGGGAGTTGGACTTTGTCAAATGCCTTTTCTGCGTCAGTTGAGATGATCATGTGATTCTTTTCTTTCCTTTTATTTATGTGGTGGATTACGTTGATTGATTTTGTAATGTTGAACCATCCTTGCATACCTGGTATGAATCCTACTTGGTCGTGGTGTATTACTTTTTGATATGATGCTGAATTCTATTGGCTAGAATTTTGTTGAGAATTTTTGTATCTATATTCAGGAGAGATATTGGTCTGTAATTTTCTTTTATTGTGACGTCTTTGCCTGGTTTGATATCAGCGTTATGCTGGCTTCATAGAATGAATTTGGAAGTGTTGCTTCCTCTTCTAGGCTCTGAAATAGCTTGAGTAGTACTGGTACAAGCTCTTCTGTAAATGTTTTGTAGAATTCTCCAGTGAGGCCATCTGGGCCAGGGCTTTTTTTGGTTTGGAGTTTTTTTTATTACCTTTTCAATCGCTTCTCTTGTTATGGGTCTGTTCAGATTTTCAACATCACTTTGTTGTAGTTCGGGTAGGCTGTGTATTTCTAGAAATTTATCCATTTTCTCTAGGTTTCCAAATTTGTTAGAGTAGAGTTTTTCATAATATTCTGTTATAATCCTTTTTATTTCAGTTGGGTCTGTTGTAATGTCCCCCATTTCATTTCTTATTTGGGTTATTTGTGTCTTCTTTTGTCAGTCTGGCCAGTGGTTTGTCGATTTTGTTGATTCTTTCAAAGAATCAACTTTTGGTTTTGTTGATTTTTTCTATTGTTTTTCTGTTCTCTATTTCGTTTATTTTTGCTCTGCTCTTTACTATTTCCTTTCTTCTGGTGGTTGTGGGCTTTTTTTGGTGTTCTCTATTTGTTTGAGTTCTGTAGTTAATGTTTTGATTTTGTCCCTTTCTTCTTTTTTGATATGTGCATCTATTGCTATAAATTGTCCTCTGAGGACTGCCTTTGCTCTGTCCCAAAGGTTTTGGTATGATGTGTTTTCATTCTCATTTGATTCTAGGAATTTTTTGATTCCATCTCTGATTTCTTCTTTAACCCAGTGATATGTAAGCAGGGTATTATTCAGTTTCCATGTCGTTGATTTTTTTTCCTTGCTCTTTCTATTGTTAATTTCTACCTTGATGGCATTGTGGTTAGAGAAGATACTTTGAATTATCTCAACATTTTGGATCTTGTTGAGGATTGCTCTGTGGCCTAAGATGTGGTCTGTTCTGGAGAATGTTCCATGTGCACTGGAAAAGAATGTGTACTTTGCAGAGGTTGGATGGAGTGTTCTATATATGTCTATGAGGTCAGGTTGGCTGATTGTGCCCTTTAGGTCTTCTGTATCTTTGCTGAGTTTCTTCTTAGTTGTTCTGTCCTTTACTGAGAGTGGTGTGTTGAAGTCTTCTACTATTATTGTGGAACTGTCAATTTCTCTTTTCAGTGCTGTTAGAGTTTATGTATTTTGGAGCCCTGTCATTGGGTGCGTGGATGTTTATTATGGTTATGACTTCATGATGGATCGTCCCCTTAATCATTATATAGTATCCATGTTTGTCTTTTATGGTGGATTTTGTTTTAAAGTCTGTTTTATCTGAGATTAGAATTGCCACTTCTGCTCTTTTTTGGTAGTTGTTAGCTAGATATATTTTTTTCCAACCTTTGACTTTTAATAAATTCACATCTTTGTTTCTAAGGTGTGTCTCTTGTATACAGCATATTGATGGATCCTGTTTTCTTATCCATTCTGTCACTGTCCGTCTCTTTATGGGTGCATTGAGTCCATTTTCATTTAGTGTAATTATTGATAGGTGTGAGTTTGTTGCTGTCATCTTGTAGTGCTTTTTTTTTTGTGGTGCTTTCGTTTTCTTTGTTCTTCTTACTGTCTTGTGCTGAGTTACTTTTGTTTGTGGATTTTTTTTTCATTTGTTTTTGTAGGTTTTGTTTTTGCTGAGACTTTATGTTTTTCCTCTTTATTTTTATAAGTATGTTTGTTAACTTTCTTTGTGGTTACCATAAATTTTACCCTTATCTTTCTAAGTTTGAAGCAGTCTTTTATTACTTGGTATCGCCTTGCCTTCCTCTCCATTAGAAGGTTCTATACCTATGCCGTTTATTCCCTCTTTTATTGTTTTGATGTCATTGTCATTTATTGATTAACTGCTCTGATTCCCTGTTGTATTTCTTTTGGTTTTGGATAGTCCTCAAGAGTTCATTTCCTAGATTGGTATCTGGCTGGTACGATCCTGCGTCCTAGATTCTGCCTGTGAGGTGAAGTTGTTTGTTCTCAGATCGAAGAACTCCCTTTAATAATTCTTGTGAGTTTGGTTTGGCTTTTACATATTCCCTTAATTTCTGTTTATCTGGAAATGACCTAATTTCACTATCATATTTGAAACGAGGGTTTTGCAGGATATATTATTCTTGGCTGGCAATTTTTTTCTTTCAAGATTTTATATATGTCATACCATTGCTTTCTTGCCTGTGTTGTTTCTGCTGAATAATCTGAGCTTAGTGTTATTGTTTCTCCTCTGTATGTGACTTCTTGTTTTTCACGAGCTGCTCTCAGGATTCTTTGTCTTTGGTTTTGTCGAGTGTGAATATGATATGCCTTGGTGATTTTCTTTTGGGGTCTCTTCTATATGGGGTTTGTTGAGCTTCTTGGATGGCCAGCTTTTCATCTTTCATGATATTGGGGAAGTTTTCTGTCAGCAGTTCCTCAATGATCCTGTGTTTTTTGTTCTGGAATTCCAATCACTCGCACATTTTTGCTTTTGATTGTGTCCCACATAACTCTTGGGGTCTCTTCATTTGTCTTTGTTCTTTTTTCTGAGTTTTCCTCAGAGTTGTATCCAAGTGTTTGTCTTCAATTCCACTAATCCTGTCTTCCAATGTTTCAAATCTGCTTCTCAGCCCTTCTGTGACACCGTCCATTTCTGAAATCTTGTTTATCTTTTGGATTTCTAATTGCTGTCTTTGTATAATTTCTAGTTGTGAATTTATTTTGGCATTTTGTTCCTGCATTATCTTCCTGAATTCTTCCAATTTTTTGTCTGTATTTTCCATTAATTTGTCTATTTTTTCCTCATGTTTGTTGGCCTTTTACCTCAGTTCTTGGATAATTCTGAGTATTAGCGATTTGAATTCCCTATCAGGTAGTTCCAGTGCATTTTCTTCCACAGGAGAGTTCTCTGGTGTTTTATTTTGGATGCCTACTGGAACCATCCTGTCCTGGTTTTGTAAATGTTTTGATATTGTCTGCCGTTTTCTGGGCATTCAGTAGTTATTTTTATCATTTATTGATTGTAGATTTGTTTGTTTCGTCCCCCTTTTTTTTTTTTTTTTAAATTTGACTATGAGCAGGCCAAGTGTGTGTTCTTTGTTGTTTGTTCGTCTGTGCCCTGAATACTTTTTGCCTCCTTCTCCAACTGGCAGGGTCAGTCACTTATATGGTATGGCAGGGCAGGTCTAGCTGAAGAAGAGTTACTGGGACGGGTTGTTTGTGGCACTTACTACAGCCACCAGAGCGGGTTGGTAATCTGTGCAGGGCAGGTTCCAGTAGGCCGTGCCTGTGTTGCTTGGTGGTGTGATGTCAAGCGCACAGTGCAGGTAGGCAGGATGCAGCAGGAAGATTGTTATGTGTGGAGCTAAGACGGATATGGGAGAGAGGAGAGAGGAGCAGGAGCCAAAAACATACAAACAAACAAAAACGAATGCTAGGGGAGCTTGCAACTGGCGTGGAGAGATGAGAAACTATGAAATGGAGAAAAACAGAAAGGGGAAGAGGAAGAAAAGAAAAGAATGAATAAATAAAAATCAGAAAGATTAAAGAACCGCAAAGTTCCCAGGGATCCCACCGATGCAGCTATGAGGTCTGGGGAAGTCGTTCTCAGGTGTTGCAGTACAGCCTGGCTAGAAGGTGTAGAGGTATACAGTGCCAGGTATTCAGGGATCAGAAATAGAAGGAAGATATAGAGAGATGAGAAACTGAGCAATGAAGAAAGACAAAAAGGAAAAAGAGGGAAAAGAAAACAAAAACGAATTAAAAAAAAAAAGAACAAGAAAGGCCCCCCAAAAAAACAGGGGGAAAAAAAAATGAGAAAAGAAATGTCCTCAGGGATCCCTCTGCACGTCTGTGGAAGCCGAAGTGGGGGGGGGGGGGGGTCTCCTTGCCACGCAGCTCCGCCTGGCCAGAAACTGCTCCCAACTCAAGAAAAGGAAAAGAAAACAAACAATTTAAAACAAACAAACAAACAAAAGCCCTGGGATCCCACCAGTGCAGTAGCCCAGACTGGGAAGCAGCTCCACACTCGAATGGAGCTCCACAGCCTCTCAGGAAGAAGCAAAGGTGTTGCACAGAGCCAGGCAGTCGAGCAAAAGGAGGCGGATGCAGCGAGAGGCAAGCAAGAAATCAAAAGAAGCAGAAAAAAAAAAAAAAAAAGCAACACCAGCAGCCAACAAATGGCACTCAAAGAGCCAGCTAGAGTGGGCTGGTGTTTCTTGACAAGAGACTGTGTCCGCAGGAAGCAGAGGGGGCCGAGTGTGGGTGAAGAAGGGTAGAGAGTGGGAAACCGTATATCACAAATTACCGGAGCTCTGCAGCCCCTCAGGAAGAAGCAAAGATGGCACACGGAGCGAGGCATTCGAACGAAAGGAGGGGGAGATGGCGAGAGGCAAGGAAGAAATCAAATGAAGGCGGAAAAAAGCAACACCAGCAGCCAACAAATGGCACCCAGAGAGCTGCCTGCTGGGGTGTGTGGAATCCAAGCAACTGGCGCTTCTGGGTCAAGAGACCGTGGCTGCGGGAAGCAGAGGAGGCCAAGCTGAGGCGAAGAGGGGTGGGGGGTGGGAAAGCGCACACCGCAAATTACCGGTTGTTTTGTCTCCCACTGGATGCTTCGTGAGGCTGCTTTCTTGTACCGTTTGCTGGTCTCCGATAGGAGTCCAAGATGGTGGATCCGCGCTGCGTTAGCTGGTAGGGGACCTCTGCGTGAATCTCTCCTCGTACTCACTCCATTCTCTTGTCAGTTTTCTCACTCCATTTGGTGCTTGGCTGAGTTCTTTATCTCTTCATTTGATGTTTTAGGGTTTCAGGATTGTTGTATTCTCTGTTTGGCTTAGTTTTTCCGATCTTTGCTCTGGAGGGACGGCGTGGTGCTTCTGCCTAGAGTGCCATTTTGCTGGAACTCCTCTGAAATTCGTTGATTCTTATTTTATGGCCCAACATCTGTTCTATCTTGTTGAATGTTCCATGTGCACCTGAAAGAATGTGTATTCTACCGTAGAGGGTGGTGTACCTGATTTTTTTATTCTTCTTGTATGTTTATCTCCTTTGGTATTCCCAATAGTGCTTTACTACTCATACAATTGTTATTTAGTGAAAAACAAATCCTCAGTTTGACTCTATGAAATTGCTCTACCTAGGAAAGTGATGGTGTTACTCGATGCAAAATGTAAAAACTTAGTTAGCTAAATTTACTCTGCTTATCTGAGGGATTGAGAGTGGTTAACTTCAAGAGTATTTACTGATAGTTTTGCCACTGGCATATTTTCTCAGTCCAAAAAATTTTAAACAAAAACATTTTGTTTCATCTTAGTCGTGGGTTGCAATTTGACAAATAAGATGAAATTCAATCAAAGTACCAAATAGCTAATGTAAGCCATTTTTGGCAAAAGAATAATTCTTTAAATTTGATAAAGCTAGGTACATTGGATATTCATGTGAATCTATGTAAGATGTGGAGCTTAGCATTTATATTTCACCTCTAGCATCACAAAGTTTAGATTCTATTCTGAGTCCTAGACTATTCTTTCAGTAATCTCAAGCTCTGAGTAGACATCAGTCTTAGCAAAAATGTCACACACAGTGTGTTGAGTTATAATGGCAAAGTAGAGTCCCTGCTAGGAACAAAGGCCTCTGTGTACCATAGCCAGATGCACAACATTCCAGAATGAAAATTAGAGAGCCACACAAGAAACTGCCTCAGGACAAACCAGTGCTGTCCTATTTGTAATGTTTCCCTGTCACAGAAGTTCAAGCGGTTTTATATTGTGGTTCCAATGTAGTATTGATGTATGATGTCACACATTTGGGCTTGAGTTTAATTAGTTCTCTCATTGACAGGAGTGATTTTAGGGCAGTTTCACTTTCTTGAACACGTGTGCCTGATAACCAGAGGGTTCTAGATAAGTTTTGCACATAGCCTTGCCACTTGCTTGTCAGTGTGAAACACCCTTTCCTTTACCCAGAATTTTTAAACAGCCTGCTCTACGTAGTTTCCTAAACTCTGTTAGGATACTTCTTGCATCGTTAAGACCTCTTTTATGTATTGAAACAGAAGTAATTTAAAGTATTAAGATGAGCACGTCTCAAAAACAAAGACATTATTAAATCTTGTGCTGACCAGCAGTATTTTCAGAGAAATAGATACCCATTCTAATGATTTCTTTTCCCATGTTTACCCTTCCTAACTCTGCAAGAGATATAAACGACAGGCGTTCTTCATGTGAGCCAAGAATAGTTAGGGCTTTGGATCCTGCCACCCTTGTTGCAAACCAGAAAGGTCTGCTCTGTTACATGTTAAGAACAAATTATGATGCCTTGAAATGTTCAAGAAGTGTGTCTAGGGAATTCAAAGTAACAGTCTGTGCTCTTGAAACCTACAGTCATCTTGATGAGATGAAACGTATGAAAACCTAAATAGCAGTATAGAACTGAATATGTTGAGTCCCAAATGATTTATAACTGGAGTTCAGTAGGTGCTGGAGCAAAAGAAACCACTGTGGCCACAATGGGGTTGGGGCAGAGCTCCTGAAAGGATGTTCAGCTTCAGCTGAATCGCAAAAGGTTCAGTATTTTGAGAGAGAGAAGGAAAGCGATGTAAGGTCATTCCTTGCTGTTCTTAGTCATCTCTGACTCATCCTGTATCTTGGTAAGGAATGAAATTACCTGTTTTTATCTTCTCTTTGCAGCCTGAAGAATTGAGAGAAATCATTGAGAAGACTAGAGAGATGGAGCAGAACAATGGCCACTACTTCGACACAGCAATTGTGAATTCAGATCTTGATAAAGCCTATCAGGAGTTGCTTAGGTTAATTAATAAACTTGATACTGAACCTCAGTGGGTGCCATCCACTTGGCTGAGGTGAAGGAAACATCTGTTCTGTGGCTTGACTGGACCTGATCTGGGAAACTGCCAGTAGGAAAATAGCCCCAGTATTTCAGTGAGACTCTCCTGAGTATAAGGTGGCAGGCAGAATAAGCTGTAGACCTGTTTTTAGATCTCTTAGTGAGAAGAAAGTCCCCTTATCAATTTGTGCACAGCATTCTTTATTCTCTACAAATGGCTTTAGGGTTTCTTGACTCATTTTGGGATTCTAAATGAAAGCTTTCAGTAGAGCAGTTTCATTTTATCTGTATAAAAACTTTATTTTTTCAGCTACCTAAATCTTCTCTGCCTAGTCATATTTCCAGCAAAAACGTGTGTTCACATCAGCCCATGCCTCATGTAGTGGTAAATATTGGTGTTATTTAACATTTGAATGCTTCATGGGAACTTTTTAGGACTGTACTTCTATGCACTGGGCAAAACAGTATTTGCTTAGAAGATTGGTTTGGTCATCAGAAATATTTTCCTAAAAAATAAAGAAAAAAGAAAATGATGCCACTTTGGTATGGAGCTACTCTGTTAGGCTAGAATCCATTTGTATGTCCTCTAATTCTAAAAAACTTTTATGTTAAAAACACTAGTTTTAGCTCAAACTCTGTGGATCAGACTTCTGCACACTCAGCAGACTGTGATCTAGTGAAAGTTATACAACATATGCTCATCTTTTTAAAAATATAATGATTTTTGAATTTTTCTTACGTTGTCTCAACTAATTTGATAACCTCGCTTCCTTTCTCCAGTCTGCATAGTGCAACACAATGTTTAAGTTACATGTTATGAATGGCGAACATTGTAGCAACTGCTGACTGTTAACGTTTCTTCCTCATGATGCAAATAGTTTTTAATATACATGGGAGGACATAGCACATTTGACAGTTCTTGCGTTTTTATATATGAGCACAGTATAATCCTGTGACTGTGCTATATGTAGGTAATGAACTGGAATTCTGATGAAGACAGCTGCTGTACTGTATGTCTATATCTAATAGATTGACAAATGATCATTGATTACATTTGTTCAGCATTGGAATAAAATTTTTATGTATATCCTAGGAAAATACTATGAACAATTGACTTTGAGATCAGAAGGAAAAGAAGACCTGAAAGTTATTTGAAAATTTTAGGAAAAGAACATTGGGAAAAAATCTTGTACACACAGGTTTTTATCCTAAGAAGTTCTGCCTCTTACAACCAGAAATGGCCACAGCTTGCTAAATCGCAAAAGAAATGTTTAAGCTAATGGGATTTTTGTACTCTCTCTAGCTGTAGCTTTAAAACACTACTTCTATAATTGGCATGGAAAGTTAACCTGTAGTCTTTTCAAGCCTTTAGGGACAGTGTGATGTGTGACCAAAAACCTCAAATGTGAACGTCTTGATTTTTTTTCTTTTATTGAAGACTTTAGCTATGGCATTTCCTGTTCCCAAAGCTAAACACTGGAATAATACTGACTTGTCATTTAACATACAGTTGTTTTTAATGAGTAGTTTTGTCTCAGTGTTGTGTATATATTTGATTTTTCTCCTCTACATAATTTTATTTGAACAGATGTAGACAGTTTGTATGTTGCTTTTTCCTGTATATATCTGCATGGCCTCTACATTCGCTGGGGAAGATGTTTCTTAGGAAGAAAAGTAATATTCCTGGATTGAAGGAAGGAATGCCATATATATTGTCTCTTCGAATCTGAAACACTCTACCTTATAACAGCAAAATGCAAAGGTTACACTGATTTTCAGTATTGAAAACCAAGGAATATACTTAGCACTTAATTTTTTCAGTTTTCCAGTTTACTTTCTCCTCAGGAATGAAGGGTAGTCTATGGTAGATGATGGAGTTTTGCAATCTGCTTATCTTAACTGACAACTAATTTTAACCCTAAATCTAAAATGCTGAGTTTGCCTAAGTTAGACGGAGGTTTTAGGTAGTTTGAGTGAGTGGCTGTCACGCCAGTCCCTGAGTTAACCTGCAGACAGTAGGGCTGAACCAGGGCTTTACCAAGCAGATCCTGTACACAGGCACACACCATGGTATACTTTCAGGAAGTCTTCAAGGTGATGACATATTTTGGCGTCACTGATGTCCTACGGTTCTCTTTCCTCATCAGCAGTGGTAGAGCGAGAACTGTTTATACCCAGAACTTTTCTCAATCCTAGTGAGATGGATGTGCTGATATTCAACACAGTCCCTAAACAAAGTGAGAACTGAGTTGTTGCTGACTTCCTCAAAATATGGGAAGAAAAAAAAACAACCTTGCTATATGCCTTTTAAACCTGTGGAGCACAGTTCTACTCTGACACACACAGTCACCCTGAGTTGGAAATCGACTGAATGGCAACTGGTTTGGTTTTTTTTTTTTTTTTGGATATGCCTAGTTGTCCAGACATTCTGGCCAAATTCTATTTCCTGTCCCTCTGTGGTTCTGATTTAACCACTTATTATAGAAGTGATACCAATAGCTAATGAAATATACATGGGAAATCCAAATAAGGAAATAAATTCCTTTACTAAAATTTCATAAGTCAGAACAAACAGGAAGAAGAATAGTATTTAGACTAATCCAGATTTGCTTTCTATGAAAATCTAATAATATCTGGATTTTTTTTCCTTTCCCCTTGGCCTAGATTAAGTGTTGATAAGGAATAAATTGAATGTAATTTTGCGAATGTGTATGGAAAATATAAACCAGGGATTTAGCCTTAATAAAGGTAACCTGAGATCTGTTGTTAATCTCCCTTTGTATTCTTACCCTGTATCTGCACTCTTATTTTGAGATGTCATACTGCACACTGTGTTGTAAAAATAAAATTATATTTGAAATAAAATAATCCACTGAGTAGCTTTGTCTTGCTGTGTACATATCCTCTGCCATTCAAGGTCTCCAGACATCACCATCCTCTTCAAGTTTTTGCTACCTCTCCTGTTCCTCAAAAAAGGTCTTTCCAGAAGCAAGACCATTAGAACCTTTAAGTACAACACAAAATACCCATTAAACTGTTAGGCCACACTGTGGGAGTGCCTCCTATTTACAAAGCTGTAGATCTTGTTTCCACAATATAAAGGAAAAAAAAAAAAAACTTAAGGATGGATGGCCCAAGGCCATGAACTTGGACGTTTTCTAGGGAAGAAGGTATATGATACTCAGGCAAATTTAGCGTATATGCAGCAAAGGATTTGAGGACACTAAGATGTGGGTGCTGGCATATACATAACTTACTCCATTTCTCCATTCTTTCTCTCTCTCCTTTATTCTACACCAGTCTGTAGTTCCCAATGAAGGCTAATCATATACCAACAAAAACTTCCACACATACACACACCTATCCCAGTTCTAGCTTTCTATTTCTATTACTGATATATTCCCTTCCCCCATGTTACCAGATCACCTCCACTATTTTCTCCTGATTCATTAATGTGCTAAACCATAAAATCATTTTCTGTTTTGTAGGTATTTTAACAAGAGCAGATCAATACCAGAACTTTAAAAAGCCACAGAAGAAAACTAGGGTACTTTTTGGCTCAGTGCTTTAAATGTTGAGAAGAACATGATGATGTAATTAATGTCACTGATCTGTACATGTGAAGATAAATTTTGAACTGTCAATATATATTAAAGAAAAAAAAAAGCTGAGTTTACCTGAATGAAAAAGCACTTAGTAACCTGGCCCCTACTCCCACCTTCCAAGTGATGCAGGCCTCCTAGACAGGCAGTGCATAATGCTTAAGAACCAAGACTCTGAAGTCAAGACAGACTTGGCTTAAGCTCCATCTGTGTTATCCGACCTGTCAAAGCCTGAGTTTCCTCATCTACAAAATGGAGATGATAATATTTCACCTTGCCCCAGGGTGCTGAGAGAATTAAATGTTAAGTAGTTCAATATTACCTATTTTTAAAAGATTTACGAACTGAGTTGTTTCTACTTTTCTAATCACAGCTAAATTTACACTGAATCTGAGATTTTATTCTGTGAACAGCAACAGGACTCCCTAAAAATCAGCTCCCCCAGGACAGGTGCTATAGCTTACCTTTAAATATAGAGAAGGCAGAAAGAATAGAAGTTAAAACTCTGAAAGTAGACTGCCTGGATTTACATCCTAGATTCAACATTTTCTAGCTTTTTGACCTAGGACCAATTACTCAAGCTCCCTGTACCTCAAAATTTTCCTTTGTGAAATGGAATTAACGTAGTATGTGTCTCTTAAGGTAGTTGTGCTAAATAAGATAATATATGTAACAAAATAGTACCTGGCACATGTAACTTTTATAATTTTATAAAATTAAATAATTTTATAGCAGGTATTAAATGTTTGCTAAATCATGTAGTACTTTAAAAAAAGTCTAGGTTGTGATAAGAAGCCCTGGTGGCACAGTGGTTAAGTACTTGACTGCTAACCGAAAGGTTGGCGTTTTGAACCCACCATTTTTTCCATGGGGGAAAGATGTGGCAGTCTGCTTCTGTAAAGATTACAGCCTTGGAAACCCTATGGGGCAGTTCTACTCTGTCCTATAGGGTCACTATGAGTCAGAATAGACTCGACAGCGATTTTTTTTTTTTTAATTTAGGTTGTGCTATCAATCAAGACTAGTATCACAATTTCATTAACTAAAAAACTGTCCCATGGCCAGTCATGTCAGAAATGCCTAGAATGGTTGCAAGAATGAGTAGTCATAGATGGCTCACACCAAATCAAACAGCACTAAGAACTGCAGTCACCCGCTATGTCCACTCAAATCTTCATATATGAAAGACAGCCAAATTGTTAAAACTGCTTATAAAACAGTGAAAACTTTCCTTATTATTTCTCCCAAATGGAAATTAGAATTTTGCTTAGATTAGGAAAGAAATGGTATTGCAAAGCCCTCCTAACTCACTGGCAATCATACTTACTAGTATCCCAAAATGCAACACAGTAAGCCTACTAGTAAAACACTGGTGTCTGGAAGAAAACGAGGGAGGCTACCCATGACCACCTACACATTTGCAGAGATGATGTGCCAATCTGAGCATGAGAACAAGAGTGTTATTCTTAGTAATTAATAAAAAGGGAACAACTTATTTTTAAATCACTTTACTCTGCTTATACCAGTCACATTTAAATTTGCAGAACTGCTCCCATGACAGACACGATAGAGATCTGTCATGCAAGAAAAAATAAGTGAAGGTATTCATAAAACTTGGAGAGAAGGTCCACAGTAACAGAAGGACGGCCGCAGCAATCTCAGACAACAGTGCTAGGTTTGCAAGTAGGTAGGAACAAAGGGTATGTAGTGGTAGTTGACCTACATGTGTTGGCCTGTGACCACTGATGTTTCCAATGGCAGTATTTCCTAATATGCTTGGTAAGCAGATCACCTGTAACACAGACGTAAATGGGACAGCTGACACTTCCACGTGGTAAATCCTACAAGTTCCTTGGCAGGTTCTACAAATCTGTGATACCACTGCTGAATTGTGATCCTGCAGAAGTAATCTCTTAAAATTCCCGTCCAGGGAAATTTTACAACCAGTAAGATTCTTGAGCCAAAAAAAATAAATAGCCAAACATACCAAGCCTACACACCATGAATTAAAATGGAGCCAGTGTTAGGGCTTCTGAAAGGACCAGAGTGGGAAAGATTATTCAAACAGAAGATCCTCATCCTTCTCTTCAGCAAGAAGATTAGCAGGCTCTATCACCTCTCCTGCTGCTCTTCGCTGCTGCAAGTCCTTCTCGGATTTTTCCTTGAGAATCTTTTTCTTCTCCTGTATTTTCTTTAACCTGTATTAAAGGGGGAGATTTTCTGAATTCTATGTGCCATAGGATTTCTTTCAGTACTAAGTAGATTTGTTTCCTTCTAGTTTTGTAACAAGGAAAATAAACACCCACAAACTAGAACAAAAATTTACCTCTATTAATTTTAACTTCAGTAATTAATTTATAACTCATATTTTAAAAATAAGTACAACACATACTCATAGATTTTAAACTAATAACTGATTTCAAAAGCTCATATTCCAGGTTAAATAAATTTTGAAATCCATTCTCTAATGGGACAGATTTTGAGCATTCAGACATTAAAATGTTGGATCACTGAATTTGAGTTATCTCTAATACAACTCTGAAAATCACTTAGACGCAGAAGCTAAATACCTTTGATATGTAAAATTATGAATACACTGGTAATACTCCTCAAGGTCTACAATTGCCATGGCTTCCCAGATTCCTCCTGCCTTCACCTATCCCACTTTTCTGAACCCAGCACACTGATCCCTATACCACCTACTTAGTATTTATTTCTCTCTACTGGCTCTAAATGTTCACAACTAATTCCTACACATGCATTAGTTCTCCTCAAATACTATGCTAATTGTCTAATGGTAGAGACCATGATTTATACAATTATGTAATGCCCCCAAGTACTTCATACTTTCTCTCTTCTGGAACATACTCAACATGCAGTACATATTTATCGATTGACTAATTCATTCCAGTTTCTTCCCTCTTTTGTATGTAGGAGACACCCAATATAAATTGTTTTATTTTAAAGAATGATCAAGCCTATTAAAAGTTTTTAGATATGCGATGTTTTAGGTATGTGCAAAACTTGACATAAATTTGTCTTCGTAGCCTTTGGCAATATTATTTCTTACTACTTACTCATTTGACTAAAATACAATACTAAAGAATATACGTCCACTAGACTCCCAGCAAATCAAGCCTCTGAAATGTGGAAAAAAGGCAATCAGTGACTGCCATTTCCAACAAACCTATAGAACTCTTCTCGTTCTCTCTCATCCAGCTCTGTGATGATGTAAGCAAGGGTTCGTTCAATCCGGGGAATGATGACTAAAATTAAAAAAATAAATTCATATATACATGACAACTTCAAATCCCCTTTTTTTCAAATTCCAGTGCTCACTTGTATAATGTTATTTTTTAATTGTAAAATTAATGCGTATTAATACAAAAATCTTGAAAAACACACACACAGAAAAAACAAAAATGAAAGGTAATCCAACTACTCAAAGGTAACCATTGTAAATATCTGGTATATGCCCCTCTGGTGTCCTTTCTATCTATACATAACATACTGGACCAAAATATACAATACACTGAATATACTGACTATACATAACACTGAACCACACGTTACTTTAAATATCAGAGTAATTCACTGTTAAAAAGACAAACAGAGGGACTGGAATATGTTGAATTTTATGTCAGTCATTAGGTTCTACTTTATACAGAATTTGCCTATTCTGCTTCTAGAATGTGAACTCCTTCAGAGTGAGCACTGTTACTCATTACTCATTTTGCTTTGCTTGCAGTTCCATGTACAAGGTACTAGTAAGCAGGCAAAAAATGAGTTTCCCATTTTTAAAATATGAGACATCTTCCTCTGTAACATTAATAGAGCCTTAAGTAAACTAACTTCTTTACTGTTCAGATTTTGCTTCTTTCTTACCTTAAAACTGACGTTTCTTAATGAAAATTGAGTAAAAAGTATTTTCAACACTAAATCATATTTTCAGACTAATAAAAGAGATGGAAAATAAATTAATCAAAACGGGAAAATTTATTTTTAGAAATCAAGAACAGAACATGTGTAGGACATAAGGCCTAAACAAGGGAAATTTAAAGTTAAATAATACATTAAAAAGATGTATCACTCAACCATCACAAAGAACTAAAGGAAACATGGGGGTTGGAAATCTCTTTGAAATACAGTTGCATCCTTTACTAACTGCATGAATAAACAGAAACTAATAAGACATTCCATTTTTAACTCACCACTCTCCTCTGTAACTCCCCCCAACCATACACACACCTCTATCAAAGCCCTTGACACTTTATTGTACTAACACACTTCTCTCTTCACACTGTGGGCAGGGGCACTGTCTTATTCACCTTTGAATCTTCAATGCTTTGTACAGTGCCTGATTCCTAGAGGTTGGTAAGAAGTGTGGTGGTGTGGATAAGTGAATGGGCAAAGCGCCTCCGCAGCAGCCTATACTCACCATGTTCAATGGCATTCACACGTCTGTTGGTTATCTTAATAGCTTCATCCAAAGTAACAAAAGAAGTCTAAAATAAGAGGACAAACAATGTAAGCATAGTCTTCCTAATCCTGCCCTGATTACTTGACTCCATTCAGACTGCACTTGTAGAAAACATCTGGGGACCAAGACTACTACTTTCAAACATGCTAAAAAACCAGGAAAATCTTGTGAGATTTCCACATACCTAACACCATTTCTATACTAGTATAACGTGTTTACTCCAGACCCATATAAATAAAGACATAAAGATGGCAAAAGAATCATGAATAAGCCAGATATACGTTAACTGGTCACAAAAGAAAAAAAAATGACCTTCATGCATAAACCATGTTATATTTAAGTCTGGTAGTGACTGTTGTTTTTCACCTAGCAAAACCACACAGCATTTTGTTAGTAACAGAAGTAGTGACAATGGTGCAGAAGCCACCATTTCAGAAATAAAAAGATCTTAGGCCTGTTTCAAGGAACACAGGTTCATGGAGAGTTTGTACTACTGACTGCAATACGTGCTGATTCGACTTCAACCTCCCCCATTTGACCATCAGAAATAAAACTCCAGGATTTCTCTAGCTCTGCTGCTACCTACCTGCAGCGAAGCTAGTTCCACCAGTAGTTCCACTGCTTTGGCATAATTCCTCTTTAACTTAGCCAACTGTTCTCCACCTCTGGCTAAACCAGTCAGTTCATAACCTGAAAGAGGCAGTCAGACAACATTCGTAATTACAGAGAATAAACAATCTTCCCCCATGAAATTCCCGAAAAGAAGATAATTCAGACTACTACTGATCATCAAAAGATAAATTCACTGACCCTGGTTAAAGGCAAAGATGAGATGCCCATCTCACTGCAGGACCATGCTGCTGAATACAGTTTTCTACAAAGATACTATTCTAAATGTAACCACAGGAGGAGCTTTTGCCCAACCTTCACTTCACCAGCTTGCTAATAAATCATACTGCCTGAGGACCACAATACAGTGATGCTCTCTGTTAACAGGCAACACTCTGGAATGCTCTGCTTCTTTATTCAAGCTGTCCAGGTGATTTATGACATATTCAAGTTACGATGAACTGGACTTAGAGACTTTTTTTTTGTGTGTATGTATCCCGTCATTAGTAATATATTTTACATTCAATGTTGCAGGGTGGAATTTGCTGATGTTATCATTCTCAGATGTTCACTTGCAGATGTTCAAAGATCACATTTATAAAGATATTGATTTGTGAAAGGCAATAATGAAAACTTAAAAAAAAAAAAAAGAGGCAATCAACTTATATCAGAACCTACTTACAACGGAGTCAGAACGAAATCCTGTCATAAGTCAGGGACTGCATGTATTTGCTACTCCATGTGAATTAATTAAATATTATATAAACCAAAGAACTATAAGTACCTAAAAAAAGAATACTGTTTCAATGAAAAAAAAAAAAAAAAAGTTGGCTACTTTGGAAAGGCATGTTATCATCCAAAAAAAAAAAAGCTATCAAATTAGGAACGGGTGAGGCAATTATAAAAAATTGGGAAGAAGCTATAAAAATCTACAAAGATTCAGCATTCAGATTGCATCACAGTGTCCAAGATCCTAAAATACTTTCAAAAGACCCAAACTGGAAACTATAAACAATGCATTCCGGTGTGCAAAAAGAACACAGAAGTCTAACGGGTGGATTCACACTCAAAGAAAAGGCCATGGCCTTACATAAAATGTTTCATACTTACTATCAGTTCCTTCGTGGTAATGTTCAAACACTGGCAAAGTAACGCCTGTTAAACAGAGAAGCATAGATAGAGTCACAAAATATCTTTGAAGTACTGTTTCTTAACCACTGCTTCCAGTGTTTCTTTTTCATCAAATACTCAGAAGTCAAGAAACGAAGTCTGGAATTGCAACTGGTCTCAATGAATGACAAAAGTCAAATCATCCAGAATAATAAGGGACCCAGTTGTTACAATGGTTTTAGCATGTAAAACCAATCAACTGGCTCTAAGGAGAAGAGAGAAATTGGTAAATCAAGGTCTTGCTGTATAAACAGGTTAACTTTTTAAATGTTATATTTTCTCCCCCACGACTTCTACAGGATTGAAAAGTTACCTGCTACATTATCTTTTTTTGCGCGAATCTTCACTTGGGCTTTATTCACATTTTGGATAACTGTGGTGCTGCAGAAAAAGAAAAGCCTTTATTAGCTGTGTTTTTAGAGTGAGAAATAAACCCACAGGGACTCACTGGATACTTTCAACATTCAATTAGACCAAGAATGTTGTTGTTGTATGCCGTCGAGTCAATTCCAACTCATACGATGTCACAATTAAGTAAGTTTTGGTAATTGTCTTTTTCCAGAAAAGGAGAGAACTCTCTGCTGCCAGAGCAGGGCCTCAGAGAGCAGAAAATGAAGAACATTCAGGGCATTAAACCCACCACGGTCCAATCCATTCCAACTCATAGCGACCCTACAGGACAGGGTAGAAATGCCCCGTAGGGCTTCCAAGGCTCTAATCTTTACGGAATCAGACTGCTACACCTTTCTCACATGCAGCAGCTGGTGGGTTTGAACTGCTGATCTTCTGGTTAGCAGTCAAGTGCTTCACCACTGTGCCACCAGGGCTCCTCAGTCAAAGCATTAGCAGTGAAGAATGATTTTGAAAGTACATAAAAACGCGTGAGTTTTCAGTCATACACGTGGTGCACGATGTGACTTTAAGGGTTATTTGCCTAACGTAATCTGGAGAAAACTTTGCTTCCTTCTAGGTTTGCTGCTCAACTAGTTAAGCAGGAGTTCACTTCCTTTACTCTGGAACCTACAGAACTTCCATCAGCCTTGTCTGACTCCTCACCTATTATCATCATAAAATGTGCCCTCTCCATAACTACCCTTAACCACATTCACAAAACAAACCCTACTGACTCCCTCTTTCTGCTGGAATAATCAATGCTATTTGTTCTCTTACCAATACTGGCAAAACTTAAGGCTTACCACTTCAAAGGGCAGTATGCCTCTCAGGCTGAAAGACCTACCACCAGGTAAAGCTCTTAGATAATACAATCTAAGAATGGAGGCGGAGTCCATGTATGGTACAAATGTTAAACTGCTGGGCTGCTAACTGAAAGGCTGGAGGTTCAAGTCCACCCAGAAGCACCTCAGCAGAAAGGCCTGGCAATCTACTTTCAAAAAATCAGCCACTGAAAACCCTATGGAGCACAGTTCTACTCATGCAGTCACCATGAGTTGGAATCGACTCAACAGCAACTGGTTAATGGCTAAGAATGGAGACACTGGGGGAGTGTTTGCTTAGGGGGCACTGAGTTTATGTTAATGGTGGTGGAATGATTTCACAAAGGAGAAAGAAAATGGCTGCACAACTTGAAGAACGTAATCAGTGTTACTGAATTGTACATGTAAAAATTAAGATGGCATATGTTCTGTATTTTCACCAATTATAACAATAAAAAAAATAAGAATGGAGGTATCCTGTCATTAGGAAAAGAAGACTAAACTCAGAAACCCTGAGAACAACTTCCACCTAGGCCCCTAACTAGCCCTGTGACTTCAGGAAGGTAATTAATTTAAACTGAGACTAATGTTTGCCTTGTCTACCTCTCAGGGTTATTTGGAGAATAACATATGTAAATTGGCACAACCCCTCTGTAAAGCAATAATGGAAACCACTTTGTATGCTCAGACATATCTTTAACGGATATATTAACATGATCAGTACCAGTCAGGCCGATTCTGACCCGTGGCACCCCTTGTGTTGCAGAGTAGAACTGTGCTCCACAGGGTTTTCACGGTTATGACTTTTCAGAAGCAGATTGCAGGACTTTCTTCCGAGGCACCTCTGGGTGAGTCTGAACCACCAAGCTTTTGGTTAGCAGCCAACAGCTTAACCATTTGTGCCACTCAAGAATTCCTATTGATATAACAAAAGCTATTAAGTTTGTGCTCTTTAATCAGTTCTGTTCTTAGAAGTTAATCCTGAAGAACTACTTCAACAAAGATATATATGCATGAAGATATTCACTGCACACACTCCCTAATATTCCAAAAACCTGAAAATCAACCCAAAGGTCCAGCATTAGGAGAAAGAGTTAATAAATTATGGTGTACCTAGATAATGATGCCCGTGGAAGCAGCAGTCAAGAAATCAAACAATGTATTACAATGGACAAATCTGCTGCAAAAGATCTCCTTAAAGTATTAAAAAGCAAAGATGTCAACTTTGAGGATCAAGGTGTGCCTGACCTAAGCGATGATATTTTCAATCGCCTCATATGCATGTGAAAGCTAGACGATGAATAAGGAAGACTGAAGAGGAATTCATGTCTTTGAATTATGCATTGCCAAAAATATTGAATACACCATGGACTGCCAGAAGAACAAACAAATCTGTCTTGGAAGAAGTACAGCCAGAACTGTCCTTAGAAGTGAGGATGGCAAAACTTTGTCTCACATACTTTGGACATGTTATCAGGAGGAACCAGTCCCTGGAAAAGGACATCATGCTCGGTAAAGTAGAGGATCAGTTAAAAAGAGGACAACCCTCATCAAGGTAGAGTGACAGTGGCTGCAACAATGGGCTTAAACACAGCAATGATTGTAAGGATGGTGCAAGACCAGGCAGTGTTTTGTTTTGTTGTACATAGGGTCGCTATGAATCAGAATTGACTCGATGGCACCTAACAACAACAACAGATAAAGACTATGCAACCATGTGAGCACATGACAAAATGTTTATGATACAATGTTAAATGAAAATGAACTACAAAATATTAGGTATCCTGTGCATGCAACTGTATAAAAGATACACGTGGATGGCAATAGAAACAATGGCGTTAAGACGGAGTTAAAAGTGTTCTTCTTTATTATTACTACATAATTTGTCTTTACGCTTATATGTTCTTAAATTTGAAAACGGTTTTTAAATAAAATGATGAACATTAAAACATTTTGTTTTTTCAAAACACCCCATTCAGTCTTCCTACCTGAAGTCCCCAGCTGTGAACTTGGCTTCAGCAAGTGAAAAGGCAGCTTCTCTCATCACTTCACCCATCAACATTTTAGTCTGGAAAAGCATACACCAACAGACTCAACCAAGTTTCTACCAAGGAAAATCATATCATAATTATGTTCCTTTAATAAGCATCAGTACTTTACGCTTGGTGCACATGTAAATATTAA
Source organism: Dugong dugon (assembly GCA_030035585.1). Lineage (NCBI taxonomy): Eukaryota > Metazoa > Chordata > Mammalia > Sirenia > Dugongidae > Dugong > Dugong dugon. Next base: position 75,041,335 of record CM057472.1, read on the forward strand.
TCTGATAATGGTAACGACAAAACAAAATAAAAATTTCCAATTTTGCTTGAACATTTTTGGTTATCATCACTAACAATGTTGCAAGACCAAGAATTTTATAATTAAAACATCAAAATAAACACAGTAATAGAAAAATATAAGGCTTTACCGAAGGACTTATCTTATTCTTTAATGGGTACATGTTGATTTACTCAAATTAATCTCCTAAATTCTTTGCAGTTGTGGTCAAAATCTTAATGGCATACTGTTTCTGGACAATTTAATGCTTAAGAATATCCATATAATTTTTTTGAACGAGAAGAAAAACTAGTGTAGGTGGGTGGGGCATTGCCTTACCAGTACTAAAAATGCACAGCTATGATAACGAAGTATGATGCTAGTACCAGTAAGTGAACGAAATGGAACAGAGTTCAGAAACAACCCCAAGTCTACATGGAAACTTAGTAAAGACATCATTCAACTGGCATCCATTTGCAAATGATAAAGTTAAATTCCCACATCACACCAAAAGAAATTTCCAAACGTATTAAAAATAAAATTTTAAAAAAATCAATAAAATAATAAACTACAGACTATTTTCTAATATTTTACCCAGAAATTATATAAAGGAAAAGACTGGTGGATTTGACCTAACAAAAATTTAGGATATCATTAAAAAAAAAAAAAAAAAAGACTCTGAGAAAATATTTTTAACATTTTACACACAAACCCCCCAAAAAGTGTGTGTGTGTGTATATGTAAGTACACACACACACATACATACATACATGTATATATCCTACAAGTTAAGTATGAAAAAAAATTTACCAAGAAAATCAAATTACTAGTAAACATGAAAATGTGCAAATTAATATAACACATCAATTTCAGTCTGATCAATTGGCAACAACAAAAAAAGATTAATATACAATTAGGAAGAATTTAAGGAAAAAATGCCCCTAACACATCGTTTGGTAGGAATATAATTAACCAGTATAATAATTTGGAGGGAAATTTGGCAGTTAACTATCAAAAATTTAAATGAGTATATCCTTGGCTCCAGATTCTAAGATTCTCTTATAGAAAATGTTGGCACACATACACATAAGGATTTAAGACGGGGAGAAAAAAAAGGTAGAACTAAATATTCATCAACAGAGAAATGGCTACATCCCATTATCCATACAATGGAATACCACGTAGCTATTATAAAGAATGAGACAGATCTGTCTGTACTCATGTAGAAAGCTGTCCACTTCTGCCACCATGGGAGGAAGGGGAGGAATGTTACAGAATTCTAGAATTTTGTGTATATAAACCAAAGTGTCAAAAGAAATTACATTTTGTGAGGATTGCAACCAACGTCATGGAACACTTCGTGTACAATTTGTTCAATGGGAAACTAATTTGCTCTGTAAACTTTCACTTAAAATACAGTAAAATATTAAAAAATAAAAAGGAACTACCTCTAGGAAATCAGAGAAGTATGCCAGGGCTGTGGGGAGACAGGAATTATAGGAGAAAAATGTTCTTTTTTAAAATATAATTCTGATTTCACTTATCAATTTTCCAAAAAGTATTGAATTAAAACGTACTACATGTCAGCACTATTTTAGGTCCTGGAAAAATAGTGCTGAAAAGACAAAGTCCCTGCTCTCATGGAGATTATACTCTAGCGGGGGGGGAAACAAATTAGACAATATCGTGCAGTAGTGCTATGATTAAAAATAAAACAAGATGTGACAGAAAGAAATATGGGCATCACTGCAGACTGGGGGATCAGCAATGGCCTCTCTGAAGAGGACAGAATGGCCAGAGAAACCTGTCATGAGAAGATCTGGGGAAAGTGCATTTCAGATAGAAAAACAGCTAATGCAAAGACCCTAGAGGAGGAAGTTGGGAAGAATGCTCAAAATGAGGTCAGATTAGATCAAGCGGGGCTTTTTGGGCAAGGATAAGGAATTTGGATTTCATTATGTGAACTGTCTGAAGCTCGTTACAATGACAATGTATTTTACTTTTGAAAAAAAAATTAATTGTAATAACTTAGAGAAGAATTAAAAATGCCAAGCGCCAGACTGGATTTTCCTTAGATAGTTCTAAAATAAATACTTTTCAAAACAAAGTTCATTCTACCTCTATTATCTTCTTTAGGATCTGCCGAAATCGAAGAGTCAAGGCATCAGATTTCTTCTTCAGGAGGTTTCGACCCGTCTGTGCTCCTTTCAATCGAGCCTTCATGATGGTCTGTGCCCTATAAAAGAGTCAAAGACATTTCCATCCATTGTTTAAAGTAACAAAATACCTCCCCAATACAGTGTTAAAATGATGGTTTATTCTTTGCCATGAGAGTGAGAATATATAGCATTTGTAGCTGACAGGTTTAGTTGGTTTTCCAATACTATAGTTTTCCACTGCATGTTTGGTAGGTGAGAAGGCTTATTTAAAACAGAAACAATTATTTAATCAGTATCTAGAATATATATTGATTAAATCATAAGTTACCAGGAGCCTTATTTTATGATGCCAGCAAAATTTAAATCATACTTATTTGATTTTTAAATTAAAATATCTTTTTTCATCATAGATTTTTTAAAGATTAAAAAAAAAAAAAGCTGTCCATTAACATGTAAATTTGAAATGGATTTATCTTCAGACCAGCAATTCCTCTTTGAGAAATTTATCCTATGGATTTACTCCTGTATATATGCAAAAGCACACACAAGGATAAACATCCCAGCCTTATCTGTAATAGCAAAAGTATGGAAACAAGCTAAATTTTAAATAATCATGGTGCACCATACAATGGAATGATATGCAGCCACAAAAAAAGGGGAAAGGCAGATATACACATACACATATGGAACAATCTCCCTATATTTTATTCAAAAGAGCAGAACAGCATCTAGAGTGCTCTCAGTTGTACAAAGTAAGGAATAAATGTGCTTATATAGATGCAGAAATAGTTCTAGAAAGGATCCACAGAAATTGGTAACAGTGGCTACCTTTGCAAAATGAGGTTAGGTGAAAAAAAAGAGCCTTACTTTTTACTATTATACTCTTTTGTACCCTTTGAATTTTATACCACAACCATTTATTACTTTTTCTTTTAAAAGTATAAGGTGTTTTGACATCCACCCATCAAGACCCAAATATCAATCATTTTATTAATTTTAAATGACTCTAGGTAATAAATAACATATATAAGATGCTGAGAGCTGAAAAGCTAAACTTACACTGAAGCCTCCCCACCTCTTTATTTCAATCTTTTCCCATCAGACGCCCCAATAACAAGGTCAAGAAAACAACAGCAGAAATTGACATTTCTGTTCTTGCTGCCATACGCTACATAAAATTTAGTAATGAAAAAAAAGTGTTTGCGTAATAAAACTCAGTAACAGATTGTACAACCTAGGCAGTTACAGTGATTTGTTAAAGGAGATATAATTTCACATAGTGGGTGGTTTAAAATATCATGTATTCATGGGTCTTTCGGCTATATTCTTGGACTATACTGGAATCTCTTACCATCGGGTTAAGGCTACTGAGACAATTTTACGGATGGAAGAGACTGCAGACATGAACTGAAAGATCAGGAAAATGAGGTGCAGAAAGGTGAAGCAACTTTCCCATAGTCATTCTGCAAGAAAAGGCAGGGCAGGAACTTGAACCACAGATGTGTCACTCCAGTGAATTGCCTGAGGCTCAAACCTAAGTCCACTGTACCCAAACCACATGCCGCACTGCCTCTCCTTAAAGATTACAAGTACCATCTTTCTTTGAAAGATCTCTCTGGGGCTGACTTTGCACTGACTCTTCTCACTGGAGGTCTAACCAACTGAAGCTGATTCAGATTTCAACCTGAGCAAGAGCTATCCACTCCAATGTGTATATTTAACACACTTTATTGTTGACACTATACCAGACTCTGGGCTCAAAAGACTTGGATCAAATTAAGTCAAAACCTATTAAGTACTGAGATTCCAACAAGTTTATAGTATAAAGGTGAATTGATTACTAACATTAAATTCTACATACTAATTTTAATTTCCTCCAAGGCAACAGCACCTCTGTGAAGAGGGCAAATTTAAATTTTTGAGACTCTACAAGGGACTTGCCTAAAGGCTTACAGCTAGCTGTGTTGCTGAACCTGGATTTGACAGACCTCTGTTGACTCCAAATCCTGCAAGCCTTTTGGTTCCACCCTAAACTTGGTTTGCTTAAGTAGGTGCCTAAGTCGGGTAAGAGTAGCATTTTGCAGGATATTACTTTAAGTGGAATTATCTATGAAACAGTAGTTGTCAGTGTATTTTCTAGCCCAGGTCTCAAAAAAAAACTTGCTGTTTTAAATGTTTCAGAGCTGCTTAGCACTATGAAAAAAAAGTTTGACCTTCAGCTAAGATGACAGCTTTGTTTCCAGCTGAATCAAAGACATCTGACCATATGACAAAGTACCTGCTGTCAGGCCTTGAGAAAAACATTTAGAGAAGTGATTACTTCCTGCACTTGATTCTCCTCTCAATTAGCAATTTTCACCTTCACAAACCTATCATTTTTCTCATCAAGCCCAGACAAGCATATTTCACCTTTGTTCATCCTAAACAAAGTAAAAACAAGAAACATGAACATTCGACTATGCAGGGCAGTCTTGATTCTTACCTACTTCACAGAAATTGCCTTTCTCAACTGGCTTGCTTCCCAACCAGTGCAAACAGCTATTAGAAAGCCAGAAGGTGAAGGTAAAAAATGCAACAAAATCTTTCATTTCATTAAGAGATATAGCTACCCTGGCCAAGTTAGAAATCTGGGTTTAGGATTTGAATACAATTTTTAAGTGTCCTCAGATTTTTTGAGAAAAAGGACAACATGAGGAAAAACAACAGAAAACCTCAAAGAGGTAAGATCACTGAAGATCTAAATGTCAGAGCCAAAACTGATTTTCTGCCTCCTCACTGAAAAACATAAGAGAAGAAAAGGGAGGAGGGAGAGAGCACAAGTAAGAACAATCTTTACTCTCCACAGGTTGTTGGCACATTTCAGAAAAATTCAACATTTCTTTTTTTTACAAACTGATCAAACACCTAGCACGCTATGCTATTTCTCCTGTCAAAGAATTCAGGCCAAAAGAGAAAGACAGCCCCACAGCTGAACAGATTCCAAGGCATAGATTTGTTCAAGGAACATTTTTTGTGGACCTATTGTGGGTTAATAATCAAGACGCTCTCACAACCTGGAAAAAGCTCACAGTTCAGTGGGACAGAAAGATACGTAAACAAACATCCACTTTACGATGTGATGGATGGTATTAACAGAGGTGTGAACAAGGAGCGGTGGTGACAGTGCACAAGAAGTGCCTCAGAAACTCAGGGATATCTTCCCACTGCAAGTGACATTTGACTGGGTCTAAGAAAAGGAATAAGACGATTCAAGTTCTAATCTGATGTTCATGGTAAAGGGAGTCTATTCAGTCCCCAATATGGCTTAGGTACCTATTCTGTGTTCCCACCGCACTAAACCTCTCTTCCTAAAGCATTTATCAAACCTCATTTGCTTATCTGTCTCTCCACTAAACTGTGAGCTTTGTGACGGCAGGGGTGGCAAAGGTTCAGTTATATAAACCCAGAGCTTGGCACAGGGCCTAGTACATCCCAAAACCCACTGCCCTCGAGGAGATTCTGACTGATAGTGACCCTATAGGGCAGTGCAGAGCTGCCCCATAGGATTTCGAAGCTGTAAATATTTACGGAAGCAGACTGCCACATCTTTCTTCCGCAGAGCGGCTGGAGGGTTCGAACTGAGAGCGCTTAACCAATGCGCCACCAGGGCTCCATGCCTGGTACATAGCAGGCCTTAATAAGGGTATGTGGAATGAATGATTCGATTAATATGTAGCGACAGCGCGCCTCCACATAAGCCAGCAGGCCAAGCATCTGATCCTATGGGCTGTAATCGCTCTGCCCAGTCTGGTTTACTCCGGAGAAACTGGTGTGGGGGCCGTCGAAGAGCATCGCCCTAGACTCAAGAAAAGAGGCCGGAAGAGAGGGCAGGATGGGCCCAGGAAAAAAGGAAGCTCGCTGCTGGTCCAGAGTATGAAGTGACCGCTCTCCCGGCAGGTGTTCCTGAGCCTCTGAGTGCCCCTCTTCCCATTCTTTTACTTACATTCGCGAGGGAAAGATCTCAATTCGGTCTTTGCCCGACATTCTAACGATCACTATTCGGCTCGAGACTCCTGCCGGGCAATCGTGGCTGCACTAGCTTCAGTTCCCTCAGGCACCGTGTCTTCCCTACCGGAGTCAGCTGGTTTGGTCACTTGACTCCTCGCGTTGCTAAGAGGCAGCAGGATACGCATTCCACTTCCGTTTCCCGTTAGCACAAGAGCCAGTTGGGGCGGGAGAAAAGGTGGTGCCCGGATGTCGAGGCGCGCGCACCGCGGAAGCACCCCTCAATTCCGGTTCGCCTGCCAGCCCCTCCCCGTTCAGTTCCCCGGCGGCTGCGCAAGGCGCTACACGTGCTTGGAGAAAGAACAGGCGCTAAGAGGACGCTCCTTTTCTTCCTCCACTTTTCCGTTTTTCACAGCGCCACCTCATGGTTGACCAAAGCTTTGCGAAAGAATCCATTCTTCAGGGACAAAGAGTCAGAGTCCTGCCTCTTCCCCGAGTCCTGCAGGTTACTTGCTGAAAAATAAAGACAGCGAGACGGCGCATTTTTCCGGGCTTTTTATGACCCACATTCTTTCCAGTTCTCGGATGACCTGGACTCTATGATCAGTGAAGAAGGGCCTCTATTCTGTTGGCGCTTGCGTGGTGCGAGGTGGTTCCGCATGCGCAGTGGAGTTAGCGAAGCGCACGCTGAGGAGTATCGGCGGCTGGTGTTGGTGGAGCAAGTCTGATCTTTCCTATCAAAGAGCGCGGCGCGAGACGCTAGTGCGGGACTCACACACATACCTCAGGTGACTAATCCCCCAGCTCGATTTCTCCAAGAACTTACTTTGGTTTGTGGCCAGTGACGGGTAGTCGAGAGGGTGGGCCCCGGGCTAAGACCACCTCCCTTTCCCGTCCCTGAGCGGGAAGTATCCGGACACCGCCGGCTGTGCAGCGGGCCTTCTTGCCGGTTCCGAGACGGTCTTTCCGTGTTCAAGAGTCATCGTTGTACGAGTGGAGGAGCTTCGTAATAGAAGATGGGCCAAGTGAACAGTACAGCCTCTTCAGTATGCTTAAAGTGAACGTCACTTGAGGTGGGGCGGCCTCGGGAGAACGCTGTCACCCCCTACCCCGCCCTAGGACACAGCTCTTACTATTTCCGGGCCTGAGAATTCAATCCCTCTTTTTTTTTTCCGCCCTAGCAGTACTACGAAAATGGTTTCTAAATGGAAATCAGACCGGACACTTCAAGTAACCAGTGGAATGGGTCACCATGTTGAAAAGATCTGAGTTAACGAGGATCCAAGAATAGTTTATTTGTCTAATAATTGGTTTTTAAAAACCTTCATATTATTCTACGGCTCTTGTGCATTTCTGTAGACTACGTCACTCCTTGAAACTAAATTGTACTACCGAGTTTATCTCTTAGCTGCAGTTTGCTGTGTTATGGCAATAAGTAGAATAGAGCTGTGGAAACACTGTGGTTGTATACCTAAGCATAACTAAAAGCGTAACAAAAGAATACTTCGGGTTACATAAGTATTCAGTCTGAGTTCCCTTTAATTATCTTCAAAGCTTATGCTGCTTTAATTTCATTAAACAATAAACACTTTCTTGAAGAAAAGCAAGGGAAGCCTTGATTTTTCTCCTCTGATTGGGTTGTGTTTCAAGCAAAAAACTTGTAACTGTATCTTTCAGTAGTTTGAGAATTACTTAAATAGAACCTTACTGCCAGTTTTCAGTTCATCTGATGCCAAATGACAGTTACAAAAGACGTAGTTGCTTAACGCGCAGTAGTGTTTGCAGAGGTCTGGTGATATTTCCTATGTCAACTACTGTGAAATAGTTTGAAAGCTTTATTTATGTAGGCTTCTTATACTAAAAGTTAGTATTCAGAGAGCACGTCTGTAAGTTATGATTATCTTATCGCAGGAATTGTCCCCATCACATTGTATGCTTTACTTTGGAAAGGAATGTGGACTCCCTGCCTCCATTTTGGTGAGTTGACTGTGCACTCACTGGTTTAAGAAGGAAGTCCAGTATACCATTTGACCAGGCAGAATTACAAATGATTTGAAGTTAGCCTGGAATTCAGTTACTGTATTTTGAGAGATGGATAATATTTTTTATCTTAGAACACATGCTAGTACCAGTTGTCATCTAGTTGGCAACTGTATGGGTTTCAGAGTAGGACTGTGCTTCCTAGGGTTTTCTTTTGGAAGCAGATCACCAGGCCTTTCTTTCAAGGCATCTCTGGGTGGCTTTGAACTGCCAGCCTTTAGTTTAGTAGTCTAGCACTTAGTCATTTGTGAGACCTAGGGACTCCAGTATATTTTAAAAGATTTTTTTTTTTTTAATCTCAGAGCACATATAGTATTGTAGTATTCTTTAATATATTGAGACTCTGTAGGTTAGAGAAGGATGCTGTGGGTTTGAAGTCAGAAGACATGGGTTTAGCTCCTGCTCTAGTGCTTATCAGGCATTTGTCCTGGAGGAAGTCACTTAATATTTCCGTGCTTCAGTTTTCTGTTAATTGATTCACTGTGCTCCTTTCATAGTGCTTTGTATTGTAACTACTTGCTTACTGGTTTGTTTCGTACTCTATACTCAGTTCCTTAGGATCTTTTCTTGTTGTATCACTGGTGTTTGGCACATAGTAGATACTGCAAAAATAACTGTTGAATGAATTATAAAATGAAAGTAATACCTGCTTTGCATTTTAATATTTTATGTTTATACAGGAGTCCTGATGCCATAGTTGTTAAGAGCTATAGCTGCTAACCAAAAGGTTGGCAGTTCGAATCTTCTAGCCACTCCTTGGAAACCCTATGGGGCAGTTCTACTCTGTCCTGTAGGGTTGCTGTGAGTCGGAATTGACTTGACGGCAAAGGGTTTTTTTTTAATGTTTATATAGCACATTACACTCTTCAAAATGTTCTTGCATATATTTTATCTCATTTGATACCTTCAGCAAACATGTGCGGTACATGACAAAGACAAGAAAGCATAATTTAAAGGAAGTACCCCAAGCAGCCACAGCTAGTAAATAGGAGAGCGATGACGAACCCAGGTCTGGGGCCGTTCCCAAAGTTCACCATGCTACTTGCCTGACTTGAGGGCTTGTTGTTGTTGTCCAAATAAGATAAGTCAAAGTGCTTTGAAAAATGATAAGAGGGCTGAATCAAAATAGCTAATGTGTTTCTGATTTCCTGAACGATACAAAAAGTTAGTAGCATTTGCACTTTGTAAGGAGATGTGGTCAAAACTCATCAACCAATATACAGGTTCTTTGTGAAGTAGATTCTTCTGCTCCTTATCAGCTACGTATCTTTAGGGTGAATAACATACAGAAATCATCAGCAGTATTCCTTTAGTTAGTCTTTATATTGCCAAGAGACTTGTATCTCCTGAAGAAGTAGCATTCATATTTCTCTTCAGGATTCTTACACTGTTGTCTGTGTTCTTTAACCGTCAAATTAAGCCTTGCATCCCAAAAATTATTGGCTGTGCATTTGGGGAAAGTTGGTAAGTAAGTGTGGTTAACATCTATTAAATCTCTTTAAACTGTTTCACATGTTTCCATTATGTCATTTGTTTTGACACCCAGTTTGAAACTGTTTTTAGCTCAAATTTGAATACTTTACATACAGACACTTGACAATTGTCAAAAAAAAAAAAAAAATCCCTGTTTAAAAACAAAACAACTGAAAAAAACACTAGTTCAGCGGTTTCTTGGTGGATGGTTCTGGCCATTGAATGTCTGGTTCCCCTTATTTGTTTAATCCCTATTTTGTTAAACTAGAAAAGAACTATCTCCCTGCCACTGTTATTATGTTGCTTTTTGTTTGCTTAGTAGGACAGATTAGTAGTAGTACTAATAGTTTGCACTCATCTGTACTATGTGATCGAGCACTGAATATGTATATTAATGTTTTTTGTTTTAAGTAAGATGTTTCTAATTGTAATGCATTTGTTGATAATATTGAGGAACTACAGCCTTTTGGAAAGAGCAGAGGATAGTTCAAGCTGCATGGGTGAAATCTTGGCTCTATCACTTCCTAGCAGTGTATGAAAGGACTAGTTGTTTTTTTTTTTTTTAACTTGTGCTTCAACTTCTTCATCTATAAAACGGGAGCACGTTGGTGCTCTCTAAGAGGTACTTTAGAGAGATAAGCAGTGGCCAAATTATATAGGGCCCTGTAGGTAGTAGAAAGATGTAAACGATAGTGGGAAGCAACTGGGAAGATAATGTGGGTGCCAATTAGCAGTTCTCAAACTATACTGCAGCTGAACTGTGGCGTTCCATGAGGTGGATGTGAATGTCCTACCATTAAGGACAAGTAACAGCAGCCTTATTTCCCAATTAACAAGAAAAATAAGTTATTAAATAAATTTTCACAAATTTTTTCTTAGATCTTTAGGTCCTACTACTAGTTACCCTTGGAGCACTGACAGCAGTAAATAGGTGAAGGTTAACAGAAAAATATGAAAACAATCAGCCGTGATTAGCTTGAGAGCTTCCTTTTTTAAAATACACTTTTATCCATAGTATGATTTCAGGCTCGTGAGTCATAATAATGAAATTAATATGAAATATTTTGTGTTTGCTAAAGAATAATGACTTCTAGGTACTCCACCACCTGAACAAGTTTGAGAACCACTGTAGTAGAAAAGAGGAGTGGTGCTGAAGTAGCTTGTGTGGATCAAAGGGAATAGTTTTAAATATATTTAATACTTGGAGGTTAAGAGAAACTTAAGTAAACATTATAGTAATGGAGATCTGTAAAGCTGTCTTCAAGATTAGGTCTACCTATTCAATGACAACAACAACAAGATATTTGAGAGTGGGAAAAGTAGACTAGAAATTATGGTAATTGTGAATTAAATTCAAGTTTCTTTGAAAAGGAAGAAAATAAGAAAAGAGAATGTATTTTAGTTATGTTTAATAGCTGTTGTGATTAATGCATTTTTCGGTTTTGTCTCCTTGAAATATACTGTAATTATGGCTTTGGCCGTAATAAATCATAGAGTTAGGAAGAAGGGATTCTTCCCTTTATACAGTGGGTGGCAGTATATACAATCTTACCTGACTTAGAGTGGCTTAGTTTTGCTAATAGGTTTGTAATAGTAGTGATGCTTCCCATCATTTGGTATTCCTTAAAGTGGTGGTATTAAAGTAATACCTGGAGTGTACCTTTAATCCTTAGGTCACAGATTATAGATGGTCATTATTTTTTATGATTCCTCTGAAACTAGTAGCAGAGAATCACCCCAGCCTTATAAAAATGTGGAACAAAATAAAAATTAAAGCTTGATTCTTGGTGGAGTTTGTTAGATGTTACTCAGAATAAAGATTGTATGAAACTAATAAAGATTTCCTGAATTCTGTATTTGAGCATCTGTCTCTTCAGGTACTGTTTAAGAAATTTAAAGATGTGAGAAGACGAATAAACTTTGTTTTCCTTTATCTTTTATTTTCTTCCTAATGGCAAGTTGTGAAAAATTGAATTTTCTTCTTTTATCATAACTGAATATATATTCTTTTGTTTAAATTGCAGAATGCCAGGTCTAAGTTGTAGATTTTATCAACACAAATTTCCTGAGGTGGAAGATGTAGTGATGGTAAATGTAAGATCCATTGCTGAAATGGGGGCTTATGTCAGCTTGCTGGAATACAACAACATTGAAGGCATGATTCTTCTTAGTGAGTTGTCCAGAAGGCGTATCCGTTCTATAAACAAACTCATCCGAATTGGCAGGAATGAATGTGTGGTTGTCATTAGAGTGGACAAAGAAAAAGGTAAGTGAGAAATGTATCTAAAATGTAATTCATATTTCTAGTTGTTTAAAAAAATGATTTATTTAAAAGTATAGTTTTTTGTAGATTATCTATTGCAGTAAAAAAACAAAAGCAATTCCTTTTATACTTAAATGCTTTTTCATACAAAGCCTTTAGAGAAGGATGCCAATTAGCCATCTAAGCAATAACTCTTTTAAATTAGTAGTGATTTAATTAATGCTTCCAGGGGCTAGATTTTGTACATCAAAAACCTTAAATTTTATTCCCAGTGGTTATCAGGATCTTTGATGGCACACAACAACAACAGTTAGGATATTGGTAACTGACTCTTGTTGACCAAACTTGGAAGAGATGAGTAAACCAGAGTACAAGTTCATTTATATGCATTGGTAGGCTTGAATGTGTCTCTTGTCTTGGATGTCCCTTTCTTGATTTAAAGCTAACGTGGTAATCCATGGAAATGGGACAAAAATACATGGGTTTTAGGAATATTTTATATTTAAGTTTTGAGAAAGCAATATATCTACCCCCTTCTCCCCAACCCAGTATTATATACTCTCTGGTAATCAGAACGTTTGTGTCCCCCATATCCTGTGTGGATCTTTTAGACAGTTCTTGGTGAATATTAATTTTTTACTCATTCATGGTCTTTATTCTGGACCCCGTGTAAACTATCACTTTTGTGAACACATTTTTTTCTAAACATAGTGTACAGTACTTTAAATGGATTTTGACTTCAAGTGGCTTAATATAATTATAATTGGTTCCAGCCATCTCACTATAATTTATTAGATGTTCCTTTCTAGTTAGTAGTTACCATAATGCTTGAAAGACTGCATATTAATCACCTTGATTAAACTTGTTTTTCTGAATCTTCTTAGCCATCCAGTTTACTGATAGTTTCTCACTTCTCCAAGTAAATAATTTTATACATGACTGGCACTTCATTTTTTTCTGAGTAATCTTAAATGACAGCCTTTGGGGACATCTTAAACTATCCTTTTGGTAGTAACAACTGCTCAGCACATTGATTGTTCTAAATGTTTTGATATGACTTATTCGCAGCGCCCCAAAAAAGAGTACTAAACTACTTGAAGACTGGGACTTTTCCTTAAACTTCTGTGAGTCTTTTACATAATTGCCCCGGCAGGACTTAGAATGGTGCATGGTTCTGGGCACTGGTTAACATATGTAAATAGTGTTTTTAACTGAGAAAATATTTGGTCATGTCTTTTAAATCACAACAGAGATCTTTGTAGATGACCTTTTTTACATATAAAATGTATACAAAAGAAGAAACTAAATATCTTTTCGACTGAGATCAGAAAGAAATGGAAGGGTATATTTGCATAAGTACAATAGACATATGTAGTAGTATGTCCGTAACAGCGTTGCACACTATTAATTAAAAACAGGAAACCAAAATGAGGACTAGTTAAATAAGTTATGTCACACCCATGCAATGCAATGTTATGCAGAATGAGATGTGAATATTCTGATATGGGGAGATCTCCAGGATAAAATAAGAAAAAAGCAAAGTGCAAAAGATCCGTTTCTGATAATAGAATAGCTCATATTGGATGGACTTGTTAATATATAATAGTTATAAACTCTGGACATATATTAAAAAACTACCTGAAGCCAATGGAGAGCAACCAAAACCAGGCAGAAAATAAAAGAATTGACATGGAAGAAAGGAATTGTACTGCATGAGTTTTCTTTTTTTATGGCCTGAGACTGCAAACAGTTCAAGCAGAGCAGCTAAAGCTGTAGTGGAAAACTCACAGTCTTACTGACTCAAAGAACCAGAAACCAGAGTTCTGGATGATCACAGCAGCTTGAAAGTGGTAGTGGTGAGCATTAGAGAAAGCAGAGAGCTGCTAAGTTGATATTAAACTCTGATCAAATCTGTGGCTCCAGGCAACTCAAGAGAGGGGAAACGGATTTGGATTGCTTCTCATCTAGGGAGACAGCTTATAATTTGATTCCAGACAAGTTAACTGCCTGCTAAAACAAAAAAAATCAGTATTATTGAGAGGAACATAAGGAATCTAGAGGCTCTGCCATGTAACATTCACAGTGTCCAAGATACAATCCAAAATGCTAAACGTGAAGAAACAGGAAAATGTGACCCATACACAAGAGTAAAGGCAATCAATGGAGACTGACCCAAAGATGACCCAGATGTTAGAATTAGCAAAGATTTTAAAGCAGATACTATAATTGCTCAAGACATAAGAGAAAAATGAACAGAATGAAATCTCAGCAGAGAAATTAGAAACTATCACAAAGAACCAAATACAAATTTTAAAACTGAAAAACATATCACCTAAAAAACTCACTACATGGCCTAATAACAGTGTGAAAATGACAGAAGGTCAGTGAATTTGAAGATAGCTCAGTGAAAATTACTCAGTCTGAAGAACAGAGGGGAGAAAAAAAAATAAACAAGGGCAGAGCCTCAGCAACCTATCCAATATCTATAGGTCTATACCAGAAGAAAAGAAGAGAGAGAAAGGGCAGAAAATATATTTGAAGAAATAATGACCAAAAGTTCCGATGTGATGACCACATTTACAAATTGTAGAAGCTTGCCAAACCTGTAAATACAAACAAGGCTACATCTAGGCACATGAAAGTGAAAAACAGAGATCAAGAAAAAATCTTGAAAGTAGCCAGAGGAGAACGACACCTACAGGGCAGCAATGATACAAATTGCAGCTGGCTTCTTAATTGGAAATCTTGGTGGCCAGAGAGTAGAGTGACATCTTTAAAGTACTGAAAAGAAAACCACGATTAAACCAGCACTCTACATCTAGCAAAAATCCACAGCAATGAAAGTAAAGTGAAGATGTTTTCAGACAAATAGAAACTAAGAATTTATTATCAAACAGACCTCCACAGCAAGAAATGCTAAAGGAAGTTCTTCAGGTTAAAGAGAAGTCATGCCAGAAATGGAAAATATGCGGGTAAATGTGAAAAACTGTTTTTTCTCTCTGTATCTCTTAATAGTCTCAGCAACAGTAATCAGAAGTATAGCATTTACTTGAGTTCCATGAGTCATTCTAGGGAATTGTGGGATCCAAAGTAGTGGCAGGAGCCAGCAGGTCAGAAGTGAGGAAGGCCTGGAGACCCCTAAGTTTACATCTGGCATCCTGAAGAGGGTAGAGGAAATCCCCATATTTGTAGTCAGCAGGGCAGAAGAGATGGCAGCCTGGGGACCCCCAAGCTTGTGGCTAGCATCTGAAGTCTTGGGCAGACTTAATCAGTCTGGAGGACTGCCCTTTAATTTGTGAGCTCTGACCTAGCTCCAGTGGTTAGAGTCAGAGGAAGAAATGGCACTGCATCTACAGTTAGGAATAGAACTAGAGTAGAACTGAATTGGAATTGAATTCCTTCAATTTAATTGGTGTCAGAGAAGTAAGATTTTATTTTCATTCCATTGGTGTGACAAGTAGAATAGATTGCATTGATTTCCTGTATGCAACACAAATGTCCTTAAGCTGGTACATGAGTTAAAACAAACTGATACATCCATACAATGGAATACAACTCAGGAACAAAAAGGAAGGAGCTACTGATACATGCAGTAGTCTGGATAAATCTCAAATGCATTGTTCTAAGTGAAAGAAACCCAACTCAAAGGGCTACATGCTGTTTTCCATTCATTTGACGTTCTGGAAAAGGCAGAACTATAGGGACCAAAAACATTAGTGGGTGGCAGGGGCTTAGAGTGGGGTTGAATACAGGGGAAATTTAAGGGGACGTAATGCAAGTGTTCTATATCTTGATTGTGGTGGTGGTTACACAACTATATTCTTTTGTTAAATCTCAGAATTGTACACTGCATTTTTTAGTGTGTGTGTATACGCATAATTCTTAATGAAAAACTCAATCTGAAAATCAATGTATATTAACAGTATAGAAGAAAAACCATATAATTTTAATAGATGCAGAAAATCATTTGACAAAATTCAGCACCCATTCGTAATAAAAGATTGGCAAACTAGAAATAGAAGGAAATTACCTTCATCTGATAGAAAAATTTACAAGTACACTTTACTCCCAATTTATTGGAAACAAAGCAAAGATGCTGACTCTCACCACTTTTAATCAGCATTGTACTAGAAGTCCTAACCCAGCACAGGTTTGTGAATTTCAGCCATTTTCAGGCTATTAGACCTTGGGAAATTTTTTAACCGTTCTTTAGTTTCTCTGATTAAAAGAAAGGAAGGGGTGGTGTAGGAAGAGATGATAAGGTATCACGCAGGGCTGTTGTGAGAGTTCAATGGCATAAGTAAAGCACCTATTGTCCACCCACCCACCCACAGCTCTCAAGTTGATTCCAACTCACAGCAACGCTGTGGGGTCACATCTTCCTTCTGCGGAGCAGCTGGTGGATTCAAGTGCTAACCTTTCAGTTAGCAGCCAAGTGCTTAGCTACTGTGCCACCAGGGCTCCTCTGCACCTACTATGACAATGGGAATATGGTAGTCAGTAGACAGTAGTTCTAATTTGTTTCAGGTTTTGTGTTGACCCAGGATGGCTTCTTAACCTTAAACTAGACCACAGTGAATTCTATTCTGCAAAGCACAGGGAGAGAATTTGACTAGCTTTCATTTGGGTAATTGCAAAGTATTCGTTCTCTTCACTAAAATGACAGAGGATATTCACTTACCTTGATGATAAAAATGCATTTCTGAAAACCAAACTCTCTCGTACTTTCTTATGTAATATTCTGTCACTGTGATTTTAGTGGGGGAATAATTGTAGGTATGCCAGCCAAACTATTTGGTTATGAAAACTCACAGTAGTGTGTTGGCAACTGGACAGATACTGCTTTAAAATGCTATTTTTTTCAAAATTTTCTCATGACAGGATATATTGATTTGTCAAAAAGAAGAGTTTCTCCAGAGGAAGCAATCAAATGTGAAGACAAATTCACCAAATCCAAAACTGTAAGTTGGTTTTTGAGTCAAATTAGTTCACTATCTGATGTGCCAAATAAATAATCAGCACGTGTCCTTCCTGGCCAAAAAATAAAATCAACAACAGAAAAATCCTACATTTTCTGTAGGTTTTAGAAATATTTCCAATTATATGCTATATGGAAGAATAATTTGAAGACTTACTTTCAAAGGAGTATGACTACAGTGTTTGTATCTCATAACGCTACTACTTTAAAGCTTATGATCTAAGATTCTCCTTATCTAAAGTGAGGGAGGAATGTTGATTCGCCCATATCTGTGCTGAAAGTTAGTGGGTTTTGTTTTGTGGTAAAATACATACAACAAAACACTTGACATTTCAACGATTTTTACTTGTATAGTGGAGTGACATTAATTACATTCACCATGTTGCCATTACTATTTGCTTCCAAATTTTTCATCACCTTTAGCAGAAACTCAGTATCCCTCATTTCCCCTTCCCCTCTACCCCTAGTTAACCACTAATAATGAAAGTTAATGTTTTGAAGCCATTTTAGGTTAAATTAACTGTGGATGACTTCATTTGATTTGGCTTCTCTCATTGAGATGTCAGAACTCATATTTCTTGACTTTCAACCCTGATCGGGGTAAAGGCCGTAGAGACAACTCAGCTGTTGTCTGATAAGAATGCGTGGGTATCGAGCAAGGATTAGTAAAACTTTTTTGAATCTAGGAAAACAAAGATTTTTTCCCGTAATTCCTTACCTGTTTCTCATTCACAGTGAGCGCTAATAAAGCAAGCACAGTCATTTCTTCTTCCGTCTGTCTGTTCTTAGGTCCCATTTAGATCATCCTTCACTCCCTGCATCCTCAGTTATTTTATTTTATTTTTTAGCTGGTTGAATTCTTTTTTTTTGTTTGTTTGTTTATTGTTGTAGTTTAAATGGCGTTTACATTTCAAGTTAGTCTCCCGTACAAAAATTTATGCATACATTGTTTTGTGACTGTAATTGCTCTCCTCCATTCCACGCCTGATTCCCCAGGTCCATTCAACCAGCTCCTAGCCCTCTCTGCCTTCCCATCTCACCTCTGGACAGAAGCTGCCCGTTTAGTCTCTTGTATCTACTTGAGCTAAGAGGCACACTCCTCGAGTATCACTTTATGTCCCACAGTCCAATCCAATCCCTGTCTGAAGAGTTGGCCTCAGAAATTGTTTAAGTTCTGAACAGATAGAGAATCCAGAGGCCATGCTTTCCAGGGTTCCTCCAGTCTCAGTCAGACCATTAAGTCTGGTCTTTTTACTGGAATTTGAGTTCTGCACCCCACCTTTCTCCTGCTCCATCTGGGACTCTCTGTTGTCTTCCCTGTCATTGCAGTCATTGGTGGTAGCTGGGCATCGTCTAGTTCTTCTGGTCTCAGGCTGATGAAGTCTCTGGTTTATGTGGTCCTTTCTGTCTCTTGGGCTAATAGTCCTTGTGTCTTTGGTGTTCTTCATTCTCCTTTACTCCAGGTGGTTGGGACCAATTGATGCATCTTAGATGGCTGCTTGCAAGCTTTTAAGACCCCAGCAGCCACTTACCAAAGTAGGATGCAGAACATTTTCTTAATAGGTTTTGTTATGCCAGTTGACCTAGATGTCCGCTGAAAGCATGGTCCCCAGACCCATACCCCTGCTACTCTGTCTGTCAGAGTGTTTGATTGTATTCAGGGAACTTCTTAGCTTTGGTTTAGTCCATTTGTTCTGACTTCCCCTGTAGTGTGTGCTGTCTGTTCCTTCATCTAATACTTATCTGCTATCTAGTTAGTAGATAACCCTCACCCTCCCTCACCACCCTGTAACCAGCAAAGAATATTTTCTTCTGAATTTAAACCTTTTCTTGAGTTTTATAATAGTGGTCTTATACAATATTTGTCCTTCTGTGACTGACTAAATTCACTCAGCGTAATGCCTTCCAGATTCCTCCATGTTTATAAGATGTTTCACGGCTTCGTTGTCTACATCATCAGTTTTTAATTGCACTAATTCCATTGTTTCTGTTTTGTTTGCCTTTCTCTGGTGTCTTTTGTTCTCTTCTGCCATGTGTGTTCCTGTTCTCGAGGGAAAATGCTAAGAACAATGTTCAAGTGATGAGATTTTTTAAAATCTTGCTTAAACCTAGCATAACAGAGAAAATAAAGGTATAAAAGTCATCAAACCATTGCCCAAGTCTTTCCCTTTGTTTCACTGATGTGTTTACTATTACTGCAATTTGAAAACACTGTAAAATTCCTTTAAAATCTTTTTTTTTAAACCCTAGGACCTTGCTACTCAGAATGTAGTCTCTGAATCAACAACATTGGCATCACCTGGCTCTGATTAGAAATGCAGACTCTCAGACCCCACCAAGCTTGAGAAGCACTGCTCTAGGAAGCTTCCATTTTGTTTTGTCTTCATAGACTGTTAAAATGACTGATAGATCTTACATCAGGAAAGGAGACTTAAAAATGAAATAGCCAATGTCAGTACCTTTCCTTACTTAATTTTCACGTGTAACTAACATGAAAACCTCATCTTATATTCTTTCTCTTCTCTAAGCCCTTTATTATTTTTAGGAGGTTAGAAGAAGAGTTTGGTGGCAGAGGGTGAGGGGAGGATTGAAGGATAATTATTAAATGATAACACACTGAAAAAAATGTAAAATATCTCAATTCTGGTTCTGTACTCTCATATGGAGTAAAACTAGAATAATAGTTTACATTTGCGTAATAGTTTTCCATTTATAAAATGTGCTTGGTATGTATTTGATCTATGTAAGAGCTGTCTGCAGTAAGAAGGAAAGAATTAGTATCTCCATTTTTCAGAAGAGAAACTGTTGAGGAAGGTTAATTTGTCCCAAGTCAAGATTTGACCCTAGACTTGGGACTCTTAACTGGAGTACAGTATTTCTATTTTTTATATGCACACTCATCTGTTATTATGGGAAAGCAAGTATTTCTCTATGGACAGAGAACTCGTGTAGAGATCTTTCACTGGTAAGGAATTGTAGTCAAAGCACTAAAAGTTTGTTTTCATATGCTTTCTACTAAAAGGTAAAAATGTCTGTTTTTGTAGATCTCTTATCTTTGATAGTTCTGTGACCTGAACTATAGCAGTATAGTGATTTTTCTTATTAAAAGCTAAAATGTAACTTTTTTTTCTGGTTAGTTGGTTCAAACCACAGGGTTTAGGTACTTTTAATAACTAAGCTTGAACTACACACTACTATAGAGAAAGTAATTTCCAGCTTTGTTTGTCTATAAATCCTTGTGACTTTTTAGAGATAGGGGTGTGGAACTGGATCACCATAAAGTTATAAGCATCTTCGAATTGTTGAGCCTTTCATTTTGTTTCTAGGTTTACAGCATTCTTCGTCATGTGGCTGAAGTGTTAGAATATACCAAGGATGAGCAGCTGGAGAGCCTGTTCCAGAGGACTGCCTGGGTGTTTGATGATAAGTACCGGAGACCTGGATACGGTGCCTATGATGCGTTTAAGCATGCAGTCTCGTAAGAACGCCTTCTTGGTTCTGCTTCTGCCTTGATATCACAGCTGCTGGGTCTAGTATACAAGTTGATAACCTGACGTTTAATATCCTGACAACATCCACATATTAAACCCTTGCCAAATTGAGATTAAAATATTTCAGTATAAAGACCCATGATCTGGGCCAGTCCTGTATGGCCAGATCTATATGGTTTCATCTCACATTGCTCCCTTTTACGTGTTCCTCTCTCTCCTAGTTTTGTTACTGTCCTAGGTAACTTCAGGATCAATGTAAATGTCTCATCCAAAATTGTAACCTGTTATTTTCTTTACCTCGATTCCTTTGACCTTCAGCCCACATTAGTTGAGCCAGTGTTTCCCGCAGCCTTACCCTGGGCCTTGCCAGCACCAGGATTTACTCTGTCTAAAACCTTTAATTCACACATTTCATTCTTTTATCACAGCTTTCTGTTCTTCCAGCTCTCATCCATATAGTTAGTCCTACTCTCTTATCAGAGGCTCTAATTCCAAACTTTTTTCTTTCTCCCTGTCATTTCACTCTCTCCTGCCCTTTCTATTTCTAATCCAGCATAGATACACCATGGTCCTTCAGTTAAGTGGCTTTTTTGCCAATATCATCAACTTTTTGCCCCGTTTGTCCTTCTGTTACATCCAGCCCTGGAGTGATGTTCCTGCCTTCTCTGCACTTTTAGGCTGCTGAGTGCTGCTAGAGAAAAATTATGGTCTTGCAGTTTGGTGCCACCTCATATTCACGGTCTCCAGCCTCAGCAGGGCCCTTCCAGCTGCCCCACATTCTCTCTGCTCCGGGTCAGCTCTTCCTCCCATTCTTAGAGTGGCTATTTTAGAACTTCTCCATGCCCTGTCCACTCTACCACCCTTCCCCTCACTCCCAGCAGGTGAGCTCACCAGCTGTTTTATAGAGAAAATAGCCATTGCACAAGAGCTCCCCTACTTCCTTCTACCATTTCAGCAAACTCACCTCCATTCTACCTGTCATTTCCCCCTGCACTCCTGACACACTGGAATCCTTACCCTTCCTACTCTCGAGCTAATCTTACCACTTGAGCCCAGCTACTGCTCAAGGATCTCTTTCCATCCATTATTCCCTCTGAGTCTTCAGCCTTTCCTTTTGTTGGCTTTGTTCCATTGGCGTAAAAACATGCTCCAGTTTGTCCGATTTATCTAAGAATCAAACTTCTTAGCCTTCTCTCTACTTTTTCCTGTATCAAGCACCATACCTCGCCTTTCAACAGCCAGCCTCCTTCAGTTCTGTGCACTTACCATCTCTACTTCTTCACCCCCTTCTCCTTCCTAAATGTTATTGCTCCACAAGCAACCTCACCACTGCACTGAGGTTACTTCCCAACTCGTGGGCTGCTGCAGGGTGTTAGTCCCTTTAGCCCTCAGAATGCGACTGCCAGAGCCCCCAGCAAGCAACCTCATTTGGGGCTTCAAATCCCATCTGACTTGCCCCTTTGTGACTTAGAATTCTCTCTCTTTTTTTTTTTTTAAAATACCATATTGTGGAAAGAGTGGGAACAATAATAATAGTTACATTTATGTAATTCTCATGACAATCCTATGGTATAAGTTATCCCTATCTTGTAGATGAGGAAATCGAGGCAGAGTTAAAGTAATTTGTCCAAGATCACATAGCTAGCAAATGATAGAGCCAGGATCCAGAGTTGTTGCTGTTAACTGTTAAGCGCTCCTTGATGTTTCTGTCTCCTTGACCTTAATTCTGTACTCCTCAGTCAGTGTGTTTGTTAACTTGGTTTACTGCCGTCATCTGGCCCTGGCTTAATTCTCTAACTTCCATCTCCAGCACCCCCTCCCTTACTGCTAGGCCTTGGCACATGTTGTTCCCTTTCCTTGTAACTCTTCTTTACCTCATCACTCATGTAGCCACTGTCCAGATTTAAGTAATGTTAGTTCTTTGCCAGATGTGCTTCATATATTTTTTTGTTTTAATTAAGAGAGAAATTTCTGAGATAGTTGGAAACAGTGTTCTACCCCTGCCGCCCAATTCCCCTCATTCATCAGTGGTAATCACTATTCTGAAATGAGTGTGTATCATTATCATTTTTTTTTATGCTTTGCTAAATACATGTATCCGTAAGTAGACGTAGAATCACTTTTTGTATTTAACAGTTACTGTATCGTATCTTTCTATAGCTTGCATTTTTACTCAGCTATTGTTGAGCAGGATTTCTCCAAATCAATAGATATATATCTACTTCATTCATACTAGCTTCTGTATAGTATTTTCACTGTGAGAATATGCTTTATCTGTTCCCTGTGAGTAGATAATTTAGGTAATTTTCCTTTTGATTTTTTCCCCATTTTTGAAATAATGCCGTGTTGAATATCCATGTATATGTCTCCAGGTATAGGTATTTGAGAGTTTCCACATAAGAGTGGAATTGCTGGGCCACAGCATTATAGGTATCTTTAAATTTAGTTGGTTTTGCCAAATTATTGTCCGAGTTGATTCTACAGTTCTAGCAGTTGTATGAGTTTTCTTATTTCTTCACATCCTCATTAGCATTTGTATATATCTCACATTTTTTCCTTTTGACGATCAAAATGGTATCTTGCTTTGATTTGCATTTTCCTGACTGTGGGTGAGGTTAACATCTTGTCATATGTTTATTGACTGTTTGTATTTCTTGTAAAAAAAAAAAAAAATCTGTTCATCTCATTTGCCCATTTTCTGTTGATTTGTCGTCTTGTTGCTTTGTACTTAGTTATTAGCTGAATGAATGTTCCTGCCACCCAAATTCTTTCACCTTTCATTCCTTAACCAGAGCCCATGCGTTTTAAAACTGGTATTTATTCATACAATTTCTTTTTAATACATTGTAGCTGTCTTGTAATTGCTTATAAGAAAGTAAAAGTCTTACCATTGTTTCAGTTACTGTTTCATTTTTTTCATTTGTTCATTCAGCAGACAGCTAGATATTGTGCTCAGTGCTGGGGATACAGCAGTAACTGAGGCCCTGATACCTGACTCATGGTGCTTGGAGGGTCTGAGGGTCAGATGAGACACACTTTCTCCATGAAGCCTTTCCTGGTTCCCGTGAATGTACTTTTTCTTTATTTTTACAAGTTTTTCAATATTTTTGTATCTTTTCAAACTAGATTATAGGCTCCTTGAAGCAGGGATTGTTAATTACATGGAAGTGCTTAATTATAGTGGAATGTCATTAGTATTTGGAGACATTATAAATTGCTTATTTTAGCCAGAGTTCTGCTATTTTTTTTTTTTAAATAATAACCAAGAATCATTGATTGTTTTCTATTTGTCATACACTGCTAAGTGCTTTACTTGCATTGTCTCATTCAATACTCACCATAAGCCAGTGAGTTATACTGTTTTCGTCCCCATTTTGCACAGTTGGAAGCCAGGATTTAGAAAGGCCCAAAGACATAGTTATTAAAGTGCAAAGCTAAGATTTGAACCTTGAATTCTGACACTAAAGCCCGCCCTCTTAATCATTATCCTCTGGTAGTGTGTTTCACAATTATTGGTAATTTAATCTTGATCTTTGTTTTGTGTTCGTTTGTTTCTTTTTTTTTGATTATCAGAGACCCATCTATTTTGGATAGTTTAGATTTGAATGAAAATGAACGGCGAGTACTCATTGACAATATTAATAGGCGTTTGACCCCACAGGCTGTTAAAATTCGAGCAGGTAAATATTAATGATTTTTTAAAATATTTTGTATTACCAAAAAAACTCTTAAAATAATGAACCTTACCAGAGAATGCACTACTACAGCAACATCTGTAAACTGTTTATTTTTCCTAACAAGAAAAGTTTATTAAATTATTTTGCTTCTACTGAATCATCTTAAAATGTATATGTTAACACAAGTTAATAGCAGTCATATAAGCTCAACTAACTTTGTTAGCCCTTTTTCAGAAAGGGGTTTAATGTTTTGTTTTAGTGCATACTTTAAAATATTACTAACAGTATAGCAATATTATCTCATGTCTCTGGATTAACTGTTATTAATAGTTTGGAATATATTCTCTCAAACATTTTTCTTTTATACTATACCTGGGTGTGAATATACATATAATTTTTTTTGTTTGTTTTTTACAAAGATGAGATCATACCATGCAGAATTTTCTCCAGCTAGCTTTTTCCACAATTCCTACTACTGAGTATCCTCCCATGCAGAATATAGGAATCTTTCTCAGTCTTTTTAGTGGCTGGGTGGTATTCCATAGAACAGATAAACCCTACTATAAAGCAGTCCCCTCTTGATAAACATTTAGGTTGTTGCATTTTTTTTTCTACTGTTACAAAAACACTGCAAATTAGCAGCTTTGTACGTATATACCTACCATTACAGTGTTCTGTAAGATAAATTCCTAGAAGTAGAATTGCTGGGTTAAGGGGTATGCATAGTTGTCAATGGAATAGATGGTCAGTGACTATTCTGAACCATTTTGGTTACTGTTTCATTCAGTCTTCACCACACTACTCCTATCTCCATCTTACAAATAAGGAACTGAGGCACAGAAAGGTTGGAATCAGGATTTGAACCCAAGCAGTCTAACCAAAAGGTCGGCAGTTCAAACCCACCAGCGGCTTCGCAGGAGAAAAGACCTGGTGATCTGCTCCCATAAAGATTACAGCCTAGGATACCCTATGGGACAATTCCACTCTGTCATATAGGGTCACTGTGAGTCGGGATCTAAACTCAGTCTCTTTCCTGGATTTCATAGCCAGAATTTAAGCTGTCTGTTAAATTTCTGTCTTTTATAGCTTCATCTTAGGTGGCTTGATGTGGATGAGAAGATATAGGTTTTTTTTTTTTCCTAATTGTGAAAGTTTTCATAATTAAGGTTTTTTTAAATTGTGAAAGTTAATAGCTAAGATTGATTTCTAATTGAAAGGGTGATGAAAGCATTCATAAGTATTTGAATACTAGTGTTTCTGCCACATCTCTGATTTATTTTAAACCTTGAGATATTTTTATAATTTTTGGTATCAGCTTTTAAATATTTTTAATTTTAGATATTGAAGTGGCTTGTTATGGTTATGAAGGCATTGATGCCGTAAAAGAAGCCCTGAGAGCGGGTTTGAATTGTTCCACAGAAACCATGCCCATCAAGGTCAGTAGTCAGTTTTCTATTTTCCTGCTGAAGCATCCACCCAAACCAAATCAGAACCTTGTTTTGATTTTTTTTTTTTTTTTTTTAATGTTCATGTTTCATAGCAAGAGTATGTTTTTGCTCTTAACATGGAGCAGTAGTTCTTGGTGTTATTTCTAGGAGATGTTTGAAATTAAGTGTACACTTTTTTGGGCAAGGGTGGTGCTATTGCTGCTGTCACAGTGGATGGAGATTCCTGTTGGTGTTCAGTACCAGAGGGCTATCATTTTAAACTTTCCTATACAATAAAAAGTTGCTGTGCCCAAAATGCTCCTAGCACCTTGAAATGCTTATAGTACTCCAGATACAGCTTTTAAGAGGTTCAGTGTGAATGTTTTGTTAGTGATAAATAAGTGGGATGGTTGTTGTTCAGCATCTCTTTCTTCCATCGGTTTAGATGACTGTAGTTAGTTTAGCCACCATAGGACACCAAGAAGTCATGATTCTTTATATTTAATATTACAGTGGACTCTACACTGCTGGACTAGAGCACTATAATTAATTTTTGCTGCGTTAACTTTTTCAAATTGCTGAGCTACAGAATTTGGAGATTAGTTTTGGGATGGTATGTTAATACAGCATATTAACAAAACAGTTCAATAGTTGCATGTTGAATAGGTACATTCATAATTGACTTTTGTCTTTCTCCCTTAGATTAATCTAATAGCTCCTCCTCGGTATGTGATGACTACAACCACCTTAGAAAGAACAGAGGGCCTCTCTGTCCTCAACCAAGCTATGGCTGTTATCAAAGAAAAGATTGAAGAAAAGAGAGGTGTCTTCAATGTTCAAATGGAGGTGAGATCAATAGCTTCTTTTTTTGCCTTGTTCTGAAGTTTTTTAAGAAATGTAAATCATCTAAATGATTTGCATCCTAAAATACCTAACCGCTGCTTTTTAAATCATCAGATACAGTTAGGATTATAACTCTGCTAAGCATAAAATAATCATTAGTTCAGAGAGCTTTTTATAGGTAATTAAGAGCCATTAGTACTGGACTGCCGTATATATCATGGGATGGCTATTCAGGACTATAGTCATTGGTGGTTGTAAAGACTGTAGGGGAAGTGTCTGACCTCCTCTAACTTCACAAGGGGAAAGGAGAGTCAAGATCAACAGCCCAAGGCTGATTCCCTGAGGTGGAGGTCAGACATGTCTTCTCTCTCCACCGTCTTTACCAATTCTAACATCAGCCGTCCCTCCAGCAGCACTCTCTACTTCTCTGCTGGATTTGCAACGGCCACAAAGAACTCACAGACCATACTCACTATTATGGGGTTTATTAGGGAAGTAACAGTTATAATTCAGGCTCAGGAACACTCAAGAGATGCAGTTCTTCCATCAAGACAGCTTCTCAGCCCTAGGCCTCTGCCCAAAGGCACTCAGCTTTCTCTCTCCGTGGGCAGGGTAGCCTACCACACCATCTCCTGCTGCCTGGTCTCCCCTGCTGGTCTCTCCTTCCTTGGTGGTGGTGGTGGGCTTTTTTGCTGCTCTGGAATTGACTCTTTTAAGGCAAAACTGACCAGCCCCCTTGGTGGGCCACAGTTATCTTATTTGCACAGGCCTACCCAATCAAACTGGGTGGGAGTCACAAGACCTTGGCAAGAAAGGCCATACCAAGTAGTTCATCACAGCACAGTGGTGTTAGGTTTTTCTCCCATTAAAATATAGACAATAAAAAGGACTAATTCGTATCAGAATTTGAATGTGGAATGCATAAAATTTGACCTCAGAATTAGAAACAAGAATAGTCTTGGCTTTTCCTCATCTCAATAAGAAAGAAACCTAATTTCCTCTCGTGTGTGTGTGCGCGCGTGTGTAAAATGATTCCCTCTGTGGAAAAGAGTAGTAATTTATTTTTATCCTAGATACGCATTTTTTTGTTTGTTAAACAGGATATCTGTTATTTGTAGGCTGGCTTTAAAGATACATAGCCACCGAGGTTATTTTCATATGTTTTTAGTTTGAGCTTTTAAAGATGACAGAAAATGGTATTCCGTTTTAATACACACGCACATATTTTGCTATATTGTCTTATTTTCGGAAATTTCTTTCATTATTTATCTACTGGAAGTTACTAGTGATATGTCAGCGCTCAGAAATGAACAAATATGGCAGAGTTGTTAGGAGGGAAAGTGTTTCCTTGAGTTAAAATACTAGACAGTGAAATTGAATTTGTGTCCTATTTTACTTCACTTTGAAATTATGCCTCTGCTTCCACAGCCCAAAGTGGTCACAGATACAGATGAGACTGAGCTTGCGAGGCAGCTGGAGAGGCTTGAGAGAGAAAATGCAGAAGTGGATGGAGATGATGATGCAGAAGAAATGGAAGCCAAAGCTGAAGATT
This sequence comes from Dugong dugon, assembly GCA_030035585.1. Lineage (NCBI taxonomy): Eukaryota > Metazoa > Chordata > Mammalia > Sirenia > Dugongidae > Dugong > Dugong dugon. Next base: position 75,069,219 of record CM057472.1, read on the forward strand.
AACTGTGGGAAACCAAGTCCAATTTAAGGAACACAGAGCAGCCCTTCCTGGCCGGACTGCATAAACCCTAGACTTGAAAGTTTTCCAGTATTGAAAACTTTAAAGCTGAATATTTTTTATTTCCAAGTATTTAAATGTTCCAACAGACCAGAACGTGAAATGCCCTCCTAAGTGTCAGCTGTTTTCACACAGTAGCTCTAGCACATCGAGCATTTTTTTAAGGGAGTGGCCTCATTTCACTAAAGACTAGAATCTTTAAGCTAAGAACAGTCATAAAATTGGGCCTGTGATTTCCTTCTCTGATGTCTCCAGATTGGCACTCCTCTGTAGTTCAGTACCTCCAGGAGATTTACCAAGGGCACTCAAAGCAAACAGTCCCAGTCTTTCTATAAAATGTATTCAAGCAAACATTAAATAAATTTTTGGGATATTTAACTATAGGCTTCTTCCTTCTTGTCACTAGTTAAAAGCATTCTGAATACTAAGACCTTAATTCTACTCATTTTAGTCTCGATGTAGAAACATGAGGGCAGATGAACAGCTAGCATTTTATATGCCTTCGGAACATCTTACAATTAGGGATTAATTCTGGAATTAAAAAAAAAAGTATCTGCTAGAAAGGATATATTTAGCAGATCCTTTCAAAAGGAGATTTTAGAGAAAATTTTAACAGCAATGAAAGCTGACCGTTACAGGGAAAAATTGTTAAAATGCAATTACAGAATTACATAGGTTGTGTGCCTTTTACCTATTTGAGACCAATGACAACATGTGGTAGAGGGAGGATTTATCATAGTGGTTCTTGTCGGTGTACTTAAGCTGCTTGTACTACAGGGTGGTAAAGTATGTTTAAAAGGAGCAAGAGAGAGATGCTGCTGCTTTGATTTAGTTATTTTGAGTCTCATCACCCTGCTTTTGATTTTTTTCCCCACTAAAATATCCACTAGATGCCACTTGGAGCTTCAGCTCTCTTTATAACAAAACAGGCATCTGCTTGAACACAGTTGCAGTTTTTCTACAGGTTTTTGTCTTTAATAAGAGCTCATTATTTTAAAGGTGTATGTATAAAAATACGTTTTACAGATAACACATTGTTTGAAGTTATAACTGCGGTAGTCAGAACGGAGGAAATCTTGAGTTACTTGGGTCTTGTCTTCATTCATATAATGAGGTGTACCAGATATATTTAATTTTATTAGTTATCCCTTGGAATAGCTGTTTACATACCTAGAAGATTAAACCTAACCTGCCCTAGTAAATCCAGAACAAGGCTTAATGTTAAAGGGACTGGAAAATATAAGAAGAGTGTGTAAGGAAGACAGTTTGTGGCATTTGTGAAGGTTTGTCCCTTTTTTTAATTTAGCAGCCTGTAGCAGCATCCAGAAGTCTGACTTCAGATGGCTTATTTCCAAGGGTGAGCCATGATTGCTAGCTAGCATGCCACACTGGGGATTTAGAGGAGCATTTGGATGTAATCAAGATGTTTATCTTGGCACGTAATTTTCACTCTGTCTTCCTGAAGTACCAAAAAACAAGTACATAAAGGTCAAAAGTGTTACCTAAATGTAACAGGTGCCCCTTAAATGTTTGCTACAGGCAGCAGAATTGTTTTTATAGTCCAGAAGCAATGACTGTTGGGAATACTGGTGGCCTCCATGGTGAATGATTTTATACAAGCCTTTTGCTCAGTTCCATAAAAATTTTGCACATTTTTTATCCTTGCCAGGGAAAGATCAGTACCTCACTGATACCATGAAACAACAAACTAAAGTATGCTTATACCCTGCTGACCTAAAAATCTCTCTCTCAAACATGAGGATAACTTGAGGAAGAAGACAGATAAAGAAAATTGAATAGCTTACCCAAATTTTGGATCTCTCCCCCAAAAGCCTTTTCATTAAAAATGCTGACAGTTTCATCTCCTCCCCACTTTGCTCTTCATATAGAGGTCAAATGGTTATCAACTTAAAACTGAAAATTTGCTATAGTTTGGGTTTCGTTTATGCATAAATAATGGAAAATCAGAAATGGCCAAGAGAAGACTGGAACATTTAAACCATTGTTCATACCAGTTTTATAGCAAAATAAAGGCAAACAGTGGGAGCTGTAAGAGACAGGCATTGCATTGTGCCAAGCAGTACAGTTATAACTCAGTTGTACTCCCAAGCATTCTTCACCTGGCTACTTTTATACCAAAAATAATTTAACTAGGGGTTTTTAAAAATTCAAGTGCCAGTGTCTTAACAAGACATGGTCACCAATTTGTCTCAAGATGAGTGTCTTCAGCACGTGAAGATCCTGATACCTCTTATGCAGAGTGGGGCACAGTTGTGCCAATGTGAAGGCAGGAAGCCATCAAGCCAAATGTAGTTTTTTAATTCAGATAAACACCTGTTGATATTCAAAAAGCAATAAAACTAATTCCAGGGGCATTAGACCTTGGTAAAGTGCCAAATGGAAAATGGTGCTTTAAAAAGGCGAGGTCTCTTAAACTTACAATGTAAGGAATAAAGTAAAACCTCATTAGCTTGGAATTCCTGATCATTCAAGTCAGGTATTCTAAACAATATTAAAAGGAGAAAGTTCAAGCTATTTAAGAAGACAAACTTTTATTTGAGCACTTTAGAAGTATCAACTCCCCTTAAATGTAAGTTACATATCTAGTCTTCAGTAAAGCAAGTCTGAGCACTTGTCCTTGACGAGAATGCTGGCGACAATTTGTGCCCGATTACTGTATAAAACTGAAAGTAATAAAAATGCTCTTTAAAAATACTGTATGATACAGACTTTTCACTACTTCAGATGAACCTCCCAACAGGTGAAATTTCTTGGTACCTGTTTTCTCAGTTAATGTTCATTTTAAAACCAAAATTTCCTACCTTGATTTAATTCTTTCCCATTTACATCCTTCTCTGTCCCTTCATCTAAATTTAGCAGCTCTGCTCCTCTGCATCTTTTTGAATGTCCATTTTTCACTGAAAACTAACTTTGCGTGTGTGTGTGTGTGTGTGTGTGTGTGTGTGTGTGTGTGTGTGTAACTAGACACTCCAACTTACTCCATGACTTCTGCAATGGATAGTACTTGCACAGGCTTATTTTCAAAGCAAAACTATCAATGTTCAACTAAAGTTTTGCCACCACGCCGATTTTTAAATGAAGTGTGTCTTGGTGATAGCAGTCATTTGATGTTTGCATAATCAGCTTGCATAACAATCTGTATAACCTCAAGCATGAGAGACCTTTGAACGCTATAAAACTTTTAAAGGAATTGCAGTAGTAGCCAGAAACAAATGTCACTTCTTATCATTTTTATTAATTCCAGAGAAAGTTAAGAGATGTCATTTCAGAGAGCCGGCTGCCTTGAGACTAGAATTCTAGTCAGTGTTGCAGTTACGTCCAGTGTCAGTGTTACAACAAGGGGACCTCACTTTGGTGCCCAAGAAAAGGGCTACCTGTGGTGATTGGCACAGGTCAAGATGCTAATGCCAGTGGTTGTTCTAGCCTTTCCAGGTTGATAAACATGAAGATGCAGAAGGAAATAGCACCACTGCTGTTTGTAACTGAGGCACTCACCAGTCTCGCTCCAAAGTGGTACAAAACATACAAAGAAGTTAACTGCTTGTTAAACTCCTCGTCAGAAGTCTTAACACACTCCCATTCTCCAGGAAACCCTGTATGTATCCTCTGCTAGCACGGAGGCATCCGGGTCCTGTTCCCTCAGACTCTAGCCAAGTTCACGTTAGCTGTTTGATAGCTTCGATCCACTCAGCTCGCTCAGCCTTGCTGCTGGCCTGAATGTAATAGTGTGTGTCATCCTTAGTAATCACTTTGAAGAGATTTCCCTGAACATTCCCTTTAACTCCTAGGCAGAAAAAAATCAGTGAGTGAATATTCATGTCTGCTTTTAGCTTCACACGCGTGCACACACACACACACACACACATGCAAGTGCATGCATAGTGAAGTATTTGTTTAATACAAATTATATGGTTAGGGAATCCCCACCAGATGCATGCTTTCCTTTTTCCCTCCCTCCCATTCCCCCTCCCTCACCTGAGCCTTAAGGCCCACCAATGGTGTGGTCTGGATAGTCTTTGGAAGCCCTCTTGCCTGCCCCATGCCAGCCATATAGATCTACAATCATCCGTTCACAGGAGAAGAGTCCAATATGTTGACATTAAAAGCAGTAGACACGAGTGTCATCTTTTCAACACGTGAAGACCCTGATATCTCCTATACAAAGTGGGGCAAAATTGTGCCAATGTGGAGGCAGGAAGCCATGGGGTTTGACTTCAAATTGTTTAACTTCCTCGAATCTCAATTTCCACATCCATAAAACGGGGATAATACCATCTCTACCTTAGCTGGCTCTTGTGAAATTAGGTGAGATAATAGGTATTAAAGTGTGTTGTAAACCCTAAAGCACTGTGTGAATCTTAGCTATTGTTCTTAGGTGGAAGCTTATAGGCCAGCAAGTACAGAAACTGAGGGGAAAGAATATTAAAGACATGTCTTCTTCTCTAATTCTGAAATTGGTTTCAGAACTCACACCACTCATTGCCTTTCTGAGCAAGTCCTACTCAGCTCCCAAAGCTCAGTCCTTTACTACTGGAGCATTAATGAGAGTGAAGGAGGGAGGCCCCTGAGATCTTCAGGCCAGGGCGGAAGCTGCACCTTACCAGTGGGAACGCCATTATCCTCCAGAGCAGACACAAGGGAACCACGAAGAGAAAACCCACCAACTGGTCTGTTCTCTTCCTGCAAAGGAGTGGACACCTAATTAGGAATTTTATGAATACACAAAAGGAAAGAGTTGCGCTCTCCCCTCTAACCACCCTCAGTCAGGCCCGCGGAAGAAGTCAGCTGTAAGTCATTTGCAATTGAATATGAGGCTGAACTCGGACTTCACTTGGCCAAGTTATATGCACCAGTAAGGAAGTTCAGTTCTTTATTTCACAGTCAGCTGCAGCAGGGCTCACCAATGCTGCTGTTACCAAGTCTGACAGGCTTGAAACCGATGGGCTTTTCACTCCTGAAGATGCAGCAAAAGAGCCTCTAGTCCAGCACTATCAGGAGAAGCACGCACTGGAGTCCTCAACCTTGTGTGCATCTCACCCACCAGGCAGAAAAAAGACATGTCTGTACTTATCATTTCTGTGAAACTGATAGGCATTCCTGTATGCTGGACACTGTTTATACATCTCTGCAACAAAATTCTGGTGTATATTATCTCTGGGGTGACTCAGAGCAATTTTACACACCAGGCGTCTAACAGTGCTGAAAGCTGCAGGAGCCCTTCTATTAATCAGTCATCTTCATGCAGCATAGTGGGCATGGTGGTGCTGCTGCTGTGTGTGTCGATGAGTCGATTCCAACTCATTGCAACCCTATAGGACAGAGTAGAACTGCCCCATAGTGTTCCCTGGGCTGTAATCCTTACGGGAGCAAACTGCCCCATCTTTTTCCCAAGGAGCGGCTGGTGGGTGTGAACCCCTAATCTTTCAGTTAGCAGGTGAGCACTTAACCGCTGCACCACCAGGGCTCCCAGCACTAGGTAGGGCAGAACACAATGCAGTTACGGAACAGTCGGGGAAGACATCCACCACAGCCTGGAGGGCTCAAGGGCGGTCTCAGCAGAGGAACTGGGACTTGAACTGGGCCTTGAGAGGTGAGCAGATCCTGAGGGCAGGGGTAGGGCTCTCAGGGCAAGCGAGAGAAAGAGTGAGGGCAAAGCCAGGGAGCAAACCAAGCACAGGAGGTCTTCAGGACAGAGACCAGGCTGAGACAGTAGAGTCATCAAGCCCACAAAGAAAGTAGGTTGGGCTGGGTTGTGTCGAGAATTAAAAGCAAAGCTAAAGAGCTTATTTATTTGCCTTATTTCTAAAAGGGCTTAAGGTGGCCACAAAGGCGTTTGAACTCTATCCTTTAGCCAGGCCACCACAACCCAACCCAGGCAGAGGTCAGCCAGCACTTTGTAGAGGCCCAGGTGGCTGACCCCTCAGGCAGCCTGTCCTGCTACACCCCTCCAGGCCCTCAGCCCTCCTGGTGGTCTGACAGGGTTGGGTGGGGCTCAAATGGCCACCAGCTGTGCTCCTTCACAATCCTTCCCCCACCCAGGTGCTGAGTCCTGGCTGCAGCCAGAAGGTAGGATTGTACACTACTTTCACTATTTCAAAAAAACTAATGAAAATCATATATCTACCAAGACAAGTCTGAAGAGCCTGACTAGAAGGGCATTCTTCTGAATTTTTGACTGGAATTAGATCAACTTAGCATGTGGTAATACTTATTCTCTGAAACTCGGAATGGCAATTCGTTGGTTGTTTTTGGTTTTTTTAGCCAAGAAAATAAGTTCTAGCTTAAATATTATATGGTAAAAGAAACCTTTCAAAATAAAGGTGAGGACAAGAGGTTGAGGGGGCAGAATTAATGGGATCTTTGGTTAAGATCTCGGCTGCTAACCAAAAGGTCAGCAGTTCAAATCTACCAGCCGCTCCTTGGAAACCCTATGGGGCAGTTTTACTCAGCTCCCAAAGCTCAGTCCTTTACTACTACTGGAGCATTAATGTGAGTGAAGGAGGGAGGCCCCTGAGATCTATGAGTTGGAACTGACTCAACGGCAACAGGTTTGGTTTTTGGTTTTTGTTGGATAGAAACGGGTGAAGAGGCTGGGAAGCACCAGCTAGAAGTCTCGTTATCAGCCCACCTCACTCTTTGGAGAAGCTAAAAGATGCTTCTCTTCTCAAAATAATGCAGATCGCCTACCACAGGAAGTAGAGAAGGGGGCATAGAGAAACCACTGAGGAGGCAACTATGTGATGAAAGAAAAGGGTGATCTTGTTCCGAGTAGCTTGGATTGCAGGAGAAAAAGCATGGTGCAGGGGAGTTACGCCAGATGCCGAGAGAAAGGAAAGCGGCACAACCAGCTGCTTGCTGTGTAGGGAGAGAAGTGTCTGAAAGCTTCACAACACAGGTACCTAGGGAACACGCGGCAGCACACTCACCTTGGAAGGGTCGTAGTAATGCAGGAAAGCTGGGTCCCTCCTCAGAACAAAACGCCGAACCTTCCAGTTTTTTCTCTTGTGCCCCTGAAGCAAAGAAAGGGTTCAGGGCTCATTGGTGACAGCCTGAAGTCCCTTCCTCTCTCGCATCCATGCATCTAATGCCAAACCTCTAACAAGCCAGGCTGCTCCAGCAGGACTACATCCTGAAGCTGTTGTTGTTGCGTGCCATCGAGTTGATTCTGACTCATAGTGGCCCTACAGGACAGAGTAGAACTGCCTCGCAGTGTTTCCAAGGCTGTAATCTTTACGGAATCAGACTGCCACGTTTTTATCCCGTGGAGTGGCTGGTGAGTTCAACCTGCTGACCTTTTGGTTAGCCGCCCAGTGTTTAACCACTGGGCAACCAGGGCTCTTTCATCTTAACCAGAGGATTGTGATCGCACGGCACAGACCGCTCTGACAGCATCCCCTGCTCAGGGACATGTGAGCACAAACACGGTCACATTTAGTAGACACCAAGGAGCAAGGGGAGTCAGCACTGAAGGAAAGGGGTCGGGGGAGCATTTCCCAGACTCAGCTCAGGGCATAAAGGAGGACAGGAGGCAGGAGGTGTCAGCTAGACTGGCAGTTCACATGCAAACTTGACCCCAAGGGCACCAGCCTTACAAGGGTTAACTTAATCCAAAAACACACCTACGGGCACACTTATATATGTGCACACACATACAATAAAACCAACTTAACATTGCCCGTCTGGTAAAGAGTGACAACAACCAACATTGTATATTAAAATCTAAAGGTATAAGAAGATATTAACGTGTGTGTGTCTGTGTGTGTGTGTTTGTGCGAGTGGCTTCACTCCCTAGGTCACAAACCTTCATTAGCCCTTCAATCTGGAACATCCTTAGTCTCCCGTGGCCTCCTCATACTCTTCCCAGTTACCCCACTGCCTCCTTCATTAGGATTCCTGTCAGGCCAGAAGAAGCAGGACCCTGGGGATAGATAGGCAGCTGCACGGAAGGTAACTAATCTAAGAGCAGATGGGGATCCTGATATCAAGAAGCAGGTGACAGCTAAGCACGTGCTCAGAGTAACAATGGGAAGGGCGCTGAGCTGTGTCCATATGTGTTGTACAGACGCACACATTCACACAGCACATAATGCATGCACAAACACAAGGGTGTGCAAAAGGTCCGCCTGCACATTCATGTGCCAGGACGCGGTGACGGTGCTCATGTCATTCTTGTTGTTAGCTGCCATTGAGTCGACCCCCTACTCATGGTGACCTCATGTGTTACAGAGTAGACTGCTCCATAGGGTTTTCTTGGCTGCAATCCTTAAGGATGCAGTTTGCCGGGCCTTTCTTTTGCAGTGCTGCTAAGTGGTTCAAACCACCAACCTTTGGGTTAGCAGCCATAAACCGCTTGCGCCACCTCAGGCACATGTGCAAATGCTGCAGGTGTGACTGTGACAAGGTGTGCCTCCCACCTAACACGTTGCTCTCCCCAGTGAGGCCTAGGAGGGGTGGCCCTCGTCAGTTTTCAAGCATTGAGCTTACACTGCAGAATATGATCTTCAATCTACTGAAATAAATGGAGAAAATAATTATTTCTACTTCATTTCAGAAAGTGTGTCAAGGTGGTGTTCAGAGTTCCACAAAGAAGGCAGAGACACCAGGAAGCCTCAGAGAGTAGAACGCCAGCAGATGGAAACATCAAACCAGTTGACAATACCGTTCAAGACAAATATTTGAAACCTGGCAATGTTGTAGAAGTTGTCGCTAATGTTGTGATCACTGCTAGCATGTATATCTTTTCCTGGATAGTCCTGGTGGCTGGTATGCATGTGATGTGGATGTGCGCACACACGTGTTCTCGGCTTGCTCCCTGTGGCTGGTGCTGGGCTCCTGCCGGGCTCCTGCCTTAGCAGATCCTGCTGGCTGGTAATCTGTGCCCTCCGGGAAGCTGCAGCCTTTCCCTCCCTGTGGAGTCCCTCCAGCATCCCCCTACGCCACTGCCTCCCTGCTCACAGGGCAGCCATACCTGCTTGGCCAGATAGCCTTGTTTTACCATTGTGCCACTTAACTCCATAGTGCTGAGGCTGATTTCTTCCTTGGGGTTTATCTTCTTCTTATAGCTCTCACCCTAGTGGGAAGGAGGAGAAAGTACTCTGTTACAGAAGACCCAGGCCCACGATCTGGGGACACTGCAGGGGAAATGAAATCACTCAATACAGATACCCCATTCCACCTCAGGGTGACTCTGTGCACCAACCCCTAGGCCTCTGTTATGGATTGAATAGTGTCCCCCCAAAAAATTGTGTTGTAAATCCTTATCCCTATACCTGTGGTTATAATCCCAGTTGGAAATGGGTTTTCTTTGTTATGTTAAAAGGTCATATCAGTGTAGAGTATGTTTCAAGCCAATCACCTTTGAGATATAAAAAGAGCAGATTAGGCATAGCAAGAAAGCAGAGATGGGGGAAGACTGGTGCCAAGCCACATGGAGATCTCCAAGGAACCAGGAAACAGTAGCTGAAAAGAGACAAGGACCTTCCCGCAGAGATAACAGAGAGAGAAAGCCTTCACCTAGAGCCAGTACCCTGAATTTAAACTTCTAGCCTCCCAAACTGTGAGAAAATGAACTTCTATTTGTTAAAGCCACCCCTTGTTGTATTTCTGTTATAGCAGCACTAGATGACTAAGACAGCCTCTCATCCACAATGGTGGACCCCGAGTTCCCACTGTGTTGCCTCTTCCCCCACTGCCGTGGTGGTGTGAGGAATCCCCTCCTTAACTTACAAAAGTGTACAGGGCTGTGGAGTCATCCAAGAACTGCTCGGCCAGATCCCCAGAGCGAATGGCTCCCATGCTTCGGGTGCCTACTGGCCTGATGAAGTTTTCCTCCATGAGCATGGAGGCCAGGGTTACCGCCTCCAGACGGTTGACTGCGAAGCTGTTGGAGATGAGCCAGTCCACCAGGGAGGAGCCTGCGTCAGGGCACGGGCAGCGCCAGTCAGACAACAGGCTACAGACTGGCCGCCTCGGGGTGCTTGGTCGTGACCTCAATGACCTTGACCTCATAGGCAGCCTCTAGGTTCTACCCAAAAGCAGCCTGAAGGCCACACCTGCTGCCCAGAGCTGTGGCCACAGCCAATGCCATCAGTCAGTTGACCAGCAGGCAGCTCTGGCGCCAACACAGGCAGGTCAAGCCCACGGCTGAGTCCCAGAGCTGAGTCCCATGTCCCTGGGTTCACTGCCCCGCCCCCACCCTGAGAGGAGCAGGCTCACCTATGAAGGTCTTTTTGTAAGTGCTTCCCTGCTCCATGTTGGGGCTTGGCCGGATCCCGCTGCTGCTGTCGTGCATCTTATCCACAATAAGACTACACAGAAGGAAGGAAAGGGGAGGGGACCCTTGCCACACTGACAGGCATGAGGGAGGGTCCAAGAGTCACCACTAAGGGGGATAAAGCAAGTGGCAAATTGTGTGACACACACCACAAAGAAAGAGGTGCATTTAGTTACACGTCAGAATTTGAGAGGTAAGATTTAGGAGATTTCTTTTCTCTTTCTTGCTCATCTAAATATTCTAATATTTCTATACTAAACACGTATTACTTCTGTAATAAGACTAAAGTGCTAAGACATTTAGCTTAAAATTAAGCTGTGTGGGAACCCACAATGCTTCTCTGTGATCTACTGCAGTGAGTCTAAACTCCTCCAGTGAATTCTCAAAGTTATCCACCACCTGATGCCACCCACCTCCCCACTCTATTTGCTAATCCTCCCCATGCTCACTGTGGTTTAGCAGGGCCCTAGGCCCACAGAGTGCACAGTCAAAATTCTAGTGCCTCCTTGGGAGTTTTTGGTGAGCCTTATACCATGTCTTTGATGGGTATCACAGTCTGCTGCCTGAGTGGTTAGGGAGTATTTTCTGCAGATGGGCTGTTAATGTGAACTCCTTCCATCCATTTCCACTTTACGGTATCACCTCCACCACTGACCTGCCTTCCTTCTGTTCTATAGAACAATGATTGCCGCCAACAGAAGATCTTTTCTCATTTCCTATTTATGTGCTTGGAGCCCTGGTGGTGCAGCAAAAGGTCAGCTGTTCAAATCTACCAGCTGCTCATAGGGTCGCTGAGTCGGAATCGACTCAACGACAACAGGTATTTATGTGCCTAGGCTGGAAGGCCCTTGAGATGAGACCTTGTTTATTCCTATTGCATCTCCTGAGCATCTAGCACAGTGCATGGCATGTAGTAGGCACTCAGTAAGTGCTTCTTGGATGAATGAATGAAGCAGCCCCCACAGCAAGAAGGAAATGGCAACCAGAACACATCATTCTTGCACCAGGCTGCAAACAAGACCAATGACTCGGTTCGTGAGGATTCCTGGGAGCTGTGGCACAGCCCTGAGCACTGTGGCTGAAACTGATGGGCGGTCTCAAGTCATCACTGAGGTGGGTACAGGTAGCAGAGACCCTGAGAGGTTGCATAGGAATGGGTGGGTGGGTAGGGCCATTCCCAGGCAGAGAAAACAATATAAATGGGTTACAGCTGAAGACCCTGAAGCACAATCGGGGTGCCTGTGAAGCCTGTGCAGCTCCAACAGGGACCCCAAGAAGGTCCTGTCCCTCCCCACAGAGAGAAGAGGCTGCAGCAAAGTGAGGTAGCGGGAAGGGCGGGAGTGGGCGGGGCACTCACTGTAGGCTGATGTGAGGGGGAAGCTTGAAGGAGTTTTTCAGTATGTGGAGTTGCTGGACCTTCCCTGGCTGCCCAGCATGAATAGCCCCTGTTATCTCAAAGGCCCAGGCATCCCTCTCCTCTCGAGAACAGGCCTCCAGGAAGTACTCCGTGGATGTTCGAGTCTTCAGCTTAATGAGCAGCTGTGGGAAGAGACAGCCAGACAGACAAGCACTCTGGAGACAGAGCAGGCGAGAGGATGCTGGGAAGCAAAAGTCAAGGGGCCATACCGAATCTAGGAAGCTGTGCAGCCCACAAAATGGCAAGACCTTTTCTTCATGGACCAGTAGTCTTATTAGGAACTAAGCCTCAGTTCCTCATGTCAGCCTTCCTGAGGGAGTTTTCATCAGCCCATTCTCTCACTCGAAACCCTTCAATGGCTCAATCCCCATTAATTTCCCACCTCTCCCTTAGGGAACATTGCCCTTTGGCCCCACTGGAGGCTCTTATCCCCAGAAGTCACCCTACCCTCGTCCCTCTCCACAGACTCGCCTCTCCTCACTTATACTCAAGATGTTTCACCAGCTGGGAATGCCTGCTCTGTCCTCAGATCCTTACCCAAACCTCTCTTCTTCTCAAAGCCAAACCTGGCCCAGCCAGCCACTAATGACATCCTCCTCCACTTCAGGAATACAGTGTTCTCTGCAGCTAATAATGTTCCTACCGCCATTTGGAACTGTCATTGTTTTTCAGTTAACCACTTGCTTTCTTCACAAGATTATTAGCTCCATGAAGAAACGATCTTACCATTGTCATCTTTGACTCCTTCATGCCTAGCAAATTTCTTGGCACATAATGGGCCCTCGACAAGTGATCGATTGATTCAGATACTTTTCTGATGGTAGGGTTGAAGCTACCCCTGATTTCTGGAACTCACACACCTCAGGGGGTGAAAGTCATCAAGCCAAATCCCAAGATAGCAATTATTACATTTGTTGCTATCCTCACAGCCTCCTCATCTACAGAGTGTTTTAACGAACCACTACCCTAATGATCCTCATCACAACTCTGTGAGATAGGTGTAATTATTTTATACCATTTTATGGATGAGGAACTAAGGCTCAGAGGGGTTCAACCACTTGCCCAAGGTCACATACCTGGTTCGTGGTGGAGCCAGGATTTGGATTCAGGTTTTCAAGTTATAACTCTGAGCTCTTCCCATTACCCACACTGCCTTTCACAGAAGAGGCCAGAAGTAGGAAGGATCTAGGGCAGGGAGGAGCTGGGAGACAGGGGCCTTACTTACAGGCCGGTTTTCATACTCCAGGCAGGGGCAGGTGATGGTACAGCCATCCAGGAGGATGCGGCCCTTGGGAGGGGTCACTCTCCGGCCCCCCTCAAGCTTGTAGTATAGCAGTGTGTTCTGCTGGAGGACGAACCATCGCACCTTCCAGTTGTGGACAATGTGACCCTGTGGACAGACAGGAAGTCAAAAAGCACTGTTGTGAGCTGTCAACGGAAGATATCTTACTTGGGGAGAGGCATCCCGTGGCATAGGGAACCAGACTGCCACAGAGACAACTCTCCAACCAGGGAGAATGCATTACTTTTGACTGGGTCTCTTTGTCATCTCTTTTGAGTGTGTAGCAGAGATCTTTGGAATTGACCTTCTAGTTTCCATTTGGCCTTTTCATGGTTATAAATCTTGAAAGAAATTGCAAAATGTAAACAACCAAAACCAAACCTACTGCCATCAATTCTTAAGCATAGAGAGCCTATAGGACAGAGTAGGACTGTCCCATAGGATTTCCAAGGCTCTTTATGGAAGCAGACTGTAGCATGTTTGTCCTGCAGAGCAGCTCGTGGGTTCAAACCACCAACATCTCAGTTAGCAGCCTAGTGCTTAACCACTACACCACTAGGACTCCTCGAAAAATATAAAGAGAAAAATTACTCACTTGTAATCCCGCCACTGGAGACAGTCATTGTTAACATTTTGTATTTCTTTCCAGTCTTTTTCCCTTTTAGTATTTTCTTTCTAGGTTTGTTTATTTTTCAAATCAGAGCCGTATTACATATAGTTTTATTTTCAGGGTTCATTTACTTTTACTGAGCATCTTCTCATACCAATAAATGTCTTTAAAATATGTTTTTTTTTAATCTTTTTTTTATTGTACTTTAGATGAAGGTTTACAGAGCAAACTAGCTTCTCATTAAACAATTAATACACATTTTGTGACATTAGTTGCCAACTCCATGACATGTCAACACTCTCCCATTCTCCACCTTGGGTTTCCCATTACCAGCTTTCCTGTCCCTTCCTGCCTTCTCATCCTTGAACCTGGGCTGGTGTGCCCATTTAGTCTCTTTTTGCTTTATGGGCCTGTCTAATCTTTGGCTGAAGGGTGAACCTCAGGAGTGACTTCATTACTGAGCTAAAGGGTGACTGGGAACCATACTCTTGGGGTTTCTCTAGTCTCTGTTAGACCAGTAAGTCTGGCCTTTTTTTTTTTTTTTTTTTTTTTGGTGAGTTAGAATTTTGTTCTACATTTTTCTCCATCTCTATTTGGGACCCTCTACTGTGATCCCTGTCAGAGCAGTTGGTGGTGGTAGACAGGCACTGTCTACTTGTGCTGGACTCAGTCTGGTGGAGGCTGTGATAGTTGTGGTCCATCAGTCCTTTGGATTAATCTTTCCCCTGTGTCTTTGGTCTTCCTCATTCTCCCTTGCTCCTGATTGGGTGAGACCAGTGGAGTATCTTAGATGGCTGCTCACAGGCTTTTAAAAAACCCCAGACGCTACTCACCAAAGTAGAATGTAGAAAACTTTCTTTATAAACTATGTTATGCCAATTGAGCCAGATGTTTCCCGAGACCATGGTCCCCACAGCCCTCAGGCCAGTAATTTGGTCCCTCAGGGAGTTGGGATGTGTCTATGGGGCTTCCATGACCCTGCCTTGGACAAGCTGTGCTGACTTCCCCAGTACTGTGTACTGTCTTACCCTTTACCAAAGTTACCACTTATCTATTGTCTATTTAGTGCTTTTCCTTCCCACCCTCCCCTCCCTCATAACCACCAAATGTTGTTTCTTTTTGTGTGTAAACCTTTTCATGAGTTTTGATAGTAGTGGTCTCATACAATATTTGTCCTTTTGTGATTAACTTATTTTACTCAGCATAATGTCTCCAGATTCATCCAGGTTGTGAGATGCTTTGCAGATTCATCGTTGCTCTTTATCGTTGCGTAGTATTCCACTTAAAACATGTTTTTAAATGACCACCATGTGGATGCATAATTTACTTAACAATCCCATTTGTTTGTAACTGAGATTGTTTCCATTTTTCACTATTATAAACAACTCTTTAATGAATATCTTTGCATATAAATTTTGATCTGCTTCTCTGATTTTCTTCCCCTGATAGATTCCTAGAAAGCATATTACTAGTTCAAAGGATGAGGGTGATTTTTGAAGTTAAGCCACAGTTTACCAGTGCCAAGGACCTAACAATCTTATATAGCCAGGCGGGACAGGTCTAAAAGCCAGAGCAGCTGTGGCTTTCAGGCGGGTCACAGAGCCAAGGGGCAGGAGAGTCAGGCAGAGGCAGAGAGCCTGTTTCTAGAACAGACCAATGGATGGTGAAATATCTGTTGAGGGGCCAGAAAGGAATAAGTTTGGTACTCACTCACGAAAGCAACTTCATGGCATATTTCTCAGAGCAGAGCCCAACTTAGGACTAGCTTCTAACCAACAGAGCTCTGATCAGTTGAATCAGTTGCCGTCGAGTGGATTCTGACTCATGGCGACCCCATGCATGTCAGAGTAGAACTGTGCTCAATAGGGTTTTCAATGGCTGGTTTTGTGCAAGTAGATCACCAGGCATTTCTTCCGAGGTGCCTCTGGGTGGACTCAAACCTCCAAACTTTTGGTCAGCAGCCAAGTGTGCTAACCGTTGCACCACTCAGGGACTCCAAGTGCTTCACCTGAATCAAAGACCCTTTTCCTAATTTCCTTATTTCTTTACCTAATATTTATTAATAACAAAGGCCCCTTCCAGTTCACATGTCCATGATGCTGTGATTCTATTCCATGTTCAGCAAGTACTGAGAGCTGTTAGAGAACCACACTTTGTAGAAGGACTCGTCTGCACCACAGTTATTTGTGCATACAGATGGGCTTTGTGATCTCTGCCCTGTGAGCATTTACTGTGGCAACCAAATCAAATTTACAACAAAGTTATCCTGACAAAGAGTTTATGAATATGTCTGAGTGTTATTACGCTGCATGATGATCAAGCTGTTCACATGAAATGACATGCAGTCAAATTCAATTTTACATTTTTACTCCATTCACGTTGTCCGTTGCTTAGTCTACTTGTAGCAACAGGGTTGACAATTTTCCCTGACACAGACAGAGATGTTTAACGAAACAAAAAGGAATTAGATCTGAATCCTCAGCTATTGGGGTTCTTTACTGCTTCCCATATAGCCCCAACTCAGGTCCCATTCTCCATGACCCCACTCTAAAAGGGTCTTGCTGTCAGCCTAGCTGGGCTGGCCTAGAGTGTTTGGGTGCTGAAGAATTCAAGGCAGAAAACTGCTGGCACACAAGGCTGTGGCTGGTGCAGGGACAGAAGATGGTGTGGCGGCTAGTGTGAAGTGGAGAGATGAGAGGGCAAAAGGATCTTAAACCTGAAAATATAGGGTAAGGAGGAAGAGGGCTGTTAACCAACATATGTTGAGCAGAGAAAACAAATATGTAAATATTATAAATCGGTTCACTCAATACCCGTTGCTGTTAATTCTGACTCATAGTGACCCTATATGACACAGTAGAACTGCCCCATAGGGTTTCCAAGGCTGTAACCTTTACAGAAGCAGACTGTCATACCTTTCTCCCAAACAGCAGCTGGTAGGTTAGGACCATTGATGTTTCCGTCAGCAGCTGAGTGCTGAACCACCACGCCACCAGGGCTACTTGGTTCACTCAATACCCATGCCAAATCCCCACCAGTCTACTTTCCTGGACGGAATGTTATGTTTCCCAGAATCCCTTGCACTTAGAGAGCAGGTAGGTGACTGAGTTTCTGCCAGTTGGATGTCTGGAAGTGAGCTTTGGGGGCAACAGGCAAACGTGGGGAAATAGGAACTTTTGGCAAGGACAGTGGTGGAAGAACAGGTTCTTCTGGCACGCATCTCTAGAGCCACCAGGGACAAGTGGTCAACAGTGTTGGCAGTGCTATATCCACTAGAACAATCTGGTAGTGTCTTTGGGTGTTTTTGTCTGGCTGTATCATCCTTGGCTGTATAGCATCCCAGCCTGGTTTTCTGGCCCTCCCAAGTTATTTAATGTTTAATATGCTCCATGAAATCCCTTCTGCATAAACTTGCTAGAGTAGAATGTGTTATGAGCAACTAAGAATCGTAACGGATATAAAAGGAGAAGAAAGGCTGACAAGAAAGGACTTGCTATGTAGGTAGAAAACACAAAGAAGCTGCTGACCCTCATAAAAACATTCATATCCTTTGATCCAATAATCCCACTTCCAGGCGTCTATGCAAAGTAAAGCATCTACAATATGAAAAAGTTTTTATGTATTGAGGTACTTATAACGAATATAATATGTATTTTAGAAATATTACAGAATATAAATATATATAGAATACATTATAGAAAATAGTCCAAATGTTTAACAATATGGCGCCTGGTGTGGCTGCAGTGGAGTGATTCCAGTACCAAAAGATGGTGGGAGAGGCCACTGGTGGCGGCCTTGAGGTGAGGTTCAGGAGTCTGGGACACCAAGAATCACAGCGATGTGGGCAAAGCACTTCTATTTACATTACATTATATAATACCTAAAATTAGTAGTTATTTCTAGAAAAATTCTGGAAGGATACCTCAGAAATGATAATAGCAGTCATCTCTAGGGAGTAAGACTGGCTACGGGAAGTGGGGCAAGAATGGAAACTTTCTTTTCATCTTACACCCTTGAGTAACTTTCTGGGTACTTTTGGTTTTTTAATAATATATAAGAAGCCCTCAGCTGCTAACCGAAAGGTTGGCAGCTCGAACCCACCAGCTGCTCCACGGGAAAAAGATGTGGCAGTCTGCTTCCATAAAGATTTACAGCCTTGGAAACCCCATGGGGCAGTTCTACTCTGCCCTAGAGGGTTGCTATGAGTCAGAAGCAACTCAGCAGCAGTGGGTTAATAATATGTACATGTTATTTTTATAATGGAAGAAAAAATTTCAAACAAAAATTCTGATAAGACGATTAGGGAACTCATTCATCATTCATTCAACAACCGATGACTAAATACTACTGCAACAAGCACTGTACTGGCCAAAGGAAAACAAAGAAGAGCAAGACTCTGCCCCAAGTCAGTGGGGGAGACAGATAACTATCCCATCCAGTGCGATAAGTTCCAGGACAGATGGTTGGACAGGGCCTTCAAGCAAGATAGCTCCCAATGAGCCCTGCTTTCTGGTATTCACATACTTGAGTAGACCCCTTTCACACTGTAGAAAGGTTGGTCTGTGTGAAGGGACAGGGGAGGTGATGGGGTCCAAGTGGACAAGAACTGCAGAGTTCCTGTGGCCAGAGGAGAGTCTTTGAAGAATTTTAAGCAGGACGGGGACACGTTTAGGTTAAAAAATCACTCTGACTACAATGTGGCCAAACCACTGAATAGAAAAGGCTAGACTGGGGGTGGCGGGCAGTTTCAGTTGGAGGCCAGTAACCCACAAAAAGGACAGAAAGAGTCATTATCCCTGTTCTGCAGATAGGCCAAATGATATTCAGAAAGTGTAAGTGACTGGTCCAAAGGCACAAGACAAAATGGATCAGAGGCCCAAAAACAGTGGCATAAGCTGAAAAGCACTTTTCCTTTGCCTTCAGACTTCTTGTCTGCAGGCAGCTGGCTGGGGCCGGAGGGTTGGCTGGACCATCGAGTGGCTCAGAGTTCCTAGAGCCCCTTTAGGAGAGAAAACAGGTCCATCAACGGGTATGGCAATTCCAGGCCTGGACTTAAGAGGCACTGAATGTTATAGTTGAAGGGGCCCTAAAAGAAGACTTACTCTACACTCTAACTCTAAAGATGTGGAAACTGAGGCACAGAAAGGTCTTGCCCACGGCCCTATCACCTCGAAGAAGCAGAGTCTTTTATTCTCAAATCCAAGTATTTTATTCTTCCCACCAGACTACATTCATTCCTTCTAAAAACAATAAAGTACACTGTGATCATTATTATAAAGTATGTGTCCAATATAGATACTTTAAGAAAAACTAACAAGTAAAAGGAAAAAATGTCTTGAGTCTAACATTGGAAGACAAACTCTTACCATTTCCTCGTGCTTCCTTCTATTCTTTTTTCTTCTATGCATATTTTTTCTTTATTCATTTTTTTGTTTATCTTTTTACTCTTTAGGTAATAATACCACAAACATTTTTAACATTGGTATAATCATTTATTTAATCATTTGTTTATCTGGAGGGATAGTTTCTAGTTTTTCACCACATAAATAACAGTTGGTTCATAAACTTTTTATGGTATATCCTTGGAATAAAAAAAAATTGTTGTCCAGTCAGCCCCGACTCATGGCGATCCTATGTGTATTCCATAGAGTCTTCAATGGCTAATTTTTTTCCCAGAAGTAAATAGCCAGGCCTTTCTTCCAAGGCACCTCTGGTGAGCTCGAACTTCCAACTTACTAGTTTGCAGCCGAGTGCGTTAAGCTTTGCACCACCCTGGGATTCCTTCCTTGGAATGAAGTCCTAGAAATAAAATTTCTAGGCCAAAGCATATTAAATATTGCAATGTTGTTTTCTAAGAGTGTTGCTCCAATGTATGTGCCAGGCAACAATGCTAAGAGCATCTCTGCCTCTTTTTAAAGAAAAAGCAATCCTGCCCACTGCTGACCCAGTGCTTCCTTCACCCTCGCTCTCCTTAAAGGCAGGCTGAGTGAGCTCCCTGAATCTCAGCCTGGAGTCTTGCTCTTTCTTGTCTGGGCAGGATTTAAGAGCCAAATCTGCCATGTCCCTGCCTGTCTCCCATCTTCCCTCTCACCTGTGATGATTATTCTATACTCTGGTTTCCAGCTCCAGCCTGGCCCTACCTCTGGGCTGTAAAAACTCTCCTCAATCTATGGAATGCCATGGCCACAGCCCTGTAAACTTCTCCAGTGGACAGAGGGGCTGCTCTTGTCACCCAGAGGGTGGAGGGGGCATAGGAGAAAGAAAAAGCCAGACTGATCAGCAGGTGGGGCCTGTAGGCGGGCACTGGGCCACATCCCTCACTGTGCACACAGGGAATGGCTGCTGCTTGCCTCAGGGACAGGCCCCAAACTCCTCTTTGAGTTTGGCTGGAATGAGCTTTAGATATTTTGGCCAAGCCCCTTCTGTGGGCTTTCGGGGTCAGACCTGTTGACTCACCTTGTTTCTCTATACCTTGAAATCCCTAACCTGGCCACCCAGGGCCGGGCCCATCCAAAAGAGAATTCACATCCTTTTCCCAGCATATCCTGAGGAGGAATCTGGTTTCCCTTTAGCCCTCCCTTGACTGCGTGGAGGTCATGGTGAGGGATCATGTAAGGGGGAGGCCTTGCATTGGGTCCCCCAAAAAGACATGCTGAAGTCTTATTTCCCGGCACCTGTGAATGTGACCTTATTTGGAAGTAGGGTCTTTGCAGATGTAATCAAGTTAAGATGAGGTCACACTGCAGTAGGTTAGGCACTGATCTAATGACTGGTGTCCTTATAAGAGGAAAATTTGGACAAAGACACAGAGGGAATATGGCCACATGAAGACGGAGACTGAAGTTATGCTGCCACAAGCCAAAGAACACCAAGGGTTGCTGGCAACCACCGCAAGCTAGAAGAGGCAAGGATGGATTCTTCCCTAGAGCCTTTGGAGGGAGCATGACCCTACTGACACCTTGATTTTAGACGTCTAGCTCCATAACTATGAGAGAATAAGTTTCTGCTGTTTTAAGCCACCCAGTTTGTGGCATTTTGTTTAGCAGCCCTAGGAGACTAATACATCCACAAAGGCCCATCTGAGAGGTTTGTCTTCATGTTAATGCCACTTCTCCACAGGCCTTTTACCAGGGCCCAGCCATCCCAACTACCAGCAGTGCTGACCGAAACCCCTTGCCCACCTCACGCTCTCCCTCTCACCCCACAAGCTGCAGTAAAATGGGAGACAATAGAGGTTCCCCATAGGCTGTCTGAGGTGCAGCTGCCTCCACACACCATGAGGAACCAGGCCTGTCACCACAGCCATGTGCAGCAGGGGTGGAGTTTAGAAGGTGCTGGTTGTATCCAGTCCGACCCTTGATCCAGGCAGGAGCTTCCTACCACTCCTACTTACAAAGTTTTGAGCAAACAACACAACTTCCCTCCTATACCAAATAACACACATAATGTAGGTACATTACATGTGGAGTGTGAAAATCACTTGGGATTCAGGGCTGATGGGGCTGATCTGGCTGGCAGGAGAGGTGGTAGGAGGGAGAACTCCTTCCTCCCTCATCACCCCTCCCAAGCTGTAAACTCGGGTCCCCATTTTATATCCCAGATTTATATACCTGTGTGCTATCATTAGCATAATGTTTAGTGTTAACATCAATGTTAACATTAAAAAGAATTTAGAAATATCAAATGGTCTTCCTCGTGCAGCTGCTCTTTCCTTCCGTTTCTACCTTGATCCTATGTGTCCCATTTTTATCTGGACTCTTGCTCACTGTGGGAAAGGCCATGGGGGCCCGTGGGAAGAACTGACTGGGGGTCAGAACACAGGACTCCAGTCCAGGCTCTGTTACTAGTTCTGGGCAAGTGATTTCGTCTTTCTGATCCTCAGTTTCCTCAGCTACAACAGAGTTATAGTAAGACACACCGTGGAGACTGCACAGTGGATGGGAAAAGGTTTGGAGTCAAACTGAGTGAAGTTCAATCCTGGCTCCCCCACCTGCCAGCTCCACCACCATGAGCAAGTTACTTAACCACTCTGAGCTTTGTTTTTTTCCCTGAGTGAAAGAGGGTAAGTGGTAAAACGGACCCTGCAGGATGGGGCGGGGGTGAACCGAGATGATGCCCTTGACTCTCACACGGTTAAGCGCTGAATGAAGCCGCTTGGGCTTCCCTCCTCCCTCACAGGCTTACTGTGAGGAGAAAGGAGAAGAGGAATTACGGGGAAGTACGATGTAAACTACAGAGCTCACATATGTTTCTTTAGTAACTTATATACTATACAATTCGTAATATTTTAATAAGTTGTTATTAATGAAGATATCCATTTCAGTATGCCCCCTCCCCGCTATATCGCACTAACCAGGCAGAGTTCTCATTCCTGCCTGCTGCCATGGCCCCAGTTTTCTATCTAAAGCTTACCTGGGCCTCCATGCCAGCTTTCAATGGCCTTGCACCCCACCCTCCCCACAGACATGCTGCTCCGCCCAGTCGACCCCCAGGCCGCCCAATCCTAACATCCGGGGCTAGGAACCGGAAGGGGCACGCCGGCCGCCGCGCGTCTGACCGCACTCAGGTGAGGCTGAGACTCTGGCCCGTGTAGGTCGACACTCACCCTCTTGACGAGGAAGCCCTCCTTGAGCACGCCGCCCTCGCTGTTCTCCATGCCGCCGCCGGCGGGGCTGCAGCGTCCCCAGGTGCGCGTTCCTAGGTGCCCGCGCCTCCCGCCTCCCGCCTCCGCGCGCTCCGCGGCGCCCGCGCCCGCCCGCGCCGGCTGCACCCAGGAAGCTGCTCAGACCCGGCCCTCTGGCCCATGTCCAGAGCCCGAGGCCGCAGGGCCTCCCGGGCAGGAAGTTAGACCAGGTTGGGATTTCGTGAAATGATCCTCCTCTCGAAGGTGCCCCAAAGCCCGTGGTTAGTTCTCCAAGTACAGATTCCGCTAACTCTTCAAGTCCGGCCTTGGTGTCGCCTCCTTGGGAACCTTCCCCGCCGCGGCTCTCTCCGGCTGGATAGGGTAACCCATCAAGTGGCGAAGCCCAACGCCCCAGCTCCGCGCCCCACCCGGGTGCCCCCTCCGCAACCTGAGCTCCTTACGGCCCTGTCTCTGCCCACCTGCTGTCTTACTCCACCCTCGCCCTCAGAATGCTAGATGCCATCGCCAGGTGTTGGCCTGGCACCTGTAGGCCTCGACTAGTTAGGGAATTAAACGGAACTGAAAGAATTTCGAGGACTTGGAGTCATCCCCGAAGTCAGTGGGAACGGGCCACGGGCGTGTGAGAGTGGATGGGGTGGAACTAGGCTGGGAACTGGAGCCAAGAAAAGGTCCCATTTGGGAAGGTCACAGGTTTAAGGAGGCAGGCACTGTCTGCAGGGGCCCTCTGCTCCCAAAATACACACCCGTACAAAAAAAAGCTAGATCCTAAACTTCCGTCATTAGGGTCAAAATTCTAGGGTGAGCCAAGAAACTCAGTAATCTAGATAAATAATATTTTCAAAAATCAAAATTAATGCAAAAAAAAATCTGTGATGAACAAAATCTCCAAATTTTAAACAACAGGATCAGCAACAATGTTCTGCCTGGCCATGTGGAGCCTGAGGCAAAAGGAAAAATCAGAGATGCTGATCCTGCCCAGTGATCCGGAAGACACAGTTACCCTTATTCATTATTTGACTCCTATGTGAAGTGACCTGTTAGGACTCTCTAGGAGGAAGGGGAAAGGCCCCCACACGCCTGGAAGTGAAGAGAAGCCTAGAGTGGGAGAAGGTGCCCCAGGCTGGCGAGGTCAGCTGTGCCTGTCAGAACCGGCCTGTAGCTGACTCCAAGCCAGTGCCCCTCGTGGGACTCCCACCACACCGCTGCCCCACCCAGGACACCTCACTGGCACTGGGGCACTGCTGCCAGGGTAATGCCCACCTCAGCTTCTGCACCCACTGGGTTTCCACTCAGTTTGGGAGATTCAACACTACCTGTAGTGGGACCTAGGTTGTAGTTAATGCACAGCACCCCCATAAGACAAGTTTTTTACCCCGCTTTTCTAGCTGAGGAAACTGACACTTGGGACAGTTAAATAACTTGCCAAGGTCACACAACTAATAAGTAATGAAGCCTGGATTTTAAATTCTGGGCAGCAAGAGTGTACTTGCTTCTCAGTTGACTGCTGGAAAGAGCAAAAAGGAATTGTCCCAGCTCTGAAAACTTGCTGGGCTCAAACCTAGGATGTGAAAAGTTGGTCTGAGGAATTTCTGCTCCTCTTTGGCTCCAACTATGGCCTGTTCGTCTCCTACTCCTTCTTCCTCCCAGATGCCAAGACAGCAGACAGTTGGCATGGAGGCTGTCTTGTCCCTACCCAGACACAACCTTCTGAGGTCTACAAAAGGTGACTTTTTCTTTGGCAGGAGGGGTTCTTGAATGAATTCATAAAAATGAGGAAGGAGAAAGATTGGTCCTCTCTCCTGGTGAAGCCCCTACCTGGAGGGGCACACCTAGAACCTGCCTCCCATCCTAGGAAAGGCCGTGGTCCAGGCCGCCCCCACCCCTAGTCTAACTCACCAGACTCGAGGCATGAGTCACACGCCCCTTCTCCCTGTGCTGTGGTAGCTGAGCCACCACCAGTCCACTAGGGAACCACAATGACATAAGCCCGACTTAACAGCAGGGAGGAGGATAGAGACAGAAGGAAGCAGACAGCAGTGAACATCTGAGATTGGGGAAGGAAGGTAGAGAAGGAAGCCCTGGACCCAGGAACTTGTCTTGCTCTTCCATTCAGAAACTTCTCCTCTCCCTCCCATCCCCCCGCTTTTGTCATGAAGGGCCAGATAATACTTAGAGTGTGTGAACTGTAGAAAGCTATAAGGTCAGTGTTTGAGTGTCAGTGATTCATAGCCTGATGTGAAATTCCACCATTAGAGAGTCATTCCTTTAGCTTCCATAAGAATTCTCCGGTTAAGATACATACAGGGGAAAAGGATAAATCATGAAGCCTTATTCACAGTGAATACCTTGACTCATTGAGGTTATCAGAATCAGAATCTAACCCCTAAAGATTATCCAATCCAGATACTTCATTTTACAAATGAGAACCCCGAAGTCCCAGAGAAGTAAAATGTCTTGTCCAAGGTCCCACAATTAGTGGCAAAGCCAGGACCAGGACACAGGCTAGCAGAGCTGTGACTTTAAGGCTTGTGCCCAGCAAATACAGAGGCACTTCCCCTCAGCAGCCCCCTGCATCAGAGCAGGACTGCAGTGAGGGAGTCAACTGTCTGCAGAGCTGGAGCCGACTTTAAAAAATATTCTGTACATTTTTTCTGACTGTAGAAATAATTTGTGCTCATAGAAATTTTGGAAAAACACCAAAAAGTCCAAAAAGGATAAAACTACTCAATCCCACCATCCAGACAGATGACCAGGATTTTTATATGCACATGTATTTTTATTAAATTTAAAAATTTTTTAACACTGTCTTTTATAATAGCTAATAAGCATCTTACCAGATCATTAAAAATTCTTCAAAAGCATCATTTTAATGTCTGCATAATATTTCATGATGCCTATATCATAAAGTACTTGACCATTTCCATTTAGGTTGAATTTCCTTTCTCACTGTATAAATGGTGCTGTGATAAATGTCTCTGGACATAAATATTTTCCCACATCTCTATTTCAGATAAATGTATAGAATATAATTTTCTGTTAAAAGGTATAAATTTTTAATATTCTTGTTGCATATTGCCAAACTGCTCTACTTTTATCCCATGGCTTCAATAGTCCTGGAATACTGATGCTTTACTTGGAGAAGATGGGGCAGTCGTTGTTCGGTGGTAGAATTTTCGCCTTCCACGAGAGAGACCTGGGTTCAGTTCTCGGCCAATGCCCCACTGGTGCAGCCACCACCCATCTGTCAGTGGAGGCTTGCATGTTGCTGTGATGCTGAACAGGTTTCAGCAGAGCTTCCAGACTAAGACAGACTAGTAAAAAAGGCGTGGTGATCTGCTTCTGCAAATCAGTCAGTGAGAACCCTATGGGTCACAACGGTCCAACAACAACATCCTTGGGATAGAATTATCCTTCCCTGTTCCACTGACTCATAGCCTGGCTATGTGACTTGCTTTGAACAATGGAGTATCAATGGGATGTCCTAGCGGAAGCTTTAAACACCATCACTTTGTTCCACCATTGCTCTTTTCCCTGTGCCACCAACCCAGCATGGCGCAGGTAGGGGCTTCTCCTACAGCTTGGGTCCAATAACAAAGACGACTTGGTAAGAGAGCTGCAGCCAGCATAAGTGAGAAGTAAGCCTTTGTTGTTGTAGACCACTGAGAATGGGGGAGGAGGGAATTGTTTACTACAATGTAAATTAGTGAATGCTAACTGATATACCCATCCCAACTGTCCCTGCACACCATGGTGCTCCAGGGAAATGCCAGAAGGACTGCATGGCTGGGAACATCCTCCCTGACATGGAGGGGTGGAGTGCCTCTTACTACACTAACCCTGAAACCCACCTCCCTGTTCCACTGAAGAACCTGGGGAACCTTGAAAGGGTGGTCATTTTCTCCAGGGTGCTCAGCAAGCTTCAGTGCAGATGACAGCCCTGACTCCCCACTTCCCCGTCAATGCCATCAGCCCTGGCCACCCTCCAGAACCCAGCCCTGAAGGGGTGGGGGTGGGGGGGCAGGATGCACAGCAGTGACTCAGCTGTGTGAGCAGGCAGGGCTGAACCTGTTTGATATAGATAAGGGCTCCTCCCTGCCCTCCTTCACCCTTCGTGCCCCTTTCTTCCTTCCCTCCCTTGCCTAAATGTTATTCCTGGAGGCTAGGCTTTCTTTTTTATTTATTTTGGGTAGATAAAAACAAAAGGGGGAGAACCTTGACAGGGAATGTCTGAGGAACCCCAGCACAGGAAGGGGGCGGCCAAAGTATCAGGTGCTGACCACTGTGTATCATCACACCTGGTCATGTCTGCGGTCCAAGCCTCAGAGGCTCCCACCTGGCTGAATCATCAGACTCACTTGGAGGGCTTTTATCTGCCCTGCCCAGGGCCACAGTGTACAGCAGTGCAGGTTGTAGACTGAACAAAGGAGCCCAGCTAAGAGGGCAACTGGGAGCTGAAGTGCAGTGTATGCTCCACCATCCAAGCCAGGCTCTCTGGCTAGGGGCTGCACTCCCCTCAAAAGAAGGGGAGATTTTCTTCACATAAAGTCTCATACACCAGCAGGGCTGCAACTGCCCAGAGTGGCTGCCTTTTTCCATTTCATAGAAAGGTAGCAATGACCATGGTCCATTGCCAGAAGATTCTGATTCGTGGATTTGGGCTAGGGTTGGGGGAATCCTCATTTTAAGAACTCTCTGTAGGTGGTTCTGAAGGTGACTCTGTTCTGGGAAGCTTGGCCTTGGAAAATGCCAGAGTCTCTCAGCCCTCCTCAGAGAAGGACTTTCTCAACTCTAACACCATGCTTTGCCAGCTGAAGACTAGCCCCCTTGCTGAAGTGGAGATCCAACCTCCCCAGGGACTCTCTGCCTCTCCCAGGTGATGTTACAGGCTCTGGAGCTGCCTTCAGGCAGCCCACGCTCAGAGACTGCTATAAAGGCAACCCCGTCCCTCCCCCTCCCCGACAAAACCACAGTTCCCAGTTCTGCCCCAGGGAGGGGCTATTTGTTGCTGCATGGAGCAGTTTGCTAGAGAGATTAAAAGAGGGAGGAAGCCAGCCTCAGCCATCTCCAGTGCAGAGCGAAGAAGTTTGAGAGGCATGGGAGCGGGGCAGGGGTTAAGAGCAGAAACAGATGATGGTTGCATTGTACTCTGAGCAGTCACATCCTTTTTGGAGTTCCCTGCCTAGAAGCTGTTCTAACCAAGAATTCCCAGCACTGGAGCCTGGCGCTTCTAAGGGCCCCAAGTTGCAGAACAGCTTGGGTGTAGCATAGGCGGTCAGAAGAAGGGCCTGCTAATCTGGGACATCCCACCCCCACAGGGCCAGGACTAGAATGAG
Source organism: Dugong dugon (assembly GCA_030035585.1). NCBI lineage: Eukaryota > Metazoa > Chordata > Mammalia > Sirenia > Dugongidae > Dugong > Dugong dugon. The sequence continues at coordinate 75,096,856 of CM057472.1, forward strand.
GTAAGGAGGTGCCCAGGGCTCGAAGTTTAAGGAGGCACACACTCTCAGGGTCATGCAAGTGCAGGATTGGCATCTGAGAGTGCGTGCCGCCTTAAATTTTGTGCCCTAGTCCTGCATTTTTGTACCATCTCCCACAAGCGGGGTGGATCTTCTTCTCTCTTAAAGATCAAGAATTAAGGTTTTTCCTATGGAATTTAGGATAATTTTCCAGTAAATGCAGAAATGGAAGGAAATAGCAGACAATGATTGAGAGTGCAGGTCCTGGAGTCAGACTGCCTGAGTTCAAATCCCAGCACCACAAGGCACGAGCTAGACCAGTACTTCCCAAGTTTGAATGTCCTGTGAACCACCTGTTAAAATGCAGCTCTGATTCAGGAGGTTTGTGCAGGGCCTGGGATCCTACATTTCTAACAAGCTCTTGAGCGATGCTGGTGCTTATGGTCTGGGACCACACCTTTAGTGCCAAGAAGTTAGATGGGTTTGGGCAAGAGTTCTAAAGGGAATTTCAAGATGATGACAGCAATGCATTAAACCAAGTGCAGGGTCCTAAGTGTGGGGTTTGTGGGACTGAACAGGTCACATGCCCATGAAGTGGTCCTGCCTGAGCTTCACAGGGTTGCTGAGAGGATTAAACAAAGTCAACCACGTAAAAAGCACTTAGAAAGTACCTGGTGCGTGGTAAACCAAACCAGTTGCCATCAAGTCGATTCCAACTCATGGCGACCCCATGTATATCAGGGTAGAACTGTGCTCCATAGGGTTTTCAATAGCTGATTGTTTGGAAGTAGATCACCAGGCCTTTCTTCTGAGGTGTCTCTGGGTGAACTTGAACCTCCAACCTTTTAGTTAAAAGCTGAATGCGTTAAGTCTTTGCATCACCCAGAGACTCCTTGGTGGGTGGTAAATCCTTGATGATGTTAGTGATCATGATTGCCCAGCCCCAAACAGCCTCTCCCCAGACACGTGGACTGTCAGACTACAAGCTCATGTAGACCAACCTTCATTTTACAGAAAAGGAACCTAGTTTGGTACCTATTAGGGGCTCCAAGAATAAATGCTGGACAAATGGGGTGACTTGCTGAGATCACAGGCTCAGGCCCCCAGGAGCCCAAGCCTGAGCTCTTCCTTCTGGGCAAGAAGAAAAGGTGATGACGGCAAGGAGCTAACACCTCAGCCCTCAGAAATGCTGAGGAGTGCGCGAGGCTTTCTGGATGGATGAAGGCTGGCCCTGAGAAACAACAGTCTGAACCATTTTGAATCTTTCTAACTTGGACTGCTCACCTGTCGTACTTCTAGAGATGCATATTCTGAGTGCATGAGTGAGAGTGTAGAATTGTGCCAGAACTGCAGAGATGCTGTCATGGATTGATGTGTCTCCCAAAAATATGTGTGTCCATTTGGCTGGGCCATGATTCCCGGTATTGTGTGATCATCCACCATTTTGTCATCTGATGTGATTTTGCTATGTGTCGTAAATCCTGTCACAATGATGCTAATGAGGTAGACTAGTGGCAGTTATACTGATGAGATCTCCAAGATTAGAATGTGTCAATCCAATCTCTTTTGAGATATAAAAGAGAGAAGCTAGCAGAGAAACCTGGGGGACCTCATACCACCAAGAAAAGTAGTGCCAGGAGCAGGGTGCATCCTTTGGACCTGGGGTTCCTGTGCAAAGAAGCTCCTAGTCCAGGGGAAGGTTGATGACAAGGACCTTCCTCCACAGCCAACAGAGAGAAAAAGCCTTCCCCTGGAGCTGATGCTCTGAATTTGCACTTCTAGCCTACTAGACTGTGAGAGAATAAACTTCTGTTTGTTAAAGTCATCAGCTTGTGGTATTTGTTACAGCACAACTAGATGACTAAGATAGATGCCATCAAAGACTTGGCCTCTGAGATGGCCCCAGGCCGCTGTGCTTTGTGGTTTTTTAGTCTGCTTTTCATCATTTTTCTCTCTCCTCCCATACTGCCAGCGGTCACCTCTCATTGCTGTTGGGTGCCCCCCTCCAGCGGCCCTAAATTAAGTTGTTTCTGTCTGATTAGACTCAGACACACAGCCCTGGCTTACTAGAATGGTGCTTAAACTCCATTGAATGGTGAATAAACCTCGTCTGATTACTCCGGAGACGTTCCAAGAGTCACGTGTATGGGCACGAGTGCTTTCATCACGTGACTTCTATTTCCGCTTCTCCAGGCTTTTCCTTTTCTGCCCGGTTTCTGCTTCTGTGCTTTGTTTCTCAGATGAGCAAAGCTGCCAGATATTGAATTCTGGATGAATGAGCTATCACTGTAGCAATAAGAAAATTGATTTAATAGAAAAATTGCAGGATTTTAGAAATCATTACCAGTATTACTATGTTGGTTGTTGTTAATGGGATAAGAACAATGACAGTGAATTTCAGAGGCCATTCAGAATTAGACAAGTTTCTGACTTCATATTGCAAGTCAGGGCAATCCATGCTGCAGGGATGGTTGTGCCTTCTCTCTCCAGGGGCCTTCCTCAGACTGTGCATATTGAGGACATTGCTTTTTCCCTTGAACCCCAATTGTACTTTCCCAGGGATGATGGTCACTATGGCCAAGGATGTGAAGGTGGGGCGGTGAGCAGGCCAACCCTCAGATTAGTGTTCACCCCAAAACACCATCTCTGTCTCTGCTCTGATCCCTCAAGGTGTCTCATGGCTGGCTTAGGAAGGGAGAAATGAGTGCCACTCGGTGTCCAGCCCAGTCAGGTACCCCCAAGGGCTGAACAGGGCAACTGTCCTCCTCCTACAATGGCCCTCCCCACCTCCCTGTCCAGCAAGAGCCAGCTTGTCCCTCAGACCCACTTCAGTGGCCCTTCTTCTGAAGGCCCTCCAGCACCCCCAGACAGAGTTAGGGCTGAGCCCTGTGTCACCACAGCTCAATAATAGTAATAATAATTTGAAGACTGTGCTGAGTCTTCAATTTACCCCACAGCCCTATGAGGTAGGTACTGTTATTCTTTCCATTTGTACATGAAGAAAAAGTTAACTTGCCATGGTTGCACAGGTCGGACTCCAAATTCTGGGCTTGTCACCTCTGAGGTGCGCTAACACAGCTTATCATACTCTATGGAGATGATCTCCCAAGGAGCAAATCAGCACAGAGAGGCCAGAGTGCCAATGGCTTCTGAATGGAAAGGAGGACTGAGTGAATGAATGAATGAATGCCTAGGCAGGAAATGGAGGAGTTTGAGAGTTGCCTGAGCCTGTAGTGCTGGGCCTAAAATGCTCTGGGGATGCCCTGGGATGTTTCTCCTTGTGGCAGTAGACTTATTTCTAATTCTCACAGCAACCCTGTAAAGAAGATAATCTTACTCGCTTCTTGCACCTTCAGCTGAGGCAACTGAGGCTCAGAGAAGCTAAGTGACGTCCTCAGGTCATATAGCAAGCCATGGTTAGGCCTAACCCCTACAGTCTGGTTCCAAGACTGGGCTCCTCCCACTGACCCGGTGGTAGACGGACCCACTGTCTTTCTGCAAACCTTCAAGGGTGGCTCTGCCCTTCCACAAAGCCCAGGGCACTGCTGCCGTGGGAAACTAGGCTAAGGAGACCTCTGAGTTCAGCAGCTCAGGAGAAGTTATTAGTGTATCTAAGAAAGAAAAGGAAGTGGCCAGCCCCACATATCTCCCATGAAGAACCCAGAGGCATCTTAGGGAGAAGGCTGTGAGGTTACTGGTAGGAGGAGTGATATCCAGGTACCAGGCCCTCCTCCTGCCTAGAATTCTTTGCTTCACTGTCTGAATTCCACCAATTAGAGGCTAGATTTTGCTGTTTTTAAAATGCAGTTCGCCAGCCCCTCTGAGGAAATGGGGGTCTTGATAGCAGGGGAAGGTCATTTGAAGGGTGGGGTAGAGGGAAGAGTAAGTTCTAGGTGGAACACTGGAAGTCCAGATCTTGGAGAAGCACCAAAGGCAAACGTTTCAACCAGTTTAAAACCCCATTTTGCTTCTCCAGGATCTCTGAAGCCAACTTGGTTCCCTCCTGCCCCAGGGCCTTTGCATGCACAGTTCCCTCTACACCCAGCCCTCACTAACATCTGCCTAGTTCACTCCTCCTTCTCCTCTAGCTCCTAGTTTAAATGTCACTTTCTCGGGGAGGTCTTTTTGGCCTCCAGGCTTTATATTGTTTATATTGCATGTTTTCACAGTATCTGTTCATTTCCTTCATATACTTAGCTTCTAATCATATACTTATTAGGATTACCATTTGATTAATGTCTTACTCTCTCATTGGACTGTAAGCTTTATGAGAACTGGGACCATGTCTGGTTTTGCTCTTGATTTTGATGCCTGGCACATAGGTGCCACTCATAAATATTGGTTGAATAAGTTAAATAATAAAGATGAAGTTGGTCCATCTAGCACAGGACTTTCTGTCCCTTTCCTCAAAGAAGTTGGGCCTGCCCCAGACTGATCACCAGAACTGTGATTTGTCCATCCCCAAGTCTACCCTTAACTTCCTTATCTCATACATAGAATAGAATACATATCAGAATGTTTTGGGTTGCAAATAACAGAAAAATCAACCAAACATGGCTTAAACTCTAGGAGATGTTTTTATTTACTTAACAAGAAGTCTGGGGGTAGGTGATTCCAGAGCTGATTCACTAGCTCAATGCTGCCATCAAAGAACTGGACTTTTCCCATTTTACTGCCTGGTCACCCTCAGTGTGTTGATGTCATTACTCACTGTTGCCACAGCAACAAACATCACATTCTCTCAAAACAGTGTCCCAAGCAGGAAAAAAAAGCACCATAAAAGGACTGAGGGAGGATATTTGTTTGCAAGATTGAATTAAAAAAATTAAGTGGCCATCTGTATAAATGTCTAGAATAGTACTTATGACATGACATTATAATTATTTCTTTACCTATGAACACTTCTCCCCAGCATCCTCCCCACCTGGCTTCTTTATAACAAAGACTGCATTGAATTAAACAACTTCATGAGCCCCTAGCACAGTCCAGGCACCCATAGTGCTTGAAGAAGAGGGAGCACTTAAGAGAGCCGAGAATGAGAGGTGGAGAGGGGCTGCGGCAGGATAGGGGCTCTGTCCATTGCCACAGTGGGGAATTCAAAGGGAAGTGGGCATCAAGGTGCACAGGAAAGAGGAAGTTGTGAATCTGAGAAAAGATGAGGAGAGTTTTGGCAAATGATGGCGCAGTTGGGAGAGAGCTGCCAAGAAAAAGGTAAATGTGTGGACCCTGAGTCTTGTGCTAACACAGGTTTCTTATGACCCTGTTTCTTCCAACTCAATGGGTGTTATGTCCTCCCAGTGAGGGTGAGTATGTGGATATCATCCTACCCAGAAGCCTCCAACTGCAAGTGAGACCCTGGGTGGTGTTATGGATTGGATTATGTCCCCCTAAAATACACGTTGGAATCCTACCTTTATACCTGTGGATGTAATCCCATTTGGGAATAGAGTTTTCTTTGTTATGTTAATGAGGCCATATCAGTATAGGAAGTGTCTTAAACCTAATGACTTTTTAGATATAAAAAGAGAAGTTTAGACACAGAAAGAAGCAAGCACAAATGGGGGAAAGATAGATGCCATTTGGAGATCTCCAAGGAACTGAAGAACACCTGGCCTAGAGAAGCTGAGACAAGGTTTTCCCCAAAAGCAGAGAGAAAGAGTGCCCCTAGAGCTGGTGCCTTATATTTGGACTTCTAGCCTCCTGAACTGTATACTGAACAAATAATCCAAGAAGCTGGACTATGTGAAGAAGAATGCGGCATCAGGATTGGAGGAAGACTCATTAATAACCTGTGATATGCAGATGACACAACCTTGTTTGCTGAAAGTGAAGAGACCTTGAAGCACTTCCTGATGAAGATCAAAGACTACAGCCTTCAGTATGGATTACACCTCAACATAAAGAAAACAAAAATCCTCACAACTGAATCAATAAGCAATATCATGATAACTGGAGAAAATTCTGAAGTTGTCAAGGATTTCATTTTACTTGGATCCATAATTAATGCCCATGGAAGCAGCAATCAAGAAATCAAACAACATATTGCATTAGGCAAACCTGTTGCAAAAGACCTCTTTAAAGTGTTAAAAAGCAAAGATGTCACTTTGAGGACTAAGGTGCACCTGACCCAAGTAATGGTATTTTCAATCACTTCATATGCACACGAAAACTGGACAATGAATAAAGAAGACCAAAGAAGAATTGATGCCTTTGAATTATCATGTTGGGAAAGAATACTGAATATACCATGGACTGCCAGAAGAAGGAACACATCTGTCTTGGAAGAAGTACAGCCAGAATGCTCCTTAGGGTGAGGGTGGAGAGACTTTGTCTCGTACTTTGGACGTGTTGCTTTTCTGGCATATGAGGCCACTGTTTTGGGAACATCCCAAAAAGTCTCTTGCATGCATTTCTGAGATGTTCTAGGAGGTGTCTTACAAGAGTTCAGAAATGTCTTTTTGGCCTTCATCTATGCCCCCAGACTTTCACAGTCAGCATGGGGACACCTCTGACTGCTTCTAGTAGCATCATTAGAAAAACCTTACCCCACCCACACGTACAAAGGGGGCCTCAAAGCATCAAGCCATATTTTGCTCCCCAATATCCTAACAATAATCACAGCCAACACTTATATAGCACTTCTTATGTGCCTGGTGCTTTTCTAAGTATATACATTTAGTCCTTGGGTGCAAATGGTTAAGAGCTAGACTACTAACCAAAAGACTGATGGTTCAGACCCACCCAGGGGTGTCTTGGAAGTAAGGCCTGGCAATCTGATTCTGAAAGGTCACAACCTTGAAAACTCTATGAAGCAGTTCTCCTCTGCACACATGGGGTCGCCATGAGTTGGAATGATTCAATGACAACTAATAATAACATCAATAGTCCTGGCAACAATTTGATGGGGAGGACCTATTGTTATTACCCCTGTTCCATAAATGAGAATTTGAGGCACAGAGAGGTTAAGTACAGGAAGTCCCCAACTTACGACGGGGTTCCATTCTGATGATTCCATCATAAATCGGTTGTGATGTAAGTTGAATACCTATTTTTTATTTTTCGGTTTTCATTGTTGTTGCCTTTTATTATCAGTATCTTTATAAATCTGATTTTTATTTGTCTTTGGGGGTTGGAAACATTACATGTAAACTTGCAGATATATTTTAGTATACATACTGTTGGGGATTGAATTGTGTTCCCCCAAAATATATGTTATAAATCTTAACCTTTATGCCTCTGGTTATAATCCCATTTGGGAATGGGTTGTCTTTGTTATGTTGATGAGGCAGGATTAGTGTAGGTTGTATCTTTTTGTGTGTGTGTGCTTTAGGTGAAAGTTTACAGCTCAAGTTAATTTCTCATTCGAAAATTTATACACATATTGTTTTGTGACATTGGATGCAGTCCCCACAATGTGACAGCACGCTTCCCCTTTCCACCCCAGGTCCCCTTTGTCCATTCGTCCAGTTCCTGTCCCTTCTTCCTTTCTTGCCTTCTCATCCTGCTTTTGGATAGAAGCTTCCCATTTGGTTTTGTATATTTGACTGAACTAAGAGGCACATTCTTCACGCGTGTTATTTTTTGTTTTATAGGCCCGTCTAATCTTTGTTTGAAAAGTGGGCTCTAGGGATGGTTTCACTTCTGGGTTAGCAGAGCATCTGGGGGGCCATAGTTTCAGGGATTCCTCCAGTCTCTGTCAGACCAGTAAGTCTGGTCTTTCTAGGTGGGTTTGAATTCTGTTCTACATTTTTCTCCTGCTCTGTTCAGGACTCTCTGTTGTGATTCCTGTCAGGGCAGTCTTTGGTCGTAGCTGGGCATGTAGGTTGTGTCTTGAGTCAATCTCTTTTGAGATATAAAAGAAATTAAACACAAGCTAGCAAGCAGAGATGGGAGAAGAGAGATGCCAAGCCACATGAAGATGGCCCAGGAGTGGAAGCTAAAAGAGACAAGTCCCTTCCTCCAGAGCTGACAGAGAGAGAAAGCCTTTCCTGAGAGTCAGCACTTTGAATTCGGACTTCTACCTTCCTGAACTGTAAGAAAATAAATTTCTCTTTGTAAAACCCACCCACTTGTGGTATTTCTGTTATAGCAGTACTAGATAACTAAGACACATACATGTATACTTAAAAAAACACACAAATTGTAAAAATTACTCCAATGATGAAGAAGAGTTGGGTGATATTGGCATTTTGTCGGTTGTGGTAATAACTCCACTTGTGTAAGGCTCTGGATCATCTGGACTGTCCCTGGGAATGGGGATGGTGTTTCTAGTCAGAAAATTAGTGAGAATTGTCTGTATGGTCCTTTTCTTTTTTTCTTCATATATTTCACGGTAACATCTCACATCTGCCTATCAGTTTTAGCAAAGCGATCAGTGTTTGAGTTCATGTTTTCAAGCAACTGAAGCTGCCCCTGATTCAGTTTAGAAAAAACTCCAGTTAATCCTCAGTGTAAAAATTTTTGACAGCTTCTATCCTTCCTCTCCCTTATTATTTCTTTCCTCTTCAAAATCCATTAAGTCATGATCTGTCAATTCAACCTTCTTTGTGATCCGTGAGGTGTTCCACACCGACGATATCAAGTTCTAAATTCATCATTCTTGCCATATGGACAATCTTTCCACAGATTTTATCCATCATATTATCCTGATCAAATGCTTGGAGTTTGTTCACATAACTCAGCAATTTTTTCCATATCCCCTGCCTGCATTTCCCTGTGACTTCCAGGAAGATACAATGTTCCAGATACACTAATGGTCGTAAGTGCGGTTCACCATAGTAACTCGAATACATCGTAAGTTGGGGACTACCTGTACTTTGACCAAGGTCACACAGCTGGTACGTGGAAGAGCCAAGATTCAAACCCAGGCAGTCTAGGTCTACAGCCATGCTTCTAATCAGTATACTACACAGCCTCCTCAGGGAGCTAGCTGGCAAAACTGCATTTTCAACTTTTCCACACAACTTCCTGTCTCACTAGGAGTTCGTCAAGGGTAGATCCTTGCCCTACTACAGTGTTACCCCCTCTTTCTGACATTAGAAGCTCTGTTTTTTAAGCCGATTTGAGGGCCTAGTTTTCTTCCTTTAGTATTGGTTGTCTTCCAGGGTGCTTCTGTAGACAAGCCTTCTACAGCCCCTCCCCACCATCTACTACTGCCCAGCCATGTCTGGATTCCAAAGGGCTGCCCTGGGATCTCAGGCCTCAGAGCCAACTGGAGAGAGAGAGAGACAGAGAAGGGGCTTGGTTTGGAGAATCAAGGTAGACTTTTGACATCCTCTCTTATCATGCCCTGAAAGCAGACATTTCATCTGATCAACCTAATGTTGATCCCTATGGCCAAGTGGAATTACCTCACTGGGGTCAAAGGGATCATAGGATCATAGAGTTGAAGGAATGTTAAGACTCAAGGCCTATCCTCTCATTTAATATAACATAAAAGCCCACAGAGACAAAATAACCTGCTCAAGTTCACAAAGTTGAAATAGGCTGAAGCCGTGACTAGAAATTAGATCATCTGTTAATAATAATAATATTTAACATTTATTAAGTACTTACTACCAGGTATCAGCACTAAGCCGTTTACATGCATTATTTCATTTAATTCTTTCAACAGCCATATAACTTAGCTCTAAGGTCCCTGGGTGGTACAAATGGTTTGCTCTTGGCTGGTAACCAAGAGGTTGTCAGTTGAAACCCACCCAGCTCCACCGTGAAAGAAAAGGCCTGGTGATAACCTTCTGTAAAGATTACAGCCAAGAAAACTCAATGGAGTAGTTCTACTCTGTAACACATGGGGTCACCATGAGTCAGAACTGACTCGATGGCACAGGACAACAACATAACTTCGCTCTATTACTACTTGCATTTTACAAACGAGGAAACTGAAGTCCCAAGATATTAACTTGTTCAAGATCACATGGCTCGTAAACTGTGAAGTTGAGATTTAATCCAGTCCAGGTTTGTCTTTGACTTCAAAGTTCCTACTCTTAACTATTATGGTATAAAAGAGAATCACAAACATCATTATAACACTCTTGCAAGAGGAGAACAGCCTGGTTATGTCTTGCTTTGGGCTGAGGCTCAGATACAGTAGCACATGGAGAGACCACAATCATACATTCTAGGCCCTTCCTACCCTGGATAAAACCACACACCTTGGAGAGCATGCACCCAGGGCCCATGGGACAGAACCTAAACTCTGTGTACAATCTGGGTTCATCCATTCCCCAGTCAGGGCTGGGGAAAGGAAGATTATCTAAAGAACAACATCAGCCTGTAATCAATACTCATTGCAGCACTTTTCAAAATAGCCAAAATGTGGAAACAACCTAAATTTCCATCAACAGATGAATGGATAAACAAAATGTGGTATATACATACAATGGAATATCACTCAGCCATAAAGAGAAATGAAGTCCTGATACATACTACCACGTGAACGAACCTTGAAAACACCATGCTGAGCGAAATAAGTCCATCAGAAAAGGACAAATACTGGATGATATCCAGGGGCCGATTATCCAATAGGCAAGGTAAGCACTGTGCTTACCTTGCTTACCAGATCATCTGTAGTGGACAATTTCACATTTTTTCACCACACCAAAGATTCTGCTTCTAGGACTTTTGGGCAACAAGGTGCTCTAGGCCGAAGCACCATGCCAACCCTCCATAGCAAAGATCTGAAAAAGTAAGCCAAACAGAGAAAACAGTAATCCTGAAACCCTAAGCATCAAATGAAGAGATAAAGAACTCAGCCAAGCACCAAATGGAATAAGAAACTGACAGAGAACACAGAGCGAGGAGAGATACATGCAGCTAACACAGCATAGATCTGCCATCTTGGACTCCGATCAGAGACCAGCGAACAGGGGAGCTTCCAGCAGGAGACAGAACAACCAATAACCAGCAATATGCGCTTTCCTACCCCCTGCCCTTCTTCACCCCCACTCGGCCTCCTCTGTTTCCCGCAGCCACAGTCTCTTGGCCAGGAAGAACCAGTTGCTTGGATTCCACCCAACCGCACTGGCCGACTCCCTGAGTGCCATTTACTGGCTGCTGGTGTTGCTTTTTTCTGCTTCTTTTGATTTCTTCCTTACCCCTCACCACCTACCCCTCCTTTCTCTCAAATACCTAGCTCCGTACGCCATCTTTGCTTCTTTCTGAAAGGATGTGAAACTCAGCTCAAATGTGAAACTGCTTCCCGGTCCATGCTGCCACACTGGTGGGATCCTGGGGCTTTTTTTGTTTGTTTTGAATTGTTTGTTTTCTTTTTCTTTCCTTTAATTGGGAGCCCGTTCTAGCCTGGCAATACTGCGCGGCTTGGGAGCTCCCCCCTTAGTTTGCTCAGACGTGCAGAGTGATCCCTGAGCGCATTTCTTTTTTTGTGGGTTTTTTTTTCTGTTTTTTTTTTTCAAGGGTTTTATTGTTCTTTTTTTTTTCGTTTTAATTTGTTTTGTTTTCTTTTCCCTTTCTCCATTACTCAGTTTCTCATCTCTCTATACCTTCCTTTTCTTCCTGTCCCCTGAATACCTGACACTGAGTGACACCTCTATGGCTTCTAGTCAGGCTGTACTTCAACGCCTAGGAGGAACTTCCCCAGACCTAGTAGCAACACCAGTGTGATCCCTGGGAGCTTTTCTTTTTTCATTCTAGTTTTTATTTATTCATTTTTTCTTTTCTTTTCTTCTTCTTCTCTTTTTGTTTTTCTCCATTTCATAGTCTCTCATCTCTCCACTCCAACGGCAAACTCCCCTAGCACTCTTTTTTGTTTGTTTGTATGTTTTTGGCTCCTGTTCCTCTCTCCTCTCTCCCATACCCATCTTAGCTCCACACACCACAATCTCCCCCCTCCATCCTGCCTACCTGCACCATGCACCTAACGTCACACCACCAAGCAGCACAGGCATGGCCTTCTGGAACCAGCCCTGCACTGATTACCGGCCCGCCCTGGTGGCTGCAGTAAGTGCCATAAACAACCCATCCCAGCAACTCCCCTTAAGCTAGACCTGCCCTGTTGTACCATAACTGAGTGACTGACCCTGCTAGTTGGAGAAGGTGAAAAGTATGGTGCCCACAGATGAGCAAACAACAAAGAACACACAGCCCGCCTGCTCAGACATAGCCAAATAAAACCAAAAAAAGGACAAAAAAAAAAAAAAAAAAACTACAATCAATAAACTAGAAAAATAACTACTGAATGCCCTGAAGACAGCAGACAATATCAAAACATTTACAAAAACAGGACAGGTTAGTTCTAGTAGGCATCCAAAATAAAACAGCAGCTGACTTTCCAGTAGAAGAAAAGGCACTAGAACTACCTAATAGGGAATTCAAATCTCTAACACTCAGAATTACCCAAGAGTGGAAGCAAAAAGCAGACAAAAATGAGGGAAAAAAAGATAAATTCATGGAAAGGGCAGACAAATTCTTGGAAAATACAGACAAAAGAATGGAAGAATTCAGGAAAATAATGAAGGAACAAAATGCCAAAATAAATTCACAACTAGAAATCATACAAAACAACAATTAGAAATCCAAAAGATAAACAACAAGATTTCAGAAATGGACAGTGTCATAGAAGGGCTGACGAGGAGATTTGAAACGGTGGAAGACAGGATCAAATTGAAGACAAACACTTGGCTACAACTCTGTTTGAGGAAAACTGAGAAAAAAGAACAAAGAAAAATGAAGAGACCCAGAGATTATGTGGGATACAATCAAAAGCAAAAATTTGTGAGTGATCAGAATTCCAGTACAGGGGGAGAAAACAGAAAACACAGAGAAGATCATTGAAGAATTGCTGACAGAAAACTTCCCCAATATCATGAAAGATGTAAAGCTGACCATCTAAGAAGCTCAATGAACCCCATATAGGATAGACCCCCCCCAAAAAGTCACCAAGGCATATCATAATCACACTCGCCAAAAACAAAGACAAAGAATCCTGCGAGCACCTCGTGAAAAACAAGAAGTCATACAGAGGAGAAAAAAGAAAACTAAGCTCAGATTATTCAGCAGAAACCACGCAGGCAAGAAGGCAATGGGATGACATATATGAAATCTTGAAAGAAAAGAATTGCCAGCCAAGAATAATATATCCTGCAAAACCCTCGTTCAAATATGATAGTGAAATTAGGTCATTTCCAGATAAACAGAAATTAAGGGAATATGTAAAAACCAAACCAAACTTACAAGAATTATTAAAGGGAGTTCTTCGATCTGAGAACAAACAACTTCACCTCACAGGCAGAATCTAGGATGCAGGATAATATCAGCCAGATACCAATGTAGGAAATGAACTCTCAAGGACTATCCAAAACAAAAAGAAATACAACAGGGAATCAGAGCAGTTAATCAGTAAATGACAACAACATCAAAACAATAAAAGAGGGAATAAATAGCATAGGTATAGAACCTTCTAATGGACAGAAAAGCAAGGCAATACCAAGTAATGGTAGACTGCTTCAAACTTAGAAAGATAGCATAAAATTCATGGTAACCACAAAGAAAGTTAACAAACCTCATAAAAATAAAGAGGAAAAACATAAAGTCTCAGTAAAAACAAAGCCTACAAAAACAAAAGAAATGAAAAAAAAAAATCCACAAACAAAACGAATTCAGCACAGGAGAGTAAGAGGAGAAAACATCAGCACCACAAAAAAAAGCACTACAAAATGACAGCAATAAGCTCAAGTCTATCAATAATTGCACCAAATGTAAATGATCTCAATGCACCCATAAAGAGAGAGAGAGTGACAGAATGGATTAAAAAAAAACAGGATCCATCAATACACTGTCTACAAGAGACACACCTTAGAAACAAAGACATAAATTTATTAAAAATCAAAGGTTGGATAAATATATATCAAGCAAACAACTACCAAAAAAGAGCAGAAGTGGTAATACTAATCTCCGATAAAATAGACTTTAAAACAAAATCCACCGTAAAAGACAAAGAAGGACACTATATAATGGTTAAGGGGACGGTCCATCATGAAGACAAAACCATAATAAACATCTACACACCCAATTACAGGGCTCCAAAATACATAAAACAAACTCTAACAGCACTGAAAAGAGAAATTAACAGTGCCACAATAATAGTAGGAGACTTCAAAACACCACTCTCTGTAAAGGATGAAACATCTAAAAAGAAACTCAGCAAAGATACAGAAGATCTAAATGGCACAATCAGCCAACTTGACCTCATAGACATATATAGAACACTCCATCCAACAGCTGCAAAGTACACCTTCTTTTCCAATGCACATGGAACGTTCTCTAGAATAGACCACATCTTAGGCCACAGAGCAATCCTCAACAAGATCCAAAACACTGAGATAATACAAAGTATCTTCTTTGACCACGATGCCATCAAGGTAGAAATTAACAGCAGAAAGAGCAAGGAAAAAAAATCAATTACAAGGAAATTGAATAACACCCTGCTTACAAACCACTGGGTAATAGAAGAAATCAGAGATGAAATCAAAAAATTCCTAGACTCAAACGAGAATGAAAACACATCATACCAAAACCTTTGGGACATAGCAAAGGCAGTCCTCAGAGGACAATTTATAGCAAAAGATGAACACATCAAAAAAGAAGATAAGGACAAAATCAAAACCTTAACTACAGAACTTGAACAAATAGAAAGGGAACAGCAAAAAAAAAAAAAAGTGCACAGCCACCAGAAGAAAGGAAATAATAAAGATTAGAGTACAAATAAATGAAATAGAGAATAGAAAAACAATGGAAAGAATCAACAAAACCAAAAGTTGGTTCTTTGAAAGAATCAACAAAATCAAGAAACCACTGGCCAGACTGACAAAATAAAAACAGGAGAGGATGCAAATAACCCAAATAAGAAATGAAATGGGAGACATTACAACAGACCCAACTGAAATAAAAAGGATCATAACAGAGTACTATGAAAAATTATACTCCAACAAATTTGAAAACCTAGAGGAAATGGATGAATTTCTAGAAACACACTACCTACCCAAACTACAACAAAGTGATGTTGAAAATCTGAACAGAACCATACCAAGAGAAGAGATTGAAAAGATAATAAAAAAACCTCCCAATAAAAAAAGCCCTGGCCCAAATGGCTTCACTGGAGAATTCTACAAAACATTCAGAGAAGCGCTTGTATCAGTACTACTCAAACTATTCCAGAACATAGAAAAGGAAGTGACACTTCCAAATTCATTCTATGAAGCCAGCATAACGCTGATACCAAAACCAGGCAAAGACGCCACAAAAAAGAAAATTACAAACCAATATCTCTCCTGAATATAGATGCAAAATCTTAACAAAATTCTAGCCAATAAAATTCAGAATCATATCAAAAAAATAATACACCACGACCAAGCAGGATTCATACCAGGTATGCAAGGGTGGTTCAACATTAGAAAACCAATCAACGTAATCCACCACATAAATAAAAGGAAAGAAAAGAATCACACAATCTTCTCAACTGATGCAGAAAAGGCATTCAACGAAGTCCAACACCCATTCCTGATCAAAACTCTCAATAAAATAGGTATAGAAGGGAAATTTCTCAACATAATAAAGGGCATCTATGCAAAACCAATGGCCAACATCATTCTTAATGGAGAGAGGCTGAAAACATTCCCCTTGAGAACAGGAACAAGACAAGGATGCCCTTTATCACCACTCCTTTTTAACATT
This sequence comes from Dugong dugon, assembly GCA_030035585.1. Lineage (NCBI taxonomy): Eukaryota > Metazoa > Chordata > Mammalia > Sirenia > Dugongidae > Dugong > Dugong dugon. The sequence goes on from CM057472.1 coordinate 75,112,543, forward strand.
GTGCTGGAAGTTCTAGCTAGAGCAATAAGGCAAGAAAAAGAAATAAAGGGCATCCAAATTGGTAGTGAAGCAGTTAAACTGTCCCTGTTTTCGGATGATATGATATTATACATAGAAAGCCCTAAAGACTCCATGAGAAATCTACTGGGACTAATAGAAAGATTCAGCAGAGTAGCAGGATACAAAATAAACATACAAAAATCAGTTGGATTCCTATACACCAATAAAGAGAACGATGAAAAGGAAATCAGGAAAACAATACCATTTATAATAGCCCCTAAAAAAATAAAATACTTAGGAATAAATCTAACCAGAGATGTAAAAGACCTATACAAAGAAAACTACAAAACAGTAATGTAAGAAACCCAAAGGGATCTACATAAATGGAAAAACATACCATGCTCATGGATAAGTAGACTCAACATTGTGAAAATGACAATTCTACCCAAAGCAATTTACAAATACAATGTAATCCTGATCCAAATACCAACAACATTCTTCAAAGAGATGGAAAAACTAATTATAAACTTTATATGGAAAGGGAAGAAGCCCCGAATAAGTAAAGCACTACTGAAGATGAAGAATAAAGTAGGAGGACGCACAGTACCTGACCTCAGAGCCTACTATACAGCTACAGTAGTCAAAACAGCCTGGTACTGGTACAATGACAGACACATTGACCAAAGGAACAGAATTGAGAACCCGGATGTAAATCCATCCACCTACGGTCACCTGATCTTCGACAATTCCCCAAAGTCCATCAAATGGGGAAAAGACAGTCTTTTTAACAAGTGGTGCTGGCAAAACTGGATATCCATCTGCAAAAAAATGAAACAGGACCCATACCTCACACCATATACAAAAACTACTTCAAAATGGATCAAAGACCTGAATATAAAGCCAAAAACTATAAAGTTCATAGAAGAAAAGATAGGACCAATGCTACAGGCCCTAATACATGGCATTAACAGGATACAAATCATAACTATCAACACACAAACTTCAGAAGATAAGCTAGATAACTGGGATCTTCTAAAAATCAAACACCTATGCTCTTCAAAAGACTTCACCAAAAGAGTAAAAAGAGAACCTACAGACTGGGAAAAAATTTTTGGACAGTACAAGTCAGCCAAAGTCTAATCTCCATAATCTACAAGAAAATCCAACACCTCTACAACAAAAAGACAAATAATCCTATTTAAAAATGGGCAAAGGAAATGAACAGACACTTCACCAGAGAAGACATTCAAGCGGCCAATGGACACATGAGGAAATGCTTGCATTCACTAGCCATCAGAGAAATGCAAATTAAAACCACAATGAGATACCATCTCACCCTGGCATTACTGGCACATATCAAAAACACTGGAAATAACAAATGTTGGAGAGGCTGCGGGGAGATCAGAACTCTTATGCACTGCTGGTGGGAGTGCAAAATGCTACAACCATTTTAGGAAACAATATGGTGCTTCCTTAGAAAGCTAGAAATAGAAATATCCGATCCATGAATCCCACTCCTAAGAATATATCCTAGGGAAATAAGAGCAATCACACGAATAGACATATGCACACCCATGTTCATGGCAATATTGTTCACAATAGCAAAAAGATGGAAACAACCTAGACGCCCATCAACAGTTGAATGGATAGACAAATTATGGTACATACACACAATGGAGTATTATGCAACAATAACGAACAATGATGAATCTGTGAAGCATCTTATAACATGGATAAAACTGGAGGACATTATCCTGAGTGAAGTAAGTCAATCACAAAAGGACAAATATTGTATGAGACCTCTATTGTAAAAACTCATGTAAAAGTTTACACACAAAAAGTAACAATCTTTGTTGGTTACGAGGGATGGGAGGGGTGGGGGGCAATACTAAACAGACAATAGATAAGTGGTAACATTGGTGAAGGGTAAGACAGTATACAATACTGGGGAAGCCAGCACAACTTATACAAGGAAAAGTCATGGAAGCTCCAGAGACACATCCAAACTCCCTGAGGAACTGAATTGCTGGGCAGAGGGCTGTGGAGACCATGGTCTCTGGGAACATCTAGCTCAATTGGCATAACATAGTTTATAAACACAATGTTCTACATTCTACCTTGGTGAGTAGCGTCTGGGGTCTTAAAAGCCTGTGAGCAGCCATCTAAGATACTCCACTGGTCTTATCCCTTCAGGAGCAAGGGAGAATGAAGAGAACAGGATACAAGGAAAAGATTAGTCCAAAGGACTAATGGACCACAGCTACCAAGACCTCCACCAGACGGAGTTCGGTACAGCTAGATGGTGCCCGGCTACCATCACTGACTGCTCTGACCAGTATCACAACAGAGGGTTCTGGACAGAGCTGGAGAAGGATGTAGAACAAAATTCTAACACATAAAAAAAGACTAGATTTACTGGCCTGACGGAGACTGGAGAAACCCCGAGGGTATGGCCCCAGACACCCTTTTAGCTCAGTGGTGAAGTCACTCCCGAGGTTCACCGTTCAGCCTGGGATTGGACAGCCCCATAAAACAAAACGGGACTAATGAGGCACAGCAGTCCAGGAACAAGGACTAGAAGGCAGAAGGGGACAGGAAAGCTGGTGATAGGGAACCCAAGGTTGAGTAAGGACAGTGTTGACATGTAGTGGGGTTCTTAACCATTATTATAGGGCAATATGTGTACTAACTGTTTAATGAGAAACTATTTTGTTCTGTAAACCTTCATCTAAAGTGAGAATAGCAGCACAACTGGAAGAACATAATTGACGTCACTGAGTTGTACATGTAGAAATTTTTGAAATGGTGTATCTTTGGCTATGTATATTTTCATCAAAAAAAAAAAAAAAAAAGGTCCTCCAATACCAAGAAGGGAGCATGTTGATATATTGTGCGGTTGTTAACCAATGTCATAAAACAATATATGTACTAAATGTTTAATGAGATAATATTTGTTCTGTAACCCTTCACCTAAAGTACAATAAAAAATAAAAATAAAAATAAAAAAAAAAGATTCTGCTTCTAGGTATGGCTGGCATCTGTCTCTCTCCCAACCCCACAGCACCCTCCTACAGAATCAAAGCCTCTTTTCAAATTTACAATCCCTGACAGGGGTGGATGACCCAGTAAGCAATGTAAACACAGGGTTACTTGTGCTTACTTACTAATCTGTAGTGAACAATTTCACATGGGTTTGCCAGATGTGGTGAAAAATCCAGATTTGGTGAAACCCATGTGAAATTGTTCACTACAAATTAGTAAGTAAGCACAATTAAGCCCATGCTTACTTTGCCTATTGTATAATCCACCCCTGATGATCTCACTTATATGAAATAAGCAAATATATTGAAACTAAAACTTATTAGTGGTTACAGGGGTGGGAGGGAGGCGGAAAGGGGAGTTTTTGTTTGGGGAGTACTGTTTACATTAATGATGGTAGAATAACTAGGAAAAAGACAGGGATAAGTGTTGCACAACATGAAGAGTGTAATCAATGTCATTGGATTGTACATACAGAAACTGTTGAATTGGCTAATGTTTTGTTGTGTATATTTGCACAACAATAAAAAAAAGTTTATCTATATTGCCGTCTACAATGACAAACATCCCAATGTTATGTTTGCCCTGAAGAATAAAATAGCTAAAAACTTCAAAAAAAAAAAAAAAGGAATAACTTCAGGGCCCAGAGAAGGGGAAAAAAACTGCTGTAAGGGAGGATCCTAGCCTGGTGGCTCCCACTCAAAAACAGAGCCGGAGTGATTTTGGTGACGGGGCAAGCCTATACTGACGGGGCAAGCCTGTACTGGACCCGTGCCTAGCCCCTGGTATGTCCAAGTGTTCTGAAGGAGAGGACTGCATGGAAAAGCTGAGAGAGCTTTCCCACCGGGGGCTCAAACGACTCTGCTATCCCTCCAGACTTCCTGGGTAAGGCAAATGGCTAAGCGCTCAACTACTAGCTGAAATGCTGGTAGTTCGAACCCATCCAGAGGCACCTCCAAACATAGGCCTGGATCTGCTTGCAAAAGTTCACAGCCTTAGAAACCCTATAGAACAGTTCTACTCTGCACACATGGGGTCGCCATGAGTGAGAACTGACTCGATGGCAACTAACAGCAACAACAAAAGTCCTCCACCTTAAGGAAGTAAGAAGGGGGAGGCCTTTCAATATCATGTAGACCAATGTTGATGATATCAAAGGACTGAGATCTGGAGGAGTCAGGCAGTGACAGAACTTGGGGAGTGGAGACTTGGCAGTGAGCAGACTGGTTCAAGTGTCAGACACTGCCCAACAGGAAGGGCCTGGATGAGACCCCAGGGCTTTGGAGGGCCTGCTGGTTACCAGGGCAGAGAGATCCTCATTGAGTGGACCACAAAGCTCAACTTCCCAGCCCAAGCCCTTGGAAACTCTGTGATCAGAGCAGCCACTTCTATCAGTGCCTTGGTATAAACATAAGTCCTCAAGTGCTCTAGGACAATGTCTTCCCAAATGTTCCTTTGTCTTTACACACAATCCTATGGGTTGCTCCAACCACCTGACAAGGGGATTCGTATTCTCTCTGGAGTCTAGAAAGACAAACCAGACAGGGGAAAATACATGGCTGAACACACAGTTCTGATTTCCAAACTGGGCTAACAAGAGCAGGGGGGACAGATTAGGGAGATAGGCACTCCCACAAGGAGAAGCTCAGGGTGGGATGAGTTTTCCACTAGAGGGCAATCAAGGCCCATACTCTAGATGTCATCTTCAGAGTATGGTTGGAGCTTGGACACACAGTCTTATTTATTTTTCTCCCCTCTATTATACATTAAAATATGTTTTTAACATATTATTTTCAATACATACAGGAAAGTACAGATGGAACAAAAAGGGATACAGTAAGAAGTAAGTTTTCCTCTTATTCTTTCAACAGCCACCCAGTTCACCCCACAGGCACTATGGATGGGTAACATCTGCCCAATGCTTTACAGTTTTTAAACAGTGCTTTCTCATAAATTATCTCATTGGATCCTAGCAACAATTTTCTAAGATATGTTGGGCATAAATTATTATTGTCTCCATTTTCAGACTAGGGATGCAGTTCAAAGAAGTTGAGTGACCTGCCCAGAGTTCCCCATCTAGTAAATGGCAGAGCTAAGATTTAGACCCCGGTGGTCTGAACCCAACTTCTGAAGCCTTGGAATTACCCCACACTGCCTCTGTTGGTAAAACAGCCCTGGGTTTTAGAACGTGGAATGTGCCATAAATAGTTTGCCTCTGTAGAGAGATACTTTGTTGGTCAGGAAATAGGAAAAAAATCTCATCATTTCTTGAGTACATATTTACATTCCAGAGTGGACTGTTCATTCTCTGCTTTGGGGCAAGTTTACAAGGACACCTCTCCTCTGTGTTGTAGATAATGCTACGGCTAAAAGCCAGCAGTGGAGAAGATTTCAGGCAAGACCAAGGATCCTGTGTCTTTCTGCCTTTCTCAGTAAATAGGGATGGTACTTCTGGAATACTCTTTAAGTTTTCCTTAAGCAGCTATGTCCTAAACCTGGAAGCTGGCGCAGGGACAGTTCTGCCCATCTTACCGGAAGGGAGAGGAAACAGGAGTAAGGCAAATGGAAGTATCCTCAGAGCAGCTTACAAACCGCTGTTGGCCAAAATGAATAAACAACATATACCGGGCCTGGAGAGGGGACAGTGTATCATTTACATCTGCATGGCTTTTGGGTCAAGTGTTTGTATTTGTGTGAGTATGAGAACAAGAGTGGAACAGAGAGAAGGAGAAAAGAAAACAAAACACAAACCCATTGCCATTGAGTCGATTCCGGCTCATGACGATCCCATGTGTTACAGAGTAGAACCACTCCATAGGATTTTCTTGACGGTAATCTTTACAGAAGGAGCCCCGGTGGTACAGTGGTTAAGTGCTCAGCTGCTAACTGAAAGATCTGTGGTTTAAATCTACCAGCTGCTCCACAGGAGAAAAATGTGGCAGTCTGCTTCCATAAAGATCAAACCAAACCAACTCATTGCTGTCGAGTCGATTCCAACTCATAGCAGGAGTGCTCGGCTACTAACTAAAAGGTTGATGGTTCAAACCCACCAGCTGCTCTGCTGAAGAAAGATGTGGCAGTCTACTTCCATAAAAATTTACAACCTTGGAAACCCTATGAGGCAGTTATACTCTGTCTTGCAGGCTCCCTATGAGCCGTAAAGATTACAGCCTTGGAAAACCTGTGGGGCAGTTCTACTCTGTCCTTTAGGAATGCTGTGAATCAGGATTGACTCGACGGCTAGGGGTAATCTTTACAGAGCATTTCACCAGGTCTTACATCTGTGGCGCTGCTAGGTGAGTTCAAACCACCAACCTTCAGGTTAGTAGTCAAGTGCAAACCACTTGCACCACCCAGGGACCTTGGGTAGGAGAAAGGGAGGGAGGAGAAAAAAACCATTTGCAGTCAAGTTAATTCCGACTCATGGCCAACCCATGTGTGTCAAAGTAGAAATGTACTCCATAGAGTTTTCAGTGGCTAGTTTTTCCAGAACTCACTTATTCACCAGAATGACCCCCAAAAAGTAAACACACAGAAATTAATTTAACTTGGAATATATGAAATTTTAAAGTGTGAGGATAAAGGAAAACGTGAACGAATGAGGAGATATAGCCTAATCTAGACTGTGAAGTCTAAATTATAGTTAAGACTACAATGGAATATAAATTAAAGACATAGTAAGATGAATCATAGAATTTAACAAATGTAGTAAAATTCATCTTCTGGAGTACAAATGGGCAACATACCAAAAAATATTTTGGTGGGATAAAGAAGCTTGATGCCATCACTGTATTTTATAAAGGTGAAGACAAGAAAAGTTGGCCAAGGGAATAGAATAGATTCTCCAGAATCAGATTCAAGTTATTTAAGGACGTGATATAAGATGAATCAGCATCCATACAATGCTACAGGAAAGAGTCACTATTTAGCAAATATCTAAATAGCAGGACATCAGCATGGATCAGAATTGACTTAAATCCATATTTCATACCATGTACAACAACACAAATGGGTCATAAGAAGCCAGAAAAAGAAATGGAAAAGCATATGCATTTCGACTGTTACAAGAAGAAAATATTTTGATTATTGATGAAATAGATAACAGAGACAAGATGGATGGGACCAAGGGTGTTAAAAGCCTTCAGTGCCACAGAATGTAATAAAGCAAACCCAAAAATGAAAGCCACAGAAGGCGGAGAAATATGTGTGGCAAATAAATCTTCCTATCCAAAACAGTTAAAGAATTGATATACATAACTACACAAGGCCAGTATCCCACTCCTTTTTGATAAGCAGTCAAAGATGACTGATAGCTTATACACAAAGATTTACAGGAAAAATGAGCAGCTCACTAGGAACCTTGAACTTGAAATTATGAACAACTTTTATAATAAGTTATAAAAATCAATTTAAATGATAAAAATTTAATGTTTGATTGTTTAAATTTCCTGGAGACTAATTTGGCAAAAATTACAAAACTGTTCCTATCCTTTGATTCCATGATTCTACCTTTAAGGAAATGTCTAAAGAAAATGATGTAAAAGAAAAAAAATCATTTTTACAAAGTGTTCATTGCTGTATTATTTAAACAGAAAACATTAGAAACCACCTCTCTGCACGATGGTGTCTAAGTCAGTGTTTCTCAAAGTGGGATCCTCAGACCCCACATCAGAATCACTTGGGATGCTTGTAAAATGCAGATTCTTGGATCCCACTTCAGACCCACTAAATCAGAATCTCTAAAGGGGTCCGGGAATATTCCTTTTATCAAGCAGGCCAGATGATTTGTAAATGCACTAACGTTTGAGAGCCACTAGCCTCAAAGCAAGCCACAGAACATGAGAGCATTTGGAAAACTAACTGGCGTTTCAAGTAACAGACCCTATACAATGCATAGGAATGAGAAGAAGGAATTATGATGACTTCAAAGAGAACACCAAACACTTATGGGCAGCAACTGCACCTGTTTAAGATACCCACTGAGCGGTGACCACAACAGAATATAGTGACTAAAGTCATTGCATGCTCATGATATTGCATTTTGCTCTATAAATTGTTTTAAAAATTCATCGGGGTCATACAACTTTTTATTTTTTGTCAAACTGCCAGAAAGATCACTTGAAGAGTTAACAGAACACCTACAAAGAGTCTCCAGGTTTTCTGCGCCTCAAGTCATATCTGCTTAGATGTCACCCTTCTTTCTTTTTCCCTCCTTTGAACCCCTAGTCCCTGGGTGACTTTGGCCAAGGCCTCACATCCCACTAAACACACCACTGCATCCTTGGCCACATCCAGTGGTGGCACTGCTGTGCTGTGGTGTGGTCCTCCCATTGGGACATTTCACTGACCACACATATTTGCACTGAATAAGGAAGGAATAAAAGAGATAGAGAGCTTAGCAGGCAGCATGCTGAGACTGTAGAGTGTTTCCTTTTCAGGGTGAGGAGGGGAGACAAGTCCAGTGGAGTGTGTTGCTAATGCAATTCTGAGCTTCTCCAGCTCCCAGAGGAATTCTCCCTGAGGACCCATCCCTGAGGTGCAGAAATGCCACCACAGCTCAGCCTCCTGCAGAAGCCTCTTTCCTGGAACTTACAGATCCATTCTGGCCCGGAGCCTTGGGGCTTCTTGCCAGAATCTGTGGATGTCACAAGAGTTTCCAGCCACGGTTGGCCAACCTCCCCCAAGAAGGCTTGGCAAATGCCCTGGGTGCCAGGCCAGCAGGCCCCTGTGTGGGAAGGGAGAGTCCACTCTCCACCACTGAGTAGCCGTGGGGGTGGTTGGGGTAGCAGGGCCTAGCCCAACCACACACCCAAGATTTCATTCTTGGTGCTCTGCAGCCCTGAGGGAGAGTGCACACTCCTCCTGTCAAACTACACATCTGATCCCTAGCCCTCAAGTGCCAGATCTCACCTCTTCCTGGCTGCCTCATAGTTGCCCCTCTGTGTGGTGCCCAGTCTGCAGCAGCCTTGCATGGTCTGACCAAAAGAGCCACTTTTCCATGAGGAAGACCAGGCTGGGGTCTCCCATCAGAGTGGGCACTTGGGAGGTGTCACTCTGCTCCCAGCTTCCACCAGGCACCCTATAATGTCAGACCTCTCCTTGTCTGTCTGCCACCTTCAGCCCTTTTGCAAGTCCTTTCCTTGGGGTCAGAATCCAGCCCAGTGAGCAACGACCTGCCTTCTACGGGAGGGAGCAGGGGAGCAGAAGCAGGAGAGGTGAGGAGGAAAAGGCAGAGAAGACACTGGGCAGTTGACTGTGGATCCCATTGTGACTTGGCCAAATGGACCTTTCATCATTCATCCAACAGTATTTCTTGACTGCCTACTATGTGCCAAACATTGTTCTAGGAAGCTACAGCTATGAACAAGCACCATGACCCTGCCCACATGGAAGTTACTGTCCAGTGGAGGAGGCAAAAAAGCGACAAGTAAGCAAAGTCATGAAGTAACATAATTAAATATTGTAATGAGTGCTCAGGAGGAAATGAACAGAGCACCTGATAGAAAATAACAGTGGATGGAATTTTGCTTCAGATAAGGTGTTTAGGGAAGACCTCTTTGAACCAGGGTGACTGGAAGAGTGTTAGGCTGATGAAACAGCAGGTGCAAAGATCTGATTAGGGAAAGAGCTTAGTGTGTTCTGGAAAACAGAAGTTCATTGAGCTTAGGGCTCATTGAGTGAGGGAGAGGTAGGTAGGGACTGTGGTGTGAGATGGTTGGAGGAATGTGCAGGGTTCAGGTCAGGCAGGCCAAGTTAAAGGATTTTGATTTTTGTCTGAGTATAAGAGTTTTAAGCAAGTGACATGATTTAGGTGTTCAAGCATCACGCTGGCTGTAGGTCTGCAAATAGGCTATAGGGGCAAGAATGGGAGTTAGGAGAGCATTTAGGAGGCCACCACAGTGTTGTGGTGAAAGAGGATGCTGGCTTGGACTCTCTGGTGGAGTGGGGAGAGAGGTCGGGGGATTTGAGACATATTTTGGAGGTCACACCTCGAGGATTTGTTAGAGAGGGCAGAATCAAGGCTAAATCCCAGATCTGGGGCTTGAGTGACAGGTTGATGTATAGTACCATTTACCAAGGTGGTAAGGACTGGCGGGAGGGAGGGGATGGGGAGTCGGGGGTGGGGAACAGTTTTGCTGGTCTTCATGCTTGTCCTAATCCCAAAGACAAGGAAGTCATTATCTCATGTTCCTTCCCAGTCTCTTGGCTAAGGCCTGCTAACCCCATTTCACAGGCTAAGAAGACCATGGTTAAGCCCAGTGAGTCAAGTCAGGACTGAGAGACAGTACCAAGGAGCCAGGTGAGCATTTGGGCCCTCTGCTCCCAGCGTCCGGGCTCTTCTGGCCTAGTGCCCTCTCTCCCAGCCTAGCTATCAAACCTCTTCCCAAACATCTCACCAAAGCCACCTGAAGCCATATGGGCAACAGTTACCAGGACAGGATGCTCTTCCCGCAAATTGTTTTGTCTTGTCCCTAATCTTCCCTTTAGTCTCCTTTCTTTTCTCAAAAATGCCTTCTGAGTGTCCTCTCCTGGGTCAGCTTCTAGAAGGTGGGGCAGTCAGAGGCTGGGACAGGAAACTAGGAATCCTGGAGATTTGGGCCTGATGCTGGTTTCAGCTCCTACCTCAGCTGGGCCCATTAGTTCCCTTCTCTAGGACCTTTATATTTCTGGCTGCAAAATGAGACACAATTCCTCCTTTCTTTATAAGCATGAGTGGCAGAGACGGGTGTGGTTAGGAGTAGGGGCTTTAGAGACAGGAAGACCTCAGCTGAAATCCCAGTCAGTAGTGTGACTTTGGGCAGGTCACCTCTCTAAGACATTGGGCAGTTGGCTGTGGATCCCATTGTGACTTGGTCAAATGGACCTTTCATCATTCATCCAACAGTATTTCTTGACTGCCTACTATGTGCCAAACACTGTGCTAGGAAGCTACAGCTATGAACAAGCAGTCATGACCCTGCCCACATGGGAGTTACTGTCCAGTAGAGGAGACAAAAAAAAAAAAAAGAAACAAATAAGCAAAGTCATGAAGTCACATAATTAAATATTATAATGAGTGCTCAGAAGGAAATGAACTGCAGTTACTCCCCTGTGAAATAGAAATATTAAATGCCTTCCCCATGGGACTCTTGGCAAGTATAACGTAAGATAATGGAGGCCAAGTACCTCATACCCAGAGCGTCGAGATAAATGGTAGGTAGCTAGTGTAATTTGTTGTTGTCGGACGCTTAAGGAGATCATCCATAAGGAGACAAGTGACGTGCAACAGCTCCTAAGCAGGTGATAAATTATACCAGGACATTGTGAGCCTTGTCCTAGGTGACCCAAGCCTTAAACACACACACATAGGCACATACACTGTAGGCTGGCCTCTGTGGACTTAGGAAAGCCCACAGTAGACTGAACGTTATTTTGTGGCTTCATTATTTTGCCTCTGTGCCTTAGTGTCCTTGTCCATAAAATGAGGATAATAATTGTATCTATATCATGAGATCGTTGTGAAGCTTATATGAGTCAGCACAGGTACCGTGTTCAGAAGAACGTCAGGAATGGGCACCTGTTCGTCATGTAGTGGCAATAGTAGTAGTAGCAGATTTTCCTCAGTGTGTGTCCTTCGGGAGAACTTCTCTTCAATATACTAGAGATATTTCCAGTCTCTGAACTGCAGAAGTAGGGAAGGGTGACTAAAGGCTGGGCTGACAATTTTTTAAAAAGGGTACAAAACTGAAATATTAATCTTACCATGTTAGATCTTAAAGATGGACCCAAGAGGTCACGAAATCCAGTGGTTTCCAAACTCCAGACACCAGAGTAGTACCTGTCTATGATGACGTTTTCTCTAATTTAGGACAAAATGGAAAGAAATATATATATGTGGACAATGTAGTGGCTTTTTCTTAAAGTTAAATTTACTCCATTTTTCAATTTTGAGATTTTTGTCCTTTCTACGTTTGGTGTTATCCTTTCTTTTATTAAAAAAATGTTGGTGATGGCTGTCGGCTATGTGGTTATTGATGAGTATTATTATCATTTTAATGAATTTAGTAGGCAAAATAAAAAGAAGATAACCCATGTTGTGCCTCTAATCCCCCATGCCCCCTCCCATACTGGCCCAAGAAATCCAAAAGTGTAAAGCCACTCATCTAGCCCAACCTCCTATTTTACAAATGGGGAAACTGGGGCCCAGAGGGGAAGAGTGGCTTCCCCAAGGTCACAAACCTGGTTTGTGACAGAGCCATTGCTAGGACCTATGTCTCCTGACTTTCAGTGTAGTGTTCCTTCCACTGGACTCTTCCATTGCTTGTTTATGACCCTTTCAGTTGCAAGTGATTAAATTTCAACTTAAACTGGCTTAAGCAAAAGGTAAATTCAAGGAGAATTTTAACCAAATGAAGGAGAAATAGATTCTTGGTTGGGAAAAATGCTGGATGTCCATTAAACCACCGGAGATAGACCCCCATCAGGATCAAAGTCTCCCCTCTCTTTTCAAAGCCCACGCATAGGCTTCCCTGGTCTCTTCCTCATTTTCCTCTTTTTTCCCCCCACTACACACTCATTCCTCATAAGCCCCTTAGAATCCATTCTTTGGCTCATTGCACACCGACTCAAGCCTTCTCTCAGGATGCACAAGCTAGGACTGTCTAATCAACCCCCAATCCAAAAGATCTCTCTTGTTCCTCACAGACGGTGCAGCCTCCCTGGCAAAGGTCGTCAGAACAGACTGTCCCAACAGCCTTTCAGCCATGATTTATTAGTTCGGTAATTATGGGAAGCATCTGCATTTTCTTTGTTGAACTGATAATGTTGTGCATACACCCAAAGAACTAAAAATAAACAGCAGGAGGTCTGACTTGTTTGAAGTTGGGTAAATGTTTATTTTCTCAAAGATCAAACCTCCTTGGTATGGATGTAAAGTTACCTGAAATGTGCCTTAGACACAAACTGTGGTCTGTGGTTCAAATACACAGATATGATTTGCACTGAAAATCTCAGCCATAAAACTTCTGTCCACTCGCTTTGCTCTCCTCCTGGATCACACCCAGAAGATTCCTCAATTTGCCCTGGTGCTGCCTGATTCTGTTTTAACCACTTGCCTTGACACACTGAGCAAATGGGCACCATTCCCTAGACCCTATTTTCTCCATCTAAGAAATGGGCAGGTGAAAGAGAAGGCAGGGAAAGAGAGAAGAATATTGATCCTCTTTTATGGTCATTATTGTTGTTAGTTGCCGTTGAGTCAGCTTTGACTCATAGCGACACGGCGTGTAACAGAACAGAATGTTGCCTGGTCCTGCATCACCTTCATGATTGTTTGTATGTTTGAGTCCATTCCCTCACTCTCGTTGGCCTTCTACTTTACCAGACATGATATCCTTTTCTAACATTTGGTCTTTCCTGTTGATGTGTAGCAAGCTAGTCCCTGACAAAGAGCCTTAAAGCATACCCTTCTCTCTAATCCACATCTCTCCAACTGTTGTTGTTGTTAGCTGCCCTTGAGTCAGCCCCTGACTCATAGTGACTCCATGTGCAATGGATTGGACTGTTGTCATCCATAGGGTTTTCACTGGCTGATTTTTGGAAGTAGATCACCAGACCTTTCTTCCTGGTCCATCTTAGTCTGGAAGCTCCATTGAAACCTGTTCAGCATCATAGCAACACGAAATCCTCCAATGACAGTGGCCCATCTTGGCTGGGAATTGATTCCAGGTCTCTAGCATGGAAGGTGAGAATTCTACCACTGAACCACCACTGCCCCCGTCTTCTCCAAGTAGAGGGCCAGTATTCCAGGACTATTAAAGCCACAGGATAAAAATGGAGCATCAACTTCTACTCAGATATTTTGAGGGCAAGTAAATATGAATAGATTATGGAATGTTGTTGTTGTTAGGTGCCCTCGAGTTGGTTCCAACTCATAGTGACCCCATGTAAAACAGAATGAGACACTGCCCAATCCTGGGCCATCCTCACAATCCTTGCTGTGTTTGAGCCCATTGTTGCAACCACTGTGTCAGTCCATCTCACTGAGGGTCTTCCTTTTTTTTGCTGACCCTCTACCCAGCAAGATGTCCTTCTCCAGGGACTGGTACCTCCTGATAACATGTCCAAAGTACATGAGACAAAGTCTCACCATCCTCACTTCTAAGGAGCATTCTGGCTATACTTCTTCCAAGACAGATTTGTTCATTTTTCGTTCTTCTGGCAGTCCACGGTATATTCAATATACTTCACCAACACCATAATTCAAAGGCATCAAGTCTTCCTTATTCATTGTACTGCTTTCATAAGCATACGAGGCAATTGAAAATACCATGGCTTGGGTCAGGCACACCTTAGTTCTCAAGGTGACATCTTTGCTTTTGAATCCTTTAAAGAGGTCTTTTGCAGCAGATTTGGCCAATGCAATACATTGTTCGATTTCTTGACTGCTGCTTCCATGGGCATTGATTGTGGCTCCAAGTAAAATGAAATCCTTGACAACTTTAATATTTTTTCCGTTTATCATGATGTTACTTACTGGTCCAATTGTGAGGATTTTTGTTTTATGTTGAGGTGTAATCCATACTAAAGGCTGTAGTCTTTGATCTTCATCAGTAAGTGCTTCAAGTCCTCTTCACTTTCAGCAAGCATGGTGGTGTCATCTGCACATCACAAGTTGTTAATGAGTCTTCCTCCAATCCTGACACCTTGTTCTTCTTCATATAGTCCAGCTTCTCAGATTATTTACTCAGCATACAGATAGTAGATCATATAATTATTTGATTCAAAGTAGCCAATACCAGTCCATTTCAGCTCATTAATGCCTAAGATATTGCTCTTTATGCGTTCCATTTCATTATATTATGGAATAGAATGCAAAATTTAGACAAAATTTTTTAATTGCACTTTAAATGAAAGTTTACAGTTCAAGTTAGTTTCTCATACAAAAATTTAATTTTCTGTTTCCTCTAGTCAAACTTTGTGTGCTCCTTATGGATATAGGTTTTTGTGTGGTAGATCCAACTGTACTAGTTTAGACAATCCTTTCCAACTGATAGTGAATTTATGTGGGCAATCACTTGTCTAGATTCCTGACAGATGCATGGGCAATGCACTTTGAGAACTTTAGGATTATCTTTAGATACTCATAGTAATGATGCTAGTAAATGTTGGTGAGGTAATGTTAAATTGTCACACGTAAAATGAAAGGCAGAATAAAGCCCATTGGTCCAACACTTGGGGTGGGGTTGGTCATTGCTAAGAGCTTTAATTCCTACTTATAGTATAGTTGAATTGGAGTAATATTTAATAAATTTATTAATCACAATGGAAAAAATAACAGATGAAATTGCTAGTGAGATAGAAGCACAACAGTGATCTCTAATCTCATAAGCCAAGGTGACATGAGATAACAAAATAAGCTTAGGTTTTTTTTTTATTAGTCCAAGATAGTGTAGTCTGTGCTGTAGAATTATGCAGCAAGCTACTTGGTTAAACACTGTAACACCCTTACAAACACCAGATTTATTTGGTTGGTTACCATTAGGAAAAAGTACATGGGCTAGATAACTATTGCAAGGAATAGGAATATTCTTAGTCTACTTCAGGATAGTACTAGGCATAATAAAGTTTATCTTCTATTGTCTTACACACTTAAAAGGCAAAGAAAGCCTCAGGCTAAAATATTGATGTACACTGAGTCTGCTCACTCTGGCAATGCAATTGATGAGAATATCACTCTTAAGATCCTGGTAAAGAACCAGATGGTATCTGGTGGAAAACAAGCACTGTAAGTTTAAAGAACCTGCCATGGTAACCATCTAGGAGCTCGACTAAGTACAGGTGTTGATCATTGATATGTTATCTCCAATCTCCAATCAAAAGGAGGGAATGATTTAGAAAACAATATTGGAATTATTATTCCCTGTTCTTAAGTATAGAGAATTTGACCCAACTGGAGCTGGACTCACAAGGACTCACAAGGACACATCAACTGGGCCCTAAGCTATGAAGACAATAGCTAAGATAATCTTGGAAAATATCTTTTAGGGAATATTTCACATAAAGCCAATCAAACAGAACACAAAAGACTTTCCATTTTTATCTTTTTCTATTAACATTTAGTGAATAGAAAATTGTTGGACCAATGAAGACTCTCCTGACTCTACCAATGATTGTTAAGAATGACAATTCAAACTGTAGGGTCACAGTTTCTGGTCAATCTGTGGAAAGGTGAAGCTTTCAATGGTTTTGCCCATTTGTAACGTTAATACATACTGATGACTCTGTAACTTGTTTTGGACTCGGGCAGACATGGCTATGGCAGACATGTGTCTGTATTCCCACTCTTTCTTATTCTGTAATATTCTTCGGACTTGGACAGACATGACTATAGCAGCATGCTGGTCCGTTTCCCCAATTTTGTCTGTTCTGTGATATTTCCATGGACTTGGGCAGCCATAGCTGTGGCAGTATGGTTGTCCATTTCCCATTTTTGCCTTCTTGAATATATGTTGAATAAAACTTTCTTTTTGCTTTAAAAAAAAATATTTATACACAACAGCTATGTGACCCTAGTTGCTTTCCCCATACTGTAACAGCACACTCCTCCTTTCCAGTCCAGATTTCCTGTGTCCATTTAATCAGCTCCTGTCCCTTTCTGCCTTCTCAACTCACTTCCGGACAGGAGCTGTCCATTTAGACTCATGTATCTACTTGACCTAAGAAGCACACACTTAACGAGTATCATTATATGTCTTATAGTCCAGTCTAATCTTTGTCCGAAGAGTTGGCTTTGGGAATGGATTTAGTTTTGGGCTAACAGAGAGTCCGGGGGTCATGTCTTCTGGGATCTCTCCAATCTCAATCAAACCATTAAGTCTGGTCTTTTTACTAGAATTTGAGTTCTGCACCCCAGTTTTCTCCTGCTCCATCAGGGACTGTCTGTTGTGTTCCTTGTCAGGGCAGTCATTGGTGGTAGCCAGGAACCATCTGGTTCTTCTGGTCTCAGGCTGATGGAGTCTCTGGTTTATGTGGACCTTTTGTCTCTTGGGCTAATATTTTCCTTGTGTCTTTGGTGTTCTTCATTCTTCTTTACCCCAGGTGGGTTGGGACCAATCTATGCATCTTAGATGGCCGCTTGCTAGCTTTTAAGACTCCAGACACCACTAACCAAAGTGGGATGCAGAACTTTTTCTTAATAAACATTGTTATGCCAATTGACCTAGATGTCCCCTGAAACCATGGTCCCCAGACCCTCTCCCCTGCTACTCTGTCCCTTGAAGTGTTTGGCTGCATTCAGGAAACTTCTTAGCTTTGGTTTAGTCCAGTTGTGGTGATCTCCTCTGTAGCGTGTGCTGTCCTTCCCTTCACCTAAGATCATTCTTATCTACTATCTAGTTAGTGAATACCCCTCTTCCTCCCTCCACACCCTCATAACCATCAAAGAATGTTTTCTTCTGTGTTTAAATCTTTTCTTGAGTTCTTATGATAGTGGTCTCATACAATATTTGTCCTTATGTAACTAATTTCACTCAGCATAATGCCTTCCAGATTCATCCATGTTATGAGATGTTTCATGGAATCGTTGTTATTTGTTATAGTTGCATAGTATTCCATTGTGTGAATATACTATAATTTGTTTATC
This sequence comes from Dugong dugon, assembly GCA_030035585.1. NCBI lineage: Eukaryota > Metazoa > Chordata > Mammalia > Sirenia > Dugongidae > Dugong > Dugong dugon. The sequence continues at coordinate 75,130,205 of CM057472.1, forward strand.
CATTCATCCGTTGATGGACACCTAGGTTGTTTCCATGTTTTTGCTGTTGTGAACAGTGCTGCAACGAACGTGGTTGTGCATATTATTACATTATATTATATTATATATTATATTATTATAATATATTATATTATTCATGTGATGGCTCTTATTTCTCTAGGATATATTCCAAGGAGTGGAATTTCTGGATCATATGGTGCTTCTATTTCTAGCTTTTAAGGAAGCACCAAATTGATTTCCAAAGTGGTTGTACCATTTTACATTTCTACAAACAGTGTATAAGTGTTCCAGTCTCTCCACAACCTCTCCAACATTTATTATTTTCTGTTTTTTGGATTAATGCTAACCTTGTTGGGGTGAGATGGTATCTCATTGTAGTTTTGATTTGCATTTCTCCAATGGCTAATGATGGTGAGCATTTCCTCATGTGTCTGTTAGTCGCCTGAATGTCTTCTTTGGTGAACTGTCTGCTCATATCTTTTGCCCATTTTCTTTTTTTTTTTTTTATATTTTATTGTACTTCAGGTGAAGGCTTAACAGAACAAATAGTTTCTCATGAAACAGTAGTACACATGTTGTTTTATGACATTGGTTAACAACCCCACAACATGTCAACCCTCTCCCTTCTTGACCTTTTTTTTTGGTGAAAATACACATAGCCAAAGATACACCGTTTCAAAAATTTCTACATACATAGTTCAGTGACATTGACTATGCTCTTCCAATTGTGCTGTTATTCTCACTTAAGATGAAGGCTTACAGAACAAAATAGTTTCTCTTACAGTTACTACAAATGTTGCCCTATGACAATGGTTAACAATCTTACAACACATCAACAATATCCTTACTCAGCCTTGGGTTCCCTATCACCAGCTTCCTTGTCCCCTTCTGCCTTTTGGCCCTTGTCACTGGACTCCTGTACCTCGTTAGTCTCATTTGGTTTTACGGGGCTGTCCACTCCCAGGCTGAACAGTGAACCTCGGAGGTAACTTCACCACTGAACTAAAAGGGTGTCTGGGGGCCATACTCTTGGGGTTTCTCCAGTCTCCTTTAGGCCAGTAAATCTGGTCTTGTTTTTTGTGAGTTAGAATTATGCTCTACGTCCCTCTCCAGCTCTGTCCAGAACCATCTGTTGTGATCCTGGTCAGAGCAGTCAGTGGTGGTAGCCGGGCACCATCTAGTTGTACTGGACTCAGTCCGGTGGAGGCCTTGGTAGCTGTGGACAATTAGTCGTTCGGACTAATCTCTTCCTTGTATCCTGTTCTCTTCATTCTCCCTTGCTCCTGAAGGGATGAGACCAGTGGAGTATCTTAGATGGCCGCTCACAGACTTTTAAGACCCCAGACACTACTCACCAAGGTAGAATGTAGAGGATTGTCTTTTTAAGCTGTGTCATGCCAATTGAGCTAGATGTTCCCCAAGACCATGGTCCTCAGGACCCTCCGCCCAGCAACGCAGTCCCTCAGGGAGTTTGGATGTGTCTGTGGGGCTTCCATGACCTTTCCTTGTACAGGTTGTGCTAGTTTCCCCTGTACTGTGTACTGTCTCACCCTTCACCCAAGATACCACTTATCTATTATCTATTTAGTGTTTCCCCCTCCACCCTTCCCATCCCTGGTAACCAACAAAGATTGTTACATTTTGTGTGTGAACTTTTTCATGGGTTTTTCCAATAGAGGTCTCATACGATATTTGTCCTTTTGTGATTGACTTATTTCACTCATCATAATGTCCTCCAGTTTCATCCATGTTATGAGATGCTTCACAGATTCATTGTTGTTCTTTCTTGTTGCATAGTACTCCGTTGTGTGTATGTACCATAGTTTGTTTATCCATTCATCTGTTGATGGGCACCTACGTTGTTTCCATCGTTTTGCTATTGTGAACAATGCTGCCATGAGCATAGATGTGCATATGTCTATTCGAGTGACGACTCTTATTTCTCTAGGATATATTCCTAGGAGTGGGATTGCTGGATCGAATGGTATGTCTATTTCTAGCTTTCTGAGGAAGCGCCATATCATTTTCCAAAATGGTTGTATCATTTTGCATTCCCACCAGCAGTGCATAAGAGTTCCAATCTCCCTGCAGCCCCTCCAACATTTGTTATTTCCAGTGTTTTGGATTCGTGCCAGTAATGCCGGGGTGAGATGGTATCTCATTGTGGTTTTAGTTTGCATTTCTCTAATGGCTAGTCATCGCGAGCATTTCCTCATGTGTCTGTTGGCCATTTGAATGTCTTCTTTGGTGAAGTGTCTGTTCATTTCCTTTGCCCATTTTTTAATAGGATTATTTGTCTTTTTGTTGCAGAGGTGTTGAATTTTCTTGTAGATTATGGAGATTAGACCTTTGTCTGACTTGTACTGTCCAAAAACTTTTTCCCAGTCTGTAGGTTCTCTTTTTACTCTTTTGGTGAAGTCTTTTGAAGAGCATAGGTGTTTGATTTTTAGAAGATCCCAGTTATCTAGCTTATCTGTTGGGGTTTGTGCATTGATGGTTATGGTTTGTATCCTGTTAATGCCATGTATTAAGGCCTGTAGTGTTGGTCTTATTTTTTCTTCTATGAACTTTATAGTTTTAGGCTTTATATTCAGGTCTTTGATCCATTTTGAAGTAGTTTTTGTATGTGGTGTGAGGTATGGGTCCTGTTTCATTTTTCTGCAAATGGATATCCAGTTTTGCCAGCACCATTTGTTAAAAAGACTGTCTTTTCCCCATTTGATGGACTTTGCTTTGCCCATATTTTAATTGGGTTATTTGTGTTTTTGTTGTTGAGGTTTTGCAGTATCTTGTACTTTTAGAGATTAGACCCTGTCTGTAGGTTCTTTTTACTCTTTTGGTGAAGTCTTTTGATGAGCATAAGTGTTTGATTTTTAGGAGCTCCCAGTTATCTAGTTTCTTTTCTGGTGTTTGTGCATTGTTACTTATGGTTTGTTTTCTGTTTATGTCATGTATTAGGGCCCCTAGCATTGTCCCTATTTTTTCTTCCATGATCTTTATCGTTGTCGACTTTATCTTTAGGTCTTTGATCCATTTTGAGTTAGTTTTTGTGCATGGTATGAGGTACGGGTCTTGTTTTAGGTTTTTGCAGATGGATATCCAGTTATGCTAGCACCATTTGTTAAAGAGACTGTCTTTTCCCCAATTAATGGACTTTGGGCCTTTGTCAAATATCAGCTGCTCAAAGGTGGATGAATTTAATGTCTGGATTCTCAATTCTGTTCCATTGGTCTATGTATCTGTTGTTGTACCAGTACCAGGCTGTTTTGACTACCGTGGCAGTAAAGTAAGTTCTAAAATTAGGTAGTGTGAGGCCTCCCACTTTGTTCTTCTTCTTCAGTAATGCCTTACTTATCCGGGGCCTCTTCCCTTTCCATATGAAGTTGGTGATTTGTTTCTCCATCTCATTAAAAAATGCCGTTGGAATATGGATCGGGATTGCATTTATCTGTAGATCCCTTTGGGTAGAATTGACATTTTCACAATGCTGAGTCTTCCAATTCATGACGAAGGTATGTTTTTCCACTTCTGCAGGTGTCTTTTGGTTTCTTGCAGTAGTGTCTTGTAGTTTTCTTCGTATAAGTCTTTAACATCTCTGGTTAGATTTATTCCTAAGTATTTCATCTTCTTGTGGGCTGTTGTAAGTGGTATTGATTTGATGATTTCCTCTTTGAAGTTCTCTTTGTTGGTGTAGAGGAATCCAACTGATTTTGTATGTTTATCTTGTATCCTGATACTTTGCTGAAATCTTCTATTAGTTCCAATACTTTTCTTGAGGATTCTTTGGGGTTTTCTGTGTATAAGATCATGTCATCTGCAAATAGAGATACTTTGACTTATTTCCTACCAATTTGGATGCCCTTTATTTCCTTTTCTAGCCTAATTGCACTGGCTAGAACCTCCAGCACAATGTTGAATAAGAGTGGTGATAAAGGACATCCTTGTCTGGTTCCCATTCTCAAGGAGAATGTATTCAGACTGTCTCCATTTAGGATGATGTTGGCTATTGACTTTGTATAAATGCCCTTAATTATGCTGAGGTATTTCCCTTCTATTCCCATTTTGCTGAGAGTTTTTACCATGAATGGGTGTTGGATTTTGTCAAGTGCCTTTTCTGCATCAATTTATAAGATCATGTGGTTCTTGTCCTTTGTTTTATTTATGTGATGGATTACATTGATTGTTTTTCTAACGTTGGACCATCCCTGCATACCTGGTATAAATCCCACTTGATCATGGTGAATTATTTTTTTGATATGTTGTTGAATTCTATTGGCTAGAATTTTGTTGAGGATTTTTGCGTCAGTGTTGATGAGGGATATTGGTCTGTAATTGTCTTTCTTTGTGGTGTCTTTACCTGGTTTTGGTATCAAAGTTATGCTGGCTTCGTAGAATGAGTTTGGGAGTATTCCATCCTTTTCTATGCTCTGAAATACCTTTAGTAGTAGTAATGTTAACTCTTCTCTGAAAGTTTGGTAGACTTCTCCAGTGAAACCATCTGGGCCAGGGCTTTTTTTTGTTGGGAGTTTTTTAATTACCTTTTCAATCTCTTCTTTTGTTATAGGTTTATTTAGTTATTCCACCTCTGTTTGTGTTAGTTTAGGTAGGTAGTGAGTTTCTAGAAATTTGTCCATTTCCTCTAGGTTTTCAAATTTGTTAGAGTACAGTTTTTCATAGTATTCTGTTATGATTCTTTTAATTTCAGTTGGGTCTGTTGTGATATCACCCATCTCATTTCTTATACGGGTTATTTGCTTCTTCTGTTTTTCTTTTGTCAGTTTAGCCAATGGTTTATTGATTTTGTTGATCTTCTCAAAGAAACTGCTTTTGGTCTTGTTAACTGTTTCAATTGTTTTTCTAGTCTCTATTTCATTTAATTCTGCTCTAATTTCTTCTGGTGCCCGAGGGCTTCTTTTGCTGTTCTCCTTCTACTTGTTCAAGTTGTAGGGTTAATGTTTTGATTTTGGCCCTTTCTTCTTGGATGTATGCATTTATTGCTATAAACTGACCTCTGAGCACTGCTTTTGCAGTGTCCCAAAGGTTCTGGTAGGATGTGTTTTCATTCTTGTTTGAGTCTATGAATTTCTTTATTCCACCCTTAACTTCTATAACCCAGTAGTTTTTGAGCAAGGTGTTGTTCAGTTTCCATGTGTTTGATTTGTTTTCCTTGCTTTTTCTGTTACTGATTTCTACTTTTATGGCTTTATGTTCAGAAAAGATGTCTTGTAATATTTTGATGCTTTGGGTTCTGTTATGGCTTGCTTTATGGCCTAATATGTGGTCGATTCTGGAGAACATTCCATGTGTGTTGGAAAAGAAAGTATACTTGTCTGCTGTTGGGTGGAGTGTTCACGGTATATGTCTATGAGATCAAATTGGTTGATTGTGGCATTTAGATCTTCTGTATCTTTATTGAGCTTCTTTCTGGATGTTCTGTCCTTCACTGAAAGTGGTGTGTTGAAGTCTCCTACTATTATTGTGGAGCTGTCTATCTCTCTTTTCAATGCTGTTAGAGTTAGTTTTATGTATTTTGGAGCCCTGTCATTGGGTGCAAAAATATTATAGTTATGTCCTCCTGGTGTATTGATCCTTTAATCATTATGTAGTGTCCTTCCTTATCCTTTGTGGTGAATTTTACTTTAAAGTCTACTTTGTCAGGGATTAATATTGCCACTCTTGCTCTTTTTTGAGTGTTGTTTGCTTGTTAATATTTTTTTCCATCCTTTGAGTTTTAGTTTGTTTGTGTCTTTAAGTATAAGCTGTGTCTCTTGTAGGCAGCATATAGACGGATCGTGTTTTTTTATCCAATCTGCCACTCTCTCTCTCTCTCTTTATTGGTGCATTTAGTCCATTTACTTTCAGTGTAATTATTGATAGGTATGAGTTTAGTGCTGTCATTTTGATGTCTTTTTTGTGTGTGTTGTTGACAGTTTCTTTGTTATACTTAATTTTCTGTGTTGAGTTGTTTTTCTTTATGTATTTTCTTTTCATCTTTTTCATTGTTGTTGATTTTGTTTTCGCTAGGTCTTTATATTTTTCTTGTTATTTATTTTGATGTGTCGGATTGTTAGTTTCCTTTGAGATTTCCTTAATATTTACCCCTATTTTTCTAAGTTTAAACTAGTCTTTTATTTCTTTATATTGCCTTGACTTCTTCTCCATATGGAAAATATATGTCTGAAATTTTCATTCCCTCTTTTTTGTTTAATGTTGTCATCTCTTACATATTGACATCTCTGTTTCCCTATTTTCAGTGTTTTAGCTTTGCTTTATTTTTGTGACTTCTTTGTCTGAATTGGTATCTGGTTGTTCTGTCCTATGTTCTAGTCTTGGGTTGTTATCTGATGTTACTGAGTTTCTAACCGGAGGACTCCCTTTAGTATTTTTTGTAATTTTGTTTTGGTTTTTGCAAATTCCCTAAACTTCTGATTATCTGGAAATGCCCTAACTTCACCATCATATTTGAGAGACAGTTATGCTGGATATATAATTCTTGTCTGGCAGTTTTTTTCCTTCAAGGCTTTATATATGTCATCCCATTGCCTTCTTGCCTGCATGGTTTCTGCTGAGTAGTCCATGCTTAGTCTTATTGACTCTCCATTGTAGATGACTTTTCGTTTATCCCTAGCCCCTCTTAAAATTCTCCCTTTATCTTTGGTTTTGGCAACTTTTATTATAATATATCTTGGTGACTTTCTTTAGGGATCTACCTTATATGGGGTTCAATGAGCATCTTGGATAGATATCTTCTCATCTTTCACGATATCAGGGAAGTTTTCTGCCAACAAATGTTCAACAATTCTCTCTGCATTTTCTGTTATCTCCCTCTGCTATAGTACTCCAATCACTCGTAGGTTACTCCTCTTGATAGAGTCCCACATAATTCTTAGAGTTTCTTCATTTTTTTAAATCCTTTTATCTGATTTTTCCTCAAATAAGTTGGTGTCAAGTGCTTTAGCTTCACTCTCACTAATTCTGACTTCCATTGCCTCAATTCTGCACCTATGACTTTCTATTGAGTTGTCTAATTCTGAAATTTTATTGTTAATCTTCTGGATTTCTGTTTGCTGTCTCTCAGTGGATTCTTGCAGCCTGTTAAATTTGTCACTATGCTCTTGTATAATCTTCTTAAGTTCCTCTATTGCTTTGTCTGTGTGTTCCTTGGCTTGGTCTGCGTTTTGTGTGATCTCCTTCCTGATCTCTTGAAGAGTTCCATTCTATCTCTGGTAATTCCATGAAATTCCCTTCCTCCGGAAAATTTCTTGATTCTTTATTTTGGGAGCTTGCTGAAGCCATCATGGTCTGCCGCTTTATGTGATTTGATATTGACTGCTGCCTCTGAGCCATCAATAAGTTATTATATTTATTTATTATATGTTTACTTACTGTGTTCTAGCTTCTTGCTTTTTTTATTTTTTTATATGCCCGAATAGGCTGCTTGTGTGAGCTAGTTTGATTATTGATGCCTTTGAAGCTCTAACGTCCTGTCACCAGGTAGTTAGATCTGTTTACTAAGTATGTGAGCCCAGGACTCTGTTTACTTTTCTTGTACAGATTCAGCTCAGGTGTCCAGGTAGTCAGTCACCAAGTGTGTGGTGCAGGCTGTCACCTATAGTCCTAGACAGGCATGGGTGATTGGTGTAGGCACAGGTATCTGACGGCAGTAGTGGGGTCATGTGCTGAGAAAGGCAGGGGGCTGACGGCTGTCCCTGAGTGCCTGGGAGGAAAGTGTGTCCCTGTTCCCTACAGCATGTCGGTGGGTAGGTTTTGCAGCTAGACTATGAAAACCCAATGCTGTTGGCTGTAAGGACTGGGGGACACCACTTATACATGGTGCAGGTAAGCAGGAAGGAGGGGAGAGATTGTGATGTGTGGAGCTAAGATGGGTATGGCAAAGAGGAGAGAGAGGGGAGAGGAATAGGAGCCAAAGACATACAAACAAACAAACAAACAAAAAAGAGTACTAAGGAAGCTTGCTTTTGGAGTGGACAGATGAGAGACTGAGAAATGGAGAAAAACAAAAAGAAAAAAAGAAAAAGTTAAAAGAAAAAATGAATAAATAAAAATTAGAGGAAAAAAAGCCCTCAGGGACCCCACCAGTGCAGCTGTTAGGACTGGGGAAATTGCTCCCAGGCCATGAAGTACTGCCTGGCTAGAAGGGATAGAGGTGTCACACAGTGCCAGGTATTCAGGAGACAGGAAGAGAAGGTAAGTATAGAGAGACGAGAAACTGGAAGTGAAGAAAGGGAAAAAGAGAAGAAAACAAAACAAATAAATTAAAACAAAAACAACAAAACCAAGAAAAAAGAAATGCCCCCAGGGATGTCACTGTGCATCTGCACAGAGTAAGGGAGTAGTTCCCAAGCCACACAGTACTGCCTGGCTAGAAGGGGCTCCCAAGTCAAGAAAAGAAAAAGAAAACAAACAAACAAATCAAAATAGAACAAACAAGCAAACAAACAAACAAAAAGCCCCGGGATCCCACCAGCATGGCAGCACGGGCTGGTAAGCAGTTTCACAGTCAAGCAGGGTTTCACGGCCTTTCAGGAAGAAGCAAAGATGGCACACGGAGCCAGGTATTTGAGAAAAAGGAGGAGGAGGTGGTGAGACATAAGAAAGAAATCTAAAGAAGCAAAAAAAAGTAACACCAGTAGCCAACAAATGGCATTGTGGGAGCCGGCCAGTGCGGGTGGGTGGAATCCAAGTGACACCAGGGTGAAGCCTGTGCTTCCCAGTCAAGAGACTGTGGCCACAAGAAGCAGAGGAGGCCGAGTGTGGGTGAAGAAGGGTGGGGGGTGGGAAAGTGTATATCGCTGGTTACCGGTTGTTCTGTCTCCTGCTGGAAACTCCGTGAAGCTGCTTACTCATACCCCCGTTCACAGATCTCCAATAGGAGTCCAAGATGGCAGATCCATGCTGCAGTAGCTGATAGGGGACCTCTGCATGTATCTCTCCTCGCTGTCTGTTCTCAGTCAGTTTCTTATTCCATTTGGTGCTTGGCAGAGTTCTTTATCTCTTCATTTGATGCTTAGGGTTTCAGGACTGATGTGTGTTTCTGTTTGACTTAGTTTTTCAGATCTTTGCTGTGGAGGGACGGCATGGTGCTTCTGGCTATAGTGTCATGTTGCATGGAAGTCCAGAGTCTGTTTTTAGCCCTGGTGGTGCAAGGGTTAAGCACTTAGCTGCTAACTGAGAGGTTGGTGGTTCAACCTACTTAGCAGCTCTGCAAGAGAAATACCTGGCATTCTGCTCCCATAAAGATTATAGCCTAGAAAACCCTATAGAGCAGTTGTATTCTGTTACATGGGGTCACTATGAGTCAAAAATTGACTCGATTTCTCCTAACAACAACAGCAAAGCTATAAACACCATAAATGATTTATGAACTGTATGGTATAAAAATGATAATTCACAGGAAGCAACCTGGTTTAAGGGGTGCAATTCACAATGCAGCCCATACACTTCACAGTTTGTTTTTGTCTAATGTAAAGCTTTTTGTTTTGGAGCCACACCTATGAAAGACAGTCCAAAAAACAGGACTTCCCAGAAAAACTAGACCTTCTGCTCCTGTTAATGGCAAGCTAGGAGGCCCAGATAGATGTCTTGGAATACACAAGGTCCTCCAGCTCCCTGTTCTCTCTGCCACTGGGCTAAGGTGCTGGTATGAGAGGCGGGATCTGAGGGCTTCATGGCCTGGAAGTTCATGGAAGGCAGGTCCTTCTGGGGGGATGTGGAAAAGAAGAAGCAGGGCCCCAGTTCCAGCCTGGCTCTTCCACAGATGCCCTCTGCGCCTTTGAGCAAGTTGCTCCTCTCTCAGCCTCTCAGTTTTCTTATCTGTATAATGAGGAGTACTGGACTCAATCCTTGCTAAGGTCCACCCAGCCCTAAGAGCAGGATTCAGTGGCTCTAAACTCAGGGAAGGCCCCCCAGAGATTTTCGGAGGATGCAGTAAATAAAATACTCTGGCCTGGGAGTTCATCATACTGAATAACAATGCGTGTTGAGTGAAGGAATTCTTCAGGAAGGTCAGCAGCCTCCAAATTACTGAGCCTGATTTCCTCCCTGCCTCCGTGAAACCAAAATCAGAGAAACAGAGAGATAGGGTACTGGCCTTCAGGTTGGCAGAGGCTGTGCTCCTGGTGATTGTTCTTCTAATCAAGCACCCACCCATCACAGTCATGGCTCCTCAGCATGTCATTTCCAAGAAGGGGCAGCATAGTCACCACCTACCGCTTACTCAAGGGCCTGTTCATCTGATGAACCATTAAGACATTGAAAGGTCATTCAATGTGGAGATAACACAGGGCAGGAGGGAGAACAGCTATGCTGAATGGCAGAATTAGGATTCAAAAATACCCCCAGTGATTTGAAAGATGGGTTGATGCTAACTAGATTATGTTGAATGGGGAGAAATAAGAATCCCAAGCTCAGATCCAAAAGACCAACTAGACTAGGTGTTGGTAAATTAGAGCCTGTGTGCCAAATCCAGCCTGCCACCTGTTTTTGTAAAATAAAGTTTTATTGGAACACAGCTAGGTTCATTTTCTTATGTACTACCCATGGCTGTTTTCATACCACCATGGCAGAGTTGAGCAGTCACACGTAGACCATAAGGTCTGCAAAAGTGAAAATATTTGCTATCTGGTTGACCCCTGAACTAGATAAAGAAGTCCAGATGGGGCGCTTTGGATTTATAGTAGTTCAAGTGAAAAAAGTTAAAAAAAAAAAGAGAGAGAGAGGGAGGGAGGGAGGAAGGAAGAGAAAGAAAGAAAGAAGAGTCTGCATTAGTAGCATTATAAAGTCAAGACCAAGATTGTATTAGACAGGTCCCTTTTAAATGTAAGTGACCAAAAGTAATACAAAATTAGCTAGACACAAGGAGGAATGTATTGGAAGGATGCTGGGATATCTCAAAAGATAACCAAGCCCCAGAGAAGGCAGTTGAACCTCAGGAACAGACTAATCAGGGTCTTCTTCCCGGTCTCTCACCTCTGCTCCTGCCTATGGTCAGTTCTCTCAGTACAGACTGACTTCCTCTGCATAGTGGAAAACATGGCTACAACAAGTTTTCCACCACTAGTTTGCTGGTTGTCACCAATCTTTGTTTTTTTCCTCTCCTTTCTGAGCGCACAGAGAGATGACATCTCCCAGCCTCCCCTCCAGTTAAGTCAAGCTATGGACTGAAGTCTGACTGATGAAATGTGGTGAAAGTGATGTGCATCACTTTTAGGCAAAGGAAATTCAGAGCTGATGTGCCTTTTCTGTGCCCTTTCTCTCCTCTGCGCTCACAGCTGGAAGCAAAAGACTCTTAATGTAATGAAGCCTCAGGATAAAAGGATCTTTAAAAAAAAAAAAACAACAAAAAAAACCATTGCCGTCAAGTCAATTCGATTCATAGTGACTCCATAGGGTTTCCAAGCCTGTAAATCTCTGTGGAAGCAGACTGCCACTTCTTTCTCCCACAGAGCCATGGGTGGTTTCAAACCGCTGACCTTTCAGTTAGCAGTCGATTGTTTTAACCACTGTCACCAGGGCTCCTTTTAGATCCCTGAATCACCACTTGGAAGAGAGCTTCCCAGAAGAATGATCCAACTCCATCAAAGTTTGTATGAGAAAGAAATAAATTTGCATTGGATTAAGCCACTAACATATCAGGACTTATTCATTTCCACAGTATACCTTATTCTATCCTGATCAATACAGCAATAGTCACTGAGTTTTACATTTTACAGTTTTAATCACCAGAGAGACACTCAAGTCCAAACATCCCAAGAAATGAATAGATTGGATTGACTTAAATTTAGCCTCAAATTCTTAGCCAATCAACTGGTCTTGGGGACAGAGTCATGGGTGACCATGGCAGCCCCTACAAGAACCACATGGATGGGGTTTTGGGAGATACAGTTACCAGAAGAAAGCCTGCCATTTATACAAAACCAATAGCCAACATCATCCTAAATGGAGAGACTTTGAAAGCATTCCCCTTGGGAACAGGAACCAGACAAGGATGCCTTTTATCACCACTATTATTCAACATTGTGCTGGAGGTCCTAGCCAGAGCAGTTAGGCTGGAAATAGAAATAAAGGGCATCCAAATAGGTAGGGAAGAGGTCAAAGTATCTCTATTCGCAGATGATATAATCTTATACACAGAAAACCCCAAGGAATCCACAAGAAAACTACTGGAACTAATAGAAGATTTCAGCAAAGTATCAGGCTACAAGATAAACATACAAAAATCGATTGGATTCCTTTACGCCAACAAAGAGAACCTTGAAGAGGAAATCACCAAATCAATACCATTTACAATAGCCCCCAAGAAGATAAAATACTTAGGAATAAATCTAACCAGAGATGTAAAAGAGAAAACTACAAGACACTACTGCAAGAAACTAAAAGAGACCTGCATAAGTGGAAAAATATACCTTGCTCATGGATAGGTAGACTCAACATAGAGAAAATGTCAATTCTACCCAAAGCAATCTACAGACACAATGCAATCCAGATCCAAATTCCAGCAGCATTTTTTAACGAGACGGAGAAACAAATCACCAACTTCATATGGAAAAGGAAGAGGCCCCGAATAAATAAAGCACTACTCAAGAAGAAGAACAAAGTGGGAGGCCTTACACTATCTGATTTTAGGACCTATTACACTGCCATGGTCGTCAAGACAGCCTGGTACTGGTACAACAACAGATACATAGACCAATGGAACAGAGTTGAGAATCCAGACATAAGCTCATCCACCTATGAGCCTCTAATATTTGACAAAGGCCCAAAGTCCATTAATTGGGGAAAAGACAGTCTCTTTAACAAATGGTGCTGGCATAATTGGATATCTATATGCAAAAAACTGAAACAAGACCCATATCTCACACCATGTACAAACACTAACTCAAAATGGATCAAAGACTTAAATATAAAATCGAAAATGATAAAGATCATGGAAGAAAAAATAGGGACAATGCTAGGAGCCCTAATACATGGCATAAATACAATACTAACCATAAGTAACAATGCACAAGCACCAGAAGAGAGACTAGATAAATGGGAGCTCCTAAAAATCAAACACTTATGCTCATCCAAAGGCTTCACCAAAAGAATAAAAAGACAACCTACAGACTGGGAAAAAATTTTTGGCTACAACAAATCCGATCAGCGTTTAATCTCTAAAATCTAAAACATACTGCAAAACCTCAACAGCAAAAAGACAAATAACCCAATTAAAAAATGGGCAAAAGATATGAACAGACACTTCACCAAAGAAGATATTCAGGCAGCTAACAGACACATGAAGAAATGCTCACGATCATTAGCCATTAGAGAAATGCAGATCAAAACTACAATGAGATATCATCTCACCCCAACAAGGCTAGCATTAATCCAAAAAACACAAAATAACAAATGCTGGAGAGGCTGTGGAGACGCTGGAACACTTATACACTGTTGGTGGGAATGTAAAATGGTACAGCCACTATGGAAATTGATTTGGTGCTTCCTTAAAAAGCTAGAAATAGAAGTACCATACGATCCAGCTATTCCTCTCCTTGGAATATATCCTAGAGAAACAAGAGCCGTCACACGAATAGATATATGCACACCCATGTTCATCGCAGCACTGTTCACAATAGCCAAAAGATGGAAGCAACCTAACTGCCCATTGATGGACAAATGGATAAACAAACTATGGTATATCCACACAATGGAATATTACACAACGATAAAGAACAATGATGAAGCTGTGAAACATCGTATAACTTGGTGGAAGCTAGAATTTTTTATGCTGAGTGAATTTAGTCAGTCACAGAAGGACAAATACTGTATAAGACCACTATTATAAGAACTCAGGAAAAGGTTTAAACACAGAAGAAAACATTCTTTGATGATTACAGGGGTGGGGAGGGAGGGTGAGGGTTATTCACTAACTAGGTAGTAAATAAGAATGATCTTAGGTGAAGGGAAGGATAGCACACACTACAGGGGAAGCCAGCACAACTGGACTAAACCAAAGCTAAGTCTCCTCAATACAATCAAATACTTTGAGAGACAGAGTAGCAGAGATGCAGGGTCTGGGGACCATGCCTTCAGGGGACATCTATGTCAATTGGCATAACAAAGCCTATTAAGAAAATGTTCTGCATCTTACTATGGTGAGTGGTGTCTGGGGTCTTAAAAGCTTGCAAGCGGCCATCTAAGATGCATCGATCGGTCCCAACCACTTGGAGTAAAGGAGAATGAAGAACACCAAAGACACAAGGAAAGTATTGGCCCAAGAGACAGAATGGGCCACATAAACCAGAGACGTCATCAGCCTGAGACCAGAAGAGCTAGATGGTGCCCGGCTACCACCAATGAACGTCCTGACAGGGAACACAACAGAGGGTCCCTGATGGAGCAGTAGAACGATGCGATGCAGAACTCAAATTCTAGTAAGAAGACCAGACTTAATGGTCTGACTAAGACTGGAGGTGCCCCAGAAAGCATGGCCCCTGGTCTCTCCATCACTCCAAAACTAAAACAATTTCCGAGGCCAGCTCTTCAGACAGAGATTGGACTGGACTGTGGGACATAAAGTGATACTTGCGAAGAATGTGCCTCTTAGCCAAGAAGATACAAGACACCAAAGGGGCAGCTTCTGTCCAGAGGTGAGATGGGAAGGCAGAGAGAGTTAGGAGCTGGTTGAATGTTCATGGGGAATCAGGGGCGGAGGGGAGGAGTGTGCTGTCGCAGAATGGGGTGAGTGGTTGGGGTCTCATAACAATGTATGTAAAAAAAAAATTCTGTATGGGAGACTAACTTGAAATGTAAATTTCATTGAATTACAACAATAAAAAAAAAAATCTCAGAAGAAAGCCTGCAAGTTTGGAGGACATGGGGGATAGTGGGAAGGGATGCCAAAAGGAGATGATGATGCTGGCACAATACTGGAGTGTTGCGTTCTGAGTATAGTATTTTGAAAGAGATCCTGAGTCAGGATTCCTACAAAACATTAGAGCATGTTGTGAAGAAAAGGAATGGGGCAGTGAGAAAGGAGCCTTAAGAAACCTTGCTCTAAGAGGTAGAGAAGAAGGAAGTGGGGACATTTAATCTGGAAAATGGAAGACTTGGCAGGACACAGTGACTCTTTTCAAGTATGTAAAAGATTGTCCCAGGAGAGACAACCTGTGACACTCCCAAAGGCCAAATTACACCCAGAAGTTAGACATTACAAAAGAAACAGATTGCGGCGGCGCAACCTCAGCAAGAACTTGTAACCATTGTGGCCAACCAGGAAGGGCTCAGACTCTCTTAGGAGGGACTGAGCAGGCCGTCCTGGAGGCACACCAGCAGACTCAGTTAGGGCTGCTGAAGATGGGACTTCTCATTCCTGGAATGGCCATCCTATCTGCACATTCCCCTCCAATGCTAAGATTCCAAGAATTACCTTAAATTGGTCACCCATTGTGGCTGACAGGATCCAGGACGAGCTAATTGCAGCATAGGCCAAGTAAATTCTAACGTGGGGGAAGATACGACCTGTATTGAATATGGTCCAGATTGTCCAGAGATCAGCCTTTGCCTCCTTAAAGCCCTGTGGGAGAGGCAATGGGTTTTGGGGAAGAGTCATTCTAAGTGCTCTCCAGGAAAAATGCTCCCTGTTACTACTCTGCTGCTGCTAAGCCTTGAACTCAAGTCTAAGAGGCAGACATGGCGGTGTGTATGGTGAGGGGTTGGGGGGAGGTGAGGAAAGACCCTTACCATGGACTGGGCCCAGAATTTGTGACAACACACTCTCAGAAACAACTTAGAGGCTAAGACAGCCCTATGTGGCTTAGAATCAGGGGTCCTTTCCTCTCATTTTACAGATGAGGAAACTGAGACCCAAGTGGTGGGTGCAACTTGAATTATTGGCAGGGCCAGGATCAGAATTCTGCTCTTCCAGGTCTTATAGGAAGCAAAGCAGTGTGGGTTAGAAGGTAGGAGCACAGACTAGAGTCAGGCCACCTACATGAATCCTGACCCTGCTGCTTACCAGCTGTGTGACCTTGGGAAGTTAATTTACCTCTTTGTGCCCCAGTCTCTGGATGATAAGATATGACTCAAGATAGTACCTATCTCTGAGGATTGTTTTGAGGATTAAACCAAACCAAACCTGTTACCATTAAGTCGACTCCGACTCACTGCGACCCTATAGGACAGGGTAGAACTGCCCCATAGGGTTTCAAAGGAGCGCCTGGTGAATTTGAACTGCTGACCTTTTGGTTAGCAGCCATAGCTCTTAACCACTATGCCATCAGGGTTTCCGTTTTGAGGATTAGATTGGTTAATATTTGTAAGGGTAAGAGATGGGAAGTAACCTGCCCAAGGTCATACAGCCAGGAAGAGGAAGAGTCAGGATTTGAACCGAGATCTGCCTAATCCCGAAACCCAAGCTTTTCCTATCCCCACCTTTGCTATGCTGCCTCCCACATGTGGAAATCTTGTCTGTTATCCTCTCAGGGAGGGCTCCCTTGGTCAAGCCTGTATGTGCTAGAAGCTTGAGAAGCTTCTGTCCTCACTTGTGGGGAAACTGAGGCACGATATAGTTATAGTGACAGGTCACCTCCAGGAATGGGTACTGAATAGCTGAAGCCTGCACCCAATGTCTTTTGAGTTGGGTTCTTGAAGTAACCTCAGGTTCTTAACCTAACCAAGCAGCAGGCTCAAAAGCAGCTCAGATGACCCTGACAGGCCTGACGATCAGCTTCATGGGGCTCTGCATCAAGGAGGCTGGGCAGGCTGGTCAAACCACCCTGACCCTGGTCTCAGGTGTGTCCTGAGCCTGTCAGCCATTGTGCAAAGGGAGCTCCTGAGGGATGGAACAGGAGAGCAGGGATGGGGTGGAATCAGGGAAAACCTCCTGGCGCTGAGTGGTGAGACAGAGAGTCTGCCTGAGGCCTGATGTCTGCCCTCCCTGGGACACCTCCATCAGCCCATACCCGGGATGCTGACTCGCTGAATCCTTGAACAACCTTCCCTAGGTCGGGCTGTCACCTTCCTGCCCATCAGGGATATATAAATAGATTTTCACCTATTTTTTCTCCAAAAAGTTGCTGATGAACCAAGCTGTTCCTAGTCCCATGCCAGGTCAGGATGGTATCCCTGTCCCCAGTCATGATGGGTTGGAGGTTTAGAGCTGGGATGGGAAGCTGGGGGGTGAAAAGGGGCTGCTGAGTTAGGAATGCACATGGGGAGCAGCCATCTGCTGGGGCTTGGCCCAGGCATGGCACCGGCTCCATACGTTGCGCAGAGGTGGCATAGAGGGCCACCTGGGCTCAGAGCTCAGCCATGAGCACCAGGGAGACACGGGAGGCAGTGAAGGTGGCTGTGATCACAGATCCTGCCTCTGATCTACCAGCTAGCTGACCCTCTTTGAGCCTCAGTTTTCTCACCAGCAAAAAGGAAGAGATTCATACCTCCCTCTCAGGGTGGCTGTAAGGACTAAAAAAGATAGAAAGTCCTTAGCTAGTACCAGCAACAGAGCAAGGGGCTGCTTGAGGGCAGCATGGGGTGGGAGTGAGAGCCTGTCTTCCAGAGCCAAAATGGCTGCATGATCCTGTGGGATGCACTTAGCCTCTCTGCTCCTCAGTTTCCTCATCTGTAAAACAGACGTGATAATAGTTAAATGCTTCATGTAATTGCTATGAAGATATAAGTGGTTTGATTCTTACAAAGCCCTTAGAACAGAGCTTGGCACATAAAATACATGAGAGTCTGTTAAATACACAGCTGGCATGCTTGTTCCTTTTAACAAACCCATGCAGCTTTGCCTGTCGAAATTCCTCTTCAGCATCTGGTAAACAAATCCTCCTTGAAACTGCCATCCCTCCCTCCTTCTAAGGATGGCACCTTAAATCTTTTTGTCCTTCATGTGACATCCACTGCATGGCATCTCCTGACCTTTCCTCTTTCCAGTTCTCAGCCTCTCTTCTCCTCCTAATGTCAGCAGAAACCCCTACCCCGATCTCCTGCTTGGAGCCCAGGGCTCAACTGGGCCTTCCTGAGTGTGCAAGCCTCCAAACACCTGTGCCGTGCACTCTACGATCTGAGGGCAATCATTCATTCATTCATCAATCACCAGTGGGCACCTATCATGTCCCAGGCAGTACATTAGGCCCTGGTGGCATAAGGATGAATAGCCAAGGTCTTTGTCCTCAAGGAGGTCATGAATCAAGGGGCTGGGAGACCAGAAAGTAAGAAAACAGATCATTAAAGTTGACTTTAATAAGTTAAATGATAAGGGGAAGGCCGTGGGAGGAGGAGGAGCTGACATCTTGGCCGAGTCCTGAAGGGCAACCTGCCTGGGCCCAGGTCACCACTACTGGACACATTTAGATGCTGCTGGCCTGTCTGCTGCTGTTCTGGCCTCGACAGAAGGCTGACCCAGGTCTGGCCACCAATCCCCTCTCCAGCTCAGCCTGCCCACTTACCTCCTGACCCTCCTCACTCCAGCCTCCCTGGCTACCCCTCATTCCTCACCCCCACATGCTCCCTCCCACCCCTTCTGTTGGGTATTCTTCCCTCTCCACTTGGCTAGAAGCTAACAACTCTCTTCTTTTTGATCTTGGCTCAGTTGTAACTTCCCACAGGAAGCCTTCCCTGACTTCCTGACTAGGTTAAATCCCCCTTAGAGACACCCGTAGAACTATGAACACCTGTTTTACAGTCCTGACATACACATTATATGATTACTTCATTCTCATCTCACCTGCAGATCAAAAACAGAGTGGAATGAATAACTGAATAAACTAATAAATGAGTAATAAATTAATAACAGGAGAATTTGTGTTAATCCTGAGAGACTATGGAAATTACTACTTCCTTTTAAAGTCATGAATAAAAATAAAACCCAAACCCATTGCCGTCAAGTCGATTCCAACTCATAGTAACCCTATAGGACAGAGCAGAACTGCTCCACATGGTTTCCAAGAAGTGGTTGGTGGATTCAAACCACTGACCTTTTGGTTAGCAGCTGAGCTCTAAACCACTGTGCTACCAAGGCTCCAAAGCCATGTATACAAAAAAAAAAAAAAAAAAAAAGAAATCAAACCCATTGCCATCAAGTTGATTCCGACTCATAGCGACCCTACAGGACAGAGTAGAAGTACCTCACAGGGTTTCCAAGGAGCGCCTGATGGATTCGAACTGCCGACCTTTTGTTTAGCAGCCATAGCTACTATGCCACCAGGGTTTCAAAGTCATGTATAGGAATCACTTATTTATAGTAACTATTATTTATTGTAACTGTCTTAGTTATCTAGTGCTGCTATAACAAATATCACAAGTGGATGACTTTAACTAACAGAAATTTATTTTCTCACAGTTTAGGAGGCTGAACTCAGAGCGCTGGCTCTAGGAGAAGGCGTTCTCTCTCTGGCTGCTCTGGAGGAAGGTCCTTGTCTCTTCAGCTTCTGCTCCTGGGCAGTCTTCATGTGGCTTGGCATCTCTCTTCCCCCATCTATGCTTCTTCCCCTTGCTTGTTTAATCTCTTTTATATCTCCAAAGATATTGACTCAAGATACACCCTACACTAATCTGCCTCATTAATATAACAAAGACAACCCATTCCCAAATGAGATTGTAACTACAGGCATGGAGTTAGGATTTACAACACATATTTTGGGGGGGCATAATTCAATCCATAGCAATAACTACCATTCATGATAATCATATATAATAATACTGAAAAGAGTTCATTCATTTATTCATTCATTCAACAAACATGTTTGTTGGGTCAGGCACAGGTCTCACCATGGGGTGAGAAAGCAGCGACTGTTCGACACGGTCCCTTCCCTCTGGAGCTTACATTTGGGTGGAGAGGAGATAATACAGAGACAAATAAATGCATAAGGAAAGAAATTACAGACTTGGGGAAGTGACTGACTGTCACAACCCCACAAGTTGCAGAAGCGACCTTCAGAGGCTGTCCTGCCCTGTAGGGGCTCTTAATGAGAATGACATGGACTTCGGAAGCACAGGCACCCTCCTTGAGAAAGCCAAGCCAGTCGGCAAGCTCCCTTGGGCTGGCCAAGGAGTCTTTATTACTTGTACCAAATACCCAGGAGCAGCAGACTGCTGGTGTTAAGAGGTGACAGAGCACCTGAGACCCTGGCTGGCGGTGCACAGCAGTGCACAGTGGCTCCCTGGTGCCAGGCATCCCTCTCAGAGGGTCAGAGTACTGCTGTGGGCTGAGGAGCCTTGTGGCCTAACATTCCCCTGGTTCAGCAGCCAGGAGCGGGAAATGATGGAGCTGGCCAGTCTGTTGTGACAACAAGTCCTACAGTCCTTGAAATCTGAGGAGACGTCTGAGGTCAGCAATTGCCTCTGCTCCCGCACCCAGGGTGAGCTTTTCAACTTGGATCTTTGCTACCCTGCATGAAGGGGGCCCCGCTATGGTGGATTTAGGGGAGACAGTGTCAGGATAGGCTCTGCCCTGGGGAGGACAGATGTGTGGGGTGGAGCTGAGGTGAGGGGTGAGGAGCCTTCTCCTTAGGCTCAGATTTGCTGGAATGAAGTACACTTCACGACCGTTTATGAATTTATCGTCATACCTGCCAATTCCCTTGTTCATTAAATAAATGTTTACTGAGCTCCTACTATGTGCCAGCACCACACCCTGCTGCGTGTTTGGGATGAGGCAATGAATACGACATGCTCCTCACTCTCCCCAGGATTATTTGGGCTACATTTTGTTCTTTCTAAAGTACTCATCAGCATCTCAATTGATCCTCATTACACTCCTTGAGTCTGGAAGAAAATTTACTGTTGCTCCCATTTGATGGATGGGCAAGTGGAGACTGACAGAGGTTAAGTAATGTGCTTTTGGGGAAGCTAGATAGAACATGGGTCTTGTTTAGTCCTTTTGCCGACTCCCACTGAGGGGAGTTGAGCAAGTGAAGTGATATTTTATACTGATTTTTAATGGTTCACCCTGACCACTGGAGTCTGATAGCAAAACTTAATGAATTAGGGAAGGCTTCAAGGAACCTCTGGCCTTATTATCCCTACTTCATTTTTAGCACCTTCTTCTTGAACAGAACAAATGCCCTTGACAGAAAGGGATGGATCAGAGACCTATTTAAAGTTCTGCTTTCACCTCTCACATCACACCCTGGGGTGCATTTTGACAAGCCCTGCTTAGAAGGTCTTACTGGCTGGACATAAACCCAGCCTGGTTTGAAGTTGAAAGGCCTCCCGGGTTACACATAAGCTTCTTGAGGATCAGAGACACAGCTTATGCGTCTTTGACTCCTCCAAGCACCAAAGAGCACCCTGTTCTCCATGTAGGCACTCAGTGAGCCCTAACTGATAAGTTGATTGGAAACAACAAATCGAAGTGCCTGGAAAGACAATCTCCCAAAGGCTGCCAGCCAGCCAGGGGCTCAAGGGACAGGAAACTTCAGATCAAAGTGCTTGCTCATCCCCAAGGCAAATGTTAAAGTGAATGACTGAAGCATTATTTTGGAATAGTGCAAAATTGGAAACGCGCAGATACCCAGCAAAAGGGGAATAGCTAAACTGACTGGGTTAAATTAAGACTCTGGAAGACTCTATAGTTAATTAGTAATGACAAAGATGTTGTCTATTTCAATATGGAGAAATGTGTACCAGGCACCAACGTGGGAAAAGTAGAATCTAAAAACAATGAAGAAATGTACATACAGGCACTTAGAAAGATGAGACAAAAACTTAAGCTATTTAGCCATGCCTTTGCTTTTTGTTTTTTGGTAAAGTTCAAAACAAGGGGTATGGTTGTGACAGGGTTGTTCTTGTCATACTGTGTGGTATGATGGGAAGGGTCCTTGGACCAGATGAGCCAGACACCCTGGTGCTGTCAATTATAAGCCTTGAGACTTAGAACAAATCACTCTACTTATCCTCAGTTTTTTTAATCTGTGAAGTAGGAATCATAATACTTGCCCTCACAAAGCAAGGATCAAATGAAATGAGATGATGAATGACCATTTTGGTAAACCATTGGGCATGGGTGGGGTGGGGAATAATTTTATACTTTATCCACCCATAATACAAGAACTGCCATTTCCTGAAAACCAAAACTTTTTAAGTCAAAATTCATTTGATTTGAACTGTTGTAAGGCCATTTACAGTCTATGTTTTGCTTACTGTTAGGTGCCTTCGAGTAAGTTCCGACTCATAGCGACCCTATCTACAACAGAATGAAACACAGCCCAGTCCTGTGCCATCCTCACAATCATTGTTATGTTTGAGCCCATTGTTGCAGCCACTGTGTCAATCCATCTCCTTGAGGGTCTTCCTCTTTTTCGCTGACCCTCTACTTTACCAAGCATGATGTCCTTCTCCAGGGACTGGTCCCTCCTGACAACATGTCCAAAGTATATGAGACATAGTCTCGCCATCCTTCCTTCTAAGGAGCATTCTGGTTGTACTTCTTCCAAGACAGATTCGTTCGTTCTTTTCGCAGTCCATGGTATATTCAATATTCAATATTAGAGTCTTTATCTACCCCATTTAGTATGAATATTCATAGGTTTCATTCTAGAAATATTAATAGGTTTGATCATGGGGTGCTGACCCATACCTGGCTCAGAAAATTGCAAAATATACAATATAAATTTTGTTGAATTTATTATGATACTTGTGAAAAATCTTGTGAAATCCAACAGGTTTTAGATAAGGGACTATGGCCCTGTACTAAGCACATTAGACATATTATCTTATTTAACTTAACCTTCACAATAATCCTATAGAGAGAGTAGGTCTTATCATCCCCATTTTACAGATGAGGAAACGTGTGTATAGAGGTTAAATAATTTGCCTTCCTATTAACAAGCGGTAGCCAGGGCCAGATCAGGAGTACTCCAAAGTCTGTGCTTTTGGCCACCGTGACTGCACCAGCAGGAGTCCAGAAATGCTTGCTGGAGTGGCATCTGCTTGCATTTGACTTATGAGATTAATGAAGGAAAATATTTCTCCTAATATCTGACATTGCTTGCATGCTAAGCACTTGACAAGCAGTGTTTCATTTAATCCCCACAATTCTGGAAGGTAAGTTCTATTATTAGCTTCATTTTCAGATGAGGAAACTGAGGCTTAGGTTGAATAACACACTCACATGAGATTCAAACTCAGGTCTAATGACTCCATAGCCTGGGAGGCTGAATCTTTTGTGGGGCAACCAGGAAATTCCCAGGGGATCACAGAGTGTAGATGGAAGCCAGCCACATTCCAGAAAGTCTGAGAAAGAGGCTGGTTGCAAACAGAGTTATAAAGATGGAGCAATCTGGCTTCTTCCATTTCCCGGCCTTTTCCCTTCCCTCCCCTCCCCCTCATCCTCCCTCCCTCTGGGTGACAAGGTCTGCTGTCATCTCAAGGAGATGAAATGTAAGCCAGAATTGGGTGTCAAGTGCCTTCATCAGAGTCATAGGGAGAAAAATACATGAATAACGGAAGGGATGCGCAGGTATGTCAATCAGAAGGAGAAGAAAATTTGTTTCTTAGGATGTTTCAAGCCCACGCAAAGGCAGAAACGATGAGCTATTCCTGCAAAAAATGCCATCTGGTCCTGCTGGTCAGCAGGCCCAAGGACCTAGGGGAACAGATTGAAAGTCAGCAAAGTAACACTCAGTGTGATTTTGTTTTTATTTCTAAAGGGATCCAAGGAAGAGACATGCTCTTTGGGGTTGAGGAAGTCCAGACAAGGTTTTCCCTCCTGCTTAACTCCTGGCTTTGGTTCAGCAGGTCAGACTGTACCCAAGGAGCTGTTGGTGGGCAAACCAGGGGACCCTGGGCACTATCTGTCCTTGACTCGCCACCTAGAGTGGGTTGACCAACTGCCTGCTTCCAAAGGACTCCTGGTGACCCTAGTGCAGAAAAGGACAACTCCTAAATCAAATTTATCCCAAGTGGACGAGGTCTGAGTCCTGGGGAATATGCAAAATTTGACAGGTCATGATTTGCATTTCTGGGTGCTTTAAAGTTTATAAAACAAGGCCTTAGTTTGGGATACCCCCAAGCTGGGGCTTCCTCCAGCTTTCAGCAGAGTCAGCCTAAGACTCAGGAACAGGGGAAGGGGGTGCCAAGCACAGACTTTAACAGGCTAGGTCTTGGAGGGTGGGAGTTAGGGTGAGGATTAGATAATAGGTTTTAGCTCAAGGCTTGAGCAGTATCTCATGCAGATTAGGGAGGGGGAGTTTGAGGACTAAAGATATGGATTACAGATGACAGATGTTTCAAAAGAAGTCAGGTGAATAGCAGGGATGTGGATTGTCAAGATATCTAAGGTTCTCAGGGAGAGGGGTTGAAAGCAACAGAACCAACTGACTAACAGAAACAGAAAAGGAATTTATTGGAAACCTAGAGGGGCACCTCAGAGAGTTGAAAGAAAGTCTGAACAGCAAACTTAAAAACAAAACAGGAATCCAAACACCTCCAGGAATCTAGGTAGTAGGAATTATTGGACAGTCCTTTTAGGCTATGTTGAGATTCAAATCAAAGAGTGCTATGAATTGAATTGTGTCCCCTGAAAGTATGTGTTGGAATCTTAACCCCTACATCTGTTTGGAAACAGGGGTTTTCTTTGTTATATTAATTAGACCATATCCTAGTAGGCTGGCTTCTAAATCTAATCACTTCTGAGTTATAAAAAGAACATATTAGACACAGAGTATGCACATAAGCACACATAAGGGAAGATAGAAACCATGTCAGAATCGTCTACAGAGGAACCCGAGGAATGCCTCGGACTACTACAAGGAAGGAATCAATACAGCTGAGCCCCTGATTTGGACTTTGAGTCTCCAGAACTGTGAGAAAATAAATTTCTGTTCTTTAAAGCTACCCACTTGTGTTCTGTTACAGAAGCACTAAGAAACAAAGACAAAGAGAAAGAAGTTGATTGCCCTGATTTGGGTCAGGACTCTATCCTAGGCCAAAACCATGTCCGATGGGAGAGGAGTCATTTCCCAAAGCAGGAACTAAATGTATTGCAATTAGTAAGGACTTTTTTAAGCTTCTGCTAACTTGGGTCATCAACTGGTCCCAGTTCTCCCAGGGCTTTCCCAGTTTTGAAAAACCCACATCCTCAGAAACCCTTAGTCCGAGAGCACCCAGCACCCAACATCAACAGGGTGATGGGCCAGAGTTGGCCCGTGAAAAATTTCCCAGTGGGAAGCGCGTTCACCAGACTTTTAGTGAAGCGATGTCTAATATTCCATTTTAAGATGTTTGCTGTGCTGAACTGGGATCTAATGTCCCCTCTGGTTGTTCCAAACCCTCAGTGTAGTTACTTTTATACTCAGCCTCAGAGGAGTCAAGAATGTGCTCCCAGTGAACTAACTAAACTGAACTAAATCCACTGGACTAAATCTCAGAGGGGCTCAGTGTTTTGCCAAAGCTCATACAGTTAGTGACAGAGTCAGGGTTAGAACTGTTACATATTAAATAAAAATTAATGGCCGTTTGTGCCAGGTGCAAAACAAAACAAAACAAAAAAACCCTTCCAAGAACAAATAAATCCAAATGGCTATTTGTGCCAGGTACAAACCTTGACAGAACAATATGGAATTTTTCAAAGTGTTCTAGCCACAGAAAATTTTCAAAAACAACAACTTGATGGTTAAAAAACGTTTCTGACTCACCATACCAGATTCACCAATTCCCAACAGACAACTACGGAACCAATGACAGAAAGACCCTCGCTCTGTAAAACTCTCCCTTCAATTAAAGACCTATCTACAATCCAATCATTATAATTTCCCTCCTGGAAATCCCCATCTGCCTGTAAAAACGCTGTACTTGTGCTGCTTAAGCGAGCACCTTGCCACTTTCAGCTTGGACGCTCCCTGTTCATGAACAGCTAATTGCTCAATAAGCCCTGTTAACTCTAAATGACTTGTTAATCAAATTTTTTCTTTCAACAGAACTTAAGTCTGTCTGATTCAGTGCCTGTGCTTCTCCCCAACACTTGCCCCGATCTGGGCATCTTATACTTCCAAGGCCTCGGAGATTCTAAGGGTCTGTAAGTAGAATGGGTAGTAGAGGGTAGTAGTGGGTAAGTAGAACTTAGCTCCCAGGTAGCTTCAGCAGGGCCTCAGTAGGCCCATCTCATGAAGGTAAGGCTGTGTGTGTGCGTGGGTGTGTGTGCGTGTGTGTGCGCGCACGCGCGGGTTAGTTGATAAAGCCCTGCAGAATCTGCCCAGTGCAATTGTCCCCAGGGCAGGAGTCCTTGCATAACAGGTAGAGAGAAGGGTTTGCAGGAACCAAACAGACCCATCCTTCAGTCATGCTGATCTCAACCCATGACCCAGCCCCTGAGGAGGTAAGAAAAATGACAAGGGCATAAGGGACCCCCTGACCCTGCCTACAGCCTTCCCCTGCCCAGGCCCAACCCTCAGAAGAGGCCTCCCTACACCATGTTCCTCGGGAAAGACTGGGCCAGGACCCAGAGTTCTCCTTCCTTAAGAACTCCACAGTCATCTCTCCTCCCAACCCCCTCCATCCTGACCCCAGACTACAGAACCCTAAAGGCTCTGACCCCTGCCTCCCTCTCTAGCCAGCATCCTGTACTCCTCCTCATCCCCTTTCTCGATAAGCTCCACCCACACTGGCCTTTTTCTGTTCCCCAAGCACATTCCCATTTTTAGACTTTTGCACTAGCTGTTTCCTCTGCATGAAATACTCTTCCTTCATCTTCACATGGTGGACCCTTCTCATTATCCACCCAGAGGTGCTCTTGCTGTTAATGGAACTCCTAAATGGGTACAGGATGAAGGGACTCAGCAAAAATCTCCTTCCTTAACCCTCAACCCCATACTCTAAGAAGCCAGCCTCAAGACTCTTCACCTTATGTGGACATTTATAAACCAGAAACCTTCCCTTCCGGTTGGAAAACGTGATTGTGATGGAGGCAAGAAGCCAGACCAGACTATCAGTGGGTTCTTCTCTGTACTGTTCGGCACTGAAAAACCACCTTTCCCTAAACCAAGAAAGCCTATCACCAGAATGAAATAATGGGCATTCAGTGGAGCTGGGTCTTTGGCCAAGGTCCAACGACTCTGAGAGTGAAGCTGGGATGCAGGCAGGGTTCAGCAGGGACTAATGATCTGGAAAGAGAGAGTAGGACAGCAAGTTGGCCTAAGGTTGTGGCACAGATATGGCAGGGAAGGTTTTCTAAACAGGATTCCTAGTTCCAGGTTCCCAAAGGACCCAGTAGAGTTCTGGAATCATTCAGCCTGGGTCACTTGGGCTGATACACTATAAGACTTCATTCATCAAGAGGTCCTTAAAGCACCTACTGTGTGCTGACTTTGTTCTGCACAGCACTCATCCAGGCACCTCTCAGGACACAGTAAACGTCTGCATTGCTGGACACTGAGAATCCAGCCCACCGCTGAAGACATCAATAATCAACCGTCAAGTCTTTGTTAAGTGTCTCTCCCCTGGAGAATCCTTACCTATCCCTATATACGAATCAGGTTCCTCTGTTAGAGGCTTCTCCTTTGGAGGACTGATCAACATAGTAATAATAACTGTGTGAACATCTGTTCAATGTCTGTCTCTAACTAGCCTGACTATAAGCCCCACGGTAATTAGCCAGGTCCCTGGCTCATTGTTAAGTATTCAGTAAAGAGTTGATGAACTAAATAGGTCAATTTTCAGGCCCATCTAAACTTTCAGAAGGCACCTGGCAGGAGGTTCTTATCTTGCTATGAGGAAAAGGTCTTCAGCTGGGTAGAGGCAGGCAGTTTCAAACCTTCTGAGATCACCTACAGCCAGGGGCCCAAAGCTTAATCCCAAGAGAAGGAAATAGTATCAAAGAGAAAAGACCTAGAGCAAAAATAAGTATGTGTGTAGGAGGGAGAGGAGAAGCAGAGGTGGCAGAACTAAACTCAGGATGGCCAGAGGCCAAAATTTCACATCTGTCCCACCACTAGGAGGAATCCCTTCGCCAATCACCAATCATTGCCAAGTCTTGGCTAAAATGGCATCCCGTATCTCCTTCCTTATAACCCTCATCTCTCCCCCCATCCTCCCACTCCAAACATTTTCATTTCTCTTTAATTGCAAGAACTAAGGACTCCCATGAAGACAGGCTTTGTAAATAGCATTCTCCTGGCCTGGACTCTAAATGCATCCGGAATCTCATCGAAGTACAAAGGGGCACCTGACCCATCACAAATCTCCCGCAAAGAGTCTTCTGCTTATACCGAGGCAAAAGAACGATTTTCAGAGCAAGGTGCTAAATCTGGGATTACAGACTGGTTGCCAACAGACCTTCTCTGAAAAAGAGGGAAATAATGGTTACTATTGTTAGTTGCTGTTGAGTCAATTCCAACCCACAGACACTCCATGTGCGCAGAGTAGAATTGCTCCAGAGGGTTTTCAAGGCTGTGATCTTTTGGAAGCAGATCTCCAGGCCTGTCTTCTGAGGTACCTCTGAGTGGGTTCAAACTGCCAACCTTTCGGCTAGTAGTTGAGTGCTTAACCATTTGCGCCACCCAGGGACCCCAAGGGAATAATGATGCTCATCTCAAATGGGAGAGAATGCGCATATAGCACTCAGCACAGTGTCTACTAGCAGTTGGTCTACTAGCAGTGGTAGAGCAGCAGCTGTTGCTAGAGTTATTAAGACCCAGGCACCTTTAACCGGTATTAGTAACCTGCAATATGATGAGTCAGCCACTGCCTTTTCCTGTACCTGTCTCCCTGCCCAGCAGAGGCAATCCACTTGTCCCTTAGTTGCACCAGAGGGCAATGTGGGCAATGCACCCTTCTAAGATAGGCACCCACCACGTGTCTGCCAGTTTGTCATACTGTGGTGGCTCTCGTGTTGCTGTGATCCTGGAAGCTATGCCATTGGTATTTCAAATACCAGTAAGGTCACCCATGATGGACAGGTTTCACCAGAGCTTCCAGACTAAAACAGACTAGGAAGAAGGACCTGGCAATCTGTTTCTGAAAAAATGGGCCAGTGAAAACCTTATGAATATCAGCAGAATATTGTCTGATACAATGCCAGAAGATGAGCCCCTCAGGTTGGAAGGCACTCAAAACACAACTGGGGAAGAGCTGCCTCCTCAAAGTAGAGCTGACCGTAATGACGTGGTTGGAGTAAAGCTTGGGGGACCTTCATTTGCTGATGTGGCATGACTCAAAATGAGAATAAACAGCTGCAAACATCCATTCAACAACCGTAAGGATGGCGCAGGATCAGGCAGTATTTTGTACTGTTGGACATAGGGTCACTATGGGTCAGAACCAGCTCGACAGCACCTAACAACAAGATAGGCACCCCATGAAGACAAGGCAAGGTTATGGTTATTTATTCATTGTTATTAAGCATTAACATTAGAAACAGCTTGGCAGATTTTAGAAGATGCAACCAAGGTCCTTAGCATTAACTCTCCTGGGGCATTTCTCTCAATGCAGTCTGGCCAGAAGGTCCCTTTGGGTTGGGTGAGGGTGGCAGGAGAGGTGAGGAAGGAAAAGCATCAAGAAAGAAGGAATCCATTGCGTACAGAAATAGCAAGCCAGTTAAAAACGGTCTTAGGTCCTCTCAGTTTTCTCTCTCTGGGCCCTACCTCTTGCCTCTTCTCTGAAGCTCCGTAAGGCAGGCTCTTTCATTATGCTTGCCTCTTTCCTTTTATAAAAACCTGCTTTCAGGGGACAAGCCTATAGATTTGTTAGTACTAACATGTAAATGACTGTTGGGCTTTATGCTAGCTCATTTTCATAAGGGGAAAAGCTTTCAGTCAATGAAATGAAAACCTTCAAATTAGTGGGAGAGGCAGACAGCCTTTCCAGTAACTCAAAAACCACATAACCTGCTCCATCTGGAATACAGTGGGTGTTCTATAGCCTGGCTGTGGCAGGGGGACCAGGCCCACCTGGGTGCAGCTATACTCACTGAGCAACTTTTGAACCCTCCATCCTCTTCCTAGAAGTACAAAAATGGGGCAGGATCTCCCCCGAGGAGGGGAAGGGAGGGGACACTAGACAGAGCAGAGGTATGTAAAGTAGGGAGGAGCTACTTCATCCAAAAGCAGTTCTCAGGGGAAGCAGATCAGACAGGAAGGAACACAGAGCAAGCACACTGTTTCCGCAAAGAGTGACTTTCAACGTACTGGAGAGTTAGGAGCTCTGCCTTCCAGCTCTTTGGGGTACCCTCAGCCTCCTCCCTCAGGCCCTCCTTGCCCATGAGACACCTTGTCATGGTCAGGGTGCAGGCAAGGAGCTCAACTCATGGGCAGGTGCAGCCAACCTGGATACTGTTGGGGACTTCTCATCTGCCTCTCAGCCTGGGGCTGAGAAAAGGCTTGGATCAGATTATGCTACCTGGTAGGGATTCGCGTTACAGAGAGGTTCAGAGCAGAGATAGTAAAAAGGACTGCCAGGGAGTGCCACCTGCCCTCCCCACAGGGTGGGCCCAGATGGCAGCCATCTTGACTCAGGACCGCATGAAGCCAAGGTGAAAGGAGGGCCTGGCCTCCAGCAGACCCCAGGAAAGGGGCTCCAGCGTAGGAGAAACAGAGATGGGTCAGAGCCAGCCCTGGAACACAAACGCCAGTATATTTCATGTGCACAAATGTGGAAAGGGAGACAGAGACCAACGGAGACAGAGCAGGAGATGGGTGCGCAAACCAGTCATGTGTCCTTCTGAAGAGCTGCCCACAGTTAGAAAACAGTTTCACCCACTTCAAAACCCCTTTTGCAGCGTCAGGGCCTGCAACTGCTCCAGGTCTGGAGTGGCCTCAGGGTGGAAGGCACTCTCCTTGACTTAGCCATTATCTCCTCGAGGGCCAGGGCCTCTCTCCTTTTTGCGTCCCCTGACAATGTGTCTGCACAACTCAGCATTTCATAAATATAGGTTCTCATGAACCAACCCACTCAGCAGCTGCCTCCTCAGGAGACCCATGCAGAGCAAGGGACCAGGACAAAAGGACTTCACGGGCACTCCTAGGTATTATTGCTGTGAATAAGCATAGGCCATTGTGACTCACTGGCATCGAAGAGGCGACAGGGCACAGGGGACAAGATGCAGACGTCAGAAGCGGTTCAACCATGCAGGGCAACACATCGCTCTCTGGCTCCCTGACTCAGAGATGCGACCACTTCCAGTGGAGAGAGGCCCAGGACACTAGAGGTTCATAAACAGCAAGCGGACTCCCCACAACCTCCCCACTGCTTTGGCAGGGCTGGATGCCTCCAAACATTGAGTCCCTGGGTACCAAGGGATTGGAGCCCTGCAGATACCAAAAAAAGCAATAGCTGAAGTCTGCGCTACTAGATGAGATCTGAACCTGCAGATGCCATGGTCAGGCCATGGGGAGGTGCCTCCTAGTGCTGGGAGCTCTGTGCCCTAGGGGCAGTGGGAGCAACAGGCACCTAGATGAAGCGGAAACACAATGTTCTGTATGTTTCCAGGCAGGCAGTTACTCCAAGACCTCCTGCACTTGGGAGTTTATACGGCCCAGAGAGAAGATGGTGCTAGGGAATGCCCACCTGGAGCAGGTAGACTCAGAGGGTCACTGAGGGCTTGCTGTGGCCGACAATTAGTGAGGCCTTAAGCTGGGAGACATCAGCAAGCTGACCGTCACCAGATTCAGTTGTGGGAGGGGAGGACAAAAGTGAGTGGTGTGGTCTACAGGTCCACATGGTGGGCCTGGAGGGAAACTAGAGTCCAGAAGACTGAGGTAATATGGAATGAGGGGAGGACACCTAGGAAACAGTTGCCCAGAGGGAAGAGGGAATCCAGACAATACTCTCCCTCTGAGATCTCCTTCATTTGCAGATGGGAAGCAATCACCCCCAATGGAAGCCTGGCTCCCTGTAACCCCTAAAAGCCTAGATTTGGGGCCACAATAAAATCAAATGCAGGCTGGCCTCTGCAGAATATAGTTAATCCCTGGATTCAGGAGCCTGCCCAGGAAACGGAGCCCTGCTGGCATAGTGGTTAAGAATTTGGTTACTAACCAAAAGGGTGGCAGTTTGAATCCACCAGCTGCTCCTTGGAAACCCTATGGGGCAGTTCTCCTCTGTCCTATAGGGTTGCTGTGAGTCGGAATCGACTGGGCAGGGCCCACTGCAGAAAACAATCCTGCCAAATGCCTCTTTCTCAGACCCAGGACACCACTCCTGCTGCCACCCCACCCCGCCCTGCACCGTCTGCTCAGTCTAGAAGCAGCACAGCAAGGAAGAGGAGATCTCTCCACGGGTGGTATCATTGCTTTTTAATGATCTGTAAAAAGGGGAATGCTAATTTCTACCTAAGAGTCCTAGTGTGGTCAGGAAGAGACCCCATACCATGGGATGGGCTGCACTCTGGTTAGCCTCTCCCCTTGGGGAGTGGGGGCAGAGCCAGAAGTAAGCTGGAGGGAGGATTTTACCTGTCCACTGCCGGCAATGAACCTGTCACAGGGGTAGGGTGAGGACAGCCACCAGGATGACAATGCCTGCAAGTGTAGCAGAGATAATACTGTTTAAGGAGTAAGCTCAAAGGTGTCAGTCTTGCTGGGAAGGGGTGGGGTACAGGGGGCAGCCCTGAGAAGGTTTTGCTCCAAGGGTGGGGTTCTGGCAGAACCAGAACTGATCCCTTCCCACTCAGGATGCTCCAAGGAACCTTCCAAGTCCGAAAGGCCACTTCTTTTTAATTCCTTGCTTATTCCCATGGGTTTCCAACACTGGAAATGGGTTCCTCCATCCCCTAGAAAGCTAGTTATCACCCAGTTGGCTTGAAAAATAACCAGTCAGCATAGATGACCTAGAATCTCTGTCTTTACTCCCACCAAACAGATTTGTCTCTAGGCCTCCAGGCCCCCGCTGTGAATCCACAGGGTCCATCTTGGCCTGGTTGTGCAATGGGGTATAATTAGTTTTCAGCGGGGCGACTATGGGAGGGGGCATGGAGAAGACCACCAAGGACACTGCCACAGACCACCAGATGGGGTGGGAAGTGTGGTGTGGGAGTTCCCCAGTCATCGGGCCAACAGGAACAATGAGGGGCAACTACAAGAGGACAGGGTAGGGTCTGTCTCAGGGTCCCATCTCTGGCAGATGCTGTGCTGGCTAGGGACCTGGGGCAGGGGCGAGTGGAATGAATGACAAGGATAAAAGGGCTACTTAGTGGTAAAGGCCTTGAAAATAAGAGAGAAAAAGGGGAAACGCCACCCAATACACGGGGATTGAAACCTCCAAAAGCCCAGGGTTGGTGGGAATCCAGCACCAGGGGGGCCCCCAGAAGGACAAGGGAGCAGCGTGGGGCCCTGGGGGAGGGGAGAGGAGCCAAAGGAAGGCCTCCCAGCCTTTGCAGACCAGCCCTGCTGCCAAGCAGCCTCGTGGCTGCCCAGTTTCTCTTTAGGCTGCAGCTCAGCAGGCCCCCGGGGAGGTATTGGTTGCAAGCAAGCACCTGAATATTGCCTAATGGAACCAGCCAAAGCCCATCTAGACCCAGGTGAGAGGGAGAGAGGTGACTGCAGCAGCAGCAACCCAAAGCCTCTTCTGGCCTTGCCTCCCACCTTCTGCCCCATTCTCAAAGTCCCTTAGCCCAGACAGGGCCCGATGCTTCCACAGTCATCCATGTAGTCCCATTGCTGCTCAGCCACAGGCCTCCTGCTGCCATCCTCTGAGCTGGGCCGTGATCCATGGTCCCTTCCCAATGTCCCTCTGTGGCCTCCACATCCTGCCACCAAAGACACGTGACCAGGCCCCCTCCCACAGACAGTCTACAGAGGAGGGTATGGAGGCTATATGTGCCCCAAATGACTGAGGCCGGGCGGGGCTTGTGCTGTACAGAAGGGGCCAACCTCACCTGCTTGGTCTTTGTCTATGAGAGACCCCCAGACCCCACCCGTCAGCTCCCCAGTCAGTCAGTCTTGACGTGGCCATTGGCCAGGGCGAGGGGGCTACGTGGCTCCCCAGGCTCGGCGTCCTTGTCAAAACGCAGGCGTAGGGTGTTGCGGATAATGAACTGCTCCATGATGAGGGCCCCACAGAACCAGGGCACGGCGTACTCCAGGGTGATGAGGCCCATGAAGTCAAAGTCGAACTGGGAGTAGTCCCAGGGGCAGGCATTGAACTGGCGCAGGATGAAGCCGGTGGTGAACTCCCACAGGTAGGTCCAGAATGTGTAGATGAGGCAGCGCACCAGCAGGGGGCAGCGGCCCCGCAGGCGCAGGTACATGCGTTCCACGATGAGGATGGAGGTGCCATAGATGAAGAGGGCCCACACGCTTGTGACCCCCGGGAACTTCCAGTTAAAGTTCACTACGAACTCCCAGGCCGCCGTGAACATCACCTCGCAGAAGTAGCCATGGATGGCGTACAGGTACCAGCGGGACAGCGCTGTCAGGGGCTCCGCAGAAGCCATGGTGCCTACTGGGGCCAGCTAGTGGGGACACAAAGGAGAAAGATGAGGGAGGGAGAGAGTCCTCACTTCTGCCTTCCCACCACCCAGCCCAAGTCTCCGGTATGACCATGCTGGAGGGGATTTCAAACCTGCCTCACTCTACCTTTCTCCTTCCTCGCTTGTTACCAACCATATTCTATACCATATTCCATGTTCATTGTTTTATTTCATATTCCTTACCTTGGCCAGGTGGGCATGAGAAATAAAAGGAAGAAAACAAACACCAACCTCCTTGGCTTCCTCTGAGCAACTCTACTCAAATGTTACTTCGCTACACTCCCTATATTAAGTTTAGATTATCTGCAGTCTATTGAAGAGCTGGTTGTCCTAGCATACCAATCACCCACATTTCTGGGCTACTAGGAGTCCCAGGGTAACACAAATAGTTAAGTGCTGTACTACTAACCCACAGGTTAGCAGTTTAAACCCACTCAGAGGCACCTCAGAAGTAAGGCCTGGTGATCTGCTTCCGAAAGGTCACAGCCTTGAAAACCCTACAGAGCAGTGCCACTCCACACATGCGGTCGCCATGAGTTGGAATCGACTCAATGGCAACCAACAACAATAGCTGATTCCTCACTCAGTCCATCTCTTCCCTTCTTCTCAAGCCCATTTCACTCATATTTCTGAGATCTTTCTAAGCAATCTATCACATTTGTCTTTAACTGCTAGGTTAAATGGAGTTTTTGTGTTAGTTTCAACACTGAGGGGTTAGTGGACTCACAGGAAGTCTTCCCTTCTACTTCTTATTCCCTTTCCCCTCCTGTCTTTTAAACCCCACTCTGTCTTCAAGGCTCAGCTCCCATCCTGCTTCCCCAAAGACTGACCCATCCCACAGGCTCTGCTTTCTCCTAGCCCTCCTCCAGCAACTGTCTAGACTACTCATTTGGCCCTATAAATACCATGCTGTTTACTATTTTGAGGTACATGCCCTCTTGACCCAA
The DNA here is from genome assembly GCA_030035585.1 of Dugong dugon. Lineage (NCBI taxonomy): Eukaryota > Metazoa > Chordata > Mammalia > Sirenia > Dugongidae > Dugong > Dugong dugon. The sequence continues at coordinate 75,165,554 of CM057472.1, forward strand.
CTAGCCTGGGAACTCCTTGAGGTCAGGGACTGTTTTACAGTCGTCTGTTTTGCAGCTTTGGCACAGGCCTCTACTGAGCAGTGCTCTCTAAACATCGCGTTTTGTTTATGCGGAGAGTTAAAGTGGGTGAGTCCAGGGTTGCGTCAAGAACTGGGAAGGCGGGCCATGAGAAGATGAGTCCCAGTTCTGCTAGCTGCCAGCGGCCATTGGGAGTCCTAGTCTCATCTTTCAACTAAAGCAGGCCTAGCGACAATAATACCCACCCGTGTGCACTGCTTTGTGATCTTCCAAGCACTTTGATTCGTATTTTGTCATTGGTTCTGACAAAAGCAAGACTCCTGTGAGGGCAGATAGTGCTACCCCCAGTTTTTAGGTAAGGCAGTTGGGGTTCAGAGAGGGGAGGTCACTTGTTTTAAATCCCAGAGCCAGTAAATGGCAGAGCTGAGACTAGAACCCAAATTCCTTGATTTCTGCTTCAATGCTCATCCTGTTGCATAACATTGCCCATCTCACAGGCACATGTGCCTAACGTCACTCCCCAGCTCAAAAACATTCAATGGTTCCCCATTTCCTAATGAAAAAGTACAACATTCTTGGCCTGACATTTAAGACTCTTCATGATTTCACCCCAATTTACCTTTCCAGCTTTGTCTTCCTTTATTCTCACAGTCCAGCTCTCCCTATCTGACCTCCATGCCTTGCTGATCCATTCTGTTTGGTGTGCCCTTCTCTCACCTCCACAAATACAAACCCAGTTTATAGGTGACCTTCTCATTCCCAGTCAGAAGTCCTCTCTCCTGCCTCTGAATTTCCACCATACTCTCTCTCTAGTACAAATTGTTGTTACTAACTTTCCATCTCCAGCCAGATCTTTCTTGTGTTCTACACCTACATATCCTACTCCTTCCTGGACACCTCCACCTAAATGTCCCACTGGCACCTTAACAGCTTTCCAAAGAATCCACGGGGATTGGTTCCATGATACCAAAATCTGCAGGTGCTCAAGTCCCTCACATAAAATGGTGTATCATTATAATTATTTACATAGCACAGGAATGAACTGTGTTTCAGTTGAAGCGGAATAATGATGGTCTGGCCAGGTTAGGGTAGACACATGAGACGAGTGATCAAAGCTGGCACTTTGAAGGACAGCTGCATCAGGGCTTCCCGCCGCAGGCTGCCCTGAGAGCCTGGGGTCTTTCAGATAGGGGGTCCTTCAGGTAGGAGGTCCTGGGTTACTGTGGACGCTGCACATATGCGGTACAGAGAGTGCTGGGTCCTGGGCCTGCCAACGTCTTCTCCATGCGGACCCGAAACCTCTGCCGCATGTCCGGTCAGGCCAAGAAGCACTGAACATGAATTTCCGACCCTATTCCTAGTGTCCTCACTTGTCCAGATTGTGTCGGGGTGAGCCTGCCTCAGTCCCCTTGGAAACTTCTTCCTTCACAGCCACTTACCTTTCCTCGGGACGAACCCTGTCTTGCCTTACGCTGCCCTTTGCCTTGCCCCCAGGCCCTTGTGCTCTTCCCCCGACCCCACCATCCCACCAGTGTTTTCAACCAGCAGTTGGTTGAATCCGCGGATGCGGAACCCGTAGATATGGAGGGCTGACTGTATCTGCTTTCCTTGTACATCCCCATCCTGGTTAACGGCACCACCATGCATCCAGTTAGAAGCCAAAATCCCTGGAGGCATTCGAGCCTCCTCTACCATATGCACAGCTAACGTAACCTCCTGGAGAGTAAGAATCGTGTCTATCTGGAAGTATCGCAGTGCCTAGAATAGTGCCTAGTACACAGTAAGGAGTCAGTACAAGGATGAAGACATTTCTCAATCATTTGACTATTTGCTACATAACAAGTCATCCCAAAACTCAGCAGCTTAAATCAACTATCATTTATTATTACTGGATGGTAACATAATTTAAGTGATTTTTATTTCTTCTTTATCCTTTTCTGTACACTCTAAAATTTTTCTAACAAGCATGTATAATCTTACAAAAATAAATTTTTATCTTGAAAACTTTCATTAAATTAATATGCATTAATCATCTTTGTACCCTATATATAGAAGATGCTCAATAAATTTGCTAGACAAGTGAACCTAAGGAAACCTGAAGTCATGTAAAATAAAAGCCAGTTCCTCCCTGGGCTTTGAACCGGTTCGTTCCCATTTGCATTCCCATCCCAGATATACTGAATCAGACTCTACAGTCTAACAAGATCCCCAAGTGATTCTTATGTATAATAAATTGTGAGAACCACTGCTCTACCAGTGGTTCTCAGATTTGGTCCCTAACTAGCAGCATTAGCATTGCCCAGGAACTTGTTAGAAATGCAAATTCTCAGCTGGGGTTCGAGCCTGAACTAACCGGGTTGGAAGCCCTGGCTCCTCCCTACTGAGCCATGCCCAACAAACCATGACTCACAGGATTCAGTATGGTGTGGTGGTTAAGCACAGGGGCTCCATATACCAACTGCCTGGGTTTGAGTCTTGGCTGATACTCTCCACCTGTGGAATCTAGGACACGTTACCTGCTCTCCCTGTGCCTCAGTTTCCTTATAGGTAAAGCGAGGATAATAAGGGTAACTACCTCAGAGGGTTACTGTGAGGATGAATAAACTAACACATATACACAAATTAGAATACAGCAAGAGCTCAAGAGATGGTAGCTATCGTTTTTGGCCCGGTGCCAGGCTTCCTGAACAGCCCCTCTCTCTTTGAGTGCCACCTCCTACCTGTGGCAGGGTCCCTCTGCCTCTACCCTCACCAGCTGCCAGGCAGCCTCCCCTCCCAAGCAGGTAGGTCTTCACCTCACTCAGAGCAACAACCTGGCTGTGAAAACAATAATCCCACATACAGCCTGTGGGAAAAAGAAAACTCAGCTGAGGAGAGGGAGTGGGAGCTCCCAGCTTCTGTGTAGCTGAGGATGGTTTAATTAAAGGGGAGGATCTCAGAACCAGCCTTCCGAGGGTCAGGCCTGAAAACAGAGTGGAATGAAAGGGTGACTGTTGTTGGCACAGTCTCTCACTTGGTTGTTAACTCACTGAGGTAAGGAGAGAACAGGCCCCAGGCTCCAGCGAACCCACCGGGAAAGCAGCTGATGGCCCTGAGGCAAGCAAGGTGATGATCTGGAGACCACTTTGCAGCCTGCCTGATTCAGACCCTCTGAACTTTGGTCTACTCCCCCATCTGCGCCCTCATCCCCAGTTCCTCCCAGCCCACAGAACTGGGGAGAGGGGCTTCCCAGTCAGTGATGCTGATCCGCAGCAGCTGGCCATGGTGAGTGGATTTCATCAAGCACATCAGCTCCCAACCTTGCTGCGGATTTAGACCCACTACTCACTTTGCCTCTGATCTCATCTTTGGCCGCCCAGCCCAAGTCTCCCTGGAGCTGGTGACTTGGACAAGTTGGACTGCAAAACCCTATTAGCAGAAGAGAGATTAAAGGAGTAGCTGCCAAAGGAGAGAGGAACCTACAAACTACTGAGAACAGAATGAGCCTGAGGCCTGGATTCCGTTTCTGGGCAGGAAGAAGAACTCAGGTAGGTAAAGAGGAAACATACCTAGGCGAGGTTAGACCGAGTCCAAGGGGTGGTCCAGGCAAGACAAACGAAGGAAACAGAAAGACCTGGCTGGGGGCAGAGGATGGGGTGAAGACCAGGGAGAGGAATAGAAGCCAGTGTTGTCAGTGGGCATGGCAGCTCACACTGGGAGGAGAGATGCTGAGATTAGAGACGCGGCATTGGCTTGGATGGATTTTCAGAACTCCATTCCCCAAATCCATTTCTAATCACAGGAGCCCTGCTTACACTTTGAGCTACAGCAGGCCCCCCACCCTCTGCTGGGCCTGACCCTGCCCAGGCCTTCCCCACAACTGACCCCTTTGCCCAGGACCCTTCCCGTACCTTCTTGTTTGGCCGTGGGACCAGGGCCCTGGGAAAGCCTGCAGCGGAAGAGCCAGCAGCTCACAGGATGTTGGCCTCTTTCTCCTGGTGAGAAACACAACCATCTTAAGGACGGTGGCATGAAGAGGGGGCAGCCCAGGGAGGAACATTCAGGGTGGAGTAAAGAGGAGGAGAGCGTGGGCAAGACTGAAAGCAGGAAAAAAGGGTTTGGAGAGCAGTGGATGGTTTCACAAACAGAATTTCAGGAAACAACACTCAAATACAAGAGCCCTCCTGCTTGTTTGTGAAAGGGCCAGAGAACACAGTCCCAGCAAAGGGCCAGAACTCAGGTGACTTGTCAGGGCAGGAAACTCCTCTCCAAGGGGACAGGTGATGGGGAAAGGAGCTCCCCAAAAGCATCTTCTGTGATGCTCTCAGAGTTGGCTGAGACCGGTCGAGGTCAGAGCAAGTAGGTAGGAGGGGTGAAGAGACCACCAGAGAAGTTCAAGACAGGCTGGAGGCAAAACCAGAGGGAAGGATTGCCCTTGGTTTTGCCAGAAACTCACACGTCATTCCAGAAAGCGAAGATGCCACAACATAATGTCTCTGGGAATTTTTGTCCAAACAGGGGATCCCTTGCTAGAAAATTGTTGATTCCCGTTCTATGTAGCCAGGCCTTCCTCTCTTGCCCTGTTCACTTCCCATATTTCACTCCCATCCCCAGGCACCACAATCACTACATTCCATGCTCTGGGGAGACACACAGCCCTGCTAGGAGGAGGGCCCTGAGGGCAAGGCAGTGGGGGGACAGCTTCAGAGACCCTGAGTCCATTCCCCTGAACGGTAGGTGAATGGAGTCAACAAGGAGAGGACAATTGTTCTTACCTCTGGGTGCAAGATGCAAGGTCTGCAACTCCTGAGCTTCCCCTGATCCAAGGTCTGCAACTCCTGAGCTTCCCCTGTGGTTATCGAGTTCAGAGGGAGGGAAACATGGGCTCGCTTCAGGGGCAGAAGGGAAGCAAGGGGAGGGAAACCCTCGTGGCCACTGGCTGGCTCAGATGCCAGAGTTCACCCTCTCTTGTTGTGAGCATCCCCCAGGAAAGCTCCCTGGGATCAGTGACACGGTAGGTCTTGATGGGGTCCTTCCTCCACCTTCCAAGTCACAATAAGAGCTCTTCTCAGCACTTCACATATGTTAACTTAGATAATCCTTGAGCCTACTTTACAGATAGGGAAAGTGAGGCAGACAGAAGCTAAATAATTGCCTGAGTTTTGCAGCTTTAAAAGGCAGAGCTGGGATTCAAACCCAGTGCTCCAGAGCCTTCACTCCCAATCAGCACACCACACTGCTCTTGACGCTGACTGCAGGCTCCTCAGAGGGTACTACTGATTTCTGAGTTTCTGCTTCTGGAAGGCTGGGAAGGTGTACGGAGAGACCACAGGAGGCAAGGAGACGAACACGAGTTTCCAGGTGGATCGTCAATGAAGCTCAGAACTGGGTATCAGAGCTACTGAAGGCACCCAGCCTACTTCTCAGACCAAACTGAGGCAGGAACCACATGAAGGTCCTCCAAGGTCAAAACTCACCCCTCACAAGACCAGGACAGCAGCCACCCCATGGGGCCTCAAGGCATGTGCCATTCAAAGATCCTTCACCACACATTCCCCAAAGTCCCCCTGACTGCTAGCCCACTTCTAGTGCTGCTGGGAATCTCGGATGGCCCAGCCCGGTGGAAATGCCAGCCAAGAGCAGTGGCCAGTGTGCAGGCTGCCCAGAGGAGCCATCTGCCCGGAGCAGCAGCAGCCAGAGTGTCAGAACCGTTCCATACATGGTGGCAGGTGGGGGAGGATTTTAGGGGGCCTTGGACACAAGCAAAGCCCAGCTGGGAGGGCCCGAGGGGCAAGGTAGCTTGGGGGATGGAGTCAACTCTGGAACGGAGGTCCACCAGGGCCCAAGAAGCAACGGGCACCCTGGAGGTGGGGCCCACAGCCCAGGCATCCTGCACTGCCAGGAATGCTCTTCCCAGACATTCATGAGGCTACCTCCCTGTTGTCATTCAGCCCTCAGCTCAGCTGTCATTCCTCAGAGGCCTTCTCTGATCCTCCAATCCAAAATAGCCTCCCAGTCACTGACATCATCCCCTTTTACTGTCTTCACAGCATTTATCACTATCTGATATCTTGCTACTTGTTTATCATTTGCCTCCCCCCATGAGAATAAAAGGTCCATGAGGACAGGGACTTTGTCTTGTTCTCTGTTGGGTCACTAGAGCCTAGAACAGTGCCTGGCAATGATACCTGTGGAATGAATGACCCAAACCGACCCAGGCCCTTAGACACTGATGAGGGCAGGTGTAAACAGCTAACTGGCTCAGGCGCTCTCCTTCTCTCTCTCGGGAAGTATAGCTTCTTTAAATTTTAGCATTTTAAATCTATTGGGTTTTTCTTCTGATTACAAAAGTGACATGTACTCAAAGCTGAAATTTAAACTTCCAGAAAGGAATGCCTTAGAAAGGAAAAGCCACCATAATCTCACATCTTAGAGAAAGTCACTATCAGTAATGTGTTCTTGTCCAGAATAAATTTAGTTCCAAAAGAAGAAAACCTACGCATTAAAGAAAGAAAAAAAAAGTCATAATTTTACCACACTATTATTTCCCCCTCATAATCTTTTCCAACATATATATTTTACAAGCTATCATAATGTACTTATTCTAAAACTTGACATTGTCACTTGTAACCATTTTTTCAAGTGGTTATATATAGTTCATGTCCTCACTGTTTTAATGGCTATGTAATATTTCACCAAGTGAAAAACTGTCATTTACTTAACGCAGATGTTCAACAAGGTACCCACCGCCATCGAGTTGATTCCTACACATAGCGACCCTACAGGCCAGAGTAGAACTCCCCCATAGGGTTTCCAAGGCTATAATCTTTACGGAAGCAGACCGCCGTGTCTTCCTCCCATGGAGCGGCTGGTGGGTTTGAACCATTGACCTTTTTGGTTAGCAGGTAAGCACTTAACCACTGCGCTACCCAGGCTCCCTGTTCAACAAAGGAACAATAATTATTTTCCCATTTCCACTATCACAAATGACACCACAAGAAACAGCTTTTATGCCTGCAACCAAAGAATTCAGCCTTTTTCTTCACTGGGACTATTTCCTAACAAAAGAATCCTTAATGAATAATTCCAGAAGCCGAATCGCTGGATGGAATGGTACAACAATCTTAAGGCTGATGATATAGATGGCTCTGGGGAGCTCTGTGTTATGTGGGGAACAGGTCCCCACCTGAGTCACTACCTTCCCACAGCGGCCTCCATGACCATCTCTCTATGCCCCGCCTCACCCCCATGGTCCAGGCTCACACCATCCTGGCTACAAACCAACTCAAGAGCACACTTCTGAAAGACCCTCTAAAAACAAACTGATTTTTTAAGCCTAGGCTGAGTGGAAAGCAGATTCTGGCCCATGGTGTAAACTCTGAACTGGGAGTAGAATCAAGATCTCTCTAAAGCTGAGAAGTATCTGGTTACCATTCCTCCCCCCCACCCCCCACCCCAGCCTTGCAAACTCCTGTGTGGAGTTGAAGGCTCAGGACTCCGTGGACAAGTCCACAGCTCCTCAAAGTCCATCCAGTGGGGATCGCAAAACACTAACTCCTCCTGCCCTGACTAAAGGCAAGCCCCCTTCCCTCTTGCTGGTCCCTGACCCGACACAGGACTGTCTGCCCCTGTACAGACCTAACAACCCTCAGGCCAGACAGGCCTCCGGGGCTTGGGAAAGCAGGCGGTTTTTAAAACGTTATCAAGGAAAAACCAGAAGCTGAGGCTGGAAAGAAAGGCCGTATGAGGACAGGTGAGGCCTCCTGCCCTAGATGGAGATCGTCCTGACTGAGGAGGAGACCCTGTGGAAATGTGGTGAAAGCAACAGAGGACTCGCTTCTCCTGACCTCCTGGTGGCCACTTTTATGGCAGTTACCAGTTAAGCCAGTTACTGTAGAATCAACTCCAATTCATGGATACCCCATGTGTATCAGAGCAGAACTGCTCCATGAGGTTTCCATGGCTGTGACCTTTCAGAAGCAGATCACCAGGCCTTTCTTCTGAGGCTCCTCTGAGTGGGTTCAAACCATCAACCTTTTGATTAGCAGCTAAGCACTTAAACTTTTGCTCCAACCAGGTAAGACTCTACAAATCCCCTCACTTCCCAATGCCTGGGATGTTCTGCCCGAGGCCCTCTGGGCCGGTACCACATGAACCACTCCTGGCATCTAAGCAGAGTCTGAATCCCAGGTGGAGTACAGTTCCCACTGCACTGAGGCCCAGAGTATCCATGAGCCTACTGGTAAGAAAGGGAGTTTGAGAAGATGCTGTCTCCCACGTGCTGGGTGTCTCAGTTCACTCCTCTCGACCAGTCTGGGTCTGGCCCACTTTCTGGAGGCCATGTCAGCTGTAACATCGCTCCAGTGTGTGACATGGCCTGAGACTGCTAGACAACCCCCTCACATTCCAGAACCATAGCCCTGTGGATGGGAAGCAGGCTCAGAACCAGAACCTCCAGACCCAAGCCCATGCTAAACGAGGCGCCAGCCACTGGTGATCCCCCAAGTGACTGTAACATACTCACTTATCACACCCTTGAGTGTGCAGCTCGGAACAGACATCAGGATCACTGTCCGGGAGTGTCCTGGGTTGACCTTAGTCCTGATGTGAGAATGGGCCCTGGTGCCATTCTCAGCAGCGTGGGCAAGCATCAGCCCCAGGGCTCAGCTGATTCTCGGCTGGCGGGCAGGCGGCTCCCATGTGTCCCTGAGAATAAGAGAGGAGGCCTTCATTAGCCCAAACTGCCCCCAGCTCAGTGCCGCCAGGCCAGCAAGAGAGACAGCCCCAAGACAAACGCATCAAGGGCCCTGAGTTCCGGGCTCAGCACCACACACTCACGCTTCCCAGGCCACTGGGTCCTTTTCCGGAACCTGCCACCTCCTCTCTGTGCTCCTGTTTGCTCAGGTCTGGCTGGCCCAACTGTGGGAGCCCCGTTAGGGTTCCTGGACATTTCACAAGAGGAATTAGGCCTGAGGGGTTCTTGCGCCACAAAGGGTGCACACTTGTAAGTCTGAGACGGGGTATTATTTCAGAATCCAGCTCCATTCTCATTTAGCTTCAGATTACTCCCACCTTCACCCTACAGTGGGTATATCTGTTCTCAAGGGAGGTCAAGGGTCTCACAGAAAACAGAGAACATAAAACATTTGTTTTACCATTTTGGGAGTCAGGCACAACCACATGCAGAAAAACAAGCAAGCAAATAAAACACATGCTAAGACCCTTCACTCCCAACCCCGCCACCCTAATATTTGCTTATTTGATTACTATTATTATTGTTAAGACCCTTGCTGTTGACATCGGTAACTGGCGACAAGCTGATGTAAGTCTTACTTTACAACTTCCTTTGCCACTTACATATTTCTCTCTCTGTTTTTTATTGAAGTAAAGATGTGTATAACAAAACATTTGCCGTTTCGTCATTCTTCACATGCACAGTTCAGTGGCATTAACTTACTGTCTTAGTCATCTAGTGCTGCTATAACAAAAATACCACAAGTGGGTGGCTTTGACAAACAGAAATTTATTTTCTCACAGTTCAGGAGGCTAGAAGTCCGAATTCAGGGCGCCGGCTCTAAAAGGCTTTCTCTCACTGTCAGCTCTAGAGAAAGGTCTTTGTCTCTTCTGAGCTTCTGCTCCTGGGCAACCTTGTCATCTCTCTTCCCCATCTCTGCTTGCTAGTTTGTGTTTAATCTTTTATATCTCAAAATAGATTGACTCAAGATACACCTTACACTAACCCTGCCTCAACAACATAACAAAGACAAGCCATTCCCAAATGGGATTATAACCACAGACATAGAGGTTAGGATTTACAACATATATTTTTGGGGACACAATTCAATCCATAACAGATAGCTTATATTCATCATGTTGTTCAACCATCACCTTTACCCATTCTCAAATTTTTCCATCATATATTTTTAATAATATCTCTAAGACTACCATTTGATGGAGACTCTAACATTTTTTGTTTTAATATGAAGGTGCTAAAGCTTCCTGGAAAACCCCTTGGAGACAGCACTATCTGCATGGGGCCAAGGACAAGGCTCAGGTCCAGTACCGGAAAAAAAAGAAAAAAAAAAAAAAAAACCCAAACCCATTGCCATCGAATCAATTCCAACTCATAGCTACCCTGTGGGACAGAGCAGAACTGCCCCACTGGGTTTCCAAGGAGTGGCTGGTGGAGTCAAACCACTGACCTTTTGGTTAGCAGACTAGCTTTTAACCACTATGCCCCCAGGGCCCCAAAGGCCCAGTACTGGCCTGCAGAAGGACTGTTTGTGGCTGCAGGTGGGAGTTGGCACCTCCCCCGTGGACAGCCAAGCAGTATGGAGCACAGACGTGCCACCCCGCGCCAACACCCACCTCCACCTTCCTTCCTCCCCCCATCAGGTACTCGGAGCAGGAGCAACTTGTGAGGCACCAAGAGAGCTGTGGAGAAGTGAAGGGGGGGACCAGAAACTCACTGTCTACATATGTGCTTGCAAAAGGCACAGGGGAGACTCAGGCCCTGTAAACTGCGTGCAGGCCCAGGGTCTCTCCTAGGGCCTCTGCTCTAAAGCACAAAAGGGCAGAGGGTCCGATGTGCACTGGGTGCTATGCTCTGCCTTGTCCCTGGCCCTCCCCAGCTCCTCCACAAACAGGAACCATCACCCCTCCCTGACATGTCCGGCTTCCTCCCTCTGCACATAGCACGCCCTCCACAGGATCAGGCAGCAGCCCTGCCTGGGCCCAGCCTGCCTGATGACAGGCCGGGGTCACACCAGCATGTACCTGTCACCTCGAGGAAAGGGCGTTTAACCCCATCAGCACCAGCACCACCTCGACTCTGTGCCTGGGGAACGAAATCCCATCCATGGGCACTTCCCATTCCCGGACCCCTAGGCAGGCCACATCAATAGCACAAGGCAAAAGCAAAACAGAGGCAGAAACCAAAGACCACATCCTGCCAGCTAGGCCTGCAGTCAGCCCTGGAAGCCTGCTGCTAACTAGGGTGCCGCCCTGGCAGATGAAGCCATAACTATCAGAACAGGCTCCTTCCCGGGAGCTTCCTGATCTGCAGGCTTTTCCCCCACGGAGCTGGCAGGGGCTAGACCAGGAGGTGACGGTGTGGCAGGGGTTTGGGCCCACCAGAGCCCACTCTCACCTCTGCCTCCAAGTACACAAGCTGCCCCTAGCCTCCTCAGACACGCCCTAGTCCCCAAGCGCAGGTCCCAGGCTACAGGGAACATAAGGCTCCTTTGTAGCCTGCATGACCTGAAGCCGGACAGAAGTTTTGGGGGGTGTATGAATGTGTGAAAGGAGCCCCTGGTGGTGCAATGGTTAAGTGCTAGGCTGCTAACCAAAAGGTTGGTGAACCCACCAGCAGCTCCACAGGAGAAAAGACCTGGCGATCTGCTCCCATAAAGATTACAGCCTAGGAAACACTCTGTGGCAATTCTACTCTGTCCTGCAGGGTCACTATGAGTCAGAATTGACTCGACTGCACACAGCCACCACCACAGCATGTGTGAAACGTCCTTAAAACAACTTACAACACTAACATGTTTTTACACTTTTTCATGCATCTCTTGATTTTCCTAGGAACTCTGTGAGTCAGGGAAGGCAGGAATTATCACCCCATTCAGGCTCAGGACATTAAGAGATTTGGCCAAAGCCAAGCAGATTCAAATTTTGGTCCTCAGGCTCCCAGGTCACCCCTTCTCCCCCTCAGCATCTTCTCCCTGCTTCCCATCTAAATCTCATTCTTAAGGCGCACGTCTGCATGCACGTGTCTTTCATTCGGGGTAATCTACTTAGTCCATTACTTAAGCCGCTTACTTTGTAAACATATAGCCCCTTTTGTCCACCCAGTTTCTCCATCAACTTGCCTGGGATGCTCCTGGGAGCCTGAAGGAGCAGAGACCATCACCCATTTCAAGCTTTGTCCTCTCTACCCAAAAGGCATTTTCTTATCTTCCCTCCCCTGCAGCCCTCCCACTCCCACTCCTCCTTCTAGACCCTCAAACCTTACTCCTTTGTGATACCTCCCCACAACCTCCCAGTTATTCCATCACTAATGGAGCCCTGGTAGTGCAAACAGTTAAGCACTTGGCTGTGAACCGAAAGGTTGGCAGTTCAAACCCACCCAATGGCTCTGAGAGAAAGACTTGGTGATCTGCTCCCATAAAAATCACAGCCTATGTGGGGACTATGGTCTTGGGGAACATCTAGCTCAACTGGCATAACACAGTTTATAAAGACAATATTCTACATTCTACCTTGGTGAGTAGTGTCTGGGTCTTAAAAGCCTGTGAGCGGCCATCTAAGATACTCCACTGGTCTCATCCCTTTGGGAGCAAGGGAAAATGAAGAGAACAGGATACAAGAAAAAGATTAGTCCAAAGGACTAATGGACCACAGCTACCAAGGCCTCCACCAGACTGAGTCCAGGACAGCTAGATGGTGCCCGGCTACCACCACTGACTGCTCTGACCAGGATCACAACAGACGGTTCTGGACAGAGCTGGAGAAGGATGTAGAACAAAATTCTAACTCACAAAAAAAAAAGACCAGATTTACTGGCCTAAAGGAGACTGGAGAAACCCCGAGAGTAGGGCCCCCAGGCACCCTTTTAGCTCAGTGGTGAAGTCATTTCCAAGGTTCACCATTCAGCCGGGGAGTGGACAGCTCCGTAAAACCGAATGGGACTACTGAGGCACAGCAGTCCAGGGACAAGGTCCAGAAAGCAGAATGGGACAGGAAAGCTGGTGATAGGGAACCCATGGTTGGGTAAGGATAGTGCTGATGTGTTGTGAGGTTGTTAACCATTGTCATAGGGCAACATGTGTACTAACTGTTAAATGAGAAACTATTTTGTTCTGTAAGCCTTCACCTGAAGTACAATAAAAAAAAAAAAAAGTCACAGCCTAGAAAACCTTATGGGGAAGTTCTACTCTGTCACATGGGGTCACTATGAGTTGAAATCGACTGGATAGCACCTAACAACAACAACAACAACGTTCCCACAGGACTTTGAGCATCCTTCTATTGAAACATGTTGTCCATCTTAAAATTATTTCCTTTCTGTCTGCTGCCCCCACCACACTATGAATTCCTTGAGGCCGTGGAATTTCTGTTGGATGGATGGACAAACAAGGTGAAGGGTCCAGTTACATTCTTGGGTGATTGAGTCATCCAGTGTTGTTAACCAAAAATAGTAATGTCTGGCGTTCCTCTCTAATGTTTAGGCCACCATCAGGGAAGGGCTCTCTCGCACAAAGCATCATAAACATTGGTTTATAATGGTCAGGGTTGCCTCTGCAGATGACAGAAGAAAGCCCTCTCTCCTTTTTCCCATCACCAAGCACCACCACATGGACTGAGAGAGGTTGACGGCTTGAGTCTGGACAATACAGACGACATGTCCAGTATCACACAAGAAGAGCTGGGGCAGGAACAAAGCATCCCAGGCATGCTGGGAGACATTGCAAGCTCCTACACGGGCAAGGGGCCAAGCTTGAGTTCAGGTCAGAGACTAATGACTACTCTGTTATTTCTACAATGTGCTTGCACTTTCGAAAGGCACATCCAGTTTTCATGCACGCAGGATTCATTTCTCAAAGAGGTTTAACCAGCAGCTGCTGGCGGGAAATGCCCTCTGCATCTTTCTCTTTCCTCCCCTATAACTATTTAGGGTAAGCTGGACTTGCAGGATTGAGTCTCTGCTTCTCGGAACAAAACCTAAAAACCAAATCTCCTACCTCCATCTCTATGGCCCCGCAGCCTAAGACCGGAGCCAGGGTGGGTGCAGGCAAATACTACCCCCTTTTCTCTCCCTTTCTTTTCTTCCTGGTGGTGGTTGTGAGTTGCCATCAATTCTGCTCCAACTCATGGCTACCTTACGTATCACAGAACAAAATGCTGCCCAGTCCTGAGCCATCTTCGTGATCCCATGTTTAAGTCCACTGTTGCAGCTAGTGTGTCATTCCATCTCATTGAGGATTTCCCTCCTTTTCATTCTCTTCCTTAACCCTCCCCAAATCATCCCCACTCCAGATACCCACAAAATAAAGAGAAGATGCCTTGAAAACCCACTGGGGCCCTCTCCTTACTCAGAACTCCCCAGTTCTTCCCACATGACCCAGAACAACTGCCTTTACTTAACCGTTAGTAAGACCAACCCTGAACACAAGTGGATCTGGCAACTCCCCAATCAAGGAGTGGCCCACGCTCAGCTACCAATGCAACTGGTCTTCCAAATCCCTCTCCCACCCCCAAACCTCCCAGGTGAGAGGCTGTGTCTGGTCAGGTCCCCCTGGGAAGCAAGGCAGAGGCCCAGCCTCTGGGGGCCTGACTGGCATGGGAAAGGTTGATAGAGATGGGAGTCAGGTGTCCATTCTGGTTATTTGGCCCTGCCATTCCACTCTGCACCCAACTCACTCGGGGCTTGGAATCGGATTGCACTGCTTGAAGGACATCTCACCACTCTTTCTTCTGCCTCACCAGGAAGCTACCTTACCCTGTTGACCTTCCTCTCCTCCCTTCCTCCTCCCCATCTCCCCCACTCTACCTTACATGCCCCTCCCAATGGCCCTCTGAACAAACCCTGACCGCCTAATCACTATGCCTTGGAGGGTGGTCTTTTGCCCCGTGCCCCTTTCCTTCCCTCCCCATCCACCCCCTGGCACTGAGGAGCTGCTGCTGGCTGCCTGAAAGGCTGGACAGCTGCTAGGCTCTCTAATTAGCTGCCTGGCTGCCGTCCCAGATCGAGGCATGTGTTACTGTAAAGAGCTGCCTCACCGCCCCTTCATCAATAATCCCCTATGCAGATCCTATCAGGCGGCAGCCTGGGGCTCCAGAATCCGCCTCACATGAGACCAGCGAGGCTCCACCTGTCAGCCTCACCAACAACGTGACTAGGAATTTATCCAGGTTCTCCCCATTACTGCCCATGTCCTTAGGGTGTCCCACAGGTTACCCCAACCTCACGACACCTTCAGGAGCAACGGGAACCCTGCCTCTTTGTTGCCTCACCAGCAGAGGCAGAAAGAAGCCTACCAGTCCTTTCAGAGGACAAGCCCAAACTGCCCCAATGGTGTGACACCCAATGCCCTGACTTCCACAGCCTCTAACCTAGTCCAACACCAGGTAAACTGTCCGAGATGTCCTGTACTAGCTGGTTTTTTTATTTGAAGGCTTATATTCCAGCAGTCTGGAGTCCCTGGGTGATACAAACGGTTAATGCACTCGACTGCTAGGTTTGCATCTACCCAGAGGTGCCTTGGAAAAAAAGCCTGGCAATCTACTTCTGAAAAATCAGCCACTGGAAACTCTACGGAGCACAGTTCTACTCTGACACACAAGGGGTCGCCGTGAGTCAAAATCAACTCGACAGCAAGTGTGTTTGTTGTTGTTGTTGTTGTTGTTTAATTCCAGCATGTTTACAAATATTTACTGCGTACTCGCTGGAGGCCAAGTGCTGAACTAGGTGTGAACAAGACGTTGCTCCTGCCCCCACGGAGCTCACAGGCTGGTGGGGAGACAGACAATAAGTGCTCTGATGTCTGATATTATGCCATGAAGAAGGGAAGGCAAGTGGGGGACAGAAAGAACTTAGGCACTGTAGGGCGAGTCTTAAGTTTCTCTAAGGAGGTAGCATTCAGGCACAGGCCAGAAAAAGTTAGAAGCCAAGAGCTTTGGGAAAAGCATTCCAGGCAGAAGGAACAGTAAGTAACAAGGTCCTGAGGCGAGAACAAGCTTAACAAGTATGAGAAACAGCCATAAGGCCAGAGTAGCTGGAGTCAGTGTGGTTCTCATACAGCTGATAACCCTGTCTGTTGATTTAGGAAATAATATTGGAGTCATTATTCCCTGTCCTTGAGCATAGAGAATGTGACCCCACTGGAGCTAGGCTCACAAGGACTCACAAGGACACATCAACTCAGCCCTGAGGTATAAAGACAATAGCTAAAATAATCTTGGAAAATATCTTTTAGGGAAACTTTCACATAAAGCCAATCAAACAGAACACAAAAGACTTTCCACTCTTACCTCTCTATTAGCATTTACTGAATAGAGAGAAGTTTGTTGGACCAATGAAGACCCTCCTGACTCTCGTTACTGGAACCTGTACCAACAATTGTTAAGAAAGACAACTCAAAATGTAGGATCACAGTTTCTAGCCAATCTGAAAAGGCTAAGCTTCCAATGGTTTTGTCCATTTGTAATGCTAATATAAACTGATGACTCTGTAATGGTTCTTGGGACTCGGGCAGACATGGCTGTGGCAGCACACTTGTCTGTTTTCCCACTCTTGCCTATTCTGTAATATTCTTTGGACTTGGGCAGACATGGCTCTGGCAGCATGGTTGTCCATTTCCCACTTCTGCCTGTCTGAATATATGCCGAATAAAACTTTCTTTTTGCTCTACTAAACTTTGTGATGTTTTTCCCCTACAACACTGTGGGGGTGAGCATGGGACAAAAAAAAAACAAAACAAAAAAAACCCGAATCTATTGCCATCAAGTCAGTTCTGACTCATGGCAACCCCATGTGTTACAGAGCAGAATTTCTCCATAGGGTCTTCTCGGCTGTAATCTTTACAGAAGCAGATCACCAGGCTTTTATCCTATGGTGGCACTGGGTGGGTTCAAACCACCAATGGCTAGCAGGTGAGCACAAACTGTTTGCGCCACCCAGGTCTGGCCAATCAGAGCATCGCATTTCCCTGGCTCAGTGATTGGTTCAGGAATGGGCACATGCTCCAATCAGAGCAAATCCTGGGACTTTTGCTGGAGTGACCAGAAAAGAGACACTCTTTTCACTGGACTTGGGGCTGTGCAGATGTAAATCTGAGGTTGACAACAAGAGAGGAAGCAGTCTGAGAGAAAGAGAGTGAGACCAAGTCCCCATGGCATCTCTACGAACCCTGAATCCAGCTACTGGGAATGACCCTTGGGAAACCCCCTAAATAGGATCCAAGAGCCCCTCACACCACCAAGTAATAAGTCTTCCCTCTAATGGGGAGCAAACAGCATTAACACACCGGCGCTACTGACTGCTATTCTTAACAAGGTACTGCCAACCTACTTCCAAAAAGACAGACCACATATTTGCAACGAGGGAAGAATATATACACCTTTTGTTTGGGAACCTTGCCTGCTTGTTCCTTTCATGTTTGTCTCCATTATAAAAATAGGGAGAGATTTGTCCCTTTGCACTCCCAAATAAAGGAAAGTTATAATTGGATGTCACTACAGGTCCCCAACTTCTGTCCCAGGAAGAGTAATTAAGGGATTAGACACTCTCTGCCCCTTGTTGCAAAAGTTACCTGGCAGTCCCTACAGTGCCAGCTCAGCCAAGGCAAAGCCCCCAACTGCCAAGTGAACATCATGAGTCAGCGACAAACCCCTGCAGGCAGGGGCTGGAAACCGCACAGGTCCTATTCAGCTGTTGTTTGGCAACTGCATTCATTAACGATTGAAGGGAAAGTGAAATCTTTTAACTGATGGCCTGGAATTTCCATCTGCTTGTGATCAAAAGAATTTAAGTAATTTTACCAGGCCCCAGAGTACTGTCTCCAACCTGGGCTTTTCAGTTTCACAACCAAGTAAATAACCCTTTTTGCTCAAGCCAGTTTGTTGGGTTTTCTGTCACTTGGAATCCAGAAAATCCTGACTAACACAAGTGATTTTCCCCCATCTGGAACATACCTGCTTTACACCAGGATCACATATCTGAGCACCACCTGCCCACCTCTGCTACTGCAAAAATCAATAGTTCCGCCCTTTGAAGGAGAGAATGGGGAAAACTGAGAATAAGAAACGACAGACTCCTAGCAAGGGGGGTTAGTCTCAGCAGGGTGGCTACAGCTGCGGGGACACCAAACTTCCCTTCTGGTCACTGCCCAGACTTTGTCACTTCTCCTTGACTGGTAGAGGGGACGGACCTGACTCTTGTCAGCAACCTAGCACACCTTGATTATCCTCTGCAAACAGGACACATGAAGACTAGGGGCCGGGAGACAAGCCATAGCCAAGAACAGGTAGTGCACAATTAATATTTCTACAAACTCCAGAACTTCACTAACCAACTTGATAGCCACTAGCCACATGTGGCTATTTAAATTAACTAAAAGTGAATAAAATTAAAAATTCAGTTGCTCGATTTCAATAGCCGCATTTCAAGTGCTCAGTAGGTACATGTGGCTTGCAACTACCATATTGGACAGTGCAGATACAGAATATTTCCATCATCACAGAAAGTTCTGTTGGACAGCACTGCTCTAGAACTTACCAAGGGTGAGTAGAAGGCCACCAAGCACAGAGTTAAAGCTGAGCTCCACTGCCTTGTCCCCGGAAATCCTCTCCTTCTGAACAGATGCCCCTGCCCTCCTCTCTCTCTCAGGCTCCAGCTTAGTTATCCAAGGCCGTCATTGTGAGATAAGGGTGGAGGAAAAGGGTTTAGCCCTTGTTCCATAAAGTCACTGTCCACTTTATGAAGAGTGACTTATATCCAAGAGGCCAGTAGAAGGGCCCTAGTCATTGGTGAATGAATCTAGCCCCTAGGTCTCTGGCTATAACTCAGACTAGGGGTGCTGCTTGGGGTATTTAAAAATTCTAAACCATTTACTGAGTATCTTCTACGTGCCAGGCAGCTTCACACAGATTATCTCATCAGCCCACCTCCACAAGCCTATGAGGCAGGCATTTAACCCCGATATACTCAAGAGGCGCGTTAAAAGGTTAAGTAAGTGACTCGTCTAAAGCCACAGCGAGAAAATAGGAAGGCCAAGGTCTCTACTGATGCTCTATACCACTCATGAGAGATGGGTGTGCATGGACAGGAAGGAGGAGGACTTGATTTACCTACAGAATGGCCACCTACAGGTGACAATAGGTTTTCATGGCAGAAAATCTCATGTAAGCTATCCTTTACAGCCTACTCAAGTCCTCCAGGGGCTTAGTCTGTCCACCAAGGCCCAGTTCTTCAAAGGGACCACATCAGAACCACAGAAAGGCTGTGGCACAAAAGGTAAATCTGGAAAGCTGGTGGGGTCAGAACACACACGTGGCATTTCTCCTGGGCAAGGAGGGGAGGCGCATGATCAAAATTTCATTTTAGAAAGCTATCTAGACCATGAGTTCCTTATCTTTGCATTCCATGTACTGGATAGTACTTGGCCCACAGTAGGGACTCAGTATCCATTTGTCAAATGGGGAAAAAGGCAAGGTGTGGTCTTCCAAGAGTAAGGGGGTATAGCCAGGAGCAGTCTAAAGAGGAAGGTTCATTGAGGGAAAGGCTGAGGAATGAAAATTGTTGTTGTTTTTTGAGGTGGGAGAGCCTTGGCAGTCACTGTCTGCTCTACACCTGACCCAACCTGGACTGTTCCATTCTTTTAAATAATGGCCCAGAGGAAAGGCCAGCATACACTCAGTTGGGCACTGACCCCAGCCACATCAGGTGCCCCCCACCCCGCCATGAGCCTTGCTGTTGTCCATTGCTGTTGAGTCAGCCCAACACATGACAACCCCATGTACAACGGAACAAAATGCTGCCTGGTCCTGCACCATCCCCATTATAGGTTGCAGACTGGACAGTTGTGATCCACAGGGTATTCACTGGCTGATTTTTGGAAGCACATCACCAGGCCTCTCTGCCTAGTCTGTCTTAATCTGGGAGCTCCACTGAAACCTGCTCAGCATCACAGCAACATGCAAGCCTTCAATGACAGACAGGTGATGGCTGCGCATGAGGTGCATTGGCTGGGGATTGAACCCACACAGAAGGCAAGAACTCTACCACTGAACCACCGCTGCCCTCTTAAGCCCCAGCAACCCTGGCCCCTCACTCAGCCTCTTGCTGGACAGCTCCATCTACACAGAAAAACACTGAGCTTTGCAACACACTCAAAATATGACTTCAAACAACACTTAGGCAAGAGTAATTAAAGGGAATGTTATCTCAGTCAGCCTCTCATTAGCCACATAATTAGACTGCTGAAAATAATTAACATTCCTTTTGACAAAGAAACAGAGGACCCATTACATTCATTAAGACAGCCTGAGGAAGGCCAGGAAGAGGAGAACTCTGTCACCTCCCAGTCTGCACATGACAGAAGCCATATCAGGTGACTCAGACCAGGTGGTGAGCCCTGCCCTGGGCCAGGATCCTGGCTAAAGTGATGCATATGATAATGTATGCCTTAATGTAAGTATAAGATAAGAAACAGATACAATAACACACACATACACAGAAAAAAAACTTGAAGGAAATGCATGATTGTATCAAGATGGCAGACCAAGGACATACACCTGCCTCCCTCAAGTCCCCAGAAATGACAGAAAAGATACTTTATAGGACGAATAAATCTATTACAGCACCAGAAAACAAGAAGGCATGTCACTAGTGGTCCAGGGATAATACGGACTCCCTGAAGATGGATGGCAAATGGGAATAACTTGATGGAGAAATCACAACCTAAAATATTAAAATCATTAAATAATAATAACAGCTGACAGGCATATAGTACATATTTTGTGCCAGGCACTGTTCTAAGTACTTTGGCATATATTATCTCATTTAACCCTCACAACAATCCTTTGAATAGAGCCTATTATTATCTCCACGGTTCAAATAAGACCCAAAGAGGTTACACAGCTTCCCCCAAGTTCACAATGCTAGTAAGTGCCAGGGCTAGGATATGAACCCAAGCAGTGTGGCTGCAGGTTTTATGCTTAGTCAGCGGAGCAGCTCTGGGTGCTCCAAGTTTGGAGCCAGCAGATCTAAGGCACAGCAGAGGCCCTGAGTGGTTGGTTACTGAATTTGAAGTTGCCAGGCAAGCCGGCTCTCTCCCATCTCTCCACCTGTTTGTGCCAAGCAGTGGGCCTGAAGGCCAGGCAGTGAGCTGGACACTGGGGAAGAGAGGCAAAGCAGAGGACCAGACAGCTGGTGACACCCAGACCAGCTTCTGACAGTCCTCAGCAGCACATGTCCCCTCCTGTCCCCAATCAGCAGCAGCCAGCTTGGGCACACAGAATCAGTGTTCACAGAGAGGTGACTGGAGAAGCTCAAAATACAACGTGAGGTGTGCACAACCAAAACACACCAATACCATGAAAGAGGCAGCAAATTTAAAAACAAAAGATGTTCTAGCCAGAAAACAAAATTAATAGAGCCAACAGAATGAGCAATTTTAAACAGTATGATTAACATCCTCTAAGAAATAAGAGAGGATACTGAAAATTCATGAAACAAAATGGAAAAAAAAAAAAAGGCTGTTATCCAAAAAGTTAAAGATTTTAGAAATGGCAGAAATACATCATGGTTAGCAATTGTTATCTCTTGATGAAAGAATACAGGTGACATCATTAAAATTGGAAAAAAAAAAAAAAGGCTGTTATCCAAAAAGTTAAAGATTTTAGAAATGGCAGAAATACATCATGGTTAGCAATTGTTATCTCTTGATGAAAGAATACAGGTGACATCATTAAAATTTTATCTATAGGACTTCCGGCAAAATGGCCCTCAAGGCCCACACCGTCCCTCCACACCAAAGATCCAAAAAACTAAGCCGAACAGAGAAAACAACGATCCTGAAACCCTAAAACATCAACTAAAGAGATAAAGAACTCAGCCAAGCACCAAGTGGAGTGAGAAAACTGACAGAGAATGGAGAGCGAGGAGAGATTCATGCAGAGGTCCCCTATCAGCTAACGCAGTGCGGATCTGCCATCTTGGACTCCTATCGGAGACCAGCAAACAGGGGGTACGAGAAAGCAGCTTCATGGAGCTTCCAGCGGGAGAAAAAACAACCAGCAATTTGCGATATATGCTTTCCCAGCCCCCACCCTTCTTCACCCTGACTCGGCCTCCTCTGCTTCCCGCAGCCACAATCTCTTGTCTGGGAAGCACCGGCTGCTTGGATTCCACCCACCCAAACGGGACGGCTCTCTGAGTGCCATTTGTTGGCTGCTGCTGTTGCTTTTTTCCGCTTCTTTTGATTTCTTCCTTAACTCTCACCACTTCCCCCTCCTTTCGCTCAAATTCCTGGCTCCGTGAGCCATCTTTGCTTCTTCCTGAGGGGCTGCGGAGCTCCGTTCGAGTGTGGAGCTGCTTCCCGGTCTGGGCTGCCACACTGGTGTGATCCCGGGGCTTTTGTTTGTTTGTTTGTTCTGAATTGTTTGTTTTCTTGCTTGCTTTTCCTTTTCTTGAGTTGGGAGCCCGTTCTGGCCAGGCGGTGCTGCGTGGCTTGGAAGCTACCCCTTCGGCTTGCACAGATGTGCAGAGGGATCCCTGAGGACATTTCTTTTCTCGTTGGTTTTTTTCTCTTTTTTTCTTTTTTTTCTGTTTTTTGGGTGGCTTTTCTTGTTCTTTTTTGTTTTGTTTTGTTTTCTTTTTCCTCTTTTTCCCTTTTTGTGTTTCTTCATTACTCAGTTTCTCGTCTCTCTATATCTTCCTTCTCTTTCTGTTCCCTGAATAACTGGCGTTGTACATACCACTACGCCTTCTAGCCAGGCTGTACTGCAACACCTGAGAACAAGTTCCCCAGACCTCATGGCCGTACCAGTGGGATCCCTGGGAACTTTGCTGTTCTTTAACCTTTCCGATTTTTATTTATTCATTCTTTTCTTTTCTTTTTTTCTTCCTCTTCCCCTTTTTGTTTTTCTCCATTTCATAGTCTCTCATCTCTCCACTCCAATGGCAAGCTCCCCTATCATTCTTTTTTGTTTGTTTGTATGTTTTTGGCTCCTGTTCATCTCTCCTCTCTCCCATATCCATCTGAGCTCCACACATAACAATCTCCCTGCTACATCCTGCCTATCTGCACCGTGCGCTTGACATCACACCACCAAGCAGCACAGGCACGGCCTACTGGAACCTGCCCTGCACTAATTACCGACCTGCTCTGGTGGCTGTAGTAAGTGCCACAGGCAACCCATCCCAGTAACTCCTCTTCAGCTAGACCTGCCCTGCTGTACCATATCTGAGTGACTGACCCTGCCAATTGGAGAAGGAGGCAAAAAGTATTGTGCCCACAGACAAGCAAACAACAAAGAACACACAGCCCGCCTGCTCAGACATAGCCAAATTTTAAAAAAAGGTACAAAACAAACAAATCTACAATCAATAAATGAGAAAAATAACTATTGAATGCCCCAGAGACAGCAGACAATATCAAAACATTTACAAAAACAGGACAGGATGGTTCCAGTAGGCATCCAAAATAAAACACCAGATGACTTTCCAGTGGAAGAAAAGGCACTAGAACTACCTGATAGGCAATCCAATTCTCTAATACTCAGAATTCTCCAAGAGCTGAAGCAAACAACAGATAAAAATGAGGAATAAATAGACAAATTCAGGGAAAATACAGGCAAAAAATTGGAAGAACACAGGAAAATAATGCAGGAACAAAATGCCAAAAAAATTCCCAACTAGAAATTATACGAAGACACCAATTAGAAATCCAAAAGATAAACAACAAGATTTCAGAAATGGATGGTGTCATAGAAGGGCCGAGAAGCAGATTTGAAATGATGGAAGACAGGATCAGTGGAATTGAAGACAAACACTTGGATACAACTCTGTTTCAGGAAAACTCAGAAAAAAGAACAAAGAAAAATGAAGAAACCCTGAGAGTTATGCGGGATACAATCAAAAGCAAAAATCTTCAAGTGATTGGAATTCCAGAACAGGGGGAGAAAACAGAAAACACAGAGAGGATCACTGAAGAACTGCTGACAGAAAACTTCCCCAATATCATGAAAGATGAAAAGCTCGCCATCCAAGAAGCTCAATGAACCCCATACAGGATAGACCCCAAAAGAAAATCACCAAGGCATATCATAATCACACTCCCCAAAACCAAAGACAAACAAAGAATCCTGAGAGCAGCGCATGAAAAACAAGAAGTCATACAGAGGAGAAAAAAGAAAACTAAGCTCAGATTATTCAGCAGAAACCACGCAGGCAAGAAGGCAATGGGATGACATATATAAAATTTTGAAAGAAAAAAATTGTCAGCCAAGAATAATATATCCTGCAAAACCCTCGTTCAAATATGATAGTGAAATTAGGTCATTTCCAGATAAACAGAAATTAAGGGAATATGTAAAAACCAAACCAAACTTACAAGAATTATTAAAGGGAGTTCTTCGATCTGAGAACAAACAACTTCACCTCACAGGCAGAATCTAGGATGCAGGATAATATCAGCCAGATACCAATGTAGGAAATGAACTCTCAAGGACTATCCAAAACAAAAAGAAATACAACAGGGAATAGGAGCAGTTAATCAGTAAATGACAACAACGTCAAAACAATAAAAGAGGGAATAAATAGCATAGGTATAGAACCTTCTAATGGACAGGAAAGCAAAGCAATACCAAGTAATGGTAGACTGCTTCAAACTTAGAAAGACAGCATAAAATTCATGGTAACCACAAAGAAAGTTAACAAACATACTCATAAAAAAAAAGAGGAAAAACATAAAATTTCAGCAAAAACAAAAGAAATGAAAAAAAATCCACAAACAAAAGTAACCCAGCACAAAACAGTATGAAGAACAAAGAAAACACCAGCACCACAGAAAAAAGCACTACAAAATGACAGCAACAAACTCACATCTATCAATAATTACACTGAATGTAAATGGACTCAATGCACCCATAAAGAGACGGAGAGTGACAGAATGGATAAGAAAACAGGATCCATCTATTTGCTGTCTACAAGAGACACACCTTAGAAACGAAGATGTGAATTTATTAAAAGTCAAAGGTTGGAAAAAAATATATCAAGCTAACAACTACCAAAAAAGAGCAGGAGTGGCAATTCTAATCTCAGATAAAACAGACTTTAAAACAAAATCCACCATAAAAGACAAACAAGGACACTATATAATGATTAAGGGGACGATCCATCATGAAGACATAACCATAATAAACATCCATGCACCCAATGACAGGGCTCCAAAATACATAAACTCTAACAACATTGAAAAGAGAAATTGACAGTTCCACAATAATAGTAGGAAACTTCAACACACCACTCTCAATAAAGGATAGAACAACTAAGAAGAAACTCAGCAAAGATATGGAAGACCTAAAGGGCACAATCAGCCAACCTGACCTCATAGACATATATAGAACACTCCATCCAACAGCTGCAAAGTACGCATTCTTTTCCATTGCACATGGAACGTTCTCCAGAATAGACCACATCTTAGGCCACAGAACAATCCTCAACAAGATCCAAAACATTGAGATAATTCAAAGTATCTTCTCTGACCACAATGCCATCAAGGTAGAAATTAACAACAGAAAGAGCAAGGAAAAAAAATAAACTACATGGAAACTGAATAATGCCCTGCTTACACATCAGTAGGTAATAGAAGAAATCGGAGGTGGAATCAAAAAATTCCTAGAATCAAATGAGAATGAAAACACATCATACCAAAACCTTTGGGACACAGCAAAGGCAGTCCTCTGAGGACAATTTATAGCAATAGATGCACATATCAAAAAAGAAGAAAGGGACAAAATCAAAACATTAACTACAGAACTCAAACAAATAGAAAGAGAACAGCAAAAAAAGCCCACAGCCACCGGAAGAGAGGAAATAGTAAAGATCAGAGCAGAAATAAATGAAATAGAGAACAGAAAAACAATGGAAAGAATGAACTAAACCAAAAGTTGGTTCTTTGAAAGAATCAACAAAATCAACAAACCATTGGCCAGACTGACAAAAGAAAAACAGGAGAGGACACAAATAACCCAAATAAGAAGTGAAATGGGGGACATTACAACAAATCCAACTGAAATAAAAAGGATTATAACAGAATATTATGAAAAACTCTACTCTAACAAATTCGGAAACCTAGAGAAAATGGATAAATTTCTAGAAATACACGGCCTACCCGAACTACAACAAAGTGATGTTGAAAATCTGAACAGACCCATAACAAGAGACGAGACTGAAAAGGTAATAAAAAAACTCCCAAACAAAAAAAGCCCTGGCCCAGATGGCTTCACTGGAGAATTCTACAAAACGTTTACAGAAGAGCTTGTACCAGTACTACTCAAGCTATTTCAGAGCATAGAAGAGGAAGCAACACTTCCAAATTCATTCTATGCAGCCAGCATAACGCTGATATCAAACCAGGCAAAGACGTCACAAAAAAAGAAAATTACAGACCAATATCTCTCCTGAATATAGATGCAAAAATTCTTAACAAAATTCTAGCCAATAGAATTCAGCATCATATCAAAAAAATAATACACCACGACCAAGCAGGATTCATACCCGGTATGCAAGGATGGTTCAACATTAGAAAATCAATCAACGTAATCCACCACATAAATAAAAGGAAAGAAAAGAATCACATGATCATCTCAACTGACACAGAAAAGGCATTTGACAAAGTCCAACACCCATTCCTGATAAAAACTCTCAATAAAATAGGTATAGAGGGAAATTTCTCAACATAATAAAGGGCATCTATGCAAAACCAATGGCCAACATCATTCTTAATGGAGAGAGGCTGATAACATTCCCCTTGAAAACAGGAACAATACAAGGATGCCCTTTATCACCACTCCTATTTAACAATGTGCTGGAAATTCTAGCTAGAGCAATAAGGCAAGAAAAAGAAATCACAGGCATCCAAATTGGTAATGAAGAAGTTAAACTGTCCCTGTTTGCAGATGATATGATACTATACATTGAAAACCCTAAAGACTCCATGAGAAATCTACTGGAACTAATAGAAAGAGTCAGCAGAATAGCAGGATACAAGAGAAACATACAAAAATCAGTTGGATTCCTATACACTAATAAGGAGAACGATGAAAAGGAAATCAGGAAAACAATACCATTTACAATAGCCCCTAAAAAGATAAAATACTTAGGAATAAATCTAACCAGGGATGTGAAAGCCCTATACAAAGAAAACTACAAAACACTACTGCAAGAAACCCAAAGGGATCTACATAAATGGAAAAACATACCATGCTCATGGATAGGCAGACTCAACATTGTGAAAATGACAATTCTACCCAAAGCAATTTACAAATACAACACAGTCCCGATCCAAATACAAACAACATTCTCCAAAGAGATGGACAAACTAATTATTAACTTTATATGGAAAGGGAAGAAGCCCCAAATAAGTAAAGCACTACTGAAGAAGAAGAATAAAGTTGGAGGACTCACACCACCTGACTTCAGAACCTACTATACAGCTACAGTAGTCAGAACAGCCTAGTACTGGTACAACGACAGATGCATTGACCAATGGAACAGAATTGAGAACCCAGATATAAATCCATCCACCTATGGTCACCTGATCTTCGACAAGGGCCCAAAGTCCATCAAATGGGGAAAAGACAGTCTTTTTAATAAACGGTGCTGGCAAAACTGGATATCCATCTGCAAAAAAATGAAACAGGACCCATACCTCACACCGTATACAAAAACTACTTCAAAATGGATCAAAGACCCGAATACAAAGCCTAAAACTATAATGTTCATAGAAGAAAAAATACGACCAACACTACAGGCCTTAATACATGGCATTAACAAGATACAAACCATAACCATCAATGAACAAAACCCAATAGATAAGCTAGATAACTGGGATCTTCTAAAAATCAAACACCTATGCTCTTCAAAAGACTTCACCAAAAGAGTAAAAAGAGAACCTACAGACTGGGAAAGAATTTTTGGACAATACAAGTCAGATAAAGGTCTAATCTCCGTAATCTACTAGAAAATCCAAAACCTCTACAACAAAAAGACAAATAGTCCTATTGAAAAATGGGCAAAGGAAATGAACAGACACTTCACCAAAGAAGACATTCAAATGGCCAACAGACATATGAGGAAATGCTCACAATCACTAGCCATCAGAGAAATGCAAATTAAAACCACAATGAAATACCATCTCACCCCGGCATTACTGGCACGAATCCAAAACACTGGAAATAACAAATGTTGGAGGGGCTGCAGGGAGATGGGAACTCTTGTGCACTGCTGGTGGGAATGCAAAATGATACAACCATTTTGGAAAATGATATGGTGCTTCCTCAGAAAGCTAGAAATAGACATACCATTCGATCCAGCAGTCCCACTCCTAGGAATATATCCTAGAGAAATAAGAGTCGTTACTCGAATAGACATATGCACACCTATGCTCATGGCAGCACTGTTCACAATAGCAAAACGATGGAAACAACCTAGATGCCCATCAACAGATGAATGGATAAACAAACTATGGTACATACACACAATGGAGTACTATGCAACGAGAAAGAACAACGATGAATCTGTGAAGCATCTCATAACATGGATGAAACTGGAGGACATTATGCTGAGTGAAATAAGTCAATCACAAAAGGGCAAATATCGTATGAGACCTCTATTGTAAAAACCCATGAAAAAGTTCACACACAAAACGTAACAATCTTTGTTGGTTACCAGGGATGGGAGGGGTCGGGGGGAAATAGTAAATAGGCAATAGATAAGTGGTATCTTGGGTGAAGGGTGAGACAGTACACAATATAGGGGAAACCAGCACAACCTGTACAAGGAAAGGTCATGGAAGCTCCATAGACACATCCAAACTCCCTGAGGGACTGAACTGCTGGGTGGAGGGCTACGGGGACCATGGTCTCAGGGAACATCTAGCTCAGTTGACATAACACAATTTATAAAGACAATGTTCTACGTTCTACCTTGGTGAGTAGCGTCTGGGGTCTTAAAAGCCTGTGAGCAGCCATCTAAGGTCCTCCACTGGTCTCATCCTTCCGGGAGCAAGGGAGAATGAAGAGGCAGCTACCAAGGCCTCCACCAGACTGAGTCCAGTACAGCTCAATGGTGCCCAGCTACCACCACTGACTGCTCTGACCAGGATCACAACAGACGGTTCTGGACAGAGCTGGAGAAGGATGTAGAACAAAATTTTAACTCACAAAAAAAAGGCCAGATTTACTAGCCTAAAGGAGACTGGGGAAACCTCGAGAGTAGGGCCCCCAGACACCCTTTTAGCTCAGTGGTGAAGTCATCTCCGAGGTTCACCGTTCAGCCTGGGAGGGGACAGCCCCATAAAACCAAATGGGACTAATGAGGTACAGCAGTCCAGGGACAAGGGCCAGAAGGCAGAAGGGGACAGGAAAGCTGGTGATAGGGAACCCAAGGTTGAGTAAGGATAGTGTTGATGTGTTGTGAGGTTGTTAACCATTGTCATAGGGCAACATGTGTACTGTTAAATGAGAAACTATTTTGTTCTGTAAGCCTTCAACTGAAGTGAGAAGAGCAGCACAATTGGAAGAGCGTAGTTGATGTCACTGAACTGTGTATGTAGAAATTTTTGAAATGGTGTATCTTTGGCTATGTGTATTTTCACCAAAAAAAAAAGGTCAAGAAGGGAGAGGGTTGACATGTTGTGGGGTTGTTAACCAATGTCATAAAACAACATGTGTATTACTGTTTCATGAGAAACTATTTGTTCTGTAACCCTTCACCTGAAGTACAATAAAAAACAAAAAACAAAAAAGACCCAAAAAAAATTTTTTTTTAATCTATATTTCTATTTTTCTAAACTTCTTATACCAAACATGTATTACTTTCAGAACTGGGAAAGTTCTTTCTTAAAATGCCTGGCACAAAGTAGGTGCTCAATAAAATTTTGTTGAATGAACTACTTTGCAAAGCAAAACGAGGTAGATCCCCTCCCCTGCACCAACCCTCGGCCTTATCCAGGCTGGTGCATCTCACTGTCCCCGCCTCATACCATACATGTTCCCAGCTCAGGTCTCTGCTCACACTACTCCCGCCACCTGGAATGCCCTTATCACTCCTTTCGGTTTACCCACATTTGCCAGGCCTTCAAAGCCCACTCAGAGATTATCCTTGTTAAGGAAAGGTCCTTGCATCCTAACTAACCCACCACAATCCCTCCTCCCCCAAGCCTCTTAGGGCATCTAATCCCCCACGGTCATGGTTGCAATACTGACAACTTTTAAGTCCTTTACCTCTCAGAGAGTCCAAGTCTCGTCTCCCCAACTCTATCGTAGGCTCCTTAAAGACACAGAGAGGACGCCAGACTTCCTTTTATACGGCAATGTGTCCAAATAAAGCTGAGGAGCTTTCACAATAACATTCTTTATGTCAGTTAAGTGAATGACGAACGAGCTTCTGTTTCTGGTGGGAGTGCGAAGAGGAAGACAACTGTGGAGATGTGGTTACTCAACAGGGCTGGGCTTCACCCAGAGTGGCACTCCCATGCAGGTAATACCTCCAAAATATGGGCCACCTGGTCCTTGGAGAGCTTTGAACTCTCAACCCTCAAGCCGGGATTCAGAAATACCTGTAAATCCAGAGGGGATGGCTGGTAAATCTAGGAAAATTTTGATGAGTAGAATATTTATGTGACATTAAAGGGTCTACTCACAGAGTGTTCATTAGAAGCAAGGAAAAAAATAGTAAATACACAGTGAAGAGATTAGACAACACCTTGACCAGGTGATCATATTTAGCATCACACATAAGGGGCAGATGGACATCGAGTGCCTCCGAGTGTAATATCTTGAAAAGGATGCAACGTCACTCACATATGTATATTCCCGCTGGGAATGCATAAGCCAGAGTCTAAACATGAGCTAACGACAAACTCAAAAGAACATTCCATTTTTTAAAAAAAAAAAAAAGGGGGAGAGGAGGCTGTATTATTCAAAAATGTCAAAGTCATATAAAGACAAAGAAAGGCTGAGGAACTATTCTAGATTAAAGGAGACTAAAGACATGACAACTAAATATAGTACATAATCCTAGACTGATCCTGCAGTGGAGAGGGGAAAGTGCTTGAAAGGGCGTTACTAGTCCAACTGACAAAACCAGGAGACAAGCAACAGATTAGATAAAGTATTGTATCAATGTTCAATTCGCTGAAGGTCATGTGAAAAAATACCTTCATTCTCAGGAAATCCACACTGAAATATTTAGGGATAAAGGGCCATGATGTAGACCATTTTTTCTCAAATGGTTCAGAATGAGCGCAGATGAAAACAAATGGGGCAAAATGTTAAAAGGTTAAAGGTTAAAATGGTTAAAGGGTATACGAGTATTCTTTGCACTATTCTGGCAACTTTTCTGTAAGTTTAAAATTATTTCCAAATAAAAAGCTTGGAGTTAAAAAAAGAAGGGACCCTCCCATTAGGACAGAGGATGGGATAGAGGTGGAGCAGAAATAGAGGATGAATCCAGGGAGAACCACACAGGTCGTCAGATGTCTTCATTGGACACAAAGGTTCTAGCTCTTGGATTTCTGTCTACTAAAATGTCTCTCATGGACATATTTCCTCTCTCAACCTGGCCTTCCCCTTTTCTTGCTCTTCCGTGGATTTGTTCCTTCTCCCCAAGACCAGCCATCCTCCAGGCCTTCCTCCATATTGGTGGCACAGGACGGGGTTAACCTTTTGCATCTACTCCATTATGTACTTAATATTTTCTACATGTTCTGGAAATGTTTTGACACCTGTTTTGTCCACAGCCCCATAATAATGAGTCAGGTTACACGTGTTAAACCGCAGCCTTCTGATTTCATTAAGATATTTTATAGCCTTTAGGTCACGTTCCTTCCCTCTGAGACGTCATGCATGCTTTCTAGGGTGGATGCCATCCCTCACCTCCAAAGTAAACCTTCCAGCAGAGGCTCAGCCTCCCTCCCCAGGTTCACCCATGTGTGTCACACTGCTCTATCTGGTCACTTTAAACGACGCACCACCAGACAGCTGACAGAGGCCGTTTAAGCTGCCTCATGAAGCCCAATCATCATATTGTACAAATTCATTTGTTTAATTCAGAAATCGCTATGTACATTTTTCATGTGAGGTCATTGAAGGTCTGGGGCAAAGTAGGCTGGAGAATGAAAGCTGAAGCACAACAGCTGGTCTGGTTGTTTTTTTGTTTTGTGTTGTTTTTTAGTAAAGCAAAAAGAAAGTTTTATTCCGCACACATTCAAAGAGGCAAAAAGGCAGAGCCATGTCTGCCCGAGTCCTAGGAGATATTACAGAATAAGCAAGAATGGGAAAACGGACAAGTATGCTGCCAGAGCCATGTCTGCACAAGTACGAGCAAATTACAGAATAGGCAAAAGTGGGAAAACAGACAAGCATGCTGCCACAGCCATGTCTGCCCAAGTCCAAAGAATATTACAGAATAGGCAAGAATGGGAAAATGGACAAGCATGCTACCACAGCACTGTCTGCCCGAGTCCCTGGGCTGGTTGTTTTTAAAACGTTCAAAATATAAAATCTTGGAACTTCTAACATCGGATACCAGAAAGTCAGTAATAGTAATGTCTGAGATCCTTACAGTGCTTTTTACTTTAATTTGCCCTTTCAATTTCATCTCATTATTCACACATTCATTAAACATTCATTAAACATTTACTCAGTACCTATTTCGTGCCACCAAGTACAAGTAAAGGTCACTAACAGAAAGACCCAGGCCCAAGCCACAAGAAGCTGACAATCTATATGATTCTGGATTAAATTCTGTCATTTCTAAAAACATAGTTTTACACTATAATTTAGAAATATATTAATTTACTTTAAATTATTTATGGGACCCTAATCTTGTCAGTGCTAAAGGCCTCTAAAGGTCTTAATCCAATGCTGACTCTGGGGAAGGCCCAAAGAGTAAATTAGGGGTTGCAATCTTAAATGCCAACAAGGGTCAAGCAGGCAACCCCAATTAGTGAAGACTTGAGCACTACTCAGAAAGTAAGGCTGACAGGACTGTGTGACTGATTTATTGGGGGAAGGAGGAATGGGAGAGAGGAAGAGTTGAGGATGACTCCCAGATGCTGACTTGGGCAATGGCGGTATCATCCCAGGGAGAGGATTCAGGAGGAGGTGCGAGTCTAGCGCTACCCACGATGAGCTGTGTTCCACACGCTCTAAGTCTGGGATGCCCAGAGGACAGGCAGGAACAGCCACGCGCTCTAGGCTGGAGACAGGTTTGGGATGCCAGCTGGAACAGAGGAAAAGAGAAGGTGAGTGGGGTGACGTGGGGCTGGCAGAGGACAGGGCACTGGGGAGGAGCCTGAGGAAGGACCAGGGAGGCAGGAAGACGTGCAGGAAAGAACCCTGTTAGGAAGTGGAGGCAGGAGAGGGTCAGAGGCTGTGGCAAGTCCAATGGGGACTGAAAAGACTTAGCAGCACAGAGGTCACTGGTGAACATTTAAGAATGAGGAGTGACCACCAAGGGAATTAGCAGAGACAGTATGCACGGATGACCCTTTTGAGGAATTTGCCTGTGAAGGCAAGGAGAGAGAAAAGCTGCTGGAGAAGTAGAAATGAGAGGACTGTCTTTCCTCCCTCCCCATAAAGCTTTTTATTTTTTAAAGCTAATAACAACCTACTCCTAGTTGCCTTCAAGTCGACACCACACCATGGTGACCCCATGTGTGTCACAGTATTACTGTGTTCCATAGGGTTTGCAATGGCTGGTCGTTCCGTGGTAGATCACAGGCCTTTCTTCCGAGGCGCTTCTGGGTGGACTCAAACCTCTAACCTTTTGGTTAGCAGCTGAGTGTGTTAAACATTTGCACCACCTTGGAACTCAGGACTTAAATACTACAAAAACACCACAGCAAGGGAGAGCTAGTGGGTGGGATATAGGTTGTGGGTCACACATGGATGCTCTGGGCTGTCCCAAAGGTACTGGAAGGGTGCACCTTAAACCACATACTGAAGCAGGCAGGACACATGTGCCATCATAATCTTCTTTACAGAGAAGAGACCCAGGCAGATGAAGTTAAGTGTGGCCTACCTAAGGTCATACAAATATAGATATACTTCAGCCCAGGCTAGAACACAGGTGGTGCAGTGGTTAAAAGCTCGGCTGCTAACCAAAAGGTTGACAGTTCAAATCCACCAGTAGCTCCTTGGAAACCTTATGGGGCAGTTCTACTCTGTCCTATAGGGTGCTATGACTCGGAATAGACTCACCGGCAACGGGTTTGGTTTTCTTTTTTGGGGGGAACAGGTAAGGAGCCCTGGTGGCACAGTGGTTAAGCGCTCAGCTGCTAACCGAAAGGTCAGTGATTCGAACCCACCAACTGCTCTGCAGGAGACAGATGTAGCAGTCTGCTTCTGTAAAGATTACAGCCTTGAAAACCCTACAGGGCAGTTCTACTCTATCCTACAGGGTAGCTATGAGTCAGAATCGACTCGACGACTACGGTGGTTTTTTGGTTTTAGAGCACAGGTCTTGGGGCTCTTAGTCCTGGGCCCTTCTTCCAGACCAGCCATTCTCAAAAGGGCCTGCCCCTGGGTAGACAGCTGTCACCACAACTGTGGGTGGCAGAATGCTACTGGCACTTAGTGGGTGGGGGCCTGGAATGCCGGATGTCCTGCAACTCCCAGAATGGCTCACAAAAGGAAGAACTCTCCCACATGACTTTAGAATGTTTCACTAGACATTCATGAAGGGGAAAGACCCATTTATAATTATCTGTGTTTAGAACCTAACTCCTTTCTGAAATAAACACAGAGGATTTTTGCATGAATTTTCCAGGAATGTCACTAGAGTATAAACTGAGGGGATACTGCACATTATGCTCTTTGGAACTTTACCAAGAGCCATTCAACATCTTGGAAAATCACGTCAACCCCAGCAGTACCTCTCCTGGTATCTGACTCACCCACACAACACACCTGTATCTGTGGGTATTTGTGGCTGTTACGTTCTCTGTGATTCTATGTACAGGTTCAAGCATCCCACGCCTTCCTTCTGCCTTCTGTGTAGTCATGCCCAAGCGTTTATATATTAGAACACATGATACTGTATTAAAACTAACTTTCCCTTTATTTCTCTTTTATATTATAGTTAAAGCATATACTGACTTATTTTTTAAATTATGTGTACGCGTACCAAAAAACCAAACTCATTGCCATCGAGTCAATTCTGACTCATAGCGACCCTATAGGACAGAGTAGAAGTGCCCTATAGTGTTTCCAAGGCTGTAAATCTTTACAGAAGCAGAACTGCTACATCTTTCTCCCACGGAGCAGCTGGTGGGTTCACTGACCTTTCGGTTAGCAGCCAAGTGCTTAACCACTGCACCAGCAGGCAAAGGCTTAGCCAGGGTAACAAGCACCCAGGGGCAATCTCTAAGTTTGCACCCTCTGTCCCCCCACTGCCGGCCTCATCTGGCACCCTCTTGGGCTTGCACCTAGGGGCAAATGCCCCCCTCTAACCTCCTCTCATTTCACCTCTGCCACCAAGACTCCTCCATTATGTGTAAAGGCAGACTATATTATCTATGAATTTTACTCAGGGTAATTATGAGGCATTAAAAATATTTGTTCATTTAAAAGGGGACACTGGAGAAGCACTGTTGCAAACCATGTCCCCCCCTAGAAGTGAGGGAAACTTTACGGTGTCAAGCAGGGATGAAGGAGTGAGAAGAACCAGGTCAGCTTCAAATGATCAATTCCACCAAGTAAATTCAATGTCTTTTACTGATACCAACATGAAGCTCCTGGATGACAGTACATAAACAACATGGTCAACCTACTGAGGCTTAAGAAAACTATCCAATCGGGAAATTTCATTTCCCTGATTAATTCAAATTACACTATATCTCAGCATTTTCCAGCATACTGATAATAGGTCAAAGACCACAGACATTTGTAGGGGCCAAGGAAATGATAAATGGTTCAATGTCTGCAGGCAAAGATGTGTTTAGAGGAAGTCAAAGAAACAGGTGCTGGGCTTAGTCTGGGGAATATCTTCCTTAATGGATGAGAAGATGAATAAACAGTATGTAAGAGGATGCTTAAGGATATTTATGGAAAATGCTGTATCGTGAGGCATCATGGACAAGAACAGGGATAGAGAAATGATCCCAGAGGGCCTCCAATAGGCTAAAAAGATAAGGCCAGAAATACTTACAGTTCAGACCCTGTTAGGGGCTGGTTATTTAATGCTGGGGGGAAGGTGACCTAAATTCCCACAGGCATGTCCATCACTGCCAAACAGTGACAAGTGTTTTATTTAAAAAAAAAAATTTTTTTAAAGACGTGTCCTTCGAACAAGAGGAGATAACTAACTATTACTGAACATTTTTATCAACGATTCAACAGAAGAATCCTGATTAAAAGGGAGAAAAGCAGAAGAGAATTTTGAATTCTCATGGAATCCAGGCTTTCTGGAGCCATGGAGGCTTAATGAAACCCTGAAACTACTGCCCTGAGATAATCTTTAAACCGTAGGCCAAAAGTAACGCCTGAAGTCACTTTAAAACCAAACAATGGTTAACTAGTAAAGAATACCTGCCTTGAGCATTGTGCTCTTTTAAGTCTATCTGTATGGGATCAAACTGACAACAGCAACTCAAAAGATTAGATAAGTAACTTAGGGAGCAGTGAGTTTATGTTAATGGGGGAGGAACAACTTGGAAAAGGAGGGTGAGAATGGTTGTACAGCTTGAAGAATGTAATCAATGTCACTGAATTGTACATGCAGAAATGGTTGAACTGGTGTATGTTCTGCTGTGTATATTCTCAACAAGAACAAAAATAAAATAAACTATAAAAAAAGAGAGAGAGAGATAGCTGTGTGCTCCATAATCTGAGGACACGTGGAGACTGGGGTGAAAGAATGGGGCAGCCTCCGGGCTCAGCGCACTGATGGGAGGTCGAGATACACAGGGCTTTTAGATTCTTAGCCTGGCTGTCCATTAACACTTGCAACTCTACGTCATCTCTCCTCTCAATTTCCTCACCAAAAAATGAATAAAACACAATGGAGCACTGTAGATTTCATCATTACACATTTTGTGCTGTTTTCATGTTTTTCCATGGGCTTTTATATATTTTTTACATTTAAAAGAAGTATTTATATATTTTAATTAGTTTAATATTTAGTGGCACAAATATTTAAGCCCCGACCTACTAGTTGAAAGGTTGGCAGTTCAAGCCTAGCGAGAGGCACCTCAGAACACAGGCCTGGCAATCTGTCTCCAGAAGGTTATAGCCTTGAAAACTCTATGGGGTCATTATGAGTTGGAATCAACTCGATGGTAACTAATAACAACATTATGTTTTAATATGTCTTATTTTATATTTTAACATTTTATACAGAAAATATACTTTAATATATCATATATATCTCAATATATTAAAAAAAAAAAAAAAAACCATTGCTGTCGAGTTGATTCCAACCCATAGCAACCCTATTGGACAGAGTAGAAGTGTCCCATAGGGTTTCCAAGGCTGTAAATCTTTAAGGAAGCAGACACTCATATCTTTCTCCTGCGGACTGGCTAATGGGTTCAAACCACAGGTCTTTCAGTTAGCAGCTGAGCGCTTAACCATCCCGTCACCAGGGCTCCTTATTTAAATATATACATATTTAAATTTTAAAATGTTAAGGTTGATTGTCAATGGGGATTAATGAGCAAACTAACTCTTAAATGAGTAACTGTCTTACTTCCCAAGTGGAAGGAGAGGAACAAGGCTCTCTTGGGCTCCAAAGAAACATCCAGGTATAGGAAATGCCTCCAGGAAGTAGTTTACAAGCCTCTGCATACAGCTGATCCTGCCAAGGGGCCAACAGGACCTCACCCATGTTACAAGGAAATGTAAACCCCCAGCAGGTACTTCCCACCCTGAGGACCAACCTGTTCATTCCACAGCAATGGCCCTGGGAAGAGAAAAGCTTCTCAGTTAAGGAGTCAGGAGGTGATTAATCCATGGGCCACACAGGACTGGGACTAGGGTGAGGCGAATGAGGCACTCACCTCCCTCACAAAATTCAGACAAATGATACTGTAATGCAATATTTTTAAAAATCAAATAGGCAAACTCTGGCCACCAGCTGTAATTGTACTGAAACCAGGGCTGGGATTAGGGTGGGGCCAATGAGGCAGGGTCCTGCAAGTGCAGGTCAGTTCTGTCTTTACTTAAAACGTAGACGTTCCACATGCATGCTTTTGCTACTAACTTCGATTTGTTAAACAATATTACATTAAAATATTGTTTATCTTGATTATAGAGTGTTCTGGTACCCCTTAAATTTTGTATTTATTCACTTCACCCTATTCCAGGCCCTGGGGGTTCAGGCAAGTTCCTCCACTGAGAAGATGCTGGGCAGAATTTCCAGAAAACTGTCCCTAATCTGCCCTTTACACAGGCCAACAGAACCCAAGATCAAATTCTCTCTAATTTCAAAAGGGTAGTACTGCTCCCTCCCCTCACCCCCAAGGGTCATCTGGAAATGGGAGAAAGGACTTTTGGTTGTCACAAACACATTCAGTGGGCAAGCAGCCAGGGAGGCAGAGAGGTCCTGTGATGTTCAAACAGTCTCCCGTAACAAAGTCCTGTCCCACCATGGTTTTTTTTTTTAATGTAATACTATTAATGTCTACACGCTTTTATCTGCAATTTTGAAATCCAAAATGCTCTGAAAACCAAAAGCTTGTCTTTAACTCATGTGCTGGCAAAACCCAAAGTCCTGTCCCAACCACAGTGCCAACAGCATCTCTGTTGAGAAACAGCATACTGTACCACAATCCCTTATCTGAAACCCTTGGAATTCAGAATTTTAAATATTTTACCTTAAATTACATAAACTTTACCTAAAATTACATTATAGGACAGCAACCCCATAATCAAACCCATTAAGCAACATCTATGAATACTGGCAGTGTTTCATTCTGTTGTACATAAGGTTGCTATGAGCTATGAGTCAGAACCAACTGCGTGGCACCTGACAGCAACAACGACAAGACTATTCACACCCAACAGCATAAATAAGGAGCCCTGAGGAGGAACGTAAGGTCAGTGGTTCGAATCCACCAGCTGCTCTTTGGGAGAAAAGACCTGGTGATCTGCTCCCTTAAAGATTACAGTGTAGGAGACCCTATGGGGTAGTTCTACTCTGTCATATAGGGTCACGATGAGTTGGAATTGACTTGAAGGCACACAACAACAGTGTAGATAAACCATCAATGGCTTTGTGTTCAGCTCAGGTTGGGTTTTGCCAGCACATGAATTAAAGACAACCTTTTGGCTTTCAGAGCATTTTGGATTTTGAAATTGCAGATAAAGGACTGTAGGCATTAATAGTATTACATTTAAAACATATACATATATATAGTTGCCTTGGAGTCAATTCTGA
The DNA here is from genome assembly GCA_030035585.1 of Dugong dugon. Lineage (NCBI taxonomy): Eukaryota > Metazoa > Chordata > Mammalia > Sirenia > Dugongidae > Dugong > Dugong dugon. The sequence continues at coordinate 75,204,723 of CM057472.1, forward strand.
TTCATGGTGACCTCTCATAAAAAACCCATTGCAGTCGAGTCGATTCCAACTCATAGCAACCCTACAGGACAGGGCAGACTGCCACAACTTTCTCCCACAGAGAGGTTGGTGGGTTCGAACCACTGACCTTTTGGTTAGCGGCTGAATGCTTAACCACTGCACCACCAGGGCTCCCAGAGTGACCTCATGTGTGTCAAAGTAAAACTGTACTCCACAGAGTTTTCAATGGCTGATTTTTCGCTAGTAGATCGCCAAGCCTTTCTTCAGAGGCACCTCTGGGTGGACTCAAACCTCTAACCTTTCAGTTATCAACCAAGCACGTTAACCATTCGCACCACCCAGGGACTCCATTATTATATTAGGTTTGTTTAAAGGAAGAAGGAAGCAGATTGGACCCAAAACTCTTATTATAAACTTATGCTGGAAAAAGAAGAACAAAGTTCTGACTGGTGATCACCCAGAAGGTGATTTCTGAAAGTTGATAAAATTCAGAGCAGACACACAGCAGGATATCCTACTAGCCAACCAATTAATATCATTAAATACCTCAGAATGTAAAGCCTTGTGCAGTCATGGTACATACTAAAATATACAAGACAAAGTTCCAGCCCTCAGAAGCTTAAAATTTAGTGGGGACAAAAGGTAAACACAAAACCACAGAATATTAGACATGTAGAAATTGTTAAATTGGTGTATGTTCTGCTGTGTATATTCTCAACAACAAAAAAAATAAATTATTAAATCCATATCCACACCTGTATCTTAAAGACGATGAAAGCAAAGCTCAGAGAAGTCAAGGACTTTGCTTAAGTTAACTATAGGCAGTTAGTGGCAGAGAGAGATCAGAATCTGTGTGTGCTAACTGCCAACCGCCAACTTAGTGATGAAATTGCAAGAGGAGTTAAAAGATCCCAGCAGACGTAGTTTTGGTCAAATACACCTTTGCAGAAAAGACGGGCTCTGGCTCTAAAAAGAACTGGGATTTGGGAGGTGCACGGCAGGTTAGATGGTTGGTTGATCAGGCTCTGGCAAAGAGACCCTGGGTGGCGCAAAACAGTTAAACACTGAACTACTAGCTGAACAGTTGGTGGTTTGAACCCACCCATAGGCGCCTCAGAAGACAGACCTGGCAATCTGCTTGTGAAAGGTCACAGCCTTTAAAACCCAATCAACAGTTCTACTCTGCACACATGGGGTCGTTATGAGTTGAAATAGACTCCATGGCAATCAACAGCAACAAAGGGCATGGAGGTATCCCAGGGTGATGCAAATGGTTCAATGCTTGACCACTAACCAAAAGGTTGGCAGTTCTGAACCCACCCAAAGAGGCCTTGGAAGAAAGGCCTGGCAATTGGCTTCTGAAAGGTCACAGCCATGAAAACGCTATGGAGCACAGTTCTACTCTACAACACACGGGTTCGTTTGGGATAGACTAGAGAGCATCTGGAGGGTTTTTTTTGGGTTTTTTTAAGACCATGGAAGGAGTTGTTGGGGAGGGAAAGAGAGGAGATAAGTTTGGAAAAGCAGATAAACGCAACGCACAAAGAGCTTGAATGCCAGAGTGAAGAACCTACAACTATCTCCTAAAGCAGCATTTCCCAATCATTTGTATACCTTCATGAGTCCTGTACCTTGTGGGAAGCAACAGAGTGTAGTGGCTTAAAAGTGAAGACTGTGGGGTCAGATTCCCCCCATTCAAATCCCAGCTCTGATGTCAATTGTGTGGCCTTGGACAAGTTGCTTAACCTCTCTTTACCTCAGTTTACTCATTTGTAAAATAGAAGATAATACAAGTAACTCCCTCACAGGACCCTGTGAGGATTAAATGAGAGAGCATGTTTACTGCACTGAAAATAGTACCTGACAGTATAAGCACTCAATAAATGTTAGTTGTTGCTACTAGTCTTTTTATTTAAGTCCTTTGTAAGGTTAAATGTGTACTGCAGCCTTGTCCTAAGCACAAATAGCCATGAAATCATGGGTTTATTGTGACAGTTACAGTTTTGATGACACACATATAACAAGATGTTAAATCGGAAGTCTTAACTAAGGCACCAAGACAAACAGGTATGACACTCCCAAGTGTGACACCAAACAAAGATGCAAGCACCCCTCCCTCAAAACTGAGTGTATAAACGGGTCAGAATGGGCAGAGGTTGGAGAAGAATCTTTGTGGAGGAATTCTGGGAGAGCTTTTGGTGTGCTATGCTCTCTCCCAACCTCCCCTGGGTACTTGTCCTCACCTCAAGCTGGTGAGGGGGCTTCAACAGGGCCACTTGGGAAACCTGATGCCTGTCCCACGCAACTTGGAGGACACGGTGAACTGGCACCTGACCACCACCTGAGATAACCAAGTTGGAGGAGCCAAGAAAATACTGCTGAGTTCAGGGTCAGCCTGCATTCTGGGGTCCACTGGGCCAAAAGATGTGTAATTGTTCCCTTGGACTAATGTGGGCCACATGCAAGACAGGGCTGGCATCAGGTCTTGTCCAAGAAGGCCACCTGGACAGACTAAAGGACCTTAGCCAGAAGAGGCTAGAGGTGAATCGTTCGGTTTAGGGGCTGAGGAAGGAGCCCCAAGCAATGACCTAAAATGGAGAATAATTTGTTCTTTTCAAGAAAAACTGAAGTGAGAGATGCCAGCAGTTGTGGAAAGAGGTGTCTGAGAAACCCGTGAACTGCCCACAAGAGAGAGAATCAGCATTAACTACAGCCAGACCCCGGAAGCTGGAAGCCGACAACAGCACTGGTCAGTTGAGTGCTTTCCTGCCCCTCCCAGTCCAGTTACAAAGGGCCGGACATATTAAACACTATGTTTGTGACTTAAAGTGACCACAGGACCTTCTACTGCCTAAGAATGACCAGAGAAATTATGAGGCCTGACTGAGTTTTCATCCCAGGGCAGAGGAAGAACTAACCCCACTGAATCAATGTAGAGACAGTGGGAAACAAAATTATGTTGATTTATTAGTACATCCCCATGAGTCATGCTTCTTTACACTCACTAGAAACATAATTATTAAAACGTGAGAGAGGGGCAAGATGGCGCTCTAGGCAGAAACACCACGCCGTCCCTCCACAGCAAAGATCCGAAAAACTAAGCCTAACAGAGAATCAACAATCCTGAAACCCTAGAACACCAAATGAAGAGATAAAGAACTCAGCCAAACACCAAACGGAGTGAAAATACTAAAAGAGAACGGAGAGCGAGGAGAGACTCAGGCAGAGATTCCTTACCAGCTAACGCAGCGCGGATCCACCATCTTGGATTCCTATCGGAGACCAGCAAACGGGAGAGCAGCCTTGCAGAGCATCTGGTCGGAGACAGAACGACCGGTAAACTGCGGTGCGCGCTCTCCCACCACCCACCCCTCTCCGCCTCAGCTGGGGATCCCCTGCTTTCCGTGGCCAGGGTCTCTGGGCTGGGGGGTGCTGGTGCTTGGATTCCGCGCGCCTGGGCTGGCGGCTTTCTGGGAGCCGTTTGCTGGCAGCTAGCGAACCTTTCTCTGCCGCCTCCCCCTCCTTTTGCCTGGGTGCCTGGTTCCGAGTGCCGTCTCTGCTCTCTCCTGCGGGGCTGTAGGGCTGCGTGCGGGCGTGTGGCTGTTTCTGGGTCTGGGCTCCCGCGTGGGTGGGATCCCAGGGCCTTTGTTCGTTCGCCCCTCTGCTTTCCGTGGCCGGGGTCCCTGGGCGGGGGGGCGCCGGTGCTTGGGTTCCGCGCGCCCGGGCTGGGGGCTTTCTGGGAGCCGTTTGCTGGCACCTAGCGGACCTTTTTCTGCCGCCTCCCCCTCCTTTTGCCTGGGTGCCTGGGTCCGGGTGCTGTCTCTGCTCTCTCCTGCGGGGCTGTGGAGCTGCGTGCGGGCGTGTGGCTGTTTCTGGGTCTGGGCTCCCGCGGGGGTGGGATCCCGGGGCCTTTGTTCGTTCACCCCTCTGCTTTCCGTGGCCGGGGTCCCTGGGCGGGGGGGCGCCGGTGCTTGGGTTCCGCGCGCCCGGGCTGGGGGCTTTCTGGGAGCCGTTTGCTGGCACCTAGCGGACCTTTTTCTGCCGCCTCCCCCTCCTTTTGCCTGGGTGCCTGGTTCCGAGGGCCATCTCTGCTCTCTCCTGCGGGGCTGTAGGGCTGCGTTCGGGCGTGTGGCTGTTTCCAGGTCTGGGCTCCCGCGCGGGTGGGATCCTGGGGCCTTTGTTCGTTGGCCCCTCTGCTTCCCGTGGCCACGGTCACTTAACCCCGAGACTATCAGCTTCTTGGAATTCGTGCCCCTGAGTGGGGGCTCTCTGGGTCCCATTTGTAGGCACTGACTGCTGGTGTTGCCCTTTTTTTTTTTTTTTTCTCAATTTTATTTTTCTTCCTTTTTTGATTAGTTTTGTCATATTTTACCTCTTTTTCTCTTTTGTCTTTCTTCATTGCTTAATTTCTTGTCCCTCTATCTCTTCCTTCTCTTTCTGATCCCTGAATACCAGGCGATGTATGCCTCTGTACCTTCTGGCCAGGCTGAGCTGTGAAAATTGAGACCGACTCCCCCAGACCTCATAGCTGCATCGGTGCGATCCCTGGGAACTTTGCAGTTTTTTAACTTTTCTGATTTTCATTTGGTCATTCTTTCCTTTTCTTTCTCTTCCCCCTTCTGGTTTCCTACATCCCATAGTCTCTCATCTGTACATTCCAACGACAAACTCCCCTAGCATTCTTTTATGTTTGTACGCTTTTTGCTCCTCCTCCTCTCTCCTCTCTCCCATATCCAGCTTAGCTTCACACATAACCATCTTCCCGCTGCACCCTACCTACCTGCACCGTGCACTAGACATCACATCACCAAGCGGTGCAGGCACGCCCTATTGGAACCTGCCCAGCACTGACTACCGACCGTCCTGGTGGCTGCGGTGAGTGCCACAAGCAACCCATCCCAGTGGCTCCTCCTCAGCTAGATCTGCCCAGCTGTACCACAAGAACGAAAAAAAAAAAAAAAACTACAATCAATAAACGAGAGAAATATCTACTGAATGCCCCGAAAACAGCAAACGATATCAAAACATTTACAAAAACAAGACAAGATGGCTCCAATAGGCGTCCAAATTAAAACACCAGATAACTCTCCTGTGGAAGAAAATGCACTAGAAGTACCTGATACGGAACTCAAATCACTAATACTCGGAATTTTCCAAGAACTGAGGCAAAAAGCTGACAAACATGAGGAAAAAATAGACAAATTTATGGAAAATACAGACAAAAAATTGGAAGAATTCAGGAAGATGATGCAAGAACAAAATGCCAAAATAAATTCACAACTCGAAATTATACAAAAACAACAATTAGAAATCCAAAAGATAAACAACAAGATTTCAGAAATGGACGGTGTCACAGAAGGGCTGAGAAGTAGATTTGAAACCATGGAAGACAGGATCAGTGGAACTGAAGACAAACACTTGGATACAACTCTGTTTCAGGAAAACTCAGAAAAAAGAACAAAGAAAAATGAAGAGACCCTGAGAGTTATGTGGGACACAATTAAAAGCAAAAACTTACGAGTGATTGGCATACCAGAACAGGGGAAGAAAACAGAAAACACAGAGAGGATCATTGAGGAACTGCTGACAGAAAACTTTCCCAATATCATGAAAGATGAAAAGCTGGTCATCCAAGAAGCTCAACGAACCCCATATAGAATAGACCCCAAAAGAAAATCACCAAGACATATCATATTCACACTCGCTAAAACTAAAGACAAACAAAGAATCCTGAGAGCAGCTCGGGAAAAACAAGAAGTCACATACAGAGGAGAAACAATAAGACTAAGCTCAGATTATTCAGCAGAAACCATGCAGGCAAGAAGGCAATGGGATGACATATATAAAATCTTGAAAGAAAAAAATTGTCAGCAAAGAATAATATATCCTTCAAAACTCTCATTCAGATTTGATGGTGAAATTAGGTCATTTCCAGATAAACAGAAACTAAAGGAATATGCAAAAGTCAAACCAAACTTACAAGAATTATTAAAGGGAGTTCTTCGATCTGAGGACAAACAGCTTAAGCCCTCAGGCAGGACCTAGGACCTAGGATGCAGGTTCACATGAACCAGATACCATTCTAGGAACTGAACTACAGACGACTTTCCAAAAACAAAAGATATACAACAGGGAATCAGAGAAATCAATCAAAGGATGACAACAACATCAAAACAATGAAAGAGGGAACAAACGGCATAGGTATAGAACCTTCTAAAGGAGAAGAAGGCAAGGCGATACCAAGTAACGGTAGACTGCTTCAAAATTATAAAGATAAGGGTAAAATTCATGGTAACCACAAAAAAAGTTAACAAACCAACTCATAAAAATAAAGACGAAAAACATAAAGTCTCAACAAAAACAAAACCTACAAAAACAAAAGAAATGAACACAAAATCCACAAACAAAAGGAACTCAGCACAAGAGAGTAAGAAGAACAAAGAAAACTTCAGCATCACAAAAAAAAGCACTACAAAATGACAGCAACAAACTCACATCTATCAATAATTACACTGAACGTAAATGGACTCAATGCACCCATAAAGCGACGGAGAGTGGCAGAATGGATAAGAAAACAGGATCCATCTATTTGCTGTCTACAAGAGACACATCTTAGAAACAAAGATGTCAATTTATTAAAAATCAAAGGTTGGAAAAAAATATATCAAGCTAACAACTATCAAAAAAGAGCAGGAGTGGCAATTCTAATCTCAGATAAAATAGACTTTAAAACAAAATCTACCATAAAAGACAAAGAAGGACACTATATAATGATTAAGGGGATGATCCATCATGAAGACATAACCATAATAAATATCTATGCACCCAATGACAGGGCTCCAAAATACATAAAAAAAACTCTAACAGCACTGAAAAGAGAAATTGACAGTTCCACAATAATAGTAGGAGACTTCAACACACCACTCTCAGTAAAGGACAGAACAACTAAAAAGAAACTTAGCAAAGATACAGAAGACCTAAAGGACACAATCAGCCAACTGGACCTCATAGACATATATAGAACACTCCATCCAACCGCTGCAAAGTACACATTCTTTTCCAATGCACATGGAACGTTCTCCAGAATAGACCACATCTTAGGCCACAGAGCAATCCTCAACAAGATCCAAAATGCTGAGATAATTCACAGTATCTTCTCTGACCACAATGCCATCAAGGTAGAAATTAACACTAGAAAGAGCAAGGAAAAAAAATCAAACACATGGAAACTGAATAATAATCTGCTTACACATCAATGGGTAATAGAAGAAATCAGAGATGGAATTAAAAAATTCCTAGAATCAAATGAAAATGAAAACACATCATACCAAAACCTTTGGGACACAGCAAAGGCAGTCCTCAGAGGACAATTTATAGCAATAGATGCACATATCAAAAAAGAAGAAAGGGACAAAATCAAAACATTAACTACAGAACTCAAACAAATAGAAAGAGAACAACAAAAAAAGCCTACAACCACTGGAAGAAAGGAAATAGTAAAGATCAGAGCAGAAATCAATGAAATAGAGAACAGAAAAACAATAGAAAGAATCAACAAAACCAAAAGTTGGTTCTTTGAAAGAATCAACAAAATCGACAAACCACTGGCCAGACTGACAAAAGAAAAACAGCAGAGGGCACAAATAACCCAAATAAGAAATGAAATGGGGGACATTACAACAGACCCAACTGAAATAAAAAGGATTATAACAGAATATTATGAAAAACTATATTCCAACAAATTTGAAAACCTAGAGGAAATGGATAAATTTCTAGAAACATACGGCCTACCCAAACTACAACAAAGTGATATTGAAAATCTGAACAGACCCATAACAAGAGAAGAGATTGAAAAGGTAATAAAAAAACTCCCAAGCAAAAAAAGCCCTGGCCCAGATGGCTTCACTGGAGAATTCTACAAAACATTTACAGAAGAGCTCGTACCAGTTCTACTCAAGTTATTTCAGAGCATAGAAGAGGAAGCAACACTTCCAAATTCATTCTATGAAGCCAGCATAACGCTGATACCAAAACCAGGCAAAGACATCACAAAAAAAGAAAATTACAGACCAATATCTCTCATGAATATAGATGCAAAAATTCTGAACAAAATTTTAGCCAATAGAATTCAGTATCATATCAAAAAAATAATACACCACGACCAAGTAGGATTCATACCAGGTATGCAAGGATGGTTTAACATTAGAAAATCCATCAACGTAATCCACCACATAAATAAAAGGAAAGAAAAAAATCACATGATTATCTCAATTGATGCAGAAAAGGCATTTGACAAAGTCCAACACCCATTCCTGATAAAAGCTCTCAATAAAATAGGTATAGAAGGGAAATTTCTCAACATCATAAAGGGCATCTATGCAAAACCAACAGCCAACATCATTCTTAATGGAGAAAGGCTGAAAACATTCCCCCTGAAAACAGGAACAAGACAAGGATGCCCTTTATCACCACTCCTATTTAACATTGTGCTGGAAGTTCTCGCTAGAGCAGTAAGGCAAGAGAAAGAAATAAAGGGCATCCAAATTGGTAATGAAGAAGTTAAACTCTCCCTGTTTGCAGATGATATGATACTATACATAGAAAACCCTAAAGACTCCACGAGAAATTTACTGGAACTAATAGAAAGATTCAGCAGAGTAGCAGGATACAAGATAAACATTCAAAAATCAGTTGGATTCCTATACACCAGTAAAGAGAACGATGAAAAGGAGATCAGGAAATCAATACCATTTTCAATAGCCCCTAAAAAGATAAAATACTTAGGAATAAATCTGACCAGGAATATAAAAGACCTATACAAAGAAAACTACAAAACACTGCTGCATGAAACCCAAAGGGATCTACATAAATGGAAAAACATACCATGCTCATGGATAGGCAGACTCAACATTGTGAAAATGGCAATTCTACCTAAAGCAATTTACAAATACAATGCAATTCCGATACAAATACCATCAACATTCTTCAAAGAGATGGAAAAACTAATTATTAACTTTATATGGAAAGGGAAGAAACCCCGAATAAGTAAAGCACTACTGAAGAAGAAGAATAAAGTTGGAGGACTCACACTACCTGACTTGAGAACCTACTATACAGCTACAGTACTCAAAACAGCCTGGTACTGGTACAACAACAGAGACATTGACCAATGGAACAGAATTGAGAACTCAGATGTAAATCCATCCACCTATGGTCACCTGATTTTTGACAAGGGCCCAAAACACATCAAATGGGGAAAAGACAGTCTTTTTAACAAATGGTGCTGGCAAAACTGGATATCCATTTGTAGAAAAATGAAACAGGACCCATACCTCACACCATATACAAAAACTACTTCAAAATGGATCAAAGACCTGAATATAAAGCCTCAAACTATAAAATTCATAGAAGAAAAAATAGGACCAACACTTCAGACCTTAATACATGGCATTAACAGGATACAAACCATAAACATCAACACAAAAAACCCAACAGATAAACTAGATAATTGGGATCTTCTAAAAATCAAACATCTATGCTCTTCAAAAGATTTCACCAAAAGAGTTAAAAGAGAACCTACAGACTGGGAAAAAATTTTTGGACAGTACAAGTCAGACAAAGGTCTAATCTCCATAATCTACAAGAAAATCCAACACCTCTACAACAAAAAGACAACCAATCCTATCAAAAAATGGGCAAAGGAAATGAACAGACACTTCACCAAGGAAGACATTCAAATGGCCAACAGACACATGAGGAAATGCTCGCCATCACTAGCCATTAGAGAAATGCAAATTAAAACCACAATGAGATACCATCTCACCCCGGCATTACTGGCACGAATCAAAAACACTGGAAATAACAAATGTTGGAGGGGCTGCGGGGAGACGGGAACTCTTATACACTGCTGGTGGGAATGCAAAATGATACAACCATTTTGGAAAATGATATGGCGTTTCCTCAGAAAGCTAGAAATAGACGTACCATTCGATCCAGCAATCCCACTCCTAGGAATATATCCTAGAGAAATAAGAGTCATCACTCGAATAGACATATGCACACCTATGTTCATGGCAGCATTATTCACAATAGCAAAACGATGGAAACAACCTCGATGTCCATCAACAGACGAATGGATACACAAACTATGGTACATACACACAATGGAGTACTATGCAATGAGAAAGAACAATGAATCGGTGAACCATCTCATAACATGGAGGAAACTGGAGGACATCATGCTGAGTGAAATAAGTCAATCACAAAAGGACAAATATTGTATGAGACCTCTATTGTAAAAACCCATGAAAAAATTCACATGCAAAATGTAACAATCCTTGTTGGTTACCAGGGATGGGGGGGGGGGAATACTAAATAGGTAATAGGTAAGTGGTAACTTGGGTGAGAGATGAGATAGTACATAGTACAGGGGAAACTAACACAACCTGCACAAGGAAAGGTCATGGAGGCCCTATAGACACATCCAAACCCCCCGAGGGACTGAGTTGTTGGACGGAGGGCTCTGGGGACCATGATCTCGGGGAGCATCTAGCTCAATTGGCATGACACTACTTATAAAGATAATGCTCTACATTCTACCTTGGTGAGTAGTGTCTGGGGTCTTAAAAGCCTATGAGCGGCCATCTAAGATACTCCACTGATCTCATCCCTTCGGGAACAAGGGAGAACGAAGAGAACAGGATACAAGGAAAAGATTAGTCCGAAGGACTAATGGTCCACAGCTACCAAGGCCTCCACGGGACTGAGCCCAGTACAGCTGGATGGTGCCCGGCTACCACCAATGACTCCTCTGACCAGGATCACAACAGAGGGTTCTGGGCAGAGCTGGAGTAGGATGTAGAGTATAATTTTAACTCCCAAAAAAAAAAGAAGACCAGATATACTGGCCTAAAGAATACTAGAGAAACCTCGAGAGTGTGGCCCCCAGACACCCTTTCAGCTCAGAGGGGAAGTTACCTTCAAGGTTCGATGTTAAGCCTGGGAATGGACACCCCAGTAAAACTAAATGGGACTAACGATGTACAGGAGTCCGGTGACAAGGGCCAGAAGGCAGAGGGAGAGTAGGAAACTGATGATAAGGAACACAAATTGAATAAGGACACTGTCGATGTATTGTGAGATTGTTGACCACTGCTATAGGGCAACATTTGTAGTAACTATTAAATGGGAGGCTGTTTTGTCCTGTAAGCCTTCATCTTGGGCGAGAATGGCAGCACAATTGGAAGAGCATAGTCAATATCACTTAAATGTGTAAGTAAAAAGTTTTGAAATGGTGTTTAAATAAAATAAAAATAAATAAATAAATAAATAAACAAATGAGACTAAAGAGGTACAATAGTCCACTGACAAGGTCCAGAAGACAGAAGGGGACAAGGAAGCCCCCTGGTGATAGGGAATACAAGGTGGAGTAAGGATATTCTTGATGTGCTGTGAGATTGTTAACCATTGTCATAGGGCAACATGTGTAGTAATTGTTAAATGAAAAACTATTTTTTCTGTAAGCCTTCATCTTAAGTGAGAATAACAGCACAGTTGGAAGAGCGTAGTCAATGTCACTGAACTGTGAATGTAGAAATTTTTGAAACGGTGTATCTTTGGCCATCTGTAATTTTCATCAAAAAAAAAGGTTGAGAATTTAGAGGCTTAATACGTTGTGGGGTTGTTAACCAATGTCAAAAAACAACATGTGTACTACTATTTCATGAGAAACTATTTGCTCTGTAAGCTTTCACCTGAAGTACAATAAAATATATATTAAAAAAAAAAAAAAAAAAACGCAACGCTTGTGTCTATACCAGCTAAAGTCATCTCTCATATCCCCCATGGTCTGGTAACCACCACTGGAGATAACTGGAATAGGGTAATAAGGAACTATAGAAAAAAAGAAAGACAGGCAAAAACGGAAGATTTGAGTATTCGCTGGTGGACTCTGTGAGAAGTCACGTGCTCCTCAACCTTGAACATGATAAATGAAAACAGAAGATGTACTAATGGACAGGAGAATCCAAAGGTCCTTGGACAAATGGATTTGTTTAAAGAGAAGTCAAGACGGCTCAATTCCGTGAAGAAAAACATCATGACCCCCTGGTCCTAGATGGAAGTTTATGGTTTGATCTTGTTCTTTCAGACAGTGTTAGGGCAGCAGCGAGGAGGCATGTCCTCACTAACACTGAGTCACCAGAATGCATCGGCAAAAGTCCCTAAGTCTTGGAGACCAAGGGGGATCCTGGGCTGAACTAGGCCCTGGAGTCTGCCAACACCGCGTACAGAATGTGAAACATGTATCAAATGCGCAAGTTCACCTCCACCTTCACCTGGGGGCTCTTCCCTTCAGGGACAGTTGGAGGACAAAGAGAGGCAGGGGTGGTGAAGTTTAAGTCCTAAGACAAGATATAAGTAATGCTTCTAAAATTCAGGGAATAGTGAGTACAAGGGTGTCTTAGGCTAGGTTTTCCAGAGAAACAAAAACAGTGAAGCATATATATATGAATGTATGGAGCCCTGGTGGCGCATGGGTTAAGAGCTCAGCTGCTAACCAAAAGGTCAGCAGTTCAAATCCACGAGCTGCTCCTTGGAAAACCTATGGGGCAGTTCTACTCTGTCCTATAGGATTGCTAGGAGTCAGAATCAACTCGATGGCAATGGGTTTGGGTTTTATATATACGTGTATACATATATATATATATGTATATATATATATATATATATATATATATATAGAGAGAGAGAGAGAGAGAGAGAGAGAGAGGTGTTTATCTCAAGGAAATGGCTCACACGGTTGTGGAGGGTGGCAAGTCCCAAATCCATTGGTCAGGCGTCAGGCTGGAGGCTTCTCCTGACTCACGTAGTTGCAGGAGATGTCAGGCTGTTGGCTCACGGGGCTGCGGCAGCCGGCGAATTCCAAAATACCAGGCTACTGGCTCACAGGACTGCAGAAACTGGCAAATCCCAGAACAAGAACAGGTCAGATGACAAGCTGCTAACTCAAATCCTAAGAACTGGAGGTCAGATGATGATGAGCTGGACGCAGGATCCAGAGCAAGAGAGACCTTTGCCAGAGCACCCACATACCTTGGGTGTAGGTTGCACCCTTAAGGAAACTCCCCTTACATCAGATACTTAAGCAAGGTGGTGACTTGAGTAAGGACATGACTCAAGATACCTGCCTCATTAACATATAGAGGTTTAGGATTTACAACACATAATTAAACAGTACCATAAAAAGGAGGACAATTACATCAGATCACAAAACGGAGGACAGTTACATAATACTGGGAATCATGGTCTAGCCAAGTTGACACATAACATCAACCATCAAAAAGGGTGAACAGATACCACCTCAAAGCTGTCCCATTTAAACAATCAAAGGAGGAATAGCCTGACTCGGTCCTCTTTCACAAGAAGGGACTTACTCCAGCCCTGACTTTGACCCTTAACCTCCAATTGGGCTTCTTTCTCCATCAACACCACCACTGGTCTCCCATTTCTGACTTCCTACGGTTCTACACCAGCTGAGTTATTCCCTGAGAAAGGACATGTCTCAGAATTGTCCAACATTATTGCTGGAAGAGATGTTAGAGAATCTCTCTTCCAATGTACTTATTTTACAGATAAGGAAACTGATGGCCAACGAACTTCATGTCATTTACCCAGAGTCACTGAGCTCAGATGAGAACCCAGGTCTCCTGAACCCTAGCACAATGTTCCACTATACAATATCATACCTATTCTCAAAGAGGGGTCAGCTCAGCTCCCCACAAGCCACCACCTCAACCTTCGTTCCTCTTCTACAAGCACCTCAAAATGGTAGAAGAGGAATTAATTTGCCTGCAACACAAGGATGGAAGAGATGGGAATTATCTCAATGAAACTAGTTTGAATGGAGTCATCAGCTGCCACAAACATTTTCTCAGAAGAAGAGGACAGTCCAATGCTCACTGTACTTTGCAGAGCATATATGGGACCCCAGAGGCATAGTCAGATCTCCACAGCTGGACCATAATGATGAGCAAGAAAGGCCCAGAAACTAGGAGAGGGGTTGGAGGATGAGAACTGGAGCTAAGAATCTGTAAAGATCAGCTGCTATGACTAGTGGCAGTAGGGTAACAGAAAGAAAAATGCTGCCCAGAGAGCCTGTTATGTGAAATGAAAATTCTGGCATCAAAATGAAATAAGGTGGAGAGGCAGTCCAAGATGGCAGTGTAGTCAGGCACCTCATAACATCCCTCTTACAACAAAGACCTAAGGAAACAAGTGAATCAGATATGGATGACAACTTTTGAACCCAGAGCATCGAAGGCAAGGCAGAAGAACTCGGCCAAGTGCCAAGTGGAATGAGAGACTGTATAAAAGCAGCAAACACAGAGAATTATGGATGGCCAGTGCCCTGCCAGCCGAACCTGCACAGCGTAGCCATACTGAGACAAAGTAAGCAGCATTCCCAGCCAAAGCCTCCATCACCTGGTGCAGTCAAGCAGGAGCAACTCTGCACCCACATCAAGAGCCAGGCAGGACTGCTCTCCGCCCTGTGAAAGTTAAATGCACTCACTTTACCCACTGCACCTTCTCCAACCTCCCATGCCAGAGACCTACAGTGCCCCCTCACCCCCCTCATCCACTCCTCCCTCCACACACAATCATGGTCTGGCAGCACCCACCATCATCCCACCCCCTAAGCCAGGGACCCACAGACCAGCAGTACCTGTCCCTTCGATCAGCCACTCATGCCAGGGACCTGCAGACCAGTGGCACCTGCCTCTCCACCCAGCCACCGGAGCCGGGGGTCCACAGAACAGCAGCACCGATTCTCCACCTAGCCACCCATGCTGTGGGCCTGTGGACTGGTGGCATCCCTTTTTTCATCCACCCAACTGTGCTGGGGTACCTGCGATCCAGCAGCACCCACTTCTCTGCCTAGTCACCCCCACCAGGAGCCCGTGGATAAGTGGCACCCCCTCTTCTGCCCACCCACCCACACCGGGAGCCCATGGTCCAGCAGAACTCCTCTTCCATCCACCCATCCATGCCTGGGGGCCCACAGACTGGCGGCACCTGTTCCTAAGCCCACCCACCTGAGCCGGGGCTCACAAACTGGCAGCATCCGCTTCTCCGCCCAGCCACTGGTGCTAGGAGCCAATGAACTGGAGACACCGGCTCCTACGCCCAGCCACCCACCTCGGGGGCCTGCAGACCAGCGGCGCCTCCTACTCCCTCCAGCCATCTGCATCAGGGCTACCAAGGAGTGGCAGGACACCCTCCCCTACATCACGCTCTAGGAGACGGGGCACGCCATCCTAGCGTGCACCCATGGACTGGCGGCAATCCCCTGGCTCGTCCCCTGCACTGCCCCACCCCGCAACCGGAGGCTTGTGCCCACTCCAATCACCCCCATGTATCCCTGCCCTTCCAGGACTGTCAGTGAGAGTTTCCGTACCACCCACCCAGTGACCAACAACCCAGGCACCCTCAACCCAACCATCTGGCAACCAGCAGTGCGCACATACAGCACCCAACCCAGCAACCAGTGAGAATAATCCCTGCACCCACCTCCAGGTAACCAGCCGACAAACACATCACCTCACCAGTAACACCAGCTACATCCCCAGCCACCCACAAGACCAGCAAACAGAGACCCACACCCACACACCCAGCCACTGTCCCCCCCACCTGGAGACAGGTGTTGAGAGCTCCAGCGCAGCCAGACTAGCAACCACAGGAGCACAGAGGAAGAAATGGTAATGGAACTACCTGATAAGGAATTCAAAAGACCAATATACAGGGTTCTCCAAGAAATAAAGAAAAACACAGACAAAAAACAAGGAAAACACATACAAAGCAATAGGAGAATTCAGGAAAACAATGCAAGAACAAAATGACAAAATAGACAATTAGAAACCATACAAAAACAGCAACTAGAAATCCAAAAGAAAAAACAGTAAAATTTCATAAATAGACAACTCAACAGAAGGACACAGGAGCAGAACTGAATCAATGAAAGACAGAATCAGCAAAGTAGAAGACAAATCCTTTGACACCAATTTCTTTGGGAAAAAACAGAAAAAAGAATGAAGAAAGTGTAAGAATTATGTGGGACACTACCAAGAAGAAAAATTTACACATGATAGGAATTACTAGAACAGTAGGAGGCAAAAAAAACCCCAAAAAACCCAGAATTGCCAAAGATTTGCTGGCAGAAAACTTCCCTAATATCATGGAAAACAAGAAGATACCCATCCAAGAGGCTCAACAAACCTCCTACAGGATAGACTCCAAAAAAATGTCACCAAGACATATCATAATCAAACTTGCCAAAACCAAAGGCAAAGAAAGAATCCCGAGAGTAGCTTGGGAAAAACAAAAAGTCACCCACAAACGGGAACCAATAAGACTAAGTTCTGATTACTCAGCAGAAACCATGCAGGCAAGAAGGCAACTGGATGACATATATAAAACCTTGAAAGAAAAAAATTGCCAACCAAAAATTATGTATCCAGCAAAATTGTCCTCTAATATGATGGCAAAATTAGGACATTTCCAGATAACAGAAATTAAAGGAATTTGTAAAACCAGACCAACCTTACACAAAATATTAAAGGGAGTCCTTTGGACAGAGAACCAAAAACATCAGACAACAACCTGTGTTTATGACACAGGACAGCATTAGCCAGAAACGAACCCAAATAAAGAATTCTCAAATATAAAACAAAGCTAAAAGACTGAAAACAGGGAACCAGAGACATCAATCTGTAAATGATGACAACATCAAAACAAAAGGGGGGAATAAATGGTGTAGTTATAGAACTTCCATTTGGAAAGGAAGTCAAAGCAATATCAAGAAATAAGACTGCTTTAAACTTAGGAAGATAAAGGTAAATTTCAAGGTAACCACAAAGAAAGTTAACAAACCTATTCATCAAAATAAAAAAGAAGAAAAACATACAGCCTCAGTAAACACAAAATCAACAGTGAAAGAAAATCCACAAACAAAAACACTAAATAGACACTAGATAATTGTAACTTTGGTGAAGAGTAAAACAGTACAGAATACTGGGGAAGCCAGCACAACTTGCACAAAGCAAGGTCATGGAAGCTTCCTAGACACATCCAAACTCCTTGAGGGACCAAATTACTTGGCTGAGGGACCATGGTCTTGGGGAATGTCTAGCTTAATGGGCATAAAATAGTTTATAAAGAAAATGTTCTACATTCTACTTTGGTGAGTAGTGTCTGGGGTCTTAAAAGCCTATGAGCAGCCATCTAAGAATACTCAGCTGGTCTCACCCTTTCGGGAGCAAGGGAGAATGAAGAAAACTAAAGACACAAGGGAAATATTAGTCCGGAGGACTAATGGACCACAACTGCCATGGCCTCTACCAGTCTGAGTCCAGTAAAACTAGATGATGCCCAGCTACCACCACTGACTGCTCTGATAGGGATCACAATAGAGAGCTCCGGACAGAGCTGGAGAAAAATATAAAATAAAATTCTAACTCACAAAAAAAGACCAGACTTACTGGCCAGACAGAGACTGGAGAAACCCCGAGAGTGTGGCCCCCGAACACCCTTTTAGCTCAGTAATGAAGAGTCACTCCTGAGGTTCATCCTTCAGCCAAAGACTAGACAGGCCCATAAAACGAAATGAGACTAAAGGGGCACACCAGCCCAGAGGCAAGGACTAGAAGGCAGGAGCAAACAAAAAAGGTGGTAATAGGGAACCCAAGGTAGAGAAGGGAGAGTATTAACATGTCATGGGGCTGTTAACCAATGTCATAAAATAATACGTATACCAACTGTTAAAGAAGAAGCTAGTTTGTTCTGTAAACCTTCATCTAAAGCACAATAAAAAAAGAAAGAAAATCCACAGACAAAAAGAACTCAGCACAGAAAATTAAGTGGAACAAAGAAAGCATCAACGCCACAAACAAACAAAAAAAAAGTACAGCAAACTGACAGCAGTAAACTCACACCTATCAATAATCACACTGAATGTAAATGGCTTAAATGCACCAGTAAAGAGACAGAGGGTGGCAGAACGGCTTAAAAAAACACGACCCATCAATATGCTGTCTACAAGAGACATACTTTAGACATGAAGACATAAATAAGCTAAAATTCAAAGGATGGAAAAAAATTTATCGAGCAAACAATAACCAAAAAGAGCAGGAGTGGCAATACTAATCTCTGCTAAAATAAACTTTAAGGCAAAAATTCACCATAAAAGGTAAGGAAGGACATTATATAATGATTAAAGGTTCAATCTGCCAAGAGGACATAACCATAATACATATATATGCACCCAATAACAGGGCTCCAAAATACATAAAACAAACTCTAACAGCATTGAAAAGAGAAACAGACAGTTCCAGAAAATGAAATGGGGTTTGTGAAATACATTCCTATACCAAGCAGAAAGCCTGTTCCACTTCCATTAACTCCCAGACTATCTGGTCTACTTCACTACTGCAGGGTATGGACCTCTCCCTCCTTCCTGAACATTTATCAGAATGCTGTTATTCAAATAATTATTTGTAATTCCCTCCCTTTTAACTGGCTGTGTTTAATCCACATCAGCTCTCCTTCTCACATCTTAAACAACATTACCTTGACTTTTACTCTCTCCATCACTCAATCCAAGGCTAAAGAATCAGACAGATCTCAGCTCAAATTCCAGTTTTGGACACTTTCTAGCTGTGTGATATGTGCAATCACTTTATCTTTTGTCACCTCAGTCTGTCCAAATGTAAAATGGGGATGATTAATAGTAGCTATGTCACAGCTGCAAGAGAAAGAGAACATATGTAAAGTGCTTAGCCCAATGCCTGGCATACAGCAAGTGTTCAATAAATGGTGGCTGTCACTGTTATTATTGCTATTATCACTGAAACCAGCTGAAGCTCCAATTATGGAATTAAGTCTCAGAGAATTGAAATGGGCTGTCCAAGGTTACACAAGTGAGAGAGTCAGAGACGGAGCCCAGATTTCTTCATTTCTGAAGCCTTTGCCAACCATCAGCTCCCACACAAACAACATCATTGGCCAGTGACCTAGAAATCTGGGTATCTGATCGCATCCAAGTACCACAGCTGATGATTTAATAACGCTCACCATGTGCTAGAAACTGAGCAGGCTCTATGAAAGCTTTAAGGCATCCAAAGGTCAGTAAAGGAAGATCATCTCATTGCTGATGGAAAGCAAAAAACAATACAAAACAAAAAGTTGGAACCACTGCTGTCTAGTCAATTCGGACTCATAGCGACCCTACAGGACAGAGTAGAACTGCCCCACAGGGTTTCCAAGGAGTGGCTAGTGGGTTCGAACTGGTGACCTTTTGGCTAGCAGCCAAGCTCTTAACCACTGTGCCACCAGGGCTCCAAGACATCTTACATAGTATGGTGCATTTGTTAACAATTAATGAACCAATATTGCTATATTTTATTAACTAAAGGCCATACTTTATTCAGATTTCCTTAGTCTTTTTGTGTGTGTGTGCTTTAGGAGAAAATTTACAGAGCTAATTAGTTTCTTATCAAACAATACACAAACTGTTTTGTGACATTGGTTGCCAACCCCTTGATGTGTCAATACTCTCCCCTTCTCCACACCAGGTTCCCTGTTTCCATTCATCCAGTTTTCAGAACCACCCTTTGAAAGATCATGGCAGCCAATATCACACTGAGACCAACATCATGCTGAGACCTCAACCTCATAAAATTTATACACAGGGAAACTTATGTTAAAAATGAACACTGTAGGGCCAGGGCCAAGATGGTCCCTCTTACAACAAAGACCCGAAAAAACAAGTGAATCAATTATATATGACAATCTAGGAGCCCTGAACATCAAAGGCAAAGTTGAGGAATTGGACTGAGTGGCAGGGGGAGGGAGAGATGGTTCGGAAGCAGCGAGGAGTTGCCAGACCTGACCTGGTGGAAGCCGTAGCCCTTCAGCCCGGATCAGCTTGGGGGTGAGTGGTGAGGCAAGTAGCAGCACACAGGAGGCATTTTCCACATCAGAAGAGACCCAGCGGGACAGAGTCTATTCAGCCATCCAGAACCAGTGAGAAGAAGCCCTCGATCAGCGGAAGATAAGTATTTGCATCTGGCCTACCGCACGGATCAAAAACACCCCCCTTAGGGAAAAACCTCTCTCCCATTTACCTCCCCGCTCCCTGCTCTGCACTGGGTTCAGGACAGCTTCAGTGACTGTCAAGTCCCCTGGGCCAGAAGTAGGACCCATCTTGTGCGCTGAGCCATTCTCCTGGTCTTGGAGAGGGAACAAATTAACAAATGGGGAAATGATAATCTGCCAGCTCCCCTAAACCAGGAACTCAGGGTAGGCACAGCTCCTTTGCCTAGGCACAGGCATAAGGGATCCACGGACTTTGAGTGCCTTTCCCCCTGCATAGACTCGTGTGGGCCCATTTCAACAGTGTAGGCCCTCATTACCACAGTACAACAGGGTATATACCCGAAGTCTAACTTCCACTGTTTCAGCTGTGAAGTGGCAGGTTCCTGACATTTGACACTGCTCTCCCCATTAAGCTGGGTCTTTACCTACCCATATCAGGGCCTGAGGACTGGTGGCTCCACCCACGCCACCTAGCCACCTGCAATAGGCGCCTAAGAATAAGAGGTGTCCCCTAGTCCTTACAGCCAACCACACTGGGTGCTCACAGTCCTGCTGCAAAACCCACCCACCTACGTGCTCTAGGGAATACAGACACGCATTCCTCCAGGACACTCGGGGGTGGCCATCGGTCCCCTGCCTTGCTCAGTGTGTGCCCTCATGCTGCAGCTGGATGCCTGTACCTACACCAATCACCCATGCCTATCTAGGACTGTAGGTGAGAGCCTGCATCACACTTGGCAGCTGACTACCTGGACACCTGAGCTGAATCCATACAGGAGGAGTGGGCGGACTCCTGGGCTCACACACTTAGTGGCAGGTCTAGCCACCTGGCGGCAGGACGTTGGAGCTTCAGGGGTGCCAGTGATTGGGCTAGCTCACATAAGCAGCCTATTTGGGCTTATCAAAACAAGAAGCTAGGACACAGTAAGCAAACGTAAAATAAATAAATATAATAACTTATTGATAGCTTGGAGACAACAGTCAATATCAAATCACATAAAGAGGCAATCCATGATGGCTTCAGCAAGCTACCAAAATGAACAATCTAGAAATTTTCTGGAGGAAGAAAACTTCTTGTAATTACCAGATGCAGAATACAAAAGCTTAATATACAGAGCTCTTTAAAAGATCAGGAAGGAAATTATACAAAGCACAGAACACACAATAGAGGAACTTAAAAAGATTAGAGAAGAGCATAATGACAAATTTAACAGGCTGCAAGAATCCATAGAGAGACAGCAATCGGAAATTCAGAAGATTAACAATAAAATTTCAGAATTAGACAACCCAATAGAAAGTCATAGGAGCAGAACTGAGGCAATGGAAGTCAGAATTAGTGAGACTGAAGATCACTTGACACCAACTTATTTGAGGAAAAATGAACACTGTAACTATCTATATGGGATCAAATTGACAACAGCAACTCGACAGATTAGATAGGAACCTTAGGGGACAGTGAGTTTATGTTAATGAGGGAGGAACAACTCAGAAAAGGAGGGTAAGAATGGTTGCACAACTCGAAGAACGTAATCAATGTCACTGAATGGTACATGTAGAAACTTGAATTGGTATTTGTTTTGCTGTGTATAGTCTCAACAATGACAACAAAATAAATAAAATTAGGAAAAAAAGAAAATCCAGTGAAGCACAGTTCTACTCTGACACACGCTGGGATGCCATGAATCAAAGTCAACATGATGGCAACTGGTTTGGTTTGATTTGAGTTCCTCTCCCCCAAAGAAACAACCACTGCCCAGAATTTGAGGTGAAGTCTGTTCCCTGTGTTTACTTTTTACTACAGATTAAGTTGGGAGGAATTCTGCACTTATGCCACTGGTAAAACAACTAACAGGGCTTTTCAAGAGAAAATTCAAACAGTATATAAAAGTATAAAAGGGAAAGGGACTGCCCCCTGCCCCGCAAAAAAGGAAGGCAATTAACCGCTAGAAAGTAACTTCCACTTGAATGTCAGCTCCACCAGTGCAGAGACTTGTGTCTGTGTTGTTCACGGCTGTATCCCCCCAGAGCCCTCAATAAATGTTGGGTGAATGAAGAAAAACAAAAAAAAAAGTGCACTGTGTACAGCCTTAAAGCACAAGTGAGCAGGAGTCCACACCTGCAGCCTGAGGGATGTATGTAAACAGAAGGGAGAAGGTCCTCCTTTTTATCCTAATAATGTAATGCATTACTTACTCAGTCTGGCTTCTATCTATAGATGTTTGTACCAAGGGTGGAAACCACTTCCTTTTCCTTGAATCACAGCAGCATGGAGCATCCATCCCATAGCTCAAAGTCCGAGGCAAGGGAACATCTTCAATCAAACTCTGGTCCTCTTCATATGGGTACCTAAATTCTATCAGTGCATCTTTACCTCATAATGAAAAAATATAACCTACTGCTCTTAAACCTCAGAAAAGAAAAACTTCCCCAACACACATTCACACCTACCACAGCCAGTGTCTAGCTCTTAATGTGACTCAGTTTCCTTCAAGGGAAACCATAACTAAAGGTGCCCCCTCCTACCCCTTCCCCAAAAATCAGCTTACACTTTACTCTTCAAACACAAAGCCTCTGATTTCTGAGAATTGGTGGTGGAGTAGCAGAAGACTGGCTGGAAAGACTGAATTTCTTCCTGCTCAGAACATCAGAATCCCTTCCAATGTTCCCTCCAGAGGCAGGTGTTGCCACAACGGGAGCTGCGAGTTTGCCAACTCAGAAATTATCCACACCGTAAAAGGAACATTCCTACAATAAAAAACAAAACCCAAACCACCTTGTATGTGAGTTCTCAGGAGGAAGAGATACAAATTTGAAAATAGCCAGGCTGTGGGAGGGTTAGATTTCCCTTAGCTCAAGGACAGCCAGATCTGATACGGCTGCTGATAAGACCAAGCTCCTTCACTGTACTGCCCTTACTCAGGTCTCTACTTATGACATCAGAGGCCCCGACATCGCCCAGGACCCTTCTCAGGGCTTGGAGGGTGACTGTCACTGACATCCAAGGTTGGACACTGTGTACAGAAAAACCCTCCCAGAAAGGAGCTCCAAGATGTCCAAGTAACAAACAGGCAGACAGAACACCTGCTGCCGCTGCCCATGTGCTACAGCCTGCTTTCCTGATAAAAACTGCACTTTTAAAACCAACACTCAGCCTCCCCTATCCAAAAGCTGTAATTTAGCCGTCCTGTAAAATGACACCTTTCCCTTTAGAAACAAGTGTAAATCTAATACAACTGAGATAAACACAGTAGAATGCTCCCTAACTCACTTAACATCTTTCATCCAAGGACCCGAAGCTCTTAAATCTCTTTTTAAATGTAAAAAGTCATGCCTCGTCGCTTTAAAAGAGGGACTCAGGGAGTATCATTTCTCCATCATATAGTCATCTTACGTTTGAGGAACTGTGCATGGAAAAGCCATTCTCTCACCATGGGGGGCAGGGAGGTCATGCCTCAGTATCATTATCCTCACCTCTGAATAAGTGGCTTCGAATACACCCAGTGGAAGATTGTGAGATAATCAACCCTGCCCATTTAGAGGGGAAAGGTCCCTAGAAGTGGGTCTGGCAGTGGGCTCCGGCCTGGCACCTGCACCTGACTTCAGCCACAAGTTCCAAGGCCACAGATCTACAGCTCAGGGGACTTCCAATTCCTGTGCTACTCCTTGCCGGTGCTGGGACCTCCCCCACTCCCTCACCTTAAGTGACCAAAGTCACACTAAATCAGCTTGGCATTTCCCTCCAAGGACCAAATAAACAAGTTGGTCCAGCCCCTGATGTCTCCCCTAGTTGTCCATCTCTGTCCCCAAATACAAAGCCTGGGAAGACTAAGCATCTCAGCACCCACCCACCTCCCCATCACGTGTGCTAAAGCAAGATGTCTCGACAGGCCCAGCCCCTCGTATCGTTCGTTAGTTTATTCACAGGAGCAGGCAGGAGAAGGCAGGAGAGTTACCCAGCAGTCCGTAACCCTCCAGTGCCTTCTGTGTCCACAGGCAAGCAGATGTCTTGCCCCTGCCTTGCAGCCAGGGTAAAAACCTGAGCTCCTGAAGGGCTGTCCTTTCTAGAGGAAGAAAGGCAAAGGGGCAGTCCTGGCACGGGATGGGAGTCAGTGGTCACATGCAAGCTGGATCATTCCTGGAGACACAAAGTCGGGTACCGGGACCTGGAACCTGGCCCATTTGTTTTCTAGAGATAAGGGTACCATACCACCCCCAGGACAGGCCACTCAGCCCTCCCTTTGACCTTAGTTCCTCCTACAGCAGAGAGAGAAACCCAGGCCGTGGGTGACCCTGGTCTGATGGCCAGAGTAACAGCTCATTTGTTACTAGTGTGCTGAGAACACACAGGAATTGGGAGCAGAGCCCCCAAGGTTACACGGGCACAACTCCCTGGGGTTCTGCTCTTTTCCTCCTGAGAGGACTTGAAGCAGCAACAGAACAACCTGCCACCCCAAACTCCTGTATCTAAGGCAACCAAACACACCTTCAACGAAACGCTAGAGAAAGACATAGCCCAGGGAGGTGAGCGACGGGGGTCACTTTCTGACTGGGCATGGAAAGAGGGAATAGAAGACACCCGCGGAAGAGGCCAATGTCTCCCTGCCCTTGCCAGGAACAGAGTTGCTACGGTCCCCACCCCTGCCCCGCATTTCCCACCAAGGACCGGAGATGAGGGAAGGCAGACGAAGAGCTGGCAACCAGGGAGCTGGGCTGGGTCCCAGACCACGGTTCCCCGAAGTGGTTTGTCCACCATCTCCCAGGTTTTCCAAGCACCCCGGGGAAGAGGAGGCAGGGGTCGTCCGGACACGGTTCCCTCCTTTCCAAGAAGTCCTCAGTCTCAAACTCAGGAGGGTCTGTAGTTCTTACTCCCAAACCCTGGCTCCCCGGCTCCCACGAGGACTAGTGCCCCCCTCTGCCCTCCAGAGAAGATCTCGAGGGTGCTCTCCACCCGGAGAAAGAGGTAAGGGGTGTCAGCCTTCTGCTACCCCCAGCCCCCAGCTGGCCCTTCCCCTCGCCTCTTCCCGATGCCCCTTTGTTTCAGGGGGGGAAAGTTGCCAACGTGCACCCCCTTCCCCAACACGCCCCCCTGCGCACCCATCCCCCGCAGGAAATCCAAGCCCGCGGGCGCACAGTCTTATCTGCAGCTTGCTCCCGAGCCGGGGCAGGCGCTTCGAAACCGAAAGCAAAGAGGAAGCCGGATCAGGCAGCGCCCCCAGCCCGGTCGCCCCGTTCCCCCATCATCGCCCCCATCGTCCGCTCCCCCCGCGCTCCGCGCTGCCCGCCCGGCACGACCACCTCTCTGGCAGCGAAAAGGCCTCTCTGCGGACATCGGGGCACCTACCGGTGCGGGGCCGGGGCCACGGGCAGGGCAGGGCTGGGCCGGCCGCCTGCCGGGCGCAGGTGCCTCCAGGAACGCCGTCTCCCGGGGTCGGTCCCGCTCCTCCTCCCGCGCCGGGACTCGGGGCGCTCTCTGCGCCGCCCGCTCCCCGCCCCCACGCCCGGCGTCCGGGCTCCCCCCGCGCGGAGCGGCCTGCTGTGCCTCCCCCGCGCCGCTCGGCCTCCCGCGCCCCGCCTAGACCCGCATTGTGTGTCGGCGCCCACCGCTGCGATGCGGGGGCCAGGGGGCTGCGGCCGCCGCTGCCCGGGAGGAACAGAGCCCCCGGCGGCGGCGGCGGCGCGGGCGGCGGCACTCACCCATAGTAAGGATGCGGTGCAAACTGCACATGCTCGCGTCTGACAGGCGCTCTGCCCCCGGCCCGGCTTAACTCCTTGCTCGCCCGCCGGGCCCGCTGCCCGGCCGCCTAGCACAGCCCGCTGGTGGGCCCCACCCCAGATTCCTGGAAGCGCGCCCTCGGCGCAGGTGGCTGCGGTGTTGGGCTCCTTGGCCGGTTCTGCTCACCCCTGCCTGCATTCCAGTTGTCCGCAGAAGTCCCGAGGACAGGACTAGCCTGGCCTCCATCTCCTAGCTTGTACACGATGTGAGAACCACGCGTACAACATCCACTAAGGATATCATGCAGGCCTGACAGTCTATTCATTGAACCATCCATGCAAGGTTGTTTCCATTGTCCCCATTTCTCAGTTGGAGAAACTGAGGCCTAGGGAATTGAAGCAATTTGCCTAAGGCAAGGCCCGAACCTCCAGGACCCACCATCTTGGTTTACAGGGTGAAGATTAAATAGAACATGTCCTTTATAAGGAATCTAGATTCTTCTGACAGGAATAATGGCTGTCCTCTGGAAAGCCCAGAGATTCTGAAATACAGTCTGGGGAACTGGTGGCAGAGGGTCCTTGACCTGAGACAGGCAGAACAGGAAATGAGAACGCAATTCAAACTTCAGCCAAGAAGAAAAGGCATCTTTCTAATTTGTACTGTTTTGCACACAGACTGTATGTGTGCTGAGGCTTCATCTGAGGGGTCTGATGGCTGCTTTCCAACCTAAAGAGGGAGAAATTAGAGGGATGGCCAGAGAGACTGCGGCCCTCTCCTCCTTTTTATAACGTGTCACAGTGAAGACAACGGTCTGAAGACAGCGGTCTTCTGAGAAAAGGAACCTGAGGTTCATCCAGCTGACCTTGCCTCACTCTGGGCAAGAGGCTGACCCGCTTCCTGCTGTCTGAACTTAATCTGATCCTGTATCTTCCCCTAATTGCCTGATGGGGCCACGAATCTTCTATCAGCCTCCTGTCCCTGGCCAAGATAGTCAAACATCAACAAAGGTACATCCCAAACTGGGGCTGGGAAACACAGACCAGGGCTTCTAAACCCATCCTCATACCCACTCTACTCTTTGGCGGGCCAAGCCATTCTTCTTAGTAAAGCACTCGGGTTCAGACAGGGCCAGAGGCAGTTATGTTGGGTTCTTCAAACTAGTACAGGAAGTACACGGCCATGTGGTGTCAGTGGCAAGAGCTCTTGGCTTCCCTGAGTTTGTTTCCTCTTCTGTATAGTGGACATCATGGCACCTACTTCATAAATACATTGTGATGACCCTGTAACATAATGCATGTAAAGTGCTTGGCACACAGTGGGCTTTCAACAACAGGAAACAGAGAGAAGGGAGAAAGTGTCAGAGCTGCAGGCAGGCATGGGGGCTGTCCCTAACACACTGTCAGAGAGGCGGGAGACAGCTTCCTCTCAGAGACACCTTGGCCAGAAGTGGCTTCAGTAAGTCTAGAAGCAAAGCCCACCTGATGAAGAGAGACACCCCCGCGCCTTCTTTCCACGGAGGCCCAGTTAGCTCTCCAGCTCTCGCTCTCCATCTGTGGCTGGCAGCTGGCGCGGCTCTCTCCCGGGCTGTGGGAGGCAGCATTGCGCAGAGGAAACTGAACAGGCTGGGCAGGCAGGAGAGCTGACTTCAGGCAGACTTCCCCATTAGACACAGTAGGTGGAATGCCTACAGACCACAGTACTTTTATGGGTCCACGAAAAATTTTTTAATGTCTTTTAAAAGCAGAACAGAAAAATTAACTTTGAGGCTGAAGAAAATATTTTCATATCTATTAATAGATCCATCCTTATACCAACACAGACATAAAATATATTTTTCTTTTTTTTTTTTTCCCTATTGTGCTTTAGGTGAAAGTTTAAAGCTCAAGTTAATTTCTCATACAAAAATTTATACACATATTGTTTTGTGACATTAGTTGCAATCCCCACAACGTGACAGCACACTCCTCCTTTCCACCCTGGGTTCCTTGTGTCCATTCGACCAGTTCCTGTCCCGTCCTACCTTCTCATCCTGCTTTTGAACAGGAGCTGCCCATTTGGTCTCACATATCTGATTGAACTAAAAAGCACATTCCTCAAGTGTTATTATTTTTTGTTTTATACTCCTGTCTAATCTTTGTCTAAAGAGTGGGCTTCAGGAATGGTTTCAGTTCTGGGTTAACAGTGCGTCCGGGGACCATAGTTTCAGAGGTTCCTCCTAAGTCTGGTCTTTTTAATTTGAGTTCTGTTCTACATTTTTTTAATTTGAGTTCTGTTCTACATTTTTCTCCTGCTCTGTTCAGAACTCTCTGTTGTGTTCCCTGTCAGGGTGGTCATTGGTGGTAGCTGGTCACCATCTAGTTCTTCTGGTCTCAGGCTGGTGGAGTCTCTAGTTCCTGTGGTCGTTTAGGCCTTTGGACTGATGTTTTCCTTGTGTCTTTGGTTTTCTTCATTCTCCTTTGCTGCTGCTGCTTCTTTTTTTTTTAAAATGAAGAAAGGGACCCACGAAGGCAGAAGTGTCTACGGCTCTTGAAAGTCATAATGCAGCCCTGGCTGAATTCTCATCCTAGCTCTGCCTCAAACGTGCTTTTTGACTTGCACGCCCACTCCTGCCCCCCACCCACACACACTTCATTTCCTCAGCTGTACAAAGAGGAACAAAAACAAAACAAAACAAAACCCGTTACCGTGGAGTTGATTCCAATTCATGGCAACCCCATGTGTTACAGAGTAGAGCTGCTCCACAGGGTTTCCTTGGCTGAAATCTTTATAGAAGTAGATTGCCAGGCCTTTCTTCCATGGCACTTCTGGGTGAGTTTGAACCGCCAACCTTTAGATTAGTAGCTGAGAGCAAATCATTTGCACCACCCGGGGACCTTGTACAAAGAGGAGGGTGGCCCAAATCATCTCCAGCTACTAGTTCTGTGATGACAAGACTGTGGCCTGAACAGCTCCATGGTTGTCAGGCCAGCCACAGGGCAGCCACCTTGGTTACTATGGGAAACTTGCTCCCAAAGGATGCATCAAGGCAAGTGCCAGTAGATCAAGGGCAAAGGTCTCTAAGTATTCAATCCTCAAACCCAATTTGAGGACT
Source organism: Dugong dugon (assembly GCA_030035585.1). NCBI lineage: Eukaryota > Metazoa > Chordata > Mammalia > Sirenia > Dugongidae > Dugong > Dugong dugon. The sequence goes on from CM057472.1 coordinate 75,233,675, forward strand.
CTGACCTGTAAGCTCAGACCCAAAGTCCTGCTGTGAGGGTAAGGTGGGAGGTAGGGGGTGACAGCTTCAAGTCATAGTATAAAAGGCAAGTTGCCAGTCACAGAATCAGAAAGAAGCAAGTTAGGAACTATGACACAAGGCTTGGCATCAGCAAGTTTCTGCGTTATCCAGCTCTCCCACGGGCTTAAGTCCATGATCTGGGATCCTGGGTTTTCCCCATTCCTAAATTTGTTGTTGTTGTTATGTGCTGTAGAGTCAATTTTGACTCATAGTGACCCCATGTGACAGAGTAGAACTGCCCCATAGGGTTTTCTAGGCTGTAATCTTTACAAAAGCAGATTGCCAGGTCTTTCTCCCATGGAACAGCTGGGTCAGTTCAAATTGCCAACCTTTTGGTTAGCAGCCAAGCACTTAACCATTGTACCACTGGGACTCCTCATTCCTAGATTAGGGATCATTTTTTTCCTAACAGAAATTTACATAGTGTCTTACAGTTGACATATCTTCTCTGTTTGGGTAGAGCAGCTATCTTTAGCCTTGTTTTATAAATGAGGAAATTAAGGCTCAGAGAGGTTGCATGGTTTGGTCAAAGTCATATTGCTAGTAAGGGCAGAATGCAGTTCAAACTCAGGTCTTCTGGTACCCCATCCAGGGTCCTTTCCAACTGCACCCAGATGATGTCAAATAAGACCAGGTGTGTCCAGGGCAGAGCAGTCAGCTGCAGAAGTGGACCTAAAATAGCATCTGTGGCAATGAGTGGGTCTCCAGGCTTTTCCCCATAGAATACTGACGCAGGAACACAAGTGCTGTGGATACGCGTTGGGAAAGGTGACCCTAGGTGAGTGTAGGCATAGTAATAGTGATTCAAGTACAGACTCAAGGTGGAGGGCTGGGGGACACACCAAGCCCCACTGCACTGACATACACTAAAGAATGCCAGCTCCTTCTTTGCCTTCTTATGAAAGCAAGCAGAGCAGCACGAGGGAGTTTGCCAGGCATGAACTTTGCACAGGCAGAACTTAGTTTGAGTTCAGACTCCGTGTCCTAGCTAGTTGTCTTAAAGCAGCTTACTTAACCTTTCTGAGCCTATTTCCTTATCTGCAAAATGCAAATGGCACTAATACCAACCCTGAGGGTTGTTGTACTTAGCGTAGTGCCAAGCACATAGGAAATAGTTGATAAATGGCAGGAGCTCAGCACCATTATGCCAAGTCCCTGCTACAGGCAGTTAATGGTAGTTCCCTTTACATCTCCCTTCTACCACCAGGCAGGGAAAAGGAGATTTTTTTCAAGTATCTTTATAGTCTCGAAAGTGCCTTGAAGGTTCATATTTTCTGAAAGACAAGAACTTTTCTCCTATTCCTCCAAAACAAACCATCCAAAAAGAGGTTACTCTTGTCTACCATAAGTAATTTTCTTGATGAGTTTCAAAGGGAATCAGAAAAATTTCTTTATGCTTGTTAGAGAGGACTGGTTCCCTGGGGGTTGCCCTCTGACTGCAAGTCAGGACAGATGTGGCTCAAAAGGATGATTTCAGTGGAGGGACTGGGTCCACGGCCAGACTGGGAATGGTCTGGAGGGAGCCGGAGCATGGACATTGGAGGCCAAGAGAGGATCACGTAGAGTCTGTCCCAGATGCTGTAATAAGACAGAGGTGAGATAGAAGCAGAGGAAGCATTGAAGCCAAAGCAATCTTGAGTTTGGAATTATTTGGACCAACTTTACAGGAAAACAAGCTGGGTGTGAGAGAAGTAGGGGGTAGGGATGTATGTGCAGCGTCTTGCCAATAGGAGAGGAGGTCAAGGTAATATGCTAGAGCTTGAAAATAGGGGGAGTCTCTTTGTAATGGCACCTTCTTGAAATTGGAAGGAAAGCAGCATGAAGAGGCTAAGCAAGGGGGTATGAACCTGTATCATTTAGGATTCTTCGGTTGCAAGCAATGGAAACTGACTTTAGCTATCTTAAATCTAAAGGGAATTTATTGGGAGGACATGATCAGGTGGCTCACAGATTTAAAGGGAATGCTAGTAAAATAGGCTTGTAAATTCTGGGACCAGGACAGCTCTGGGAATGCAGGTTGTTGCTGTTGGGTGCTGTCCTGTCGATTCTGACTCGCAGTGACCCCAGGTGACAGAGTAGAACTGCCCCATAGGGTTTTCTTGGCTGTAATTTTTATGGAAGTAGATCACCAGATTTTTGTCTCATGGAGCCACTGGGTGAGTTTGAACTGTTAACCTTTCAGTTAGCAGACAAGCTCTTAACCATTTGTGCCACCAGGGCTCCTTGGGAACCCAGGCAATGGGAAGTAATTGAAAGTCTCCTTAGAGCTCTACTGCCAGAACAACTGGATTCCAATCTTTTTCTATCACTTCTGCTGAGATGTAAAAGAGTCAAATTTGCCTGCGTTGAGTCATACACCCACCCCTTGGTCAAAGAAGGATCCAGAAAGACATCCTGATGTATAGCCCTTCTGGCACTGCGTATCAGGAGTGAGAGATAAGCAGTGAAAGGAAAATCAAGGTGCTGTTATCAAAAAGAAGGGAAAGGTTGCTGAGCAGCCCCCAAACCACCTATGTTAATCACACAGGCAGCAAGCAGCACAGGGGATTTATACCTGGCTCAGTGTCTCCAGGAGCTTCTTGGCTAAGACAGAGAGTAAAGGGAGAAACAGGTAAGCCTTGAGAAAGCAGCAGGAGACTGAAAAGTACTGGGACAGGGAAGCCTAGATTGCTGAACAAATCTTTCCTGGGCTAGGGCAGATGCAGAGCTGGAGACAGGCAGATTTTTTTGTGGACTTTTCACAGCTGTGAATTTTGCTCAGAAACGGGCGAACTGTGGTAAGGGGAGCAAGTGCAAAAGGTTATTAAGGATGGCCTTGAATGTTTATAAAATGCCACTGTGGGATGGAAAGGGGTACCGGTGGAGAGAGAAGAGACATTAGAGCTTAGGGAAACAGTCAAGTTGCTTGCAGGTTTATCAGAAGATTTGCTCTCCATATGTCCATGTGGGGAAAGAGTGTGCATATTCACAGACACTTGGAATAATTTGTGGCTTCCTACTTTGGGGATATTTAAGCTGTGTCCTCTTTCTTTTTTCAGTCCTGCATAAGGACTATGCAGTATTCATGAACACCTTAAAGCCCGAAAATGAAGAGCTCACGATTCTGTGATAATGTGAATTCATTCATAAAGCATTAAGACATTAATGTGTGTGCATTAAGATGGCCCTGAAAATTAGCACAGGTTCATAGGTCTAGCAATAAATTAAGAGGGGAGGGGAAAAGCCAAAGCTAAAAGAAACCCAAATGAAAATATGAACACGAATTGAAACTACACCACTTTATACTTCTAAGTGTGGAGTTACTGTGAAGGTGGTAAATTTTTGTGGGGGAAGAGATTATGAAACTTGGGAATTATGAGGAGGGTCCCATCATTCCTCCCAACCCCCTGCTGGCTGCTCTCATTTCCAACTCAGCAGTCAGCCCAGGTGCTGGGCAAATTTAAAAGAATTTTTGCCCTGGAGATTAGAAACCAAACTCCAAGCTGGTCACCTCCCCTTCGTGCCTCCCTTTGCCAGCATACAAGAAGCTTAGTCATCTGAGGAGAGACAAAGGGGTATTGTTAAGGGGAGTCTGGTTATGAGAAGGCTTTGCAACTAAAAGCTTTTATGCTGCTATCTAAGCCACTCTGCCCAGGAGGGACACTGTGTGCCCGTCCCAACCTCATTATATCAGTTCAAAGAGAACTTCAGCCAGACGCAGTGATTGCGGAAGGATATCTTGGGACTGGGCAACATTAATAGGTTAAGAATTTCTGTCACAATATCTCATCCAAGTCCCAATCCCTGGTCCCACTTGGTCCGGGGATGGGTTGGAGTGGGAAGAAAAAAAAAACTTTCTTTTTGTAGATGCAGTCTCTGAGTCAAAGTTTTCTCCCATAGGAACTGGCCGAGAGACAGCCTCGCTTGGGGGTGGGGGAGGGGAGGAGGCGGGTGTGGATCGCAGCACAGAGCATAGGGTAAAACCCGTCTCTATACTCTTTTTACCCTCCTTGTCCTGGCCCTTCCAAGAGAACGCTGACACCTTCAGCAAAGGCTGCTTAAGCCTGAGGGGTTGATGATCCTAGGGATCCTTATCTTGTCTGGGGAATTAGTTCATTTGAGGTGGTCTCGTTAGTCTTAGAAGCTAATTATTAATACATATTTATTTCTTGTCTTCTCTGGCATAGCACTGAGACTGGACTCCTGACTTCAAGGAATTTATTATTCGACCCAACAACCATTAGCGTACCATGCACTGTGCTAAGGATTAGGGTCACACAGGTAACAAAGATTGAGACTGACACATGTGCAGTATGAGAACAATACAAGATGGTTCATAAAAAGCATTGCCCTGTACTCCAAATGGGGCCCTGGTGGCACAATGGTTAAGAGCTATGGCTGCTAACCAAAAGGGCAGCAGTTTGAATCCACCAGCCACTCCTTGGAAACCCTGTGGGGCAGTTCTCCTGTGTCCTATGGGGTCGCTATTAGAATTGACTCAATAGCAATGGGTTTGGTTTGGGTTTGGTGCTCCAAGTGGTTGCTTTAAATTCTGTACCTCCTGTGCTGTGGAAGTCTGTGATGATTTGTGTTCTACAATGAGGCTGTTTCCGTGGCCAGGCTCTCTCTGTACCACACTTTATCTGTAAAGTAAAATTGATGAATATTTGCAAATTTACACACTTATTTCTGTCAAAAGAGTTTTTGCCCCTTTTTCTTGCACACATCTTAGGTCCAAGTCTGCTTGTTCATATGACCTTCAGTGGAAACAGGAACTTGAGAAGGCGCAATGCCATCTTCAGTGGAATTTTTTCACATCCATAGGCAGCAATGTCAGCCATATAGCTGTGACCGCCCCCCAGGGAATACACAAGAGAGGTCTAAGGACAGGGAGGGAAGGGTAGTGGGTTTCCAGTGGCACACAGGAAGAACACAGAGGGGATGAGTTCTTTGCTCTGGAACTGACATGTCCGTGTTCAGACAGGGAACTGGTTGCTTAGGGCCTCATCTTGACCCTGTAAGTGCCCTGTAGTTTTATGATGGGAGATTAATGCTATATCATGTTCTTGAGCTTTTACTTTAGAAATCCAAATTCATGTTCTAGGAAAACACTGGGCTCAGTGGGCCCCACTCCCTGTCACAACTTTTTCACCAGGGCTGAGTTGACCTGGGTGATGCCCCGGTGCTCTAAGAATGTCAAAAGTTAGGGTCATGAGGGTCTCTGGGAGTTAGGGAGTGTGGACAGGCATGGGTGGGTGTATGGAGGAGTGAGAAAAGGGGTAGAGGTCAAGAAGAGGGGCTCAGAACTTCCTCCTCAAAATCATTCTCAATGGTGCTTCCACCCCAAACTTTATGTAGTCTGGCCTCTGGACTTCAGCCAACCAGCTTCAAGTTCTTTCTTTCCTCAAGCCGGTAAAATGGCTGAATATGTCATTTCCCTTGCAGGAAGTGAAATGGGCTTGGATTAGAACTAGGCCCAACTTAACTCTGTCCCCAGACTTGTGTCTGCTCCCTCCAGACCGGGGCAACTGCCAGACCACAAGAACATACTGTATAATAGGAATCCAGTAATGCTGTTGTGGTCATAGCTTAATTGCTTTGAAGAAGTAATGGATTCAGGCACTATTAAAAGTACGTGAGTCTCCACTGATCTTGATATTTACTCCACCACCCCTCCAGGTGCCCACTTGCCATGTATCCCTCCCAGTAGGTTAGCCAGTTGGAGGCAGTGACTCAAAGGGGTTGGCATTAAAATGTAGGAATGGGAGCCTATGAGGGCAACTCCTGGCTCTTTGACTGGCAGGTTATGGTTTTATTGAGTTATTTGTCAACTTCCCTGAAACTCAGATTTCTGCCTTACTGGTGAGATCAATACTCTTAAAACATTTTAATAGCTTTATTAGAAAAATGATTCATACACATTGTAAAATATTCACATAAAGAACAAAGCAGAAACTAAAAACATGGCACCGAATTTATACACTCAAAGGTAATCACTGTTAATTTTCTGAAAATATCCTCTATCTCTCTCTATATAGATATACATATAGTTGTACGTATACAGTTTTACATAAAATAAATTATATTATGCATACTGTTATAGACATTGGTTCACCTGATATTAAGTAATTAATTTTTCCATGTTGATAAATAGAGTTCTTCATCATAAATTTTAATGGCTGCATAGTATTTTATTTTCTAGATGAATCATAATTTACTTACTAGATCCCAATTAACAGGCCTAGGAATTAACCCAATTAATTTAGGTTATATACTTTCTTCCCTTTATTTTGTTATTATTGCTACTAAAAATACTGGGGGCAATACAGCCCTTTTAAGCACCCCTCATTCTTCTCCTAACAGGACACAAGAATCACAAATGTCATGTCAGTGAAACCACTGACAGTGGAGTGGAGGAGGAAGTCCCAGAAAAATTTTAATAATATAAATGGCTTCCAAACCTTATGTATATTATTAATCCACTAGCTTGAGTGAAAAGTATATTTAGGGAAACTTCTTATTCTGTATATTCCAATGGATTTATTTCAGCACTAAAATTTTGCTTCTCCAAAGACCTATGTTCTTCCTAGCAGTATCTTTTGTTCCACAGATCGTAGGTCCACACAAGTATGATCCCCTGTTCCCAGGAAATTCCTGCTTTGAGGAACTGATGACTCTAGAAGCCATCTGAGAGTGTAGTGTTTGGAAGGAACAGCAGTCATGTGTCACCTCCAGAGCGATGTCTGTTGGTTCCCCATCCCAGGAATCGGCTTTCTCTGTTCCATTGCCAACCTCCCTTCTCATGTGTGAGACCTGTCTGTTGGCCTACCTGATTCCTTTGGTGGGGAAGGGGCAGACACAATTCAAGTCTACAAACTTTCCAGTCCCAGTCTGTAAAGGGAAAGGGATTAGCATTCCCTTTTCTGAATCTGGACCAGGGAAATTTAGAACCTGGAAATACAGAAATTCCTTTTTGGAAAGGTGCACTGCCCATGCCACCTCTCCAACAACTCCAAAGCTCACTTCCACATTAGCAAAGCCCCCACTTCATGGACCGCCTCCACAATCCGAGTGGAGTAATCTGGTTCTAGTTCTGTGTCCCAGCGCTTTATCTGGGGCAGAGCAAAGGTGATCCTTAAGAATGAAGAACACCAAAGACACAAGGAAAGTATTAGCCCAAGAGACAGAAAAGGCCACATAAACCAGAGACTGCATCAGCCTGAGACCAGAAGAACTAGATGGTGCCCAGCTACCACTGATGACTGCCCTGACAGGGAACACAACAGAGAGTCCCTGATGGAGCAGGAGAAAGGTGGGGTGCAGAACCCAAATTCTAGTTAGAAGACCAGACTTAATGGTCTGACCGAGACTGGAGGAACCCCAGAAAGAACAGCCCCCAGATTCTCTATCAGCACAGAACTAAAACAATTTCCGAGGCCAAAGATTGGTCTGTACTGTGGGACATAAAATGATACTCGTGAAGAGTGTGCTTCTTAGTTCAAGTAGTTACATGAGATTAAATGGGCAGCTTCTGTCCAGTGGTGAGATGGGAAGGCAGAGAGGGTTAGGAACTGGTTGAATGGACATGGGGAAGTGGGTGGAAAGGAGGAGTGTGCTGTCACAGTATGGGGAAAGCAATTAGAGTCACATTACAGGGTATGTATAAATTTTTGTATGGCAAAAAATTTTATATATATATATATATATATATATATATATACATATATATTTAAAAAAAAAAGGTGATCCTTACCTGCAGCTTGGACTTGGTGCAGAGGAGTCTCTTCTGTCCCCTGCCCATGTGGTATGGCTGGGTGTGAGATACCTAGGAGGGCCAAGCTGATGAGCTGTGCACAGCTGCCTCAGGACTTTGCTCGAAAGGAGGAGGTGCACAATGCCTGGAGCCAGGTGTCTGAAGCTGGGAAGGGAGAGGATGTTCCTTCTCCTTCTCCCACTTCTACCTAGTCTTTTAATACCACTAAGTTTTCCAGTCCTCTTCACTGAAACTACGCAAAATTGAGCAGGAATGAAGTGTGTAGAGCTTAAAGTCTCCGTTTTATGCAGAGTGTAAGGCCCCATTAACCGCGTTATCGAGGTGGTCAAAGCATGCAGTGATCGGGTCAGCAGGGAACAGATCTGGCAGTAGGCGTGGCTGGGAGTAGAAATCCCGAGTTCAGTACAGTTCAAGAAAACAAGCCATCCTGACCACTAGGTGGCGCTGAGACATAGCCTCCGACTGCCTGGAGAGTCATGCCCAGGAATTGGAGACCGCAGACAAGTTATGTCATCTGGACTAAGCCCCATTCCCAGAAAGAAGCATGCAAAAGAGAGCTTCTAATAGGGTGTGAGCCCTGACGAAACCAAACACCAAACCTGTTGCCATCAAGTCCATTCCGACTCATAGCGACCCTGTAGGGCAAAGTAGAACTGCCCCATAGGGTTTCCTAGGCTGTAATCTTTACGTGAGCAAATCGCCAAGTCTTTTCTCCCGCGGAGCAGCTGGTGGGTTTCAACTGCCGACCTTTCCGTTAACAGCCCAACGCTTACCTACCATACCACGCCACCAGAACTGCTATACTAGCACAGTACCTGGAAAATGGTAAATACTCAGTAATATTTGTTAGTGACTGAGTGAAAAAAAGAATAAATGAAAGATGAATAAATGAAAGCTCACTTAAAGTTAAGGCACCTTTTTGCCCACCCCACCACCCTCAACACACAAACTAAGGATACCCCTCTGGGCTAGCTCATTCCCTTCCTACCCTGCACCCCTCAGCATGTCCAATCCTGGCCCTCCTGACCCCACTTTGATGGTGACTCCAAGACTCCCAGAGCAACCCCATGGCTTCCGTAGTTCCTCCCAGAGGTTCAGCAGTAGAAATGGCCTCCTGATTTCTCCATAACTCCAGGGCCACCAAGCTCCGCCCCTCTCCTGAGGCAGAAGGCTGCACTTGGGCTAACCTTGGCTCCCTCGAGTCTGAGATTTGTCCCCCCCCACCCCCTTCTTCCTTCCCTTTACTCTCCTTCTTACAGGCCCTGAAGGCAGAAGAGAGGTGTTTTGATTTCAAACACTATTGGACTGGTGGCGCAGTGGTTAAGAGATTGGCTACTAACCTAAAAGATTAGCAGTTCAAATCCACCAGTTGCTCCCTGGAAACCCTATGGGGCAGTTCTACCCTGTCCTATAGGGTCACTATGAGTTGGAATCGACTTGACAGCAGTGGTTTTTTTTCGGGTGGCATAGTGGAAGAGCTTGGCTAATAACCAAAAGGTTGGCAGTTCACATCCACTAGACGCTCCTTGGAAAATCTATGGGGCAGTTCTACGCTGTCCTATAGGGTCCCTATGAGTCAGAATCGACTCAACAGCAAGGAGTGTTTTGGTTTGGGGTGAAGCAAGTCCCTGGGTGGTACAAATGGTTTGCACTGGACATGGAGTCACCATGAGTTGGTATAGACTCCATGGCAATGGGTTCGGGTTTTTTTTTCCCCCACTAACTGAAAAATTGGTGGTTTGAGCCCTCCTGGCAGTACTGAGGAAGTAAAGGCCCAGCGATCTGCTTCTGTAAAGGTTACAGCCAAGAAAATCCTATGGAACAATTCTACTCTGCAGCACATGGGCCCGCCATAAGACGGAAATGACTCAACAGCAGCAGGTTTGGGTTTTTTTGTTTTGTTTTTGTTGTTTTGTGTAGTGTAGCAGGAGGGTTCTCTTTGGAACCCAGAGCCCTGCTCAGAGAAGGCAGGTGGGATTGGGAAATGAGGACTCTAGAAAGGGCAGGACTCACAGAGAAGAATAATTTTCAAATATTTCACCACTTCTCCTAGAGTTATTCCTGTCTCTCAAACCATTCTGCGTATCTACTAAAATCTTGCAACAAAGAGAGCTCCCTGAGAGCAGATACTATGTCTTGATCACCTTATATCCCATAGCCAGGGACCTAGTAGAGTATCTGGTAACCGTTACACCTCTAGCCAATATTTGTTCAAAGAATGAATAACAAAAGCTACTATTTATTAGAGCTCTTGCCACATGCTACAGCCCTGTCGGCACACTGGTTAAGAGCTCAGCTGCCGTAAACCAAAAGGTCGGCAGTTCGAATGCACCAGTTACTTCTCGGAAACCCTATGGTACAGCTCTACTCTGTCCTGTAGGGTTGCTATGAGTCAGAATTGACTGGAGGGCAATGGATCTTTTTTGGGTGCTACATGCTAGACTTCTCACATATTTTGGACATGTTATCAGGAGGGATCAGTCCCTGGAGAAGGATCTCATGCTTGGTAAAGTAGAGGGTAGCAAAAAAGAGGAGGACTCTCAACGAGATGGACTGACACAGTGGCTGCAACAACGGGCTCAAGCATAACGATTGTGAAGATGGAGCAGAATCAGGCAACCTTTTGTTCTGTTGTACATAGGGTTGCTATGAGTCAGAACCAGCTCTACGGCACTTAACAACAACATGCTAGACACTGTACTATCTCGTTTAATCTTTTCAAAGCCATTAGATGCAAGAATTATTATTATCACCATTTTACAAATGAGGAATTAACTCAGAAAGCATCGGATAGCTCCAAGATGACATCACCATGTAAATGGTAAAGCTGAGACTTGAACTGAGGTCTGGCCAGTTCCAAAGTCCCTGTTCCTTCCCACAGTGCTGCCTGGTAAAGGAAGCCAGATCTGTCTCAGGCACAGATTAAGATGCTGTTATATTGACTTGTAGGAATTTATTTTGTAAAGATTTCATTGTCAACCACGTGGTGTGTGTATATAAATGAACTCTCCTCTAACCCCTAGAGTGGTTAGTTAGCATCTGAAGTACTCTAATCAGGAATCCACACTCTAGAGGTGGTTACATAAGCACTTCAAACATCATTGAAATCCACACCAACAGGTTTAATGTGCTTGAGGGATGTTAGAAATAATCTTTCATTGATGAAGTAAGTGGTTTTCAAAATATGGAGTTGGCTAGGAAGATTATCTGGGCCCCACTGCCCTGGAATGAATGAGGTATAAGAACCAGACAAGGCCAACTGCCCGACTCCCTCAAAGAAGGTTGTGGAACTGCTTTGTGCCTGCTTCTCAATAAATATTTGTATATTCGGCTACATTTGGTCTTCATCATTTTTAACATTACACCTGTAGAAAGTTATGGGAGAGGGGACAAATGGCCTTCATTTACCTCTAATCTCCAGTGTCTTTGAGTACAAGGGCCCAACCATCACGGAAAGGCCAAATAGGCTAAGACCTGTTCACAATGGGTGCCCATCCAAGACTCTTCGTTCTCTTAGCTTAGTGGCCTTAACTGACACTTAGACTTGGGGGAAGGAGCCCTGGTGGCACTATGGTTAAGCACTCGGCTGCTAACCGAAAGGTTGGAGGTTCACATCCACCCAGCAGCTCCGTAGGAGAAAGACCTGGAGATCTGCTTCCTAAAAATTACAGCCATAGCGTTGCTATGAGTCAGAATCTACTTGACAACACCCAACAATAGACTCTGGGCACCTGATGGTTTTTCTTCTCCTTTCTCTACTCCACCCTCCACTCTCCATTGTTAGGCCACTTGTAATAGTAAGCTAACATCAAACAAAAAGGAGTTTTAGGTGTGGTGGATACTATTTCTCCATTGAGGGTTCTTGGGGCTCAGAGCCTTTCCAGCAGGCGTCCACGTTCCCCCAGCTTCTACCCCAGCTCCACCTGTTCTCCTCCCTCTCCTGCCACAGGAGCAGCCAAATGCTGCCCCCCAAAATGGCTTTTTCTTTACTTGAGCTGTGAAAAGTCCTCCTCTGCTGTGGTGTTGCCTTTGTAATCCTATCTTTTCTTCCAACCCTCAAATATTCTGACCTCAGGGGTAGCTGAGCCAAGGGCTTGATTTCCCCATTTTACAACAGAACAAACTGGGGCAACAAGCGAGGGGTGGCTTGTCCAAGCTTATTGACAGGGAAATGAGGACCCAGTAAATTCAGTCATCTAACTAGAATTCTAGATCATTTTAGAACTTGCAATGTCATAGTTTTAAAACAGCTATCTTATTTCTCCATCGCCTTTGATTAAAGATGAAAACAATGGCCGCTCACATCAAGAGGGTGCTGGACAGGGACCAGCTCCAGGTAGGTGGCAGGTTCTACATCAGCCTGGGGAGCCTGTGTGGGAGGTGACTCGGGGGTTCTGGAACAATTTAAAAGTCAGCTACCACAAATGAATGAAGAAAGGAAGGGAGGGAGAAAGAGAAGAAAGGAGGATGTCAGCTGATGTTATTGTCCGGATTTGGCCAGTGGCCACCATAGTTTAACCCTAAGTCTCAGTTCCATGGAGGACTATGGAAAAAATATCTTAAGAAAGAAAGATTGTGGGGAAAAATGTTTGAGAAATCCCAGCCCTTAATCCCAGGGTTAAGTCAAGGGCAGGCTAGCCTGGAGGCCCACAGAGATTCATTCCTGGTGTGGGATGGGGTAGGGACAGTGGTTGAGGATGCCGCAGGAGCCAGGCCTCATTGGAGCCAGAATAGCTGCCTTGGCTGGCTGGGAACCAACGGGCAGGGTGGAGGAGGCACCAAAATTCCAACCAAAGGACTTTTCAGAGAGCAAGAACTTCCTGGGCTGCCAGCGTGGGGTGACTGGAGTCAGGCAGAGCAGGTGATATCAGCAAAGAAGTGATAACCCCTAGCATCAGATGGGAAACTGCTCAGCCCACAAGCATCCCTGCCAACCTGGTTATTGATTACCTGCATTCCCCAAGGAATGATTAACCAATGCTTCCTTAGGACCAGCTGCCAAGGTCCAGGGCTATTGGAGTCACTCTCCTGGGGCAGGGTAGGGGACAAGAACATTCTCTTCTAGGCATCCATTTACTCTAGAGAATACTAAACCAAAACCAAACCAAACCTATTGGCATGGAGTTGATTCCGACCCACAGCGACCCTAGAGGACAGAGTAGTACTGCCCCAAAGGGTTTCCAAGGAGCAGCTAGTGGATTTGAACTGCCAACATTTCGGTTTGCAGCTGTATCACTTAACCACTACACCACCAGGGCTCCTAGGGGGCACTAGGTAGGGACTAGTAGTAATAAATAGAAGAGCTACAAAACACAACTAAAAAAGACATTATTGGGACGACTGGTGATATTTGAACATGGCATGTGTAAGTATCTGATAGTATTGTATGGATATTAAATTTCCTGAGTGTGATAATGATATTGGGCTAATGTCCTTGTTCTTAGGAGGTGCATGCTGAAGTACTCAGGGGTGAAGAGTCATGATGTCTACAATTAACTCTCAAATGGTTCAGGAAAAAAAATGTATGTATAGATAGAGACACAGAGAAAGCAAGTGTGGCAAAATATTAACAATCGGTAAATCTAGGGAAAGGTATGTGTATTTATAGTATTATTTTTTGTAACATCTGTAAAAAACCCAAAAATTCATTACCGTCAAGCCGATTCATAGCGACTCTGTAGGACAGAGTAGAACCACCCTGTAAGGTTTCCAAGGAGCAGCTGGTGGATTTAAACTGCTGACCTTTTGGCTAAGAGCCGAGCTCTTAACCACTGCACCACCAGGGCTCTGTAACTTCTATAGATATGATACTTTCCAAATTAAAAGTTGGGAGAGAGAAGAATGCTATCATGTATTAAGCAATCATTGGGCTTCAACTTTATGTACCTCTCTTATCTGACTTAATCCTCATACCAAACCCAGAGATAGATATCTTTAATATAGTCTCATACTGTTATTGTTAGTTTGCCATCAAGTCAGTTCCGACTCACAGCAGCCTTATGTGTGCAGAATAGGAAACTGAGTCCCAGAGAGGCTAAGTAACTTGCCCAGGGTTACACAGATAGGATTAGAAGCAGGAGCGAGGCCACTCAGGAAGAAGGAGTGCTGTTGGGACACCAGTGGCTAACACTTCTTGAGCCTTTCTGTGTGCTCAAAAAAAAACCAAATCCATTTCCGTCAAGTCGATTCCAACTCATAACGACCCTATAGGACAGAGTAGAACTGCCCCATAGGGTTTCCAAGTAGTTGCTGGTGGATTTGAACTGCTCACCTTTTGGTTAGCAGCCATAGCTCTTAACCACTGCACCACCAGGGCTCCCTCTATGTGCTGGTAGTGCTTTAAACTCTTCCATTTGTATTGACTCATTTAATCCTCCCTTTCTAAAAGGTTTGGACTATGCGATAGATCATTCGGTGTGGATGGGAGGGAACAAAGGTACATTCATACATAATAATACAAGTATAAGTTTGTGCCATCTCCTTTGAGGGCAGTTTAAAGACATCTATGGAAATTTAAAATTCACATGTGCTTAAAGCCAGCATTTTCACTTCTAAGTATTAAACTATAAGGACAGTCACATATATGGAGCAAGTAGTATGTACAAAGATATTCATTGCAGCAAAGTATATAATAACCAAAGATTGGAGGCATTCTAAATAGTCATCAGTAGGAATGCTCCGTTGTTGTTAGGTGCCGTTGAGTCAGTTCCAACTCATAGCAACCCCATGTGACGGAGTAGAACTGCCTCCATAGGGTTTTCTAGGCTGCAATCTTTATGTGAGTAGATTACCAGGTCTTTCTGCCTCGGAGCTGCTTAACCATTGCACTACCAGGAATGCTGTGGAGCCATTAAAAAAAGTGAGACAGCTCCAAGACTGCTAAGACGGGTCAGTCAACCAATGGTAATGTTAAGAGGAAAAAAAGCAAGAGACATTTCCTTAGTGTTAAAAGGGGAATATGAATGCATATTTCTGTATGTATAAAATATCTTGAAAGGACACACACAAAAATTTCTAACAGTAGTTTTGCTTGGGGAGGAGTCTAGGGGATAAGGGACAAAGTTGGAGAAAGACTTACTTTTCATCCTTAGCCCTTCTATGTTATTTGAAACTTATACTATATACACGATTACCTATTCAAAGTGAATGAATAATGAGTGAATGAATGAATGAGTCACCCTTAGCAAACTCCAGAGGACTTACTTTTGGATTTCCTTGGGAGGCTGCTGGAAAGTTTCAAGGGATAGTCCCAGCAGGGTATCCCACAGTCTGGGGCTGATCTATTACAATCCCTTGAGTTATAAATCCGTTTGCAAATTCAGCCCCTTGAAGAATCTGGTTCCCAGGAGACCCAGTGGCCCAGTTTAATTTTCACCTTTGGCCTCCTGAACTGCCAAGACCAGCTTTCCAGAGTGCCTGAGCTCTCAAAATTGTGCAAGGGAATCACCTGGGAGCTGGTTAAATGTGCAGGTTCCCAGCCCCACCCCTAGAGATTTTGATTCAAGCCTGGGATGGGACTAGGGATTCTTCGGCTGCTGAGAGGGGATTCTTCGGCTGCTGAGAGGTGATTCTTCTAATGCACGTTTGGAGAAACATGTCCTGGTGTTCTGTTTGTTTTGTTTTGTTTTTGCTCAAGCCTAGACTGAGAACCCACAGGTTTGGGGGAGAAAGCTCTGTGTTTTGAAATGCAAACCCTTCTCTGCAATGTTCTCCATTTTCATCTTCTCTACCCCCATGCCCACCTAATGAAACACTGAGTGTTCCAATCCTCTCTGGTGTAGGATTGCATTGGGTGAACCGTGGGCCTGCAAACCCCTCAGAAACAAGAGTACATTGATGACAGCCCCCTCTCCCCATTAAAATAAATAAATACAATTAATTGTAAAATATCTTTAATTAATTATTAAACAATTTATCCTGTGGCTGTGATGGCTATATTTCTATCAAACTACAAATCAGAACACTTGATCTGACAATGAGACAGGTTACTTGAAAATAATGACTTCCGCTTCAAATATCCGGCGTTATATTTCATACAAACAGCCCTGATGGCAAAATGCTCAGCACTCGGCTGCTAACGGGGGGGGGGGGGGGGGGGGGGGTTGGCAGTTGGAACCCACCCAGCGGCTCGGCGGGAGAAAGACCTGGCGCTCTGCTGATCGGCTTCCGTAAAGATTATAGCCAAGAAAACCCTATGGGACAGTTCTACTCTGTCACATGGGGTCGCTATGAGTCGGAATCGACTGGAGGGCACTCAACAACAACATAGTTTATACAGGTCGCCAGACAAATGCTGGAACTGCCTTGGGTGGGAAGAAGGATCTGTTCTTGTCCCCCATTCTGCCAACTGGGAACTAAGCAAATCCCCAGAGCTCCTAGGCCACTTCTGGGTGCAAAACGGGCGGCCTCCGCAGACAGGTCAGGGCCAGAGCCTGGGAGGCCGCTGCTGTCACCGGGACCCCGCAGACACCCCGCCGCCCCCGGGCAGAGCCCAGCGGTGCCGAGAGATGGGAGGCTGGAGCTGCTGAGGTCATTTCCTGTGCCTCTCCGCGAGCCGCCTGCAGCTCCGAGCCGGGCGCTCTGCCTTTAAGGAGCGGGAGGGGCATGGGAGGGGAGGAGGGAGCACCGGAGAGCTCTGAATGGGACGCTGAAAGGCGCAGCTCGGCTTTGTGCGGAGAGCCTGCGGGAGCCCCTGAGCTCCAGCCCTCCGCCGCCCCGCCCACCCGACCCCTGCTGCCCGGCAGTGGAGCCCCGGCGGCTGCTCATGATTCTGGCGAGAAGGACGCAAGGTCAGCGGTGGACGCGCGCGGAGAGCGTCCGGGTGCCGGGTGCGCGGCGTGGACACCCGCGAGCTTGTTGAAGGTGAGCGGCCCGCGCGGGGCAGGGATGGTCCGGGGTGGAGGTATTGGCGGGGGAGGGTTTTGGCTGGCGGAGACGACTGGCTCCCTCTGCGCCGGCGGGCGATTCCGGAGCAGGTGCCTCCTTACCTGGAAACGAGCTCCCAGTGGCTTAGAGTGCTGGGAGCTGCCGGGCAGGCTTTAGGAGAGCTGGGGACTTCTCGAGACCGGCAGCGAGGCGAGGAGTAATTCTTTCTAGGCACGCTCCGGCGTTTGGGACCTGCTCGATCCAGTTGCTCCCGGAGGGCCCTCGGAGCGTGCTTGCAGACTACGTTCCTACCTACCACCTTGCAGTCAGTGCTCGCTTACGTTCACCCGTCCCGCTCTCCTCCCACCTCAACTTGGGTTATTTCTTCTGTGATTTCTGCGTGGTTTTCTTAGGAGTCCTTATGGGTCAGGCTTGACTCCTAGGGGCAGGTCAGCCAAGCAGAAAAGAAAACAAATTGGGCGCCGAATGGCACCAGGAGCTTTCTGTCCTAGGAGCCTTTGAGAGGAATCAGTCACCAGGGGCCCGGGGGCCTTAATGGGGTGGCAGAGGCAGTGAAGACCCTCGTCTGGGAGTCAAGTCCTCTCCCTGTTGGGTTTCTCCAGGATACTTCCTCCTTGAACGTTTACTACTAAGCCACCTAAATAAAACTTTTCCGGACAGAGCCTTAGTTCTAGCTTAAACTACTGCTTGAAAGATCATTTTAATAACTCTTTCAGTGGAAGAATCATCGATTCCTTCATCAAACTTTTTGAACTGTCTTCTAGGTGCGAGACACTGGTAACATCACAATACTTTGTAGAGCATTAATTCCAATATTTTTCTGTAGTATCACCCCAGTTTTACAAAGGAGAAAAAGAGGACTCAGAAAAGTTATGACTTGCTCAAGGTGATATAGCTAAAAAGTGGAAGAGACAAGACTCAAAATCAAATCTAAATTCTAAATTTGGGGTTCAGTCCCCTATCTGCCATAGTGGGCTTGTGCAAAGCTAGATTATGATGGGGTACACTCTGTGATCCCAGTCTCATTGAAACTAACAACTGAGCAGAAAAAATGTGCCCCTTTTGCCCTCTTCAGAAATCAACTACTGGGGAGAAGTATGTACCTCCCATCTACGCCCCCCTTGTGTGTTCCTCTTTCCTTTTCCCCTTCTTTAAGAGGGTGTGTATCTGTATGCTGAACTCTGTGCTCCTCATGGGTTGGAGAGTGCTTTAGAGAAGCAGAGTTAAGGTGCCGCTTTCCCTCACCCCTGTTTAGGGTGACTTCACAGCTGGCTGCTTGAGGAGCCACCATCCTGCATTCTCTGGGGTAGCCCAGCTGAGCTGTCTTTCCCTTCTGTCAAAAGCTAATTCAAAACTGACCTGCTCTGTGGGGAAACAGGCACTTATTGCTGGCTGGAGGATGGATTAGGACCACCTCAGGGGAGGGTAATTTGGACTGTCTGGCAATTTACAATGTCTGTCACTTGACCCACAATTCCGTTTCTAGGACTTTGTCCATCAGATATGCTCTGATGTATGTGAAATGATGTATGTACAAGGCTATTCACTGCAGCATTGTTTATTTTAGCATAGGGTTGGAAACAACCCAAATGACCCTCAGTAAGAGACCCTTAAATAAGATCATGTGATAGACACACAATGGAACACGTGCATGGGGTGGGGGATGTGTGTGGCTGGTGTGTGTATTTGATATAGGAAGATCTCTAAGTTATATTGTTAAACCAAACCCATTGCCAGAGAGTTGATTCCAACTCATAGTGACACTATAGGACAGAGTAGAGCTGCCCCACAGGGTTTCCAAGGCTGTAATCTTTCCGGAAGGAGCCCTGGTGGCATAGTGGTTAAGCGCTCGGCTGCTAACTGAAGGGTTAGCGGTTTGAACCTACTAGCCACTCTGCAGGAGGAAGATGTGGCAATCTGCTTCCATAAAGATTACAGCCTTGGAAACCCTATAGGGCAGTTCTACTCTGTCCTATAGGGTCACTGTGAGCTGGAATTGACTGGATGGCACACAACAACAATCTTTATAGAAGCCAACTGCCACATCTTTCTCCCTAGGAGTGGCTGGTGGGTTCGAACTGCTGACTTTTCAGTTAGCAGCCAAGCGTATAACCACTGCACCACCAGGGTTCCTTTGTTGTATTGTTAGGTACAGTGTGTATAGTGGGCCACCATTTGTGTGTGGGTGTGTGTATATAACACATGAATGCTTGTGTATGCATTGAATATCTCTGAAAGAACACACAAAAACCTGGTAACGCTGGTTGCCTCTGGAGAGAACTATGACTGAAGTACAGGGGTGGGAAGAACCCTTACTTTGCATCATATACCCATTTGTTCAATATTCTAAAATAAATAGATAAAATAATTTTTTTAAATCACCCAGTCTTCCTCTTCACAGTGGATCTGCTGGTGAGCACATACATTGTCAGTCCAGGGCACTGTCGGTTTGCCTTTTGTTTGTTGATAGTAACAATAGCTGTCATTTATTGAGCCCTTACTGTATACCAGGCTGTTGTAATATCTTCTTTAATTCTCAAAAACAATCCTGCATGAGGTGGTCTTAGGTTGAACCACATGAAATTGATGTTTTTATGGCTAAGAAAGTGGTTAAATGTTGACAGTTTCATTTGCTTTAGCCTAATATTACCCTTGTTTCCAAAGGAGGGAACAAAGACTCAGGGAAGGTTAGCAAATTGTTCAAGGTCACAGGATTGATTAGTGCCTGAGCCAGTAGTCAAACCCAGGTCTGTTTGGCTCCACAGCGTGGAATCTTCAGTGCTATGCTCTGCTGTTTCTCATACCGTTTTTGTTCTTAGTGGAGGCTGTACATGGTTGTCTTAGCCCCTTCTCTTGGTTTAGATCTCTGAAGGCTGGGACATGCTCACCTTTTCCTTTGTCTCCCCAACATTGTGTGAAGTGTGATACTTAGCATACCATAGAGGTCATGCATATTGTTGGCTTGGTCAGAGGGAGCTATGTCTTGTGTCTCTGTGTCTGCTTACACCCTTTTCCCAGGCCTGTCCCCAGCAAGAGGGCAGAGGGCTCTTCCTTTCCCACAACAGGGGAAGGATGATCAATGTAGCACTTTTAGAATATGGTGGTGGACTGTTACTAACAAGCAAAAATTACAAATGGTGCT
Source organism: Dugong dugon (assembly GCA_030035585.1). Taxonomy (NCBI): domain Eukaryota; kingdom Metazoa; phylum Chordata; class Mammalia; order Sirenia; family Dugongidae; genus Dugong; species Dugong dugon. The sequence continues at coordinate 75,253,516 of CM057472.1, forward strand.
CACCCTCAGGGAGCAAACCGTGGTGAGATGGCAAGGCAGAGCCCAGTGGAGATTATTCCTATAATAGAGGCCCAGATGTTACCTGTTGATGCCCTTGCATCCTCTGCAAGGTAAATGCAGTGTTGCTCTGGCGCCTGCAGTGACTTCCTTTCAGGCTCTTGTATTGATTGGCTCCCTTTGCAGGGAAGTACCAGGATAGTCAGATTGTAGACATAAGCCTCATGAGCCACAGCGTTCTCCTTCGTCTGCATGTTCTTAACCTGTACATAGGACTCACTTAACGGAAGTTGGTTGAATTAAATTTAATCTCAGCATTTTGTGGATTTCTATTCAAATCCCCAAGCTTGGCAGAGAAATCCCCAGTCAAGCATTGTGTTTTCTCTGATACAGGACCAGGGTCTGAAGTCACCTAAGGATTCCCTGTGCCTTCTTTCCACTACCCACCCTATCCTAAGCCCTGCCTCTGAGGCATATCCATACTGCCCTGTATAGACATTTCAAGCCAGGGTGCTAGAGGATTTAGGGAATTTCAAAGCAGGTGCCAAGGCCATGGCAACTGTTTGACTCTAACCTGCCAAGAGTGTAGCATGCAGGGCACCAGTAGGCATCAAGAGAACTGGGTTTTACAAGACTAGCCATGAGCTGATGATAATTACAGCTGCACGGGGGAGGGGGACACATGGGGATTTATTGTATTCTTCTTCTTGTGTGTGTGTTTGAAGCTTTCTAGAATAAAAAAGCAAAGAACAACTGAGCTGGGTTTTGTTCCCAACCCACTTGCCTCCTCTCATTTCCGCATCTGTTTCTGCCATTAGTGTTGTATTTGCGTCAGGTTAGCGTGGTAGCTGGAGACACCTACTGCCACTACCGAAGCATCGTCATGGAAAGAGGACAGTTCTAGATGTCGGGAGACCAGGGTTCTCCGTCCAGCTCTGCTACTACTGAGCTCTGTGTCTCTCAGCGAGTCTCAGATGTGATGAGTTTTCTCATGTGTTCACTGGGAATAATTACACTCGCCTTCTCCATCTCAGTGATACTGAGAGGATAACAAGAGAAAGAATGCACGTGGCAGTGCTTTGAAAAGTTACAAGCTATTCTGCAAATCCAAAGTACTCATTTCTGCTCATCCTTGTGCATCTTTGTGGGAGGTACAAGTAAGTGCAGGGTGACTTAGCAGGTGAGGTTTAGTTGACTCGTGCCTTCCCTTACCATCCTCCGTTTTATAGCTGTTGCTCCTACCAGCTGCTTCTGTCGGAAGAGCCTCTGGGCCTTGGACTTAGCAGCAGGCGCCTTGCTCCAAATCTGTTTCAAAAACTCTTAACTCTCCCCGCATGCCAAGGCAAGCCTAGCATGGGTCCCAGCCCCTCAGGAGCTCACCAGCGTCCCTAAGGCAGGGAGAGGATTAAGTAGACCATTTGATCAGTGCAAAATCGTAATGTCACAAAGATGCTGAATTGGGGAAAGCACTCCCTAAAGTCCAGGTATAATCTCAGACACAGGGCTAGGCAGAGACCAATGACGTATTTTATTTTCAAAGTCCCTGGAGATTCTGATGATTTGGGTTTCCACTCTCCCCGTGGAACCTGAGCAGCAGCTTTGACAATTAATAAGGGAATTAAAATGAACCAAACTCTTTCAACTACACAAAAGGATTACATTCTCCCTGCCCCTTGGTTTTACTCGGGTGCTTTTACTGCTAATTCTTAGCCCTGGGCTAGTTCGCAAGACTCCCCTGTCCTAGTCTCAGATCTGCCACCTTTTTTATTTATATAAGGAAAAGCAAAACTCCCTTAAAGAACAAAGAAAATCAAACATGAAGCCTCCTGGCCTTCTCTGGAGGCTCCACAAGGTTCTGTTTTGTCTTTTCAGCTGTGATCTTAGCTCAGAGAAGGTCATGTTTTGTTTTTGTCTTTTGTCTTCCTGCCCGTTCCAGTTGGTCCCAGTCTTTTGAGGTGGGGATTGCTGGGAGGTCACAATGTCGGGATTGTTTGGGATGACAGTCCCGGGAGAGCAGGGCTGAGGTCATGTATCCAGTGTTGTGAGGAACGCAGAACTGAAAGACTCAGACACTGGATCCGTCAGTCCACTGACCCTGTTTTTTAGACGTAAAGTTAGGACACATGATAAATGTCTGTGCTTATGGAGATTATGGTGTCAGAATATTTGAGGCCAGAATGCCTTGGAAAATCTGGGATATAAGGTAGACTCCTGAAAGAGCCTATAAACTATTTCTCTTATCCTTAACAATCCAGTTAACTGTTTGTAAAATCAGAGTTCTTTCCATTTTTTGGATCAGTAAGGCAGTGAGGGCAATGATGGTTCAGTGGTAGAATTCTCGCCTTCCATGCAGGAGACTCAGGTTCAGTTCCTGGCCAGTGTACCTCATGCACAGCCACCACTTATCTTTCACTGGAGACTCGCATGTTGCTTTGATGCTGAACAGGTTTCAGTGGAGCGTCCAGACTAAGATAAACTAGGAAGAAAGGCCTGGCTATCTACTTCCAAAAATCAGCTGTGGAAAATCTTATGAGTCACAAATGGTCCAGTCCGATTATGCATAGAGTTGAGTAAGGGATTGACTCCATGGCAGCTAACAACAACAAATAGCACAGTGGTTAAGAACAAGGACTTTGGAACCAGAATCCCAGCCCCACTACTTAATACAGCTGTATAACTCTCTAAGTTAGTTAACCTCTCCTTTCCTCAGTGTCCTCATGTGAAAGTGTGGACATAGTGCCTACCTCATAGGTGTTATGAGGATCAAAATGGCCACAGGTGCTTACATACAATAAGGACTCAGTAAATGATAACTATTTGTAGTGTATACTGAGGGAAAGATACTTGTAAATGTCAAATGTTAAGTAGGAAGCAATACTGGTGATTCAGTCATCAAATATCAAATAGAGGCTCACTGAGGCACCGTGGTAGTACTTGGGCAACAGCACAGAAGATGGTTGGATTTTCTGAAGCCAGGTGGCTCCTAAAGAAGGGGAAAGGCATTTAAAAAATGAAACAAACTTTTATTATGGAACATTCCAGGCATATACTAAAGTAGGGACCAGTTTAAAGAACCCCTGAATGGGGCAGTTCTGTGCTGTCCTATAGGGTTGCTGTCAGTTGGAATCGACTCAGTGGCAATGGGTTTGGTTTTGAGTTTTAGTTAGATACCCATCATTTAGCTTTAAAAATTAATCAACATTTTGACAAATCTTATTTTATATATCTCCCCACATTCCTCACCCCTTGCCATAGAGTATTTTAAAGCAAATCCCAGACATATCATATCACCTGTAAATCATATACATCTCTAACAGATGACATTAAAAATAATAATAATATCAACCTAAAAAATTACCAGTAATTCCTTAAAATTATCTAATACTAAGGTGACCAGGAAGTAGCCCTGGTGGCGCAGTGGTTAAGTGTTCAACTGCTAACTAAAAGCTTGGCAGTTGGAATCCACCAGCCACTCCTCTGGAGAAAGATGTGGCAGTCCACTTCCATAAAGATTCCACCACCCATTGCCATTGAGTTGATTTAGACTCATAGCAACGCTATAGGACAGAGAATTGCCCCATAGGATTTCCAACGAGCGGCTGGAGGATTCAGACTACCGACCTTTTGGTTAGCCGTCAAGCTCTTAACCACTACGTCACCAGGGCTCCCGGTAAATATTACAGCCTTGGAAATGCTGTGGGGCAGTTCTGCTCTGTCCTGTAGGGTTGCTATGAGTCGGCATCAACTCGATGGGAATGAGTTTGGTTTTCGGGTTTTTAAAGTGACCGCCTCGGTGGAATTAACAATAATTCTTAGAATTATCTAATACATATGGTGACTACATGGCATGGTTTGGGACAGACCAAGTTAACGCTTGTCGCTGAGCATAATAATCAATAGAAAGGGATTTTTTGTTTGTTTGTTTATTATTGTAGTTTGAATGAAGTTTACATTTCAAGTTAGTCTCCCATATAAAAATATATACATACATTGTTATGTGACCCTAATTGCTCTCCCTATACTGTGACAGCACACTCCTCCTTTCCACCCCTGATTCCCCATGTCCATTCAACCAGCTCCTAACCCTCTCTGCCTTCCCATCTCACCTCCAGACAGAAGCTGCGCATTTAGTCTCTTGTATCTACTTGAGCTAAGGGGCACACTCCTCATGAGTATCACTTTATGTCCCACAAGAAAGAGATTTAAAACATCTGATGATGGATGCGTTTTACATCTTGTGTCTCCTTTCTGTTCACTCTGTGCCTATATCTTCTCTTGCACCTACGCTCGTACATCCTCCTCATCCCCGACCCAGCTTTTCTTCTCTAAAATACCTTGTCCTATGTCCAGGAGGCATCTGGGTAAATTACCCTGGTTGGGAATATTATAGGTGTCTGGTTGATTTATTCTGAATTTATACAGAGTTTTTTCCAAAGACTGTAGCTTTCTGTAGAGGCTGCAGCAAAATATCTAGCAATTTTCTGATTCGCATTTTATAACTTAAAGGAGAGGGTGAGAATCTGCTCCAAAGCATGATGATTTGATGACAATTGACAAAATCCCAACTAAACAGAAAAATTGTCAAGGAAATGCAAAGTGTTACATTTTCTTTCAATTTGTTCTCTGTGTGAAATCTCTATAAAAACCAGTTGCCATCAAGTCAATTCCAACCCATGGTGACCCCATGTGTGTCAGAGTAGAACCATGCTCCGTAGGGCTTTTAATGGCTGATTTTTCAGAAATAGATTGCAAGGCCTTTCTTTTAAGGTGCCTTTGAGTGGACTCCAACCTCCAACTTTGTGTTAGCAGCATGTTAACTGTTTGCATTACCCAGGGATGTTGAAATCTATATAGGTGTAGTAGAATCAGAACCTAACTGGGAACCAGAGCTCTGCCTCTAACCAGCTATGTGACCTTGGATAAATCCGTTATGTACTTTAAGTCTTCCCTAAACACCATCCTTCTTCCACCACCCCCAACCCAGTCAGCCCCATTTCTCTGTTCCCCTCGTTCATCCATATGTCTGTTAGTAATTGTGAATTTTGTAATTAAATTGAAATTTTGTAATTAAATTTTCCTAAGAGTTCCTTGAAAACCTCAAAGATAAAGGACCTCTCTCATTTACCTTTGTATTTCCAGTTCCTAGAAGAGTAGCTGGCACATAAATATTTGTTGAATGGCTAAATATTTGTTAAATGGGTGACTGAATGAATAAACAAATGAGCCCTACTCTTCACTTCTGTAAAAGTGAGACTATGCTCTCCTTAAGGTTTCTCTTGCCTTAGTCTCATGATTCCTAAAGTTGTTTAGCTAACTTCTGATGGAGCCAGCCACCTGGGCTATGAGAGGTGGGAGTGGAGCAGAGGGAAAGCAATGAACTGAGGACCAACTTCCCTTCCCCACCCTCATTTTCTCTGTCCTCTGGCCTCCTTCTGCTTTCCCCACATGGCTCCTCCTCACACATTTACTTACTTATCTTTTCCTCTCTTTGTGTGCTGGTTCTTAGGACTCCCTGGAATATTCAGAAGTTGGTTCCATCATGGCTGAACTCAAGGTAGAGACCCGGGCCAGTGTGGACTGGCAGAAACGCTGCCTGGCCCTGGAAACCCAGCTTTTCCGGTTCCGCCTACAGGCCGGCAAGATAAGGGAGCTTCTGGCTGACAAGGTGAGTCCCAGAAAGCAAGTAGCTGCCCAGCCTCAATGCAGAGGATGGTGTCAGAGAGGGAGAGTTGGGAAAGGTAAACTTTCAACGAGAGGCTTTCCACACACACAGAATGAAACCCCAGGTAGTATTTTTTTTAAAGATCAAAATCAAAGCAGTTTACTAAATTCTCATCTTGCATTCTCCACCCCCACCCCCACCCCACCCCCTGCTGCTGCTTATGGCACAACAAAGCAGTGGTACAAATCATTTGGTCCTCTGTCACCTCTTGAGTCACTTGTGGCTACAGTGGAGATTCTGTTATTCTATTGCTCACTCTCTGTTAAGCACAAGGACATAGGCTTTGGAGCTAGACCCTACTGGCTCTGCTACCTCTTAGCTATGTGTCCATGGGCAAGTTCCTTTGTCTCGAAGTCAGGGACACAAAATGTCTACCTTTTAGGGTTATTTTGCAGATTATATGAGGTCGCATATATAAAGGTCCTGGCACAGAATGAGTTCTTAAATGTGAACAATTATTATCTTTCCAAGCTTTGGTGGGCTGGTCTGGGAAACTGACCACCATTCCTAATGTTTCTATGGGAAGGTACATTCCAAACAGCTGACTTACAGAGGTATTTTAGAACATAGCCCATCTAGAGAATGGAGACCTGCACTTAATATATCTGTATCTATATCTTAAGCGAATAAACCATTCTTTCTGTAATTTTGCTTATGGTATCCATCTGCTTAGCAAACCCTTGTTTTATAATACAAAGGTAACATTTAGCCCACTTTTCTCCAAATAATGTCAAAGTCTTAATTAGTCAGGCCTGAGTACGTGATCTATTGTATTGATAGCCCCACAACCCTGTCTCCCAGGAATACAAGTCAGTGGCATCACCTCTGCATTTCCATAGCTGAAGGGAGTGGCCCTGGACTAGCCTTGACTAGATCTCATGAACCTTGGATCTATTGGCAGGGCTGTCTCCTGATTCAGGCTTTGCAAAACAGAGACCGTCAGGGTTCATGTGGATGTCTGGAGGTACTGCTAAGAGGAAGGGAAGAATTCAGTCACCTCAGGGAAAGGGACGCACAGCTTAGACACTGGTTCTCAAAGCGTGGTCGTGGGACCACCTGCATCACCTGGGGCCACCTGGAGTGCTTGTTAAACATGTATATTTCTGGTCCCCACTCCAGTTCTCTTGATCCAAATCTCCAGGGCTGCTGCTGATAATCTGCATGTTTAACAAGCTCCTAGAAAATTGTTTCATACGCTGTAAAGTTTGAGAGTCTTGCTTTAGGATACAGTATTGGAGGAGAGGTGCAAGGGAAGGAAAGAATAAGTGAGGATAGACTCAACCAGCTGGTCTAACACATACCTCGGGGGAAGAGACGTCTGTTTGTAGTAGTGTGGAGAACAAAATAAACATAACCCCCACATTATGAAAGACTTAGAAATACTGGATTCAGTATTTAAAATATCCCTTTAAATGCAGAGCTGCGCACTGAAAATAGTAAGAGAAGTCCTCAGGGGGCAAAACTAAGGAAAATTCAGACTGGTACTTAACTCTGGCAGCTGAACAGGGCAGGGTGGGGTGGCTGGCTTCCCTTTAGTAATGTAGGGTTTGAGATTTGAGTTTTGACATCTGTTTAGACAGAGATGAGGTCTGGCCAGTTGGAGGCTGGAGCTGAAACTGAGACTTAAAGTCCAGAATATCAAAGTCCAATGTAGGCTTTACCCTAAATAAAAAGATAGACAAGGAAAAGAAAATCATCCACTAGCACAGGGAGATGACAGAAAAGCTCTCTCAGACTTGGCCAAGGCTCTAGGTAGAAGAAACAAACAGAAAAGAAAAGTCTCCCCTGTGTGTCCCTTTTCCTGAGGTGACTGGATTCTTCCCTTCCTCTTAGCATTAGTTTAACATTAGAATTTATACCTACCCCTTGTGTCATTTGGTAACTCTAAGTTCTGGGCGAGTGGTACCCCTGGGAAACTTTGTAGAAACAGACAAAACCTCTCTGGAGAAACAAGACTTCAACCCTAATCATACAGGATCCCCACAGAAAAAAGCCTTAAAAAACAAACAAACAAACAAAAATAAACCTATTGCCACTGAGTTGATTACAATTCATAGCAACCTTATAGGATAGAGTAGAACTGCCTCTTAAGATTTCCAAAGCTGTAAATCTTTACAGAAGCAAACTGCCACATATTTCTCCCACAGAGTGGCTAGTGGATTCAAACCACCAACCTTTCAGTTAGTAGCCGAGTGCTTAACCACTACACCACTAGGGCTCCTGAAAAAAGCTTTAGTGAAGATGAATATTTAATTAAAATTAATAACTATTTGAGGAAATACTCTACAGTGAATGAGAGTCCATATGTACAGACAATAGGACTAGACCCCCAGGAACTTCAAATGATAGAAATATTGGCAAGAGACCATAAAGTAAATGTGTTTAAAACTATTGAAGACACAGAGAAATTGAAAATATGAGAAAAGAACAAGGTACTATCTAAAAAGTTCAGGCAGACTTGAAAAAGAACCAAGTAGAATTTCTAGAAGGGAAAAATATTTTCATTGAACTTAAATTTTCAGTGGACAAATTAAATAGCAGATTAGATACCACTGAAGACAGATTTAGTGAATAGGAAAATAAACCTGAGGAAATCACCCAGAATGCAGCACAAAGAGAGAGGTTGAGACGTGGATGCTGGAATGAGAAGATCCTATAGACACCAAGTAAGATTCCAGAAGTAGAGAAGAGAATGAAACAGAGGCAGTACTTGAAGAGATAATAGCTAAAATGATTCCAAACTTGATGGAAGATATGAAGCCTCAGATTGAGGAAGCAGAATGAGTCTAAGCAGGATAAATGAAAACAAAATCCATGCTGGGCCATAGGATCGCTGCTGAAAGAAAGAACACAAAATAACAATGGCTTAAACCCGGTAGACATTTCTTTCATATGTAACGTTCGAGATATAACCAGTCCAGCTCTAGGGTGATGCCCTCTGCATGTTTGAAGATGGTTCACTCCAGTGTCCGCATTCCAACCCCTTCCCTTTAAGCACACGACCCAAAGGTTGTATACCTTCCTTCTGCTTATATTCTATTGGCCAAAACTTACTCACACCAGCTGCAAGGAAGATTGGGAAATGTAGTCTTTATTCTGGGTAACCATGTGCTCAGCTAAAACTTGGGAGTTCTATTAAATGAGAGAGAAGGGGAGAACAGATACTAGGGAACAACTAGCAGTTTATAAGTCTGGAATAATAGGAATAATTACTCAACAAATAGAAACAGAATATGTAACTTTCAAAATCAGTAGTTCAGGGAAATGAAATAAAGTTTATTAAGTCCAGGCAGGGAGAGAAAGAAAAAGAAAAGCATAGAAAACTGGAGTAAATAGAAAGCATAAAATGATAGAAATAAATAAAAATATCTCAGTTACAAGGAGACATGTACAAGAATGCTTATTCAGTATTATTGAATATATGAAAAATTGGAAATATTTTAACTATCTACCACCAGGGGAATGGATAAACAAATTGGGTATATTTGTACAGTAGAATTCTTCATTGCTGTTAAAATGAATCAGATGTATAAGATCATGTATAAGATCAATAAATCTTAGAAAGCAAAGTTGAACAAAAAAGGTCAGAAAAATATATACAGTTAATACAATTTACATAAAGTTTTAAAACCTGCAAAACAGTAATATCTGTTGTTTAGGGGTACATACAAATGAGGTAAAAATATAAACACAGCCAAGTATAGGATAAATACTAGAGGGAGGAGAATAAAATTGGGGAGATATACGCAAGAGACTTCAGCTATATCTGTAGTATACCTTAATACTTCTTAAAAAAAAGCTGAAGAAATTATAACAAAAAATTAAAGTTGAATGGGAGATATATATGTTTTCAAAAATTATTCTCTATACATTTTTGTTTGCTTGAAATATTTCATAATAAAAAATGTTTTAAAGTGCCTCCCTCCCCTGTTCCTCAGGGGCTGAAGGAATAACCAGAAAGCTCTAAACACATTATAAATAAATGCTTTCTTTCTCTACAACCCCTTGGGTCTGTATAAGTTGAATTTTCATAATATCTACCCCTTCTTTTCAAGGGTGCATTGTTTATTTGTTTACCGTTGATTTGTGTGTGCGTGTGTCTGTCTGTGTGGTACAAAAATATATAATAAAACATTTGCAAAAATCTGAGACCAATCATCTATATGAGACCAAACAAAACCAAACCAAACCCATTGCCATCAAGTCAATTCTGACTCATAGCAACCCTGAAGGACAGGGTAGAACTGCCGTATAGGGTTTCCAAGGCTGTAAATCTTTATGGGAGCAGACTGCCACATCTCTCTCCTGCGGAGTGGCTGGTAGGTTCAGATAGCCAACCCTTTGGTTAGCAGCCGAGCACTTAATCACTGCATTACCAGGATTCCATATGAGACTAAACAGTCAACAGTTACTTTAAAACAAAGATGAGAAGGTAAGGGGTAGGGAAACTAGATTAATGGAAATAGAACAACAAGAATGGAAATAATGAGAATGTTCATGCACCAGGAAGAATGTAACCGGTGTCACTGAACAATTTGTGTAAAAATTGTTGAATGGGAAACTAAACTGCTGTGTAAACCTTCACCGAAAATACAACCAAATACCATTTAAAAATTTGCAATTTCAACTTTCTGTACATGTACAATTCAGCCATCACCACTATCCATTTCCAAATTTTTCCATCACCCATAACAGAAATGAAGTGCCCCCTAGGCAATGACTTTCCCTCTCCCCCTCCCTCCTTCCCCTGGTAACTACTAATAAACTTTGGTCTCTGTACATTTACCAACTCGAGATATTTCGTATAAATGGGATCATACGATATTTGTCCTTTTCTTCCTAGCTTATTTGACTTAGCATGTTTTCAGGGTTCATCCATGCCATAGCATGTATTGGAATTTCATTTCTCTTTACTGATTAAGATTCCATTGTATGTATATTTCACATTTTGTTTATCCATTCAATTGTTGTGGACACTTGGGTTGTTTCCTCCTTTTGGCTATAATGCTGCAGTGAATATTGGCATACAAGTATATGTTTGAGTCCCTGCTTTCAATTCTTTTGGGTATATATGGGGGAGCAGAATTGCTGGGTCATATGGTAGTTCTATGTTTACTTTTTGAGGAACCGTCAAGGCTGCCTTTGATTGTCATGCAACCAGATTTCCCTCACAGTAAAATGTTGGAGGCTTGTAGTATAACTTGGGTAGAGTTGGGAGTAAAGAAAGGAAAGATGGAGATACAGGGCAGAAAAGACTAGGGGTGTGGGAGGAAAGGGGGGCAGAAAAGAATCTCAACTAGAGATCATGGGGTGGAGATTTAAGTCAGAAAAAGAGCTGTGACATCAGCCTGACACTGTACCCCTCGGCAGGAATACATAAGGCCACAAACACCACGTTGCTTAGTGTCAGGGACTGTGCCTGCCACCAGCAATCACCCCCAAGCCAATATGACAAGTTTAACAATTCACAAGAGATTTTTCCCAGTAGATTCAAGATACGTTGCAGATCCTAGGAAGAAATGATGCAGATTTCCCAGGAGAGATGCTATGGGGCCAAGCTCTGGTCCAGTCTCTGTGATTCTTTCCGGAACTTGTCAATCATCTTTGGTACCCACTCACCCAGGTGAGCCATGTCAGCTGAGTCCGTAGACTCAGGGCTCCTCTGGCCAGCCCTCTGCCCACCTGCCCCCTCCACCTCTCTGCAGTGCAGCTTGCCGGGGTTGGGAAGGGAAAGGTTGCACACTCACTCACTGCTGGCCATTGTGCAGGGTGAGCAAAGCCTGGTGCTCCCTAGGGACCTTTTCTGCCTGGGATCAGGTATTGCCCATTGGCTTCTAAGGCTTGGAAGAATTCCTTACCTGCCCTTCGTCCTTCCCTGACACACAACCTACTCATACCTGACTCCCTCTTACACAACTGCTATTCTAGAAGTGGAATGTTGTTGTTGTTGTTAGGTGCCATCAAATTGATTTTCACTTCTAGCAACCCCACATGACAGAGTAGAACTGCCCCACAGGGTTTTCTTGGCTGTAATTTTTACAGAAGCAAATCACCAGGTCTTTTTTTCATGGATCTGCTGGGCGGATTCGAACCACCAACCATTCGGTTAGTAGCCCAGCACTTAACTGTTGCACCACCAGGGCTCCAAGAAGTGAAATACTCTGTGCTAAAAAAAAAAAAAAAAAAAAATTTTTTTTAAGAGGAAACATCAAGGATAGCAGCTAATCCCTCACCTAAGGACAAGAGAGCTAGCTGAAGGGTCAAGAGAAGAGGCAGTGTACTAGACCTTGCCTCTGCTGTCGCACCTTTCAAGGTCTGGTATGCTGCTGTCATGGACACCCAGATTGCCAGGGATACCCCATTCCAGAGCCAGATTATCCGTGGACTCACTTTCCATTCTGTAGAGGAGTCCAAGGGAGTGGTTGATGTCTTGGAAGCCACATCTTCTTTCTGTGCTTACTGGGAGCTATTTCCCTCAATTCTCCTCCTTGGCCTGCTGGATAAGTCACAATGCTATTCAGATCAGTTTAAGAATTTATACTCTTCTGAGAGGCTGTGTAGTTGGATATTTGAATGTGATTTATTCTGGGGCTTTTCCATTCTTGTTTAAGCCTATGCCTTAGTCATCCCATCTAAAAACCAGGGGTATAATATCTATTCACAAAACAGCTTTGTTTAGAATTATGATGAATAAATGACATTAATATTAGAACTAATATGTTTTTAAGTTTTTTATTTATGTACTTCCTATCTGGTTTCAAAAGGAATTTGAGTGGATTTATAAAAGAAGAAATAATAGAACACCCCTCTTTGTTTAGCTTGAAGATTTCTAATTGAAGTGAGTTTTCCCAAGTCCTGTTCTAATGCAACAGTGTGCACTTCCTTTTTTCCAGAATCTCTTACCAGTTTTGCCAACCAAGATTTTGAAATAACTCAGTTTTAGATTTCATATACCAAAAATTTGTAGTCCAGGTATTTTTTTTGAATATATAAATGGTTCAGTTCAGTTCCCTTAAACAGAAGAATAATGAGTATTGCTCCTTCCCCCTCAGACCATGGATTATACAGAGACAGCAATTCAGTGTAGGCACCAGCTTCTCAACGTATGGATGGAACACATAAGACCTAGAAAACATCTTTAAGTACCTCATAATTTGTGAAAAGGCCAGGTACTATAAAAGGAGACTACTAGGGCTGTCAGGACTAGTTGGAAATAGGTTGAAATTAACGGAGACTGTGCCTTAGCAGATGTCTGTGCTGACATATCTGATTTGCTTTGGAAACAGATGCCTTCTAGAACTTTCATTCACTATGTGGTATACCTCTCTGTCTGTGCATGTGTGTATGTGTACATGTAGGGAGAGAGATTTTGATTGTTCTTCTCCTAACCCCTGATTCTTTACAAGGCTGTTCTCTTGCCCATTGTAGTATTTGTCAAGAACCATAGTACTGATAGGGTTCTTACTACTGTAAAGCCATTTGGGAAGAGCCTGGTGCTAATGGGACCACAGCCCCAGGTGCTCCCCTCAAAGGAGTCAGCTTTGCTTTCATTCTGTGGCCCACCTAATGTTTCTCAGAGTGTGGTCTGTGGACCATGCATCAGAATCACCTGGGATTTTCTTTTCAAGCACATTCCAGGGGTCCATGCCTCAGACGTAGTAAATAAAACCTCTGTGGGCAGAGCCCAGGAATCTGCATTGTAACATGCTCCATGTGTGATTCTGATGCCTCTAACCTCAGTCATGGCTTTTACCTCTGAGCCCCATTCAGCTGTCCTTCTAGTGGTTGTCTTGAGTCCATGGTGTGCCCGGAGGAAGTTCTGGGGCTATGGAGTATGGTGGAGCCCACAGACAAAACTTAGAGACTTTCCTTCCCCTCTCTTCTTCAAGCAGAAAGTAGAACAAGTCTACATTGGTGGATTTTATATTGTTGGTAGTAAGCATATGATTTCAATTGAACCAAAGGTCTGTTGCCCCACTAAAAAGTTGAAATCCATTGTCTTTGATTACAGCAGAGTTAGAACCGTTTAATAGCTAGAACTGACCCCCTACTTTACCAAGCATGATGATCTTCTCAGATGCTTACAGGCAACGTAGATAAATGAGAAGTAGAGGGAACATGCACATCTGAAGGAGGAGACCCCTTATTGCCATATGAAAATGTAGCCCTAATGTGACCAGATCATCTGATTTTTCAAGAGAATCTGGAAATGAGGAATTTTATGTGGAATTTGCATTTTTATGTGACATGTGAGAGGCAATATAGCACGGTGGCTAAGAGCTTGGAGCCAGACTGCTCCAGAATCTAGCCCTTTATTTGCTGTATGACCTTTGGCAAGTTACTTAGCTTCTCTGCTTCTTATTAGATAATAATAGGACCTGTCTTCTAGGATTGTTATGAGGGTTGAAAAAGTTTATACGTGTAAAGTGCTTCAACAGTGTTAGACACAGAGCTAGTGGCGCTGTTTAGCTATATATTTATATAGGCTGAATACATACAGTACTCACCGTGTAGGTCACTCACTGAGTAGGTCTCACAAGACTCTTCTTTAGGTTAATAGTTGCCGCTTCTGGCTTAAAACTCATTCTTCCTGTAGATTGATCATAAGTAAGATCACCGTATAATTTTATCATCGAAACCAGTACACTTCGTTGAGAGAAAGGAGGCTGTATTGCTAATTACACAACAGAAGTTTCTATGGGGAAAATACTAAACAACACAGGAAGCATCAAAAGAAGATGGAAGGAATACACAGTCATTGTACCAAAAAGAATTGGTCAGCGTTCAGCCATTTCAGTACGTAGCATATAATCAAGAACCGATGGCACTGAAGGAAGAGGTCCAAGCTGCACCAAAGGCATTGGCGAAAAACAGGCTCCAGGAATGATGGAATACCAATTGAGATGTTGCAGCAAACAGATGCAATGCTGGAAGCGCTCACTCGTCTATCCCAAGACATTTGGAAGACAGCTACCTGGCAAACTGACTGGAAGAGATCCATATTTGTACCCATTCCAAAGAAAGGTGATCCAACAGAATGTGGAAACTATCAAACAATATCATTAATATCACACACAAGTAAAATTTTGCTGAAGATCATTCAAGAGCAGTTGCAGCAGTACATCGACAGGGAACTGCCAGAAATTCAAGCTGGATTCAGAAGAAGACATGGAACAACAGATATCATTGCTGATGTCAGATGGATCATGGCTAAAAGCAGAGAAATATCAGGAAGATGTTTACCTGTATTTTATTGACTATGCAAAGGCATTCAACTGTGTGGATCATAACAAATTATGGATCACATTGGGAAGAATAGGAATTCCAGAACACTTAATTGTGCTCATGAGGAACCAGTACTTAGACCATGAGGCAGTCATTTGAACAGAACAAGGGGATACAGCGTGGTTTAAAGTCAAGAAAAGTGTGCATCAGGGCTGTATCCTTTCACCGTACTTATTCAGTCTGGATGCTGAGCAGATAATCTGAGAATCTGGACTATATGAAGAAGAACAGGGCATCAGGGTTGGAGGAAAACTCATTAACAACCTGTGATATGCAGATGACACAACCTTACTTGCTGAAAGTGAAGAGAACTTGAAGCACCTACTGATGAAGATCAAAGACCACAGCCTTCAGTATGGATTACACCTCAATATAAAACAAAAATCCTCACAACTGGACCAATCAGCAACATCATGATAAACAGAGAAAATATTGAAGTTGTCAAGGATTTTGTTTTACTTGGATCGACAATCAACACCCATGGAAACAGCAGTCAAGAAATCAAACGATGCATTGCATTGGGAAACTCTGCTGCAGAAGACCTCTTTAAAGTGTTAAAAAGTAAAGATGTCACTTTAAGGACTAAGGTGCACCTGACCTAAGCTGTGGTGTTTTCAGTCACCTCATATGCATGTGAAAGCTGGACAATGAATAAGGAAGATTGAAGAATTTATGCCTTTGAATTGTGGTGTTGGCAAAGAATATTGACTATACCATGGACTGCCAGAAGGAACAAATCTGTCTTGGAAGAACTATAGCCAGAATGCTCCTTAGAAGCAAAGATAGTGAGACTTAGTCTCACATACTTCGGACATGTTATCAGGAGGGACCAGTCCCTGCAGAAGGACATCATGCTTGGTAAAATAGAGGGTCAGCAAAAGAGAGGAAGAATCTCAGTGAGATGGATTGACACAGTGGCTGCAGCAATAGGCTCAAGCAAAACAACAATTGTGAGGATGGCGCAGGACCGGACAGTGTTTCATTCTGTTGTACATAGGGCTGCTGTGAGTCAGAACTGACTGGACAGCACCTAACAACAACAACAAAATTGCTAGTTATGCCAGGACAACAGGTGTACAGCAGACTGTCCCAGGCAAATTGGTCTCACTAGTCCTAAGTGCCATCTTCATATATGAAAAACCAACACATAGCTCATATCTATAAACTGTTCAGTAAATGCCAGGTCATGCACACATGGGGTATCCTTTACATGGGGTATCTCGTGTAATGTTCACAACAACCCTAGGAGGCATATACTGTCATTATCCTCTTTTTACTAGTGAGGAAACTAGTAAACTTTCTGAGGTGCAGAAAGGTGAAGGAATTATCTAAAGCCACACAGTGCTGGAGCCAGTCTGATTCCAGAGCCTGAGTTCTCTGTACCATTCTCTCCAGTGAGTGAAAGGCAATGGTAAGAATGTTGAACCCCTTTTCAAAGGGAAAATTGAGACTCAGGATGGCATGACTCTTAGCTCAGGCCACTGCCCAGCACGTGTGTAGGAGAGCCCTGGCTACCTTGTTTGCTGCCACGGGGCTGGTATTTCACAGCATCACCGAGTGTAACAAGGAGCTGTGGACATGAAGGTTAAATTCCAGATTGGTGCCAAGTGCATTTCATCAGTTTGCTACAGCCAGTTCTAGGGCAATTTATGAGTCCCATGTGTGAGTCACAGCTGGTGAAAGAGGATCCCTGTCAGCCGCCTAAACCTGAAACCTCTTTTGCTGGTTTGCCACCCCAGACCCACAGAGGTCTTGGCTAAAAGGACAGCTGAGGACATGGTTCTAGGTAACTCTCTGAGAGGAGAAATAGACCCCAAATAAGGGGTGGCTCACCCATAGTTAGAGCATTTCAGAGCTCCAGGTGTGGCCCTTTAAGTGTGAAGAAGGAAAAACTGCCTTTGTGAAAAGAGTTGGTGCTGCATTAAAAGAAGAATTTGCCCTTTGAAACTCTAAAAATGACATTTGAGTGCAGACAGACCTGCGAGTACTTCAATGGCAATAGAGAAAATTCATTTTTATTAAAACTGAGGGAAACATGATTTTAAGCATATTCTTTTCAAACAAGGATGGCAGAATGTTGATAATCGTTGGAGTACGGTAGTGGATGCTTAGATGATCATTATACATGTCTCTCTTTACAAGTTAAGAATGTTCAAAATGTTTTCAATGTGCAGAAATTAGTTTTAGAGAAAAAAGAAAACTCTAGCCTAAAAGTGACTACAAAATGCTTTGAGTCTCAAGTGTCCTTCCCAGGAAGATAACAATTAATGGGAGGGTTGGCAGAAACAAGGACCACATGGCAGCCCAGGGCTGGGCGGAAACCCCAGACTCCACAAAGTGCTTTGCCATTCCATCTGTTTCGGTGATGGCATACCTTAAAGGGATGAATAATAAAATCTTGAGGTGGGAAATGCTTGCTATAATGAAAAAAAGAAGACAGAGTAGAACTGATTCATTCAAATTGTGGTGTTGGTGAAGAATATTGAATATATCTTGGACCACCAGAAGAACGAACATATAGGTCTTAGAAAAAATACAATGAGAATACTTAGAAGTGAGAATGGTGAGACTTCACTTACTTTAGACATGTCATCAGGAAAGACTGATCACTAGAAAAGGTAAAGTAGAGGGTCAATGAAGGTGAGGGAAGCCTTGGTGAGATGGATTGGCACAGTAGCCAGAACAATGGACTCAAATATAGCAACGATCATGAAGATGGTACAGGACCAGGCCAAATTTTGTTCTATTATACATAAAGTCGCTATGAGCTGGCCTGACAGCAACTCACAACAACAAACACTGTCAATGACAGAGTGATTTCTGGCTCTGAACATTGACTGAAATGGAAATGCCCAGCTGGGAAGTAGACTGAAATACATTCTATTCTTGGCTGGACTTTAGCTTCTCCGTCTGCAAAATAGGGTAGCAAATTTTCCATCAGATGAAGTTATAAAACATCAGATGATCATTGCAGAGGGGCAAGAGTATGAATTACCATTTCTTACAGAAATCCTGTGCCTCTTCTGTGCTGCAGAGCAGACGTGAACTCTAAATGGTCCAGCTGAAAGTCAGTCTGGGAAACTTGTCAAGAACCCAAGGCCCTCCCATTCAATATTTAATTTTATTCTTGAAAAATAAGATGCTTTCAGTCATTGCATTTGTTAGAGTTCTTTCTAATGCAGGCAAAGAAACCAACTCTGTTATGGTGATGGGAAGATTTGGCAATGATTATGGGTGATAGTTGCACAACATGATTAATGTAATTGCTATCACTAAATTGTACACCTGAAAAATGTTGAATTGGAAAATGTGTTATATATATATATTTTTTTACAACAATAAAAAAATTGTTTAAAAAAAAAAGAAAAAACCAACTCTGGCTAGCTTAAGCAAACAGGGAATTTATTGGAAGGATCCTAGGGCAGCTCCAGAGCAGAAGGAACTGTTTAACTACCACTACTTGGTGAAGTCTGTGCACCTTTCTGGTACAGTCCCCTGGCTCCAGGCTCTGGTCTCTCAATGCTAGATTTTGGATTCCTGGGAGGAAAGAACCCGATTGGCTCGGGCAGAATCAGGTGTCAAAGGGGGAAGGGTTATACAGTACTAACCTGGGCATTGGGGCCATCACTATGTATTAACCCCCTTCCCACCAAGGGGAATTTCTTTTGCACTGGGCAGCCACCCCTGTAACCATAATATTGGTTTATGTTGTTATTTCCCTCATAGCAGCATAGCAACTGTTTGAAGGTCAAGAGACTCCTCTAGGACAGGCCTAAGGACTATTTGATTTGGAAGAGGCACTCTGGCTCTAATTTGATGCCAGAGTCTGGCCGGAACCAACCCACCCTCTCAGGCTTGGGTGGAGAGTTTCAATCATGATTAGTAAACCCAGGGGAGGAAGGAAAGGAGATGCAGGCATCCTTGGCCTGAGCATATGAAGAATGTCTGTTAAGGGTGGGAGCCGCAGGGGCATTTTTGTCCCGTGGGTTGTAAATCTTAGAGTTTTACATGGGTTCTCAGGTGACTGTAACTCCAGCTCTCCTTTGAAGGGAGTGTGTCCTGAAGGCATCTGCGCTGTGACCCCTCAATCCCAGGAAGAGAAAGAAGGGATGAGGGAAGGCTGCTTCCTTTGAGGAAAGGGAAGGTGCTGGTTCTGGAATATAAACCCCTCCTCCTGTGAAGTTCAGCACCAGGCAACTTCTCCTTCCCTCATACCCTTGAATCCGGGAAAGTGAATTTCAGCTGAGCTGATGAGAGAGTGGGAAAGAGGGGGAATTACTCATTTCACTGGTAAATAATCAAGCTAGGGGTCCAGGCCAAGGGAGGAAGGCTGAGTTGCCAGAGAAAAGGCCAAATCTATAGAGATGAGTTGGGTGAGGTTGGGCTGGAGCTCAGAAGACAAGGCCTGAGGGAGCCCTGAACCTGTCCAGCCTCACAGAGGACCCAGGCTGGGATATTATGCCTCTAGTATATTTGTAGGAGTCCTTGGGTGGTACAAAGGGTTAACATGCTTGGCTGCTAACCAGAAGCTTGGAAGTTCCAAGTCCATCCAGGGGTTCCTTGGAAGAAAGTCCTGGCAATCTACTTCCAAAAAATCAGCCTTTGAAAACCGTATGGAGCACACTTCTACTCTGACACACATGGGGTCACCATGAGTTGGAGCTGGCTCCACGTAAACTGGTGGTGGTAGTATATTTGTAATGCACAAATGTTGCCCTGGGTCAGGGCAGAGTGGAAAAGGAAGCAGCTGACTCTGACTGGGCTGTGGCACATGGAGTTTGATATGAGTCTAATGTATGAATCTACTTTGCTTCTTCTGGGCCTCCGTGTGATGATGTGTGATATGGGCAGCAGTAGCTGGCCCGGGGGAGAATGGGAGCTGAAATCCCACTCAGCCTCCCCCTGCCATGCTGTGAACTTGCATAGTTGCAAAGATGCCGCCTAGACGGTGGGCTCATCAGCAGCTCCTTAGGCTTCAGCCTAGATTTGGTCCCTGATGAAGTTCGTTAGGCAGGAACTTTGTTCCCTTTGCTTGGACCGTCTGGTAGAAAGTTCTAGGATTGCTGAGCTTCTTGGACCTGAATAATATGCCTCTACTGCCAGCAAGATATAATTTATAAAAACTTTGTCTTTCCCTCTATTTCTTTAAATTTTAAAAAATCAAGGTGATACCAATGAATGCCATTTCCATGCAGAGGGTCCTCAACCCTGTGTGAAACGGTTTTTGTTTCCAGCCAATGAGATTTTCCAGGGTAGGAAGGAATATTCTTTACCATTGACAAATAAGGGCTCATATTGGAGCATGTTCCATGCTGGGGACATGAGGGGGCTGTGGCATGGTATGCCTGGGACCCAGAACTAAGAGGAGAGAGGCTTTAGGGATAGGGAACAGAAGGCAGGATTGGGGGCAGGAAGACCTCAGGAAGAATGATGGTGGTACGGCTGCCCCTTATCAGATCCCTACAAAAGGGAGAAAAAACTAGGCTTTTCATCCCTCAGCAGAGAGGCAGCAGCCATGTGCTTTTCATGTGCCTTATAAATTCAGGGTCAGTGTCTTAGCTTCCTAGTGCTTCTATAACAGAAGTACCACAAGTGGATGGCTTTAAAGAACAGACTTTTTTTCCTCAGAGTTCTGGAGGCTAAAAGTCCAAATCAAGGTCTTGGCCATGTCAGTTCCTTTCTTGTTGGTAGCCCTGGGCATTCCTTGGTTCCTTGGTGATCCTCACATGGTATTTGGCTTTTCCTATGTGTGTGCATTTGTGTCTCTTGTCTCTGCTCCTCTTTATGTAAATCTGTTTAGGATCTACCCTATATGGGTATAACCTCAACTGATCGATTGATTATATTAGATTGTATTATGGAAGATGATTACATTAAATATAAGGTCATTACATTAGACCCATTAGTATAGGGGTTAGGATTCTGACACATATTTTGGGAGGGAGGGGACACAATTCAATCCATAACAGCTGGGGAGATGAGAGTTGCTATGAAAATCTTCACCTTGGTACCTGGCCTGCTTGAGCCGCTTAAAATGGGCAGTTTAAGCCTGGCCTGTGTGCAGTATCAACAAAATTCCCTCTAGTTGCCCCACTGCCTTGTTCATAGTAAGAAAACCAGGCTATATATCTCCCCTTCTCTCTGGTTGAACAGATGCAAGAGCTGGAGCAGAGGCTGTTGGAGGCGGAGCAGAGAGCAGAGAATGCGGAGACCCAGGTAACTGGGGGTGAGGATTGGTAGGAGTATGCAGGGCAAATGACCATTGGCCTTTCCTGGCCCTTTCCATGGACATACTTGGACACTGATGAGCTCCTTACAGGACAAGGAAAACCAGCAGTCACGTGTTGTCATACCTTCTGAAAAATTAAGATGCATAGAGCTTTCTATGGGAATGAAGGAGTCTTTGCGTACGGATTGGTACAGGAAGTGGATGAGTGTATTTGTCAGAATAGGCTAGGTGATGCTGAGGTAACACATTAATTGTGAAATCTCAGTGGTTTCTCACATTTAACTAAATAAATAATCTACTAAATAAATCTACCCTTGGTAGATATCCATTGAGGGCTAGCCAGGGACTGTTGTCCACACAGTCATTCAGGGATCCAGGCTAATGGAGGCTCTCCTGTTATATAGCTGGACCATTTGGAACACTCAGCTTTCTTGTTTGCCATGGCAAGGAAAGAGAGCTGGGCATTTGTGTACCGGCTCTTAAATTCTTCAGCCGGGATGTGATGTGTCATTTCCACCTAGAGCCCATTGGCTGAAGAGAATTACATGGCCCTGCCTAACCAGAAGAGGATTGAGAAATATGAAGAAGCATGTGTATCTTAAGGAAACAGTAAATCTCTGCCACTCTGAGATCGGAACAGCTGTTCTCCAAGGCTATATGTCCTGCTCAACTAATTCCTACTGGGGGCCCCAAAGTTAAATGGCCTGAGACCCAACTGTTTTTTTTAGAGTAGCCAAAATGAACTTCTTCCTTGTCAGTTCCTTCTGTTATCCAAATAAGAGCGTAATAAATGGTCATTTAATTAATTGATTCTGACTGCCCTGGGTAAGAACTCTGCCTGGGAGTCGGGCTGGGATGTCAGGAGGCAACTGTCCTATCTTATTAGCCAGTTCACACAACACATCCCCAACCCTATGACAATTGGTACTTTTCAGGTGGGTGTGATGGAAGAGAAGATAAAACTGTCCAATCTGAAGAATGTGGACCCAGCAGGTAACCTGCCCCAGAAGTACCAAGAATTGCTGAAAGCCATGCAGGGCAAAGATGAGCTCATCAGCCAGCTGGAGGCCCAGCTGGAGAAGCAGGTAAGGGCTAACATGCAGCAGAGTGCCAGCCCCTCTCCAACAGCTGCACCTGTTGGCCTCCCAGCTACTTGATCCCTCTGTATGAGCCCTTCAGTGACAGAACCTCACTTGCTCATGAGACTGTTCTTTTAGGTGTAGATTTAATTATTAGAAGATCTTTCTCACATCTGTTCATTAGGAGCTAGGCATGGGATATAGTGGAAAAAGGATTTTGGAATCAGACTGATGTACGTTTGAATCCCACTTGTTACTCTGTGACTGTGGGCAAGTTACTGAAGTCACTGACTCATTTTACACACCTATAAAACAGGGGTTATAATACCTTGTAGGCTGCCTGGGTGCCACAAACGGTTAAGCACTCAGCTGCTAACTGAAAGGTTGGTGGTTCAAGTACAGTCCACCCAGAGGCTCCTCAGAAGAAAGGCCTGGTGATCTACTTCTGAAAGGTCACAGCCATTGAAAACCCTATGGAGCATTTCTATTCTGTAACACATGGGGTTGCCATGAGTTGGAATTCACTTGACAGCAACACGTTTGTTTGTTTGTTTGTTTTTCATTTAGGGCTGTCATGAGAATTCACTCAGGTCATCTGTAGTATGATCAGAGCAGCACAGAGCTGGACAGTCAGCCCTGGTCAGCTGGTTGGCCAGAGCTTCTCAGTGAACAGGAGTAGGCAGAGACCAAAGTTGCCACCTCGTCTGAAAAGTAGGGCCTCCGCTCCTGATGACATGGGGGCCCAGGAGAGGCCGCTGCTCAGCATTTTCAGCCACCGTTAGTACCTTTGCCCCTTGATCCGGAGAGGGACACAGTCGGGCATCTGGAACATCCTCCTGCCAGTTTCCTGGGACCAGCCTCCTCCCCTCCACAATCTCATCACCTCCATCTGTCTTAGTTATTTAGTAGTGCTATAACATAAATAACACAAATGGGTGGCATGAAAGTACAGAAATTTATTTTCTCACTGTTTAGGAGGCTGGAAGTCCGAATTCAGGGCGCCAGCTCAGGGGAAGGCTTTCTCTCTCTGTCAACTCTAGGAGAAGATCTTTGTCTCTTCAGCTTCTGTTCCTTGGTTCCTTGGTGATCTTCATGTGGTATGGCATCCATCTTCCCCCATCTCTGCTTGCTCACTTGCTTGTTTAATCTCTTTTATATCTCAAAGAGATTGACTTAAGACACACCCTACACTAACATGGTTTCATTAACATAACAAAACCCATTCCTAAATGGGATTATAACCACAGGTATAGCGGTTAGGATTTACAACAGATATTTTGGGGGGACACCATTCAATTCATAACACCATCCCATTTCTGTCTGATCCCTCTGCCACTGGCCTTGCCTACCTAACTTTCCCCTGGTGCTAGAGCTCCATCACTTCCAATAAAACACCCCACAGTACAGTCAGACAACTTTTCATTTCCCACATATGCATTCTCTATAAAGAGCTGGTCCTGGATAATCCTGGTAGTACCTTCCTACCATCCCAGGCAAATTTTTAATCACTCATCAGCATTGACTGAACATTTCCTTTGTGGTCTGCGCCTTTATATGCTATAAGGGGCACTGTGTGTTCCTGAAAAATGGTAGGAAAATAGTTTTGATACATGGAATCCCTCATCAATTTCCCATTGATTTTTAGATACCTTATTTTCTCTTTTGAGTGGTTCATAGTTAGAAGTGGCAGTATCCTGGGAATTGGTGTGCAAAATGACTCCTGCTGAAGCTTCTTAGGTCAGACAAAGTCATTTTACAATAATAATAAATAGGTGAAGATCAGAATAGAAAGAACGCTCTTCTACAAGTCAAGAGACCTGGTTTTAGTCCCAGCTTTGCTGCTAACTTCCAGAGGCAAGTCGTTTCACCCCTCTGGGCCTCAGTTTCTGCTGCCGTATCCCCATTTAAAGAGGGTATCAAACTAGGTCAAGGATCCACACACGTTTTCCGTAAAGGGCCAGATAGTGAATATATATGGCTTGGCATTGCCTACCTAACTTTCCCCTGGTGCCAGATCTCCATCACTTCCAATGGGCCACATGGTCTCTGAAACAACTACTCAACTCTGCCCCTGTAGTGCAAAAGGAGACATAGATGATACGTAAATGAGTGGGCATGGCTCTCTTACAGTACAACTTTATTTACAAAAATAGAAAACAAAAACAGGCAATGGCTAGATTTGGCCCACAGGCAATAACTTGCCAACTGCTAAACAAAATAACCTTTAAGGTCCTTCCAACTCTGAAATACTGAGAATCCGACATTTTCCTATTTCCATGTCATCTCCACAGACTCCCTTGTTTGAGCATAGGTCTGACATCATGCAATTATCAAACAAGTTTTCCCTATCAGTGTTGTTGTTCTCTGAACTACTCAGTATGTGTCCCTTGTCTCTGGGCCTTTAAGATCGGCACACTAGTACTCACTGGAGAGCTGGTTGATTACTTATGTATCAGGCACTGTGCCATGTACTTTCTCTTACTTTATCCTCCAAAACAGCCCTGCAAAGGAGATGTGCCATCCTCTGTTGTAGACATAACGGTGCAGGACCAGAGGAGTTAGGTTTCTTGCCTAATGCCCCACAGC
The DNA here is from genome assembly GCA_030035585.1 of Dugong dugon. Classification (NCBI taxonomy): domain Eukaryota; kingdom Metazoa; phylum Chordata; class Mammalia; order Sirenia; family Dugongidae; genus Dugong; species Dugong dugon. The sequence continues at coordinate 75,278,414 of CM057472.1, forward strand.
AAATAAGCCTCAAAGGTAGGGTCAAAGCTCCAAAGTCCATCCAGTTGCTGTAGAGTAGATTCCAACTTGTGGTAAACCCATGTGTGTCAGAGTAGAACTGTACTCCATAGGATTTTCAATGACTGATTTTTCAGTACAGTGCCAGGCCTTTCTTCCGAGGTGCCTCTGGGTGGACTCAAGCATCCAACCTTTTGGTTAGCAGCCAAGCACATTAGCTCCCCAAAGCCCATACTTGCCCTCTATTCTAGGATGCTGTTCTTTAGATATACAACTCTCCTTTTCAATCATCTTATAGTCTTCTGATTATTTGGGGGAAATATCTCACTTAGTGTACAAAGTTAGCTTTATATTTTGCTTTTTAACTTTAAAAAGTAATACATGCTGTCTTAGGCTGGGTTCTCTAGAGAAGCAAAACCAATAAAGCTGGAATGTCCCCAACTCTGTGGGTCAGGATAGAGGCTTCTCCTGATTCACATAGCCACAGGGGCCGGCGAACCCAAAATTGGCAGGTCAGAGAGAAGGGCTCTTGCCCACAGGCTGTGAAGATGGACAAATCCCAAGATCGGCAGGGAAGACCAAAGGTAAGCTGCTAACTCAAGCCCCAAGAACTGGAGGTCAGATAAACAGGAGCCAGCTGCAAGTTCCAGAGTGAGCAGAAGCCCATGAGCCTTGCCAGAATGTCCATTTATATTTGATGCAGGCCTCATACCTAAGAAAACTCCCTTTCAACTAATTGTCTACACACAGCAGCGGAGGTGATCACATTATATCAAATCTCATCATGGAAGTGATCAAAACATCATACGACTGCCAGATCACTGAGAATCATGGCCCAACCAAGTTGACACACAACCTTAACCATCACACATGCTTATAATAAAAAATACAGAAAGACCAGAAGGTTTTAAAATGACAAGTAAAATTTTTCCTCTGTCCCCAACCCTTCATTTCCACTCTTCACTGTTAGCCACTGTTCATTGTAAACATTTTTTTTGTGTATTAAAACAGGATTCTGTTATGTAGATGTACCATGTTTATTTAATCAAACCCTTATTGGTGATCACTGAGGTTATTTCCAGTTTTTAGTTTTTGTTTTGTTTTGCTTTATCAAATAATATTGTAATAAACAATTCCTAAGCAGTGGGTTTGTTAGGTCAATGGTATGCACATTTAAAATGTTGACAGATACTATCAAATTGCCCCCAAAAAACCATTTGCCATCAAGTCAGTTCCCACTCATGGTGACCCCATGTGCATCAAGAGTAGAACTGTATTACACAGGACTTTCAAATATTGATCTTTCAGAAATAGATCACGAGGCCTTTCTTTGGAGGCACCTCTGGGTGGACTCAAACCTCCATCCAGTCTTTTGGTTAGCAGCCAAGTATGTTAACCATTTACACCATCCAGGGACTCCACTCCCCAAAAAGTCGTTGCCAGTTTGTATAAGAAGGATTGCTTCCCAACATTCTTGATAATTTTGAGTAATATCAAACTTTTAAATTGTGTTAGTCTGATAGAAGAAATGATGTCTTGCTTTTATCTGCATTCTTCAAATTATGATTGAGGTTGGACAGCTTTTCATGGGTTTCTTTGCCTTTATTTTTTTTTCTGTTGATTTCCTATTTATATCCTTTGCGTATATTTATTGGATAGTTCATCTCAAATCAACTCTTCTATGTTGTTTGCGTTGCAGATTTTTTTTCCGATTGGTCTTTTGTTTTTAAGGGATTCTTTCTTTCCTTTTCTTTTCTTTTTTTTTTTTTTTTGATCACATGGTCATTTATAGTTATGATTTAGATTTATTAGTCTTTTTCTTTATAGCTTTTTTCTTTCAATTGAGGTGAAATCCACATAGCATAAAATTAATCATTTTAAAATGAACAATTCAGTACATTCACAGTGTTGTACAATCACCGCCTCTATATAGTTTCAAAACATTTTTCTCACTCCAAAAGAAAACTCCATACGCATTAAGCAGTCACTCTCCTTTCCCTTCACCTTCCAGTCCCTGTCTCTATGGATTTGCCTATTCTGGATATTTCATATAAATGGAATTTTATAATATGTGGCCTTTGGTGTCTGGCTTCTTTCACTTGGAGGCCTGGTAGCACAGTGGTTAAGAGCTCGGCTGCTACCCAAAAAGTCAGCAGTTTGAATCCACCAGCCACTCCTTGGAAACCCTGTGGGGCAGTTCTCCTCTGTCCTATAGGGTCACTATGAGTCGGAATCAACTCAACGGCAACTGGTTTGGTTTTGGTTTCTTTTACTCAGCATAATGTTTTCAAGCTTTATCCTTTATGGCTTTTCTAATGGGCCACCCCCATCCAGTCACCTGGTATTTCCTCACTGTGCTTTCCACCTCCATATTCACTATTCCAGTGACTGCTGTAATTAACTAAAGACCCTCTCTTTCTTGCAGAAGCAGATGAGAGCTGAGGAAGCAAAAATTGTTCAAGAAAAGGCTGCGAAGATCAAGGAATGGGTAACACTGAAGTTAGCAGAGGTGAGTCAAAAAGTCGCCTTGGGGATCCTGAGTGGGGCCGTACCTGAGGTCACTGCTATCTCTAGGGTTTTTCTGCCCGTCTGTTGATGGTGCCTTGACTGATGTTCATTTTGTTAATCTGTCCTTCATTCAGCTCAAATGCTGGGATTTTCCTTTCCTTTTGTCTTGGTTGAGTAGAGCTCCTGGTTAGTTTTGTGTTGTGTTTAAGTTTGGGAGAAGAAATGAGTCTCACTTCTGAAAAGTCCCCATCATTTCCTTCTAAGGACCCCACACAGCCCTTAACATTCCTTATCTCCATTTTCTCCTCTGTCTTCCCCATTCACTATCATAGTTGGTCACTTGCTATAGCTTTATTTAGCAAACTCTGGACTGGGAGCTATAATGATATACTTGGCAAGCAAACAAAACAAAATCCTAACCAACCTCAGTTTAAAATAAAAGGAAAGAGAATTGAAGCTTAGAAAAGGAAGACCACTCATCTCTTCTACCTCTGTCCTCCTGAGACAGGTAGTTCACACCTGCTGGGGGGTGTCTGGCTCTTTTTGCCTCACGTTCCCATCTTTGGACACACACATCAAGTCCCCTACTAGACTGCTAGTTCTTTGGAACAGAGCTCTTACCACAGCTTTAACCCATATTCGAAGGTGCTCCATAAAAGTATGTTGGATTTAATTTAAAAGGTAGCGCAGCAACAAGGATGAATCTCATAGATGTTATGTTGAGCAGAAGAAGCCAGACACAGGGAAGTACATACTGTATAATTCCATTTGTATAAAGTTCAAGTTCAAAATCAGGTACAACTAAACCAGTGTGTATAAGAGTACATACTTAGATGGTAAAACACGGAAGCAAGGAAACAAGTATCATTAACTTAGAAGAGTTGTTTAGGGAGGAGGGAGGAATGTGTGATTGGGAAAGGGGAAGTAGGAGGGTATACCTGAACATGAAGAAAATGAAAATCCTCACAACTAGACTGATAAACAACATCATGATAAACGAAGAAATGGAAGTTGTGAACGATTTCATTCTACTTGGGTCAGCAATCAAGAAATCAAATGGCATATTGGCATCAGGCTGATCTGCCACAAAAGACGTCTTTAAAGTTTTAAAAAGCAAAGATGTCACTTTGATGACTGAAGTGCATCTGACCCAAGCCATGGTCTTTTCAATTACCTCATATGCATGTGAAAGCTGGTCAGTGAAAAAGGAAGACAGAAGAATTGATATGGTCGAATTATGGTATTGGCAAAGAATATTGAATATACCATGGACCGCAAGAACAAACAAATCAGTCTTAGAAAAAATATAACAAGAATGTTCCTTAGAAGCGAGGATGGCGAGACTTTGGCTTACTTACTTTGGACACGTCATTAGGAGAGACCAATAGCTAGAAAAGGGCACCATGTTTGGTAAAGTAGAGGGTTAGTGAAAACAAGGGAAACCCTCAATGAGACAAATTGACACAATAGGTACAACAGTGGACTCAAACATACCAATGATCGTGAAGATGGCACAGGACCAGACAGCATTTTGTTTTGTTACACATAAGGTCACCATGAGTTGTAGCCAACTCAATGGCAACTAGCAACAACAATAAGGTGGGAGGAGGATTTCTTGGGTGATGGCAAATTCCTATTTATTAACCTGCATAGTGGTCACATAGATAACAATTTCAGAATCTTTTAAGAAGCTATTTATTGATGTGGTATGCATTTTTCTGGGTATGTGTTATATTTCACAATGAAAAAGGTTAAAAATAACTAGTAAGGAAAGGTCAAGGGCTGCCAAATGGAATTCTGTCCCAACCAAAACCAGTTAACACAGAGGGAGAGAGGAGGTCAGGGCTCTCTGGGAGGGTTGGCACTGGATTGGTGGGGCACCAGCTTTTTTCAGAGACCTGGGCTTTTAATCTTACTTTGAATTCTATGTCTGAACTGGTAGGCTGGGTGTCCTAAATCTTCATTTTACTTTTTTGCCCAGCTTGAGATGGAGAATCAGCACCTGAAAAGCTGTAATCAGCGCCTAGTGGAGCAGGTGGGGGCCCTTCGAGATGCACTGGAAGGTAGGCAGGCATGTGTGTGTGTGTTTTTATTTTGGGGTGTGCATGTCTGTGTGTGTGCTTTTGGGGGTGTGCAGATGTGTATGATGGAGGGTGTGGCTGAATTGAGGGACCCCTCAAATGCCCTTGACTTTCTCATATGTCTGCTTTTGCCCCAACCATAGCTATTCAGATGGCACCTCCAGAGAAGTTGCTGGTGGCCCCTCAGGAAACCCCAGAACAGGATACTGTCACTTCAGGGTCTGGAACCCAGCCGATGAGGCAGGACAGTGGTCCCCAGGCTGAGGGTTCCCTGAAGGTGGCTGTGCCTGCACCTTCTCCAGGTGCCCTACAGAACAAGGACTGTGTTCCTGAAGCTGGAAGCCCCTTGGATGACTCTGGTTCCAGCCTCATCCACTCTGGGGAAAGAACAGAGGCTAAGATTCCTCAGGCTCATCTGGGAAGAGAGGGCTCTCCCAGCGAGCTGTGCATGAATGCTTGCACCCCCAAATGTGGTTCCACTTCCTGGGGTGAGGGCCCAGTCCGTGCTCAAGGAGGGATACTCCCTGGGACAAAGATCTCCACTAGGGAAGGAGGCCCTGGCAACAGCCTGACCCTTCCAAAGGCACGGGCTCCTGGCACCCCCCGGGACAGCATCCATTTGGCCAAGCGGCACCACAGCCAGCCCCAGGTAGGCCCTGGACACTTTGACCATGTGGTGAGCATTGAGATTGGGGGCCTCTCGGCCATCCACCCCCACCGCCTCCTTGAGGTGAAGACTGGAGCTGAGCTCTGGGAGCAACCAGAGGAGATGGAGATGGAGGAGCCACCCCCAGAAGGGAAGAAGGAGGGACGAAAGAACCAGAAGATCCCAGGAGCTGACCTGGGGGAGGTGGAGCTAGGGAACAAACCACCCACACCGCCTCTGCACCGGTTTCCATCCTGGGTAAGAGGTGCTCTCTGGGCTGGGCAGAGCTAGCAACACGGACATTGTTCATTGAGCATGTCCACGTGCTGAGCTTGTGACGAGGCTGCCATTCTCACATAGCTCTGGGAGGCTGGTCCCACAGAGCCTGCCTGGACTACAGGCACTCACAGTGTGCCACACACCAAGCTGGGTGCTTTCCGTACATTTTCTCATGACTCGTTGCAGTGACACAGCATGGTCGTTAAGAGCACAGGTTCCGGAACCAAACAACTAGGCTTGAATTGCTAACTGTGTGATTCTGGGCAAGTTACTTAACCTCTGTGCCTCAGTTTCCCTATCTGCAGAAAGGGGATAATTGCATCTACTTTGTAGGGTTGTTGTGAGAATTAAATGTGTTAATATTTAATAAAGCACTTAGAATAGTGCCTGGTTTGCAGTAAGTGGTATGTTAGTGTTGGGTATTTTTCATTATTTCTGAGCCTTAGTCCCCTTACTTGTAATACTAGATAAAGTGATGTAATGTCTGGTGGAATCAGAATCTCAGGGATAGGGGTGGGAATACAAGTGAAACAAGACTGTTCATGAATGAATCTTTGTAGAAGCTGGCTGATGGGTACATGAGGTGGTTCTCTATAATGTTCTCCTGACTTTTGTGGCTGACATTTTCCATGGTAAAAAGTTAAAATAAAAATTGGGGGAGTAATAGCATCTCACAGATCAGTGGTGAGGATGAGATAACGGGTGTCAAGTGTGTGGCACAGTCTGGTGCGTGGGAAGGACTCAGTACTTAGATGAGGAGTTAGGTGCTACCTACCCGCCCCCCCGCCACCCCTTTTTTACAAAGAGTCCCTGGGTGGTGAAAACAGTTAACACATTCAGCTGCTAACTGAAAAGTTGGAGGTTCAAGTCTACCCAGAGGCATCTTGGAAGAAAAGCCTGGCGATCTTCTTCCCAAAAATCAGCCATTGAAAACCGTATGGAGCACAGATCTACTCTGACACATATGGGGTCCCCATGAGTCAGAGTTGATGGCAACTGGTTGTAGTACCATGATGGCTAATAGTGCTTCTTGTGTTCTGTCTGTACATATATGTGTGTGTGTACGTATGGGTTTGTGTATGTGTGTGAGAATGAATAAGAATAAATATACAAAATGCCTTGGATGACATTTTTCACACAAAAACAGCTCATCTTTGGGGAATGAGGTGTTGAGAGGCTTCAGGTCTTCTCCCAGACCCTTGGTGCTCTGTCAGCTGGGCTTTGGGGACCCAGGAATCAGATAAACCACTTTAAGGAGAATTTGTCTCACATTTTCAATCCTCTTTCTAACTTGCTCCCAAGAAAAACAAGGTACAGTGCCAGCCCATCTGAGGTCCCTGGGCTGGGTCACTGTATTGGAGGGCGAGATTAGGAAATCACAGTGGCCAGAGAGTCCTTCTCTCAGGCAGGACCAAGTGGATATGAACCATCTGGGGGAAACAAGAAGACCGAGAATTCAGAGAAGGACGTTTCTCAATCTGAGAGAGTCAGATATAGTTATTTTGCCAGTTTGCCTTTTGCAGAGCCCTATATCCACTAATCCTCAACGCAACCTTGTGAGTTAAGCATTAGATAACCTTTTTTTGTAAAACAGTTCTACATTTTGTTGAACCTAAATCCCTCGGGCTTCAGTTTCATTTCCTCTGTGAAGTTAGAGGCCTGTCCTTGGTTGAATTCCGTGACCATTCCTGGCAGGAATAATCTTTTTTATGCCTAATCTTACTGCTTGGACCCAATTTGTCTGCCTTACATAAAGGTAGCTTGATGACCACAGGAATTTTCCTCCCCTTCTGCAGCGCCCCTCCTTGGATTCCCTTCCTCCTACCCTCTGTCCCCTATCTCCCCACCCTTCCTTTATCTCGGGATCTCATCCCTGTACTCACCAGCCCCTCCCCCAGCTTCCCCTCACAGCTACTTTCCTCTAGGACAACACCCCAATATGCCTACCACTTCCCCCTAAGCCAGGCTGGCCCGACCCTGTACCAAGATGCTCAGCCACCTCCTGGAGCCAGCCTGGCATTCCTCCTCCCAGCCAGCCCTTGTGACTCACTGCAGTCAGCTGAGTGGGCCTTTGTTTTCCCTTTACCATCAATGGAGAAAGAGATATGGAAATGTATAGGTGGGGCCTAGTAGGTTATTTGAGTGCAATCCGAAACCATTAGGAGAAGCTCCCTGGGTCTGTGGACCAGCGTCAGACCCAGGGCAACCTTAGGGGGATAAAGGAGAGTTGACAATGGGCAAGCTCCCTTAGGAGTGTCTACTTTGAGGTTCTGGAGTCCGCTCGGGCCAGAGTAAAACTTCAGGCTGGCTTTGTAGGTTGGCCCTGAAGTCTAACCATGATATAACATTATTATGGTAGGAAAAAAATGTGTCCTTCCGAAACAACTGGCTTACAATGAGCATATCCTCACCATGTAGCTCTGACTTCCTCCTTTTCAACACCCCCAACTTCTAGGGGTGAAATCCTGAGGTCCAGGGGTCTCTAAGTGGGTGAGATTCAGAGAATCAGGCTATTGACCTCCCCTCCCTGCCAGGATTGCAGAAGCGCTTTGTCCCAAAGGGAAGGGAATGAATATCTGTGGGGCAATGATTATATTCAAGGTGTTACGTATTTACATCAATAATTTGATTCTCACAACACCTTTTAAAGGTAAGCATTATAATTATTCCCACTCTAGAGCTAAGGAAAACGAGGCTCATAAGTGACATAACTTGCCCAAGATTCCTCAGCTAGTAACTGGCTGAGCTTGCATGTGGACCCAGGTCTGCCGGCTCCATGCTTTTTTCTCCACACCCCAGGAGGGCGTGAGTGGGCAGTTCTGGGCCCTGATGGAGTTCCTGACTCCAAGGGACCTCTTATTCCAGGAGAGCCGGATCTACGCTGTGGCCTCTTCGGGCATGCAGCTCTCGGATGCGGCTCCCAGAAGTAACACTACCAGCTGTGGTGAGTCCAAGTGAGGCTCAAAGGGAGCAGATGCCTGTGGTGGGTGGGGTGGGTGTCGGGGGAGGAGAAGACTCTGTGAGCAACACCCAGGGCCAAGGCTATCTGGTACCTGCTTCCCTCACCCAACAGTGAAGTTAAAGTGAAATACAGCAAGGGCTCCTTGGAGGGAAAAGGAAGTTGTGCAGGTTCAGCTCATTACCTGCCAAGTGGAAGTGAGAAGGGTGGTAGCCAATCACAGGGCTGGAAGTCACCTTAGAGGCAGTCCTCCAGACCAGCCCCTCACCTGCACAGGCTCCCTTCTTCAGCGCTAGGGCTATGGATGGGAGGAGCAACCCTGAAGGAGCCGCCTCCATCCCGACCCACTGGCCAGCCACAGAATCCCCATACTTGCATAATTTGCAACTCACCCCAGCAAAAGTGGGACCGAGTGCAAGCCTCAGGGAGGATAGAATGGTTGCAAGGCAAGGCTTTTGGATTCTGTTGTAACGGGTCCATTAATGCACTGCGATCATGGTCCCCCAAAGGCATTCAGGGGGAGCAGAAAGGCAGGAGAGAAGCTAAAGAAGGCCTTGGCCCCCATCCTGAGCCCTGTCATACACTGAGTGCTCTTTCAGGAGATGCTGTCTGCACTTATCTCCTTGCCTTGCCCAGTTCTCTGCCTCCATTACTGACTGGGTTATGCCATCTAAGTTCATCTTGTCCCACTTTCCTCCCCTCTAGCTTCAGGCCCTCCTGCCCTTGCATCTCCTGGGCCTTTCTCTGGCTTTGTCTACAAGAATGTCACCGTGCCTGTCTTCACAACCCTTAAGGGGGTAAGGAGCTGCAGTCCAAAGAGGGGTGCCCCACTGAGAGAGGCCCTTCATCATGGCATACAGTGGCTGGCGGGGTGGGACTCTCAAGTCAGGCTTCTGCACACACATGACCCTGGTCTAGGAGCTAAGTCCACATGTATTTCACTTTATTGTTCATCTTTATTAGATTCTTATTATAAAAATTATATGTTTATAAAAATTTGAATCAATATGAATGTGGACAAGTAAAAAGTTAAAGGTTAAACCTATTCCTGCTCCACCACCCCCATTCCCACCTTTTCTGTCTGTTCCACTGCCCAGTTCCAGACAGCAGTGAGACTCCTTCCAGAATTCTATATATATGTGTTCAAACATAAACCTATATACACATCTCTACATTTTTTTAAACAAAAATCAGATATAATAGTGTATTGCAACATGATGTTTTCATACACATTTTTTTCTCTGTTATTAGATTTTGAAATTACAGCTATAATACTTGGTAAAACTTTTCATAGAAGATTAAAAAGCCAAAAGCGCAAATTCCTTTCACATTGCTTTTCCCTAATTCCTGTCTCCAGAGGCAGTTATCATTAATGGTTTGATGTTTATTTTGCAAAACTCTCTGATGCATTTACAGATACAAATTCCTTCTCTCTCTCTCTGTCTTTCCCTGTCTGTCTCTCCCTCATGCATGGACACAGTACACAAAAGGGATCATATTGTACACATTCTACACCTTGATCATTCACTCAGCGATCTGTCAGGTCATCCTTCTGTACCTCCACACACCGCTCTACCTCTTCTTCATATTGCTGTCCAGTACTCCTTGGTAGAGATGTACTGTAATGGCCTTAACCTTTGTTCCACTGATTGGCATTCAGGTCATGTCCCTGTTTTTCTCTAAAATAAATGTTGTGATGAATATCATTGTGTAAGTATATCTCATTATATTATGTGTATATAATACTGATGTTAATATTAAATATATTTAATATATAAATATCTGCTTATATATATTTCCATAAGGGATAGTGCTAGAGGTGGAATTTCTGGACAAATTACATGCACGTTTTTTGTTTAATATTTTATTTTTTGTTGTTGTTGAGAATATACACAGCAGAACATACACCATTTCAACAATGTCTACATTTACAATTCAGTGAAATAGGTTACATTCTTCAAGTTTTGCAACCATTCTCACGTTTTAAATTTTGGTAGATTCTGCCAAATTGTCTTCTAAAAAGCTTTTATCACACTACAGAGTTATCTTTTCCTCATACTCATCAACACTGAGGATCATCAGTCTTCCGATCAAAATGATCTCTCATTGTCTCAGTGTCTACACATATTGTAAAAGCTCCTGCCCCACTGTTGGCCTACGGCGTGGCTTTCTGGCCCTCTAGTGGCAGGGAGCAAGAGTCACAGCAGCCTGGATGGGGCAGCTCCTTTGGGGACCACAGAAGATGGTGGGTGGGGGAGGAAGGCCCAAGGAGAGGCATGGAGGTAAGGACACAGGAGTCAGGCAGGAAGGGCCTTCCAGAGCCCTCTGGAGCAGATGTCTGCCTGTGTCTGGCTGGGTCAGGGCATCGATGTTGCCCTAGACAGGCTATGATGGCCATACCCTGGGAGCCTGGGGCTAGAGCACACCTGCAGGGTGGAATGGGGCTTGTTTTGCAGCCCATCTGCAGTGGGGAAGGGGGTCTGTTTTGCAGAGAGCCATGCAGATCAGCAGCATGCCCTTTGTGGATGAGTCCTCTGGGTCCGACGATGATTGCAGCTCTCAGGCCAGTTTCCGAACTTCGGTCTCTTGCTCTGAGTCCAGGAAGACTAGCGGACTGGGCAGCCCCCGGGCCATCAAGAGAGGTACAAGAAGGGGAGCAGGAGGGGTGTACAGCAACAAAGCGTACCTCACCTCCTCCACGGGCAGTTGTACACCGGAGTTCCTGCTTGCTCTGTGCCCAGACCCCCAGCGTTCCACCCTCAGCCCTACACTGAGGCTCTGTAGCTCCTGGGCTGTACCAGGTGGGGAGATGTGGGACCCCCGGTCTTGATTTCTCCTCTCACAACCAGGCGTCTCCATGTCCTCACTGAGCTCTGAGGGTGACTATGCCATCCCCCCGGATGCCTGCTCGCTGGACAGTGACTACTCAGAGCCTGAGCACAAACTACAGCGCACCTCATCCTACTCCACCGATGGGCTGGGCCTAGGCGGGGTGAGCTGGGAGCACGGAGGTGGGAGCAGATCTCCAGCAGAGGCTACCTGGGGCCACAGGGAGAGGGCACTTTCTGTCCTCAGCACTAGATACAGGCAGCAGCTATGTGAGGCCCACGGTGAAGGGTAGGAGAGGGGAAGGGATGGGGCCATGGAGCTTCCACTGACGTGAGGGCATTGGGAGTGGGCTGGGGTTGTGCAGTTATGGAGTCAGGCACACCCAGACCCCATAAGGAAGGAAGGAGAGGGAGCCTACCAGGAATGGCTACTATGGCCCACCAGGCCGAATGAGGTGTTTTCGCACATTACCTCTTTTTATCCTCACGTCCACCTGAGAATGCTAACGAGAGCTCCCATGTATTGAGCTTTTACAGTGTGTTAGGCACTGTGCACAGTGCTTTTCAGGCATTGTCTCCTTTGTCCTCACAACTTGCTGAGTAATATTATCCCATTTTACACGTGAGGCTGAGAGTCTGAGCCTCAGAGACGTGCTACTATATGCCAGATTGATCTAATTCCCAAGCTCTTGTTCTACACCACTGTTCCGCCCTGTCTTTATCTCCCCAAGCCTGCCTTGCCCTCTTTTCCTTCTGTGCTGCCTGGAATAGCCTTCTCCTCCTCTTGGCTTGTCTGAGACTGACCTTTCCTTCAAAGGCTAGTTCAGGTCTGGCCTTTCCTGAAGCCCTCCCTGGCATGCTTTTCCCTCTTACAGTCCCTAATCTGCCATCTTTTCATAGTGAAGTGTTATCTTCCCCAACCAGCACGGGAGCCCTACCATGGCAGGAGCACTCTTGCTTTAGTTTTTTCTGAGCTCTTAGCAGGGAATAGTGCCCTGGAAATATACACAGTAGGTGCTCAATACTTTTGTTTTTTAATTGATGACAAAGTAAGGACTCAACTAGACCATTTTGGCCTGTGTGACGTCCAGGAGCCCCAAGGGACTTCTGCTTTCTGTCCACCCTTATTCTCCCCTACACCTTTCCACCCCTGCAGGAATCACTGGAGAAGTCGGGCTACCTGCTAAAAATGGGGAGCCGGGTGAAGACATGGAAGAGGCGCTGGTTTGTCCTGAGACAAGGACAGATTACGTACTACAAATCCCCGGTGAGACCCTTCTCTCCAAGGACTGTAGTTAAAAGGACCCCACCCCAGACTCAGAACTGTGTGAGAGGGGCCAGAGGAGGGGCAGGTGGCCTGAGACCAGAAGGGCAAATGTCTGTCAGTTGGGGAGAAACGCCCAGCTGTGTACCTGAGGCATCGAGCCACACCTGGGGACACCCGCCAGAGGCTGGTCACTGGTTCTGTCAATGAAATATGGCACTGAGGAAATTAACACAGCTCAGCCCAGCCACAGCTTTGGACAAACACAGTTCTTAGGCCACCTGCCTTGGTGATTTCTTCTTCCTTCAGAAGCCAGTTCCTTCTTATGCCTGGTCCCAGGCTGCCCTCACGTCATCTAGATTGTCCCAGCAGATGAGCCCATTGCCTCCTCCACCTCCTTCCTCCCCAGATGGAGTTGTTTGGAATTAGGGAGCTTTGAATATTGGGAATTAGTGCGACTGGACCTCCCTGAGAGCCAATTTTAATGTTTTAAAGAAGATGAAAAGGCATTGTCTGTTATGTATCTCCAGTTGATTGGTAGTGGCTCCTGGAAAACCATGTTAAGGATGCTGGGGCTGTATCACTCAGTGAGAAAGCATGCTGTGTGTCTGCAGTGGACACTGGAAAGGGTAATGGTGACATATATGCCACTTACTTGCCATTCTTGGTATAAGGGATGCAGTGGAAAGAATTTAAGTGCTTTATAGCTCAGTCATCTGTCCTCAATCCTCAGTCTGCCTTTTTTGAGGCCTGGGTCAGAAGGACCCAAGGCCCTAATCATTGCTCCATTTAGTTAGGACCAGGATCCAGAACAAGTTACCCATCATACCTAGCCCAGGAAAACTTGGTAATCACACTCTCCTTTGCCTGTGACCTGGAGTAAGATGTGAGGGTAAATGATGCTGCTTTTGGAAGTCTCCAAGCTCCAACCTCTTTCCTCCCCACTTTCTTTATACAGAGTGATGTCATCCGGAAACCTCAAGGTCAAGTAGAACTGAACTCCCGATGCCAAATTGTTCGAGGGGAAGGTGCACAGACATTCCAGGTGAGCATGCTCCCCACAGTTTGTATTTTAGACAGAAGGGGTGCTGGTTTGGATATGGCTGTGATGGAGACAAAGATGGGGCAACATGAGCATGGGTGAAAGATCTGCATCAACATTTGGCGGTGATCCTAATTTGTATTAGAAAGGAAGAAGAGGAGGTAGAATATGAGACTTGGAATGAAGGGAGGAAAAGAAGGGAGGGAGTAACTGGTAGGGTCAGTGGGTTCAGAGATTTGGGCCACCTTAGAGCCAGCTCCCTGTTATTTCATTCTCCTGTCTCCCTGCCCTTGACCCCAATTCCTCACTCTTCCACAGCTCATCTCTGAGAAGAAAACCTACTACCTGACAGCTGATTCACCCACCCTGCTGGAGGAGTGGATCCGAATACTGCAAAACCTGCTGAAAGTCCAGGCCATTGGGCCTCCAGCCCTGCCTCATGGTGGCACCAAGCCCACTGTGAAGGGCTGGCTGACCAAGGTATGGGTGGGGCTGGTGGAGAGGAATGGGCCTCCTGAGGGTCAGGGAAGCCAGGAGTGGGAGTTCCAAGGGGTGGTGGGTTCCCTCCTCATATACAGCTCCTTTCTCCAGGAACTTCCTCACAGTGACTGTTAGTTGGTCCTCAAACATGGTCTGACCACACAAGATGATGAAAAATGATTCCTTGGAAACGGGGATCAGGGCTATTAGAACAACAGCTATACTGAAGACAGAGGAGGGAAGAGAATGTCTTGTACCCATTTTGAGGTCATTAGGGGTTGCCCCTACCCCTGCCTTGTTCTCCTACCAAGTCTCAGTATTAATAGTGGGAAGCAAAGACCTAGGTGAGGTAGGTGTGGCCATTCAAAGACTCATAGTATGCCATGGTATATCCAGTGCTAAGATGCCTGCTCTAAAGACATTTTATTTAAGAGTCTTCTGGTTGCAAGGTGCAGAGAAGCATTTGATACCCTCAGAGAAGGGAAGTTAACAAGGAAGTACATTAGCTAGACACAAAAGCCATCAGGAACCAAAGCAGCTTATAAGAGCAAGAGCAGTGCTTGCGGGCTCTCGTTGGCTCTGCTTCTCCATTCAGTGTGTGGGTTCATCATTCTCCTCTGTCCAGGAGCAGTTTCTGTTCCCTTATGATTTGGGTTGCCCAAGGGCTTTACCTCCCTTACGGCTTCCTTACTACTCATATAATCTATGTTTTGTAGGCCATGTTCTTGGGAGAGGAAATCCAATTGGCCTGATGAATCTTTTAATGGCAGATCATAGGTCACTGAGCAGCAGCCTAAGGATGGGTGGGTATCACATGGCACGAAGCATAGCACCCTCACTGTGAACGGGGTGGTTCTCATTAGTAGGGAGTCTGAGGGGCCTCTCCACTAAGGACCTGACTTTGACTGTAGGTTTTGAAATCTGTCTCCCTGTGGCTTTCCTCTGCTAGCCCAGAGTTTATTCCCCAGAGTTGCCTAGTTTTAACAATGCTAGCTCATTTTGGTCTTACAGGTAAAGCATGGTCACTCCAAGCTAGTCTGGTGTGCTCTTGTTGGAAAAACCTTCTACTACTATCGGAGCCATGAGGACAAGGTACTTCCTAGGGTATGGCGGGGCCTTCTAATAGCACCTACTCTCTGACTTCTCTAACCCACATTACTGTGGCTCCATGTCCTGATGGAGGTCCCCAGCTTTACACTGTCTGCCACCTAACCCCCCACCAAGTACAAAAGCCAGCTGGCTGGATCCTACCTGAGTGCACAACCAGTGAATTCTACTTGTACGGTCCATCTATGCTGCCCCAAATAAGCCTCATGCTGCTCCCAGCATGGCTGGAATGTTGCAGCCTTCCCCTCCCCATCCTGTCATCCTGTCCACTTCCATGACTCCTAGCCGTACAGAGCCTGAGGGTTCAGAGAGAGGAGCCTCCCTTGTCCCCCACCACTCTCCCACTCATGGAAGACTCCTGTCCGCAGCGACCCCTTGGCCATCTGCCCATGAGGGATGCACGCATAGAGGAAGTAGATCGATCCTGTGACTCAGACGAGGACTATGAGGCTGGAGGAACTGGGCGGTTGCTTTCCTCCCACTGCACCTTGGTGATCCACCCCCCAGAGCACAGCCCCACCTACCTCCTCATTGGCACCAAGCGTGAAAAGGTAAGGGAGGGGCTGGCCCTCCATGGCAAAGCTTGAACCTATGATTCCAATTTCTCTTCTCTCTTCCACTTGAACTTTCCAAAATTCAAGTTTATTTCCCTCTTGGACACTTTGGCAACAAGTATCCTCTGAAAGGGAATATTCCCTTACATTGAATTTACTCCCAAAGATGAACATAGGACCACAAGTTTGGAAATTTGGATTCATGGTCACCTGATCCCAAGTCTTTCTTCTTAGAAACTAGTGGCCTTGACTTGTGCCATCCAAACAGCTGAACCCTACCATGGGCTTGGCCGTTTCAAGGAACCCTCTTTGGAGCTATTGCTTCTATTCCTTCCAGCCCTTCTCCATCAGATGGCTTTCCCTTCCCTTCCAGGACACGTGGCTTTACCACCTCACAGTGGCTGCAGGTGGTAGCAGTGCCAAGGTGGGCACTACCTATGAGCAGCTCATTGGAAAACTGATGGATGGTGAAGGAGATCCAGGTAGGCAAGGGTGGTCATCACTGCTTGGGTTGGAGGGTGGTGGCTCAGTGATCGTTGGTTGAGAATCCAAAGAAAGCACTATTGTTCCCTATTGTTTTGTTTTCCATCAATATTTTTCTCAAATACTATCAGCTCATCGAACATGGGCTGAAAATGAGTTTACAATTAACATAGGAAGTTGTTGCGTGCCGTCGAGTCAATTCTGACTCATAGTGACCCTACAGGACAGAGTAGAGCTGCCGTATAGGGTTCCCCAGGCTGTAACCTTTACAGGAGCAGATCGCCAGGTCTTTTCTCTAGCGTATCTGCTGGTGGATTTTAATGGCTGAACTTTTGGTTAACAACAGAGTGCTTAACCATTGTGCCACCAGGGCTCCTTTGACACTGTTTTTAAAATGTCTAAACTACAGAGAGGAGTTCCCATCCCAACCTCCAGGGCCCCTCTGTCTTTGATCAAGATACTCAAGTGACCATTCTTCATATCTGGGGGGATTTATCTAGGAAGCTGACTTTCCAGTGACCTGAGTAAATGTTTTACTGTATTCAGCCTGCAGCTTTGTTGGCTGAGCAGAAGGTTGAGCAAAGAAGGTAGCTGGTTAATCTATAGTTAGAGTTTGTTAAATCAACAGATGAAGCCTGAACTGGGATGAGGTTAACCTAAGCTTAGGGTGTTCTGGGGTCTTTATTTTGCTACTGATACCCAGGGCCCTGAGGAACTAATTAAATGCACACATGCCCCTTTTCTGCTGCTCTCAGACTTAATTTCAGGCTGATACATACACTTCATCAGCCAGACCTGATAACTTCAGAGAGGCAGACTGCCCTCCACACATACTCTTGCACTCAGATGCCCACAGCCTTGCACACACACCCCTATTGTAGCTCTGTGAGTAAAATGACAGCCACCTTCCTGTGTAGTCATGCTTATGAGTGTGCTAATTGCAGTCCACAACTACACAGCACACGTTATGGATGATAAACCCAGCATAACCTATGTGTCCCAGTTAAATCATTGTCTTCCCACAGATTAAAGTGGGAGTGGGAGTGGGAGTGGGCGGTGGGTTCCCTCATCAGTGGTAACTGTTGCAGCTGTCTGGTCTGTGCTTTGGGCAGATTCTCCTCTCTGGAGACACCCCATGCTGTGCTACAGCAAAGATGGGCTGTACACCTCCCTCACCACCTTGCCCTCAGAGGCCCTGCAGACGGAGGCCCTCAAGCTCTTCAAGGTAAAGTGGGAGCGGAGCCCAGGACCACTGGCTGGTGGCGCCCACACCATGTGCCCAGGCCTGGTGCTGCTTGTGCTGCAATGTTAATACTCAGGTGAAAGAGGCCCATGCAGTTAGCGGGTAGCCCACAGGGGGATCTGGAGAGGAAGGGAAAGAAAATCTCACAGGGTGTCCACTGCTTTCTTTATGGCAGGAATGTAATCCTCACGCTGGGAAGAGAGCTGCTGGGAGGGAGGAGGCCCTGGCACATTGTTCACAAGTCCTTGTAAAGCTCCAGTGAAAACTCTCTCTTGAGGAGCTCCCCTCCTCCTGTAGTTAACTGAAGGAAAGGCCAGATTTATATAGTTTCTGGACCTGAGAGATTAGCAACCTATTTTAGAATATTCTTTGTGCCTGTCTGAGTTTTCTTTTTTTAATGAACCTGCCTTGCTTACGTAAACATCTTAAAGAAAGACTGTATCCCAAAGTACCCCTTCTGAGCAAGCACAGCCTCTCACAAGCAGTGACAATGCTCCCCGTCTAGAAGGGGCTGTCAGTGAACTGGAGCCTCTCAGGACCCATGGGGGAATGGCCCAGCCTGTTTACTTCTCCTTTTGGAGTCAGAGGCACCATTCCACTGTCACAGAGGGCAATAATCAGGGGGCCTTCAGTCTTCCTGTGCCCACCGTCCTTTTCCTCCCAGTCCTGCCAGCTCTTCATCAACGTGCCTGTGGAAGCTGCCTCAGTAGACTACCACGTGTCCCTGGCCCAGACGGCATTGCAGGTGTGCCTGGTTCACCCCGAGCTGCAGAGTGAGATCTACTGCCAACTCATGAAGCAGACTAGCTGTCGCCCACCTCAGAAGTACTCCCTTATGCAGGTGGGTATCTCCAGGGGTGGAGCAGCTGACAGCTGGGCTGTCTTGGAGGTGGGGAAGGTGGAAGGTGGTGACTGGGCAGGTATCCTTGGAGCCTTTCTTATTTCCCAGCTTTTGAGCTAGCCAGTGGACAGCTGTGCTGCTCAGAGCTGCCCCAGTACAGGTGCCCTCGCTGGATTTCTATGCACAATCAGACTGTGTGGTTGCTATTATGGAAAAGGCTAACCTAGTTGGCCATCCCCAGTACCCACAGATGGCTGGGGGCTCTGGTTTGGGGATGGAGTGCTGAAGGCTCTGCAGCACAGGACTGTGAGGGCAGGGGGCGCTGCAGACCCAGCCCTCACCCTCCAATGCCTGTTTCCCCTGGCAGTGCTGGCAGCTCCTGGCTCTGTGTGCCCCACTCTTCCTGCCTCAGCATCACTTCCTCTGGTACGTCAAACAGCAGCTCCAACGCCATGCAGACCCCAGGTGAGTGAGTATCATTTCCTCCACCATTCTAACACTGCTAACTATGGCATGATTTAAAGAGATGTGGAGGAGATGATGACAGACCAAATGGAAAGAGCTTCGTATCGCCTCTAGCCCCTTTGCTGGGTGGTACATGGGGATCTGGGCACGCCAATCCATGTATCCGTGGATGTTTTTTGGGCACTCTCATATGAAGCCATGTTGTTGTTAGTTGCTGTTGAATTGGCTCCGATTCTTGGCACCTTATATATAATAGAATGAAACACTGCCTGGTCCTGCATCACCTTAATGATCTTTGATATGTTTGAGCCCACATAAAGCCATATTGCTTCCAAGTTTTCATTCTCTGTTGCTGTATTCTTCTGGCTTCTGGAAGAAAATATCCGCACCAACAACCTGCAGCACATAGGCCCTGAATGACATATTAACGCCCTCAGAGTCTTTGGGGCTTTTTTCACAGCCTACCCCAGCCCACAGATTTGACTCTGGCTACGTCTGGGTAGGGACTGATGGTGCCAGTGTGGCAAGGATGAGTGGAGAACCTAATATTCTCCTCTTCCTTCTCCTGTGTCTTTTTAGAAATGAGACTGGCCAGTATGCCACCTATTGCCAGCTGGCAGTGGAGCGCACCCTGCAGACTGGGGAGCGGGAAGCCAGGCCATCTCGCATGGAAGTTGTGTCCATCTTGCTGCGTAACCCCTTCCACCACTCCTTGCCCTTCAGCATCCCTGTGCACTTTGCCAATGGAACTTACCAGGTAAGGAGGCTGGGCATGCTCCCTGCCCTGAGTCTTCTCATATCACTGCCCTATAGGAGAATACTTTTGGTCTAGGTGGATCCTAAGCCTTCTTAGGCTTGGTAGTCTTAATAGGCAAGCCAGCAAAAGCCTAGGGCCTGGAGAGGGGGGGTTAGTGCCAATGTATAGGGAGAAGGGAGCTTGAATCACTTAACTATTAGGTGCTCTGGAAGTAGATCTTTGGAACCCACTGCATGAACTGGGGATCTAAGACACTGAACAAGAAAGTGGCATGACCATGGGCATCCAAAAGCTTGACAGTAAAGGAGGAACAGAGTTCTATGCCCAGTTCCAGGTTACAAGGGGCAGACTCACAGTCCTTAAGCACTTGACCTCTGCATGTGAGTATGAAACCAGTTTTCTTTGGCCTCTTGCATTCCCCCTTGCTCCGTTAGGCTGTTAGGCCAGCACTTCCCACTTCCTGTACACAGCTCCCTTCACTAGCCCTGGTGAGCTCATCTCGGGAAGTTCACTCTGGGACAGGGCATTTCTCTCTCCTCAGGTGGTTGGTTTTGATGGCTCCTCCACAGTTGATGAGTTCCTCCAGCAGCTGAATCAGGAGACAGGCATGAGAAAGTCTTCCCATTCTGGTTTTTCCCTCTTCACGGATGATCCTTCTGGCAGGGACCTGGAACACTGCCTCCAGGGGAGTGTCAAGGTGATAGTCTCCCCACTAAGCTGACTGACATCTCCTGACCACCTTGGGGAGAGAGCCTGTCTGGTGGGTGCCTGGCTGTTCAGCAACCCATTTGGTGCTGAGCCCAAGGTGTTCCCACAAGTCACAAAGACACAGATGTGTGATTGGGAAGCGAAAGGTCAGCATTTCTGTGCTATCCTAAAACATACCTGCAGGCAGAGAAAAGCTGTTGTGTGCTCATGTCTCCAGCAACAAGATCTCCATACCTGTTTCCCGCAAGTGGCCGCACAGCATTCAGGAGAAAAGCTTCTTCTCAGTTCAGTGGAGGAAGGACAGGGAGGTACTTCTCAGCAGCAGCTCCAACCAAGCCTGCTGCCAATATGGACATATACTCATAGGTGGATACCTGTCTGCCTAGACCCACTGCAAGCCGTGTCGTACACCAGCACCTCCCTTGTACCTTGTCTGCAAGGGCCACTAGAGGTCCGCTGTAGGTCCACCCACATTTTAAGGGGGTAGATCCTTATGGTTACCTCTGTAAGCAAAGGCCCTTGACTGGGATTTAAGAAAGCTCTACCTTGTATTGTGGTCTGGGATTAGTGCCATGGCGGATATTAAGTGTTTGTGGGAACGTGCTGTAGCACTTGAATATGAGTATTTCAGCACCAGTATCTGCTTTCTTTATGGTAACAGGACAGAGACTTCTATAGTCTCTTACCACTGCCTGGAATAACTATGTCATGTCTTCTTTGTAAAGTTTCTGGCCCCTGTAAGGCTTTGTTACACAGTAGGCCTCTGGGTATATTTGTTGGAGAAGAGAATGGCAGTCAGTGTATTGGAAATGGAGCCAGTGATATAAGGCCATGTTTTTTGACTGGGGTTGGGCGGAAGCTTGTTCGGGCCAGTGAGGGCAGCATTCCTTCCTTTGCTGCTCATAGCACATACAGGGCTCCTTCCACCTCTCCAGCTATTCATGAGGGAGTCACACAAACCTCAGGTCCCAGGAGCGTGAGGCCTCACAGGTCAGCTTCCTGACAGGAGGACAGTCACTCAGCTCTGCTGTTCTGCTCTGTCCAAGTCCAGCCCTAGCTGGACCTGGCTTCCCTTCTTCATGAGCTTTTCTGACTTTCCTCTTTTGCCTCCTCAAGATCTGCGATGCCATCTCCAAGTGGGAACAAGCCCTGAAGGAGCTGCATCCTGGGAAGTCTGAGGGTGGCACACGCATCGTGAAGCTGATGTACAAGAACAGGTCCTGAGCACTGGCTGAGGGTGGGCCAAACATGAGGGCTGCCACTGAGGTGCCAGCTCAGCCCCTCCCCAACTGTGCAGCCTGTCTTGGACAGGCAGAGGGGCCCACAGACAGACACAACATTGCTTGGTGGTCATCATCTGGGGGCCTAGGCTGGTTCTGCTCCTGATCCTCTGTGAGGCCCTGGGCAGCTCAGGCTCTCAGTCTGCCTTCTTTTGTACTGCACACACCCGCCAAGAAAACAGACCAACCTCATGGATTACCTTACGAGTAAGATTTTGTATGGGCGTTAAATATTTAAGACTAAAGAGTAAGTAGCTCCTATACCAATTCCAGGAAATACAGAAGTAGACATCCTGACTTTCTATCAATTTAAGTAAGAAAACATCCAAGATATGTCTCCAGACAAATAATTTCCATTGGTCTATTGGAATCTTGGAGTCCTGGTGGCACAGTGGTTAAGAGCTTGGCTGCTAACCAAAAGGTTGGGAGTTGGAATCTACCTGCTGCTCCTTGGAAACCCTATGGGGCAGTTCTCCTCTGTCCTGTAGAATCACTATGAGTCAGAATCAACTCGATGGCAATGGGTTTGGTTTTTTGGTTTTATTGGAATCTTAACTCATCCAATTCCCTCATAAGCTATGATTCCATGTACCAGATTCCTCTCACCAAAGCCACTAAGTCTAATGGCATATTCAGAATTAACCACATGCCACTGTTGGTATGAGATCTACACAGCCCTATATCTGCTCTGTGTCATACTGTTAAATTTTTCTGGAGGCAGTAAAAGATAGGCACACAAATGGTATAAAAAGAGTAGTTTCTTTTTTTGAAAATATATAGACAAACAGATCCTGAGAAAGCTTCATCCGTATTTGGGAGGCCAGCCAAGTCCTGGCCTCTTCTCATTCTCTTCCCTGTAGGCTGTACTTTCGGAGTCAAGTCAAAGGGGAGACTGAGCGAGAGCGGCTGCTGCTTGCCTTCCAAACTAGTGGAGAGATAGTGGCAGGGAGGTTTCCTGTCAACAAGGAACTGGCTCTTGAGATGGCTGCCCTTATGGCCCAGGTAAGTTTCTGTTCAGGAATCTGGAATGTCAGGCTGCCATCTTTGGACTCACGAGGGCGGGGGACACACCATGCAGTCTGAAACACAGCCGAGTCTGCAGATCCCGTGGTGGGAGGGCAGCCGTGCTGTCCCTGGCTATCACTGCAAATACAGGCTAAGTGTAGAACACTAGACTTAGAATCCAGAGACCTTCATCTGAGTCCTGGCCACCTTCTAGCTGTGAGATCTTGGGCAAATCACTTTACTTCTCTGTGCTTTAGTTTTCTTCTCTGTATACTGAAAACAAAGTTCTAAGATCATGCACGTGATAATATTTGTAAACCATCACACACTGTAAGTAGAACAGGAAGAGAAACTCAGTCGGACTTTGACTCTCCTCCCTGTTATCTTTAGGAGACTGTCTTGCCAAAGGTATCTGGGACACCTTCGTGGTCCCCATAAGAAAGGGTCTGAACCTACATGCTGGAGAAGGAGGGAAATAATAATAGTTGATCTTTATAATAATCAGCATTTATTGAATACTCTGTAGTCAGCTCTGTGCTAAGCATTTTACATGTATTATCTCAGAGAGTTTAAATAACTTGATCAGGGTCACAAAGCTGGTAAATGGCGGTGCTGGGATTTGAACCAGCTGTCCAACTCCAAAGGCCACACTTGGAACACTACTATACTCTAGAATCTGTAGCATTTTCAATCCTGTATCCCATTTTTATATGCTTTTTGGATTGGAGGCCAGACTTTCCACATTTTTTCCCTTGTCTGCCACTAATTAACTATGCCTTTGGATATCAGGCACTTAACCTCAGCTGCAAAATGAGAGTTGGTCTAGATAATCTCTAATATTCTAGGAGCCTAAGGTTGTTTCTCTAGTGTCTATGAAACTTGACATAAAAGCTCTGTTCACAAGTGTTTTTCACATCCATTCATACTCAACCAACAAAGTAGTGAAGTAATGGTTTATTTCACCTCTCCAGCAGCCCCCCACCTCATCTACCTCTAGATTCTTGACTAGTCTCCCCATGTGCTTCTACCACAGGTAGAATATGGAGACTTGGAGAAGCCTATCCTGCCAGGCCCTGGGGGCACACCTCCTGCCAAGGCTCAGCATCTCCTCCAGCAGGTCCTAGACAGGTTCTTCCCAAGGCGCTACAGACATGGGGCCCCACCTGAACAGCTGAGGTAAGCTGCAAGGTCTTGGGGGTGTATCACTGTGGGGAGGCATAAGCTGTAATGAAAACATGTTGGCACTTCACTGGTACCATTTCTCTCCATCTGTCCAAACTAGGCACCTGGCAGATACGTTGACCACAAAGTGGGGAGCACTACAAGGCTGCTCCCCTCCTGAATGCATCCGCATCTACTTGACCGTAGCCCGGAAGTGGCCCTTCTTTGGTGCTAAGCTCTTTACTGCTCAGGTAAGTGCCAGTGGTTACCAGTGCAAGGAGTAGTCCACACCCTCAGGAATGCCCTAAGTTTCTCCACCTGGCCATGTTTGAGCCAGTCCAGTCTGCAGCCCCTGCCTCCACACTAACAACCACCAGGGGTCGCTAACTTTCCACTCACTTCTGGCATGCTCCAGATTTCCAAGGTCATTGCTTCTGGGCCAGAATTAGTTCTGGGTGATCCTCATCTATCTTTTAGTTGACGTCTTTGCCAATATTACTCTTGAAAGAAAAGACAGATCAACTAATTCACACACAAGGGTTCAGACTGAATATGATAACCCTCTCAGGAGTGCTTTCATTTTTAAAAAAGTTTGAATGATAGAGCAATGCTTAAACCTAAACAAATAAATCTGGAATAGCTTTACATAGCACACAAGGAAATCAAACTACTTAGGGAACTGTTAATGTTACTATTGGCCAGGTGACCAATAGTAATTTCAATGGAAACTTTTTCTCACTGGGTGTCTGACGTGCATGAACTTTATATATAATCACAGAGACTATCGTGTCCTCAAAGCTACTGATCCTCCTAAAGCTACAGATCAGACTCATAGACTACAGAACATAGACTCATTCATTCAACAAATAGTTCTTGCGTTCCTACTATGTCTCGGGCATTGTGCTAGTTGTTTGAGGTTACAATAGGAACAAATCAGACATGTGGAGCTTCCCATCTAATGGGGAAGATACACTTAATCAAATAATCATTCTCCCTATATATGTATATATGTGCATATGTATATATGTATAGGAGCCCTGGTGGCTCAGTGGTTTAAGAGTTTGGCTGCTAACCAAAAGGTTGGCAGTTTGAAGCCACCAGCCCCTCCTTGGAAACCCTATGGGGCAGTTCTACTCTGTCCTATAGGGTTGCTGAGTCGGAATCAACTCGACAGCACTGGGTACATGGGTATGTATATATGTATAATTTTCAATTAATTTTTTAAAATAAACTGTTAAACAAATGCTATGAAGGAAAAGTACAGGGGTCTTATAAAAACGGGATGCCCATTTAGTCTGGGAGATTAGGAGAAGCTTCCAATAAAGGTGACATGTCCATCCCTCTCCCCAGCCTTTTAGGAAGGAGAGATAGGAAATCTTCTGGATTACCCTACTGCAGCTCTGGCAGTGAAAATTAGTTCTCCCAGGAAATGCCCACTAAATAGTCACTCTTCTCACTAGTAGGGTCTAAAGCCCATAAAATTGCATTCTTGCTTCCCTATTTTTTTTACAGTCCCTAGGAAATTGATTGAAGCAAGATACACTTCAGCTGGGAGAGACTCTCTTCCCCATGCCCATAACAAGGCAGCCAAGGCTGGCCTCTTTTCTGCAGCACAGAGCTTCCCAACTAGTGTTCTGTGGCATGATAGGTTATAGGTATGTCACGAGCTCAATCCCCTTCACGCCTGGACGGTTAGGTAAGTGGCCAGAGCCTCAAGGCTAGATGCCTTCTGCCATGGGCAGCCTTGTCTATTTACTTCAGTAAACAAACACTAGTTTTTAGTTCTCCAAGATGAGAAAAAGTTCGGACATTACTGCTTAGCAGACCCCTGGATATGCCTTCTTATTCAGAAAGTTCCTACAGTTCAGAATCCCTAGGCTGTGGATATGTCTGATGGGATTTTTCTGTTTCCCAGGCTACCCAGCTGTCTTCCAAGGAGAATACTCTGGTGTGGATTGCTGTGAATGAGGATGGTGTCAGCATCCTAGACCACAACACTATGGTATGGAGGGATGACCCCTCCTTCTTCCTGAACATTCTTTTCTTCTCCATGTCTATAGATTGAGCTAAGTGGCCATGGCTTCCCCACCCCTTGCCTAAGCATAGCTGTCCTATAGTCTAGACGTAGCTTGTAGGCATTCAAGACGTAGATCTCCAAACTGTGACCATTTCAGAGTTCTCCTTCCTGGTTAAGGCTCCCTGTGCCTAGATGAGAGAGAATGGTTCCTAGGTCAGGAGGCCAAGTGGAAAGTTCCCCCAGAATTAACTCGCTCCTTTCCACAGCAAGTGCATGTCACTTACCCCTACTCTTCAGTGACTACCTTTGGTGGCTGCCGGGATGACTTCA
Organism: Dugong dugon; assembly: GCA_030035585.1. Classification (NCBI taxonomy): domain Eukaryota; kingdom Metazoa; phylum Chordata; class Mammalia; order Sirenia; family Dugongidae; genus Dugong; species Dugong dugon. The sequence goes on from CM057472.1 coordinate 75,304,449, forward strand.
TGCTTGTGATTAGATCCATTCCAGACCAGAATTCTGGAAAAGGCCATGTTGAGAAGTTGATCTTCCGGATGGCTGCTCCCAAGGTGGGTCTGACAGTTGCTAAAACATTTTACTCTATTGATATGGCGTGGTGGGCTTGGAGGTTGAGAGGAAACTGGGGTTATAATAGTATTCTAGAAGGGCCCTGCCTCCTTATAAAATATTTGGCCCTGTCTATAATCAGTACTCCAGAAGGTCCAGGTGGAGTTGCATTTCAGTAGTCACTATTGAGCTGTTGGTGGAAAGGGCTGACCGGGGAGGAACTAACTCTGGTCCAGCTACTACTATGCTTTTTACTTTATCATTTTTAGTTCTCTCAAGCCCCAGCACCATGCAGGCCCATTTTCCTTCTTCCCTGCAGCAGGTCCTAGGGCCAGACCAGCTTCCTTTTTAAAGGTATTCTCACTCTGTCTTGAGTTCTCCTGTCCCCAACACTAGCCACAAAGTGGGACAGTCTCCGTAGTGCTCCCCGTTCCTTATAGTTTGGTACAGGAAATGTTAACTAGTAAAAATAACAACTGCAAAGGCTCAAAAACCTAAGAAATTCTGATTTATAGTTCTTGACTCTCTTCTGAGTAACTAGAAACCCTGTTGCCTCTACTTTTAATCCTAAGGTTGGAGTTTGCCAAACCTCCTCCTCCTTTAATATCACCCCTGCCAAACAAGAGGACATACAGACTCCTTCCTCCAAGAAGGCCCCCTACCCCAGCTATGTAGGCAATCGGAGCAGAATGGCTGGTCCTCCTCTTCTCGGGAGGGTACTGTGCATCTCAGAGCACCTCCAGACCAACAGATGTTCATTTTACTGGGCCTCTAGAGGAACCTCACAGTAATGAACCCCTTTGTACATTTTCTCCCAGGTGGGTATTTAAGAGATGAAGAAGCTGAAGCCCAGAAAGGCTAGGTACCCAACAATCAGTAAGTGAGAAAGCCAGCATTCAAGCCGAGGCCAGTTCAATTCCTTTGTTTCTGTCTTCTCATTAGATTGCAGAGGCTACTCTCATCATGGCCAGCTACATGAACCATTGCTCCGCAACTGTGAACCTGTCTGCTTCCCACCAGCCTTGGGAACTGGATGGACAGCAGTTCTTTGCTTCTCTTCCACGTGCTACCAAGGGGCCAACGTTACTGTGAAGATTACTCCCCACCCACTCCCAACCCCTTACACCTGGTCCCTGTAGGATTAACTATATATCTGATACTACTGTGATGGGTCTAACTGTCTCCCACCCCTCCTTGGTTTATTCTGTGAAATGTTTTGAGTATTTCATTGTCTACAAAGCCTTTATTCTCCAGGTTCCTTATGTTTCAGGGCCCAACTTTTCAAAATCTAGACCCAATGATGAAACTACTTTTTTTCCACAAGAATATTGAGCTCTGGCTGCTACCTTATCTAGATATAGACAGGGAATGGTCCACTGTACCTGAGGGCATCAGTCCTGTACGCCAAGGTACTCTCAGGGAAGTGAGATATTTTTTACTACGTATACGGTCCTTACTTGGGGATTTATACTTGAAGTTTTCCCAACATCCCTGGACAGGATAGGACTAAAATTTCCATTTCAACTGATCTTCTAACAAAGCCTAGAACTCATTAAAACTGGACTTCCTTTCCAGGTGGGAAAGGTACTGGATAAAAAGGAATAGACTCACCCTTCCCCTTTACTGACGAGTAGATGCTTATAGTATTCCCTTCTGGGGCATCAGCTCCTATCTTTGCAGAACAACATGCTACCCCTGCTAAGAATGAAACTATTCTCTTATACACTGGACTGTCAGCCAAACTCAGTACCACACACTGTCCAAGCAAGGGCAGGGGGTGGTCCAATCTGACCTCACCCTATCTCATTTTAGCAACTGGACAGGGCTCAGTGAAGGCTGTGCTCACTACTGTAAGGTGAGGTGGTGCTCACGACCGTAGGGTGAGGTGATGCTTATTTGTTTCTCCACTCTTTGAAAGGCCAAGCAAACGTGCTCTGCTTTTTGCTGCTCTGAGAGGCTACCAAAGATGAGTCACGAACACAGAGAACCCCTCCAGGCTCATGGCCCTGAACTGTTCAAGACTTCTGGCAAACTTCCACTGGGAGTTAGTTTGAAGACAGAGGACATGTATGTGATATCTGTTCTAGCCTAACAGCATTAGGTGAAAGAAATTGAAGTTTTCTTTCCCCTTTAGTCAGAGTGATGACACCAATATCCCCCCCACCCCAGACCTAGTTGAGAGCAGAGGAGATGACAGTTGTCTCCCACCTTCCCCAAATAGAAAAAACAAAACAAAACGGAAGAGTTCACACTCTGATATTCCAACACCTGAGAAAATGAATTTTATTTCATAGTTCTAAGGCAATCTTGCCATTTGTCAGTAAAGTGCTGAAAACTGGATGGGTTTAGCAGTAACATCCAAGAACCAAGCCTTTAACAATGTGTGCTGCTTGCACACTGCAAAAACAATATGCTGGAAATAGTTTATATAAACACCTCAGCTGCTGTAAGCTTCCCCTTCTTCACCCTTTAAACTGACAAGCATGATGAAAAAAAGCACATCAGTCTGCCTCTTATAAATGAACCTGACTTTACAAGACAGGCAGTTATACAGCCATCTCCCACTTATGTTCTGCCTCTTCCACCAGGATTTGGGGATCTAGCTGAGACGTTTCTACCTCAAACAAGTCACATCTCACATATACCACAGGTTCCTAGATAACCTCTCCAGGGCTGGTGTAAAAGGGAGAGATTACAGCTTTCGTTTTTAGTATCTTGAGTGTCTCTAGGACCATTGAGGATAACATTATCTGCCAGGGAGGGAAGTTTAAAAAAAAAAAATTAGGATTCCAAAGAAAGAGTAAGCAAGAATGGAGTTGTTTTCATACTGAACTTGAGGCCACGCTATTTCCTCCACCCTCTCTCCTTCCCAATCCTTCAGGAATCCTCTTAGTTTATTAATTTTATACAAAAGAAACTTCCTTGTAAACAAACGTTTCTACAGTTCTCTTGTTTATCCTTCTTTAACACGCAAGTCCCACATCTGGAAACCAAAGTCAAATGTCTGTCTGACCTTTTGTCTCATTCCTCTTGGAAAAAGCTTTTGAAACCGTACCTAATGCTGAGTAACAGAAAAGTATTCATGTGCTTGACACCCATGACTGAAATGCCATGATTGTGTTTGTCAATAAAAAGCAGCTGTCTGTGAACCAGGCAATTATTGTGTATGTTTTGGAAGGAGATTTGTTTATTAAGAGAGCTATAAATTAACCCTGTACAGAACACAGGAGCTAGGTGGACACAGAATGGTCTTTTATGGGACATTTCTTCCTTCTAACTAGTACCTGAAGGGCTGGCCTTTTTATTATTAACTTTTATACAGTCGTGCTATGCAGTTGGAAATGATACCTTTCTCAAGAGATCTGATGTCAGTTTCCCACTGTCTTGCTCCACAAATTTCAACACAAAGTAAACTACATGTGCTTAGGAATTTCACAAAAGTGCTCTTCGCTGGTATTATTTTTGACATATCATTTCTTAAAGTCTCCCCTCAGTTGGTAAAGAAGGCAAAACCTTACAAGGGGAATGCTAAGCTACACAGAAATATGTTGCTCAGCATCACACGAGTTAGGTTTCCAGTCACCTCCTCTATGGCTCTGAGATCCACAGCATCCATCCACACTGGTTCCTAGGACTGTGTCCACGTGATGGTTTAGAATACAGAAAGTAAACCAGCCACTATGGCTTAAGAGTCATCTCCCATGGAAGACAATACTGGCCTTTTGAGTGGTGGGACTCAAGGGCTTGTTGATGTGGCTTTCTGGTGTGCCAGGATCTCCTGACAGCTCCTGTACACTTCAATCAAGCAGTCCAGCCGGGGCTTGGCACTCTGAATTCCAAAGGGAAGAAATGCAGAGTCAAGATGAACATAAGAGAGTGCTCAGTGGTGCTGCATCCATGTGCAAACTCAATCACTCGCCCACATCAAGGGGCATAAATGGCAGAGATGTGAGCTCAAAGAGCAGGAAGTTCAGACCTCAAAGCACCTTGCTGGGAGGACTCCAAAACTATGCCCACAGCCCAGCCTGTGACTTGTGTGAGGCAGGAGCTCAAAAGACAATTTTTTAATCTATCTAAATTTCACGACCTCTAAGAGTAAGCAAGAGGAATAACAAGGACAGACCCTCTCAGGAAGTGTTACAAGCTAACACAGAGTCCTCAGAGACCAGAAGGACAGTTTAATATGTAAATACTGGAAAACATTTTTTGAAATGAAATGTAACACAACCAAAACTGAAAGAAAAGCCACAGAATGGGGAAAATATATATGGAAAGAATATTTAATAAAAGTTTGCTACCCAAAATATATAAAGAATTGTTACATAACTAATTATCTAGACTCGACTCGACTACTACAGGAGATAGTTTAAAACAAAACACTGACGAGAAATACATATAAGGAAATATGAAAAGTGAATCATTTAAAAAGATACAAATTTAATAATTTTAAAATGCCTTTACCTACATATTAAACTAAAAAGACAGTTGAATCCACTGCTAGCCAAGACTGCGGAAAAGCCAAGTACAAATTCCCAATAGCATGATAAAGTGGTCCAATCTCTGGAGCCTAATCTCAAACACTAAAAAAACCCATAGAACTACTCATAAAGTTTAATAAAATAGTTACAATTTGAAACTATAATGCAAAAACAAATTTTTTTTTATATCGTGAAAAAGGAAGAGCAGTGAGGCAGGGTTAAATGCATACATAAATATGCACCTATAAAGTAATTTATTATAACCATGTTTGTACAAGTGGTTCTTTATAAGAGCAAAACAAGAAATAATCTGGACACAATTTAAAAAGTTAGCAACAGAGTGGCTAAAGTAAACTATGATATTTCAACATGATAGAATAATATATAATTAAGTATAATGGCCTTGCATATGCATGAAAATGCATATTAAGTAAAAAGCATAACAAAATAGTATATAATATGTGTAGGTATATGTGTAGATTAATGACATCTATGCAAAACTGTATAATGGTAGACAGAGTCAAAGTAGATGAAGTAATTTATAGGCAGAAGTTGCTATGTATTTGATTATTTTTTCTCTAAAATTTGCATGAATTCATTTTATTTTTCAAAGCCTACAGTTGCCTCAGAGAGGAACTTCTAAAATAACTAAAATCCTAATTCTTGCTGGAAATAGCTGCCAGGTATCCTCAAAAACTCTGACAAAAGTTTACATTCTGACTGAGCATAAATAGCAGTGCATATGCAGGGAGTGAGCAGGAGAGGAGGTAGAGGATTTCTCTGGAGAAAGAAAACTTAAGAAAAGTGTTCTGTGCTCACCTGGAAGACAGGTACTACTTGGGATATCCCATGTGGTTCCACTGGATCCTTTAATAAAATGCAGAGGTAGTAAATCACCTTCTGCTGTAAGAAAGAAACCAAATAGCAGAAGTCTAAGTGAAACTCTATTTTTTCTTTTTCTTCTTCAAGGGGAGGCTCAAAACTTTTTCATAAATAGTTATCTCTAAGTAGTAGAACACTTGATAACCTTGAAATGGGAAAGGAGAAGTATAGTCTCATTCTTTAAATAAAAAAAAAAAGATGATTTTGAAGGTGGGCTAGAAACTAAAGTTGAAGTGCTGATACCTTATTCATAAAAACCTATCGCTTCTCTTTAAAAATAAAGAGTCTTACCTTTTCAACGTAAGTTTTACTCTTATGGTTTATAGACAAGTCAGCCAAAAAAGGAAACACTACAAGTACTGGAGCAGAAGAGTCCTCAAGTTTAATTCTGTGGCATCAAATACTTAAGGTATTTGATGTCATAGAATTAAAGACTCAGTTTAGATTCAGGAACACCTCATCTGCCACTTCCTCCAGAAAGGCCTGTAATACTTTTTACACAAACACTTACCATGTAAATAGCCTCATTAATGACAATATCCTTCACTTTGCCCATCTCAATGAAGGTGGTGCTTTCTTTGCCTGAGGCGTAGGATGAGGTCATCTGGATGCCCAGGGAATCAATGATTAACAGAGCCTCCTGATCAATCTTCACAAAATGGAGGTAACCAAGCAGGCCTAAGAGGGTGATGAAGATGGCAGCAGAGAGAATCATGCTGTTCTGAAGAGAGAGCCAGACACAGGCAGTAAGATTACCAAGTGGTCCTCCACACATTGCTGCTGTGTAACAAATCAGCTAGGGGTGGGGGGATGGGGGACAGAGTGGGACAAACGAAAGGCAAAAATCTTTGTTCTGCTATGAGTTGACATGATGAAAGAAACAGACATAAGAGGAAACCATACAAAAGAGGAAACCACTTTTATCTGGGTTCTGAGGTGCTATGCAAGTATGCAGGAGTCCTTGGGTGGCGTAAATGGTTAAGTGCTTGACTACTAGCAGAAAGGCTGGCAGTTCGAACCCACCCAGAGGTGCCTCGGGAGACAGGCCTGTCGATCTGCTCCTGAGAGGTCACAGGCTTGAAAACCCTATGTAACAGTTCTATTCTGCACACATGGTGTCACCATGAGTCAGAATCAACTTGATGGCAACCAACAACATGCAAGTGTACAGTGAAACAGATCCAGACAGCTTCCAAATGGATAGGTTTGTTGAGGAGAACCCACAGCAAAATGTCCACCATCACACCAATCTCAGAGATTTTTCTTCCAAAGTGCATTTTAGGGACCCAGATCTTTTCCTCTCATGCTCCCTCAGCAGAATATATAGTGCAAAATCATACACAGAACAACTGTCATGTACTTAGCACTAGTGCAGCAGATACTACTCATTGCCTATGCAACTGCCACTTCTTCCTAATAGAACTTAGACTGAATCATGACTGGTTCCCACTCCTTTTGCCAATGATTGGTTAGGAATGGGCACATGACAAGTCTGGCCAATGAGATGTCAGGGGAGGTCTGCTCAAGGGGCTTCTGAAAAACTTACTTCATCTTAAAAAGAGAGCTAAGGAAGAAAAGGTCCTTTCTTTGCGAGGTTCATGGTGAGGTTTTGATGCCATGGCCTCTGCCAGATGAAGTGAAGAGCTAAGCTGAAGACAAGTAGTGTACATGGAGGAGGGAAGAGCCATAAGATGAAAAGAACCAGTGTCCAATGAATATCTTATGTAATCAAACTCTGAAGCCCTTCTACCTCTGGACTTCTTGTTGTATTAAATAATAAAGTTCCTTATCCTTTAAGTCTCTTTTAGTAGTTTTGGGTTACTTGCAGCTAACTTTGTCTAATGGATATCGTAAGGGCTCAAAAATGGTAGCTAGTATCTACCCCCTTGGAAACCCTGGTGGCGTAGTGGTTAAGAGTTTGGCTGCTAACCAAAAGGCTGGCAGTTTGAATCCACCAGGCGCTCCTTGGAAACCCTATGGGGAAGTTCCACTCTGTCCTATAGGGTCACTATGAGTCAGAATTGACTTGACGGCAATGGGTTTTTGTTTTTTTATTTATCCCCTTGATTCTAAGATACACATTTACAACCTTTTAACATTTCTGAAGGTGAAATGTGTCTTTCAACTGATGTGTGTTTCTTTCACATGGCATCGCTTTCTCTTTTTTCTCACAAAGTTGTTATTTAAAATAATGGCACTTTGATGACTTAAGAAATATGATAATTTATGATACTTCCTACAGATTGTCATTTCTTGAGGACAGGAAGCACCTTCTTATTCTTTGTATTTTTGTTCTTCCACCTAACACTCAGTAAGTGCTAAATCAAGGGTCTGCAAACTATTCAAGGCTTGTGGCCTGTTTTTGTACAGCCCTTCCTGAGCTAAGAATGGCTTTTACATTTGGGTGAAACAAAGAAGAATGTGTGACAGATAACACATGCAGCCCACAAAACCTAAAATAGTTACTATCTGGCTCTTTAAAGAAAAAGTGTGCTAGATAACCTCGTACTCGATAGAAGGATTTGGTGCTGGGTATCTGATGATCGAAAAATATCTACTTTGAGCATCTGGGGGTCTTAAAAACCTGTAAGCAGCCATCTAAGATACTCCACTGGTCTCACCCCTTCAGGAGCAAGGGAGAGTAAAGAAAACAAGATACAAGGGAAAGATCAGTCCAAAGGACTAACGGACTACAACGACCATGGCCTCCACCAGACTGAGTCCAGTACAACTAGATGGTGCCCGGCAACCACCACTGACTGCTCTAACAGGGATCACAACAGAGGGTCCCGGACAGAGCTGAAGAAAAATGTAGAACAAAATTCTAACTCACAAAAAAAGACCAGACTTAACACTTATACACTGTTGGTGGGAATGTAAAATGGTACAACCACTTTGGAAATCAATTTGGCACTTCCTTGAAAAGCTAGAAATAGAAGTACCATATGATCCGGCTATCTCGCTCCTTGGAATATATCCTAGAGAAATAAGAGCTGTCGCATGAATAGATATACGCACACCCATGTTCACTGCAGCACTATTCACAATAGCAAAAAGGTGGAAACAATCCAGGTGCCCATCAACGGATGAATGGATGAACAAATTATGGTATATCCACACAATGGAATAATACGCAACGATGAAGCCATGAAACATCTTATAACATGGAGGTTGCTGGAGGTCATTATGCTGAGTGGATTTAGTCAGTCACAGAAGGACAATTACTGTATAAGACCACTACTATAAGAACACTAGAAAAGGTTTAAACACAGAAGAAAACATTTTTTGATGGTTACGAAGGTGGGGAGGGAAGGTGAGGGTTATTCACTAACTAGATAGTAGACAAGAATTATCTTAGGCGAAGGGAAGGACAGCACACACTACAGGGGAAGTCAGCACAACTGGACTAAACCAAAGCTAACAAGTTTCCTGAATACAATCAAACACTTCCAGGGAGAGAGTAGCACGGGTGGGGGTCTGGGGACCATGGTTTCAGGGGACAACTAGGTCAACTGGCATAACAAAGCTTATTAAGAAAATGTTCTGCATCCTACTTTGGTGAGTGGTGTCTGGGGTCTTAAAAGCTAGTGAGCTGCCATCTAAGATGTATCAATTGGTCCCAACCACCTAGAGTAAAGGAGAATGAAAACACCAAAGACACAAGGAAAGTATTAGCCCAAGAGACAGAAAGGGCCACATAAACCAGAGACTTCATCAGCCTGAGACCAGAAGAACTAGATGGTGCCTGGCTACCACCAATGACTCTCCTGACAGGGAACACAACAAAGAGTCCCTGATGGAGCAGCAGAAAGGTGGGCTGCAGAACTCAAATTCTAGTAAGAAGATCAGGCTTAATGATCTGACTGAGACTGGAGGAACCCCGGAAAGCACGGCCTCAGGATTCTCTATCCACCCAGAACTAAGACAATTTCCGAGGCCAACTCTTCAGACAAAGACTGGACTGGACTGTGGGACATAAAATGATACTCATGAAGAGTGTGCTTCTTAGCTCAAGTAGATACATGAGACTAAATGGACAGCTTCTGTCCGGAGGTGAGATGAGAAGGCAGAGAGGGTTAGGAGCTGGTCGAACGGACATGGGTAATCAGGAGTAGAAAGGAGGAGTGTGCTGTCACAGTATAGGGAGAGCAATTATGGTCACATAACAATGTTTTTCTAGAAGAGACTAATTTGAAATGTAAATTTAAACTACAACAATAAACAAAAAACCAAACAAAAAAAAGACCAGACTTACTGGCCTGACAGAGACTGGAGAAACCCCGAGAGTATGGCCCCCGGGTACCCTTTTAGCTCAGTAATGAAGTCACTCCCAAGGTTTACCCGTCAGCCAAAGATTAGACAGCCCCATAAAACAAAATGAGACTAATGGGGCACAATAGTCCAGGGACAAGGACTAGAAGACAGGAGGGGACAGGAAAGCTGGTAACAGGGAACCCAAGGTTGAGAAAGGACAATATTGACATGTCATGGGATTGTTAACCACTGTCGTAAAATATGTGTACTAACTGTTCAATGAGAAACTATTTGTTCTGTAAACCTTCATCTAAAGTACAATTAGAAAAAATATATATTGGTAAGAAAGATAATGTTTTAAAGCAGCACGTCCAGATTACTTTGTATACAGAATTTCACTGTATTGAATAAACCCGGTTGGAGACAATATATATACATTTACTTTAAGTTAACTAACTGCCTGGTATCTAGTACAGTGTCTTGTACATAGTCTGAACTGAATAAGCGTTATGGAAGAATGGCTCATAAAATAAAGAATATTACCAGTGAGTACTGCATACCTTTAAGAAATCATCTATATGAGACCAAATGGTCAACAATTCCTCTAAAGCAAAGATGAAAGGGTAAGGGGATAGGGAAATAAGATTCCTAGAAGGGAAATATCCAGAAGGGAATTAATGAGAATGTTAAAACATTGTGAAAAATGTAACCAATGCCTCTGAACAGTATGTGTAGTAATTGTTAAATGGGAACCTAACCTGCTGTGTAAACTTTCACCAAAGACACAATAAAATATTATTTAAAAAAAAAAAAAAAAAAAAGAACAGAGAGGAATAAAATCCAGTCCTGGCCCTTATAGGTTTATTAGAGGCAAGAGCCTCACATATAAAATATTTTGGAGAATAATATGATACTGTAAGTGGTGAAAGAAGGGTTAAAAAAAAGAGAGATATAAAAGTACAATGGAACATCCCATGAAGACTTCCAATGGAGCAGGATTTAATTAGCCGAGAGGAGGTGGTCGTGGGTATTGATGGATATAGTTTGTTGAAAAGGAAGAGGAAAGAATATTCCAGGTGGGAATAAATAAGGTAAAAACCTGCAACTTTTATAGAACCGTGAATTCAAAAACGGAAAGGGAAGAAGAGTAAGGAATAGTAAACGCTTAGGAGATTTGATCCATGTCAGCTTTCCAATAAGGTAATCCCTGACAAAAAACTTTATCGCTACCTACATTTTTTCTACTTCATCTTTTTTTTCCTGTCTAGAACTCTAATAATTCGATATTCGTTTGGGTTAGGATTAAGCCACTATATAAAGAACTAACATCTTTGAATGAATTCCTTCAATCAGATTTCTTCTCACTCCTAAAACCTAGCTGAGATTCATTACTCTGAGGAAAAGTTTTGAGTAGGAGGAAAAATAAGAAATTTTGGTACACAGAGCTCTTAGCAAGTGTTGCAGTAAAGTTTAAAGGAAGATGAGATCACTGAGTTCTGGGCAGGTACTTGATGGGTGTAGGAGCAGGGTACATCGGGATGACAGGGAAAAGTAAAAAAGGGAACTGGCATAAAAACAAAATTTTCCTATTTTAAAATTTTTTCTAAGATCAGACTTCCTCATGGGGGAAGCAACACAGTATAAAGGAAAAGAAAGGGTTTCAGAATCAGATAGCCTTGGGTCTGAATCCTAGGTCTACCACTTACTAACTTTGTAGCTTTGTGACCTTTGATAAGTTTTTACTCTTTCTGAGCCTTGGTTTTCTTCTAAGGTTGAAATGAGGTATTCAGTAAAACACCGGGCACTAAACAGGCATTTAATACATATCTGTCCCTGCTCCCCATGTGACCACATGGCCAGAACTCAGGCTAGTATTAAAAGTCAACTATATTTGCCCAAGAGACAGAATGGGCCACATAAACCAGAGACTTCATCATCCTGAGACCAGAACTAGATGGTGCCCGGATACCACCAATGAACGTCCTGACAGGTAACGTAACAGAGAGTCCCTGATGGAGCAGTAGAAGGATGGGGTGCAGAACTCAAATTCTATTAAGAAGACCAGACTTAATGGTCTGACTGAGACTGGGCATGCCCTGGAAAGCATGGCCCCTGGACTCTCTATCAGCCCAGAACTGAAACAATTTCTGAGGCCAACTCTTCAGACAGGGACTGGTCTGGACTGTGGAACATAAAGTGATACTCGTGAAGAGTGCCTCTTAGTCAAGTAGATACAAGAGACCAAAGGGGCAGCTTCTGTCCAGAGGTGAGATGGGAAGGCAGAGAGGGTTAGGAGCTGGTTGAACAGTCATGGGGAATCACGGGCGGAAAGGAGGAGTGTGCTGTCGCAGAATGGAGTGAGCAATTAGGGTCTCATAACAATGTATGTATAAAAATTTTGTATGGGAGACTAACTTGAAATGTAAACTTCATTTAATTACAACAATTTTAAAAAAAAGTCAACTATATTATAAAATTAAAAAAAAAGATTGGTGGACCGTCCTGGCAACTTAATCATTTGTATCACTATTTCAAGTGACTTATGAACAAACTTTTCCATACAACTTGGTACAGATTAGACTAGTCTTAGTAGGCAGACAGTTCTAGATAGATACATTAACTTACCATGCTCTGAAATATGCTGTGATAGCAAACAAGCTAATGGATGCAGTAATGGAAACAATACCAAAATACAGAAACAAATAGCTCTGCCGTATTTAGCTCTGGTCAGATCATTCCTGGAATAATATATTCCATCCAGGGCACTATACATGAAACTAGAATTTACCCTAGAATTCCTTTTAATTGACGGCTGTCACAAAGTTATTACATTTGACCCACACTACAATACTGCGAAAGGAGTCCTGGTGGCACTGCTAACCAAAAGGTCAGTGGTTTTAACTCACCAGCCACTCCTCGGGAGAAAGATGTAGCAGTTAGCTTCGGTAAAGATCACGGCCTCGGGAACCCTATCGGGGCAGTTCTGCTCTGTCCTATAGGGTCGCTATGAGTCGGAATCGATTGGAGAGCACACAACAATACTGTGAAGCTGGTGTGGCAAATATTAATTCCATTTTAGAGATGTGAAAACTGAGGCTCAGAAAAAATGAGTCTGGAAATTGAGCACAGAAACTACCAATATCCGAAAATTTCAAAATTCTTTAGAATACTTGAAGATGGGGAAGGGATTGAGGGAGGTAGATAGATTGCCATGAAAAACAGATTAGGAAGAACTATAAAAGCTGCTTTCAAGCTCTTATCTTAAATAACATGTGTGTATGTATCTAGACATATACACATCCACACTTGTAGAGGCAAAGACAGTGTCTGGAAGACTATATAAGGTATTGTTAACAATGATACGTCTGAGCAGTGGAAGTGACGGATGAGGGCGACCCACTAACAGTTCTCTGAACTCTTGGAATTACTATAAGCATAATTACACAGCGCACAAGGAAGTTTAAGTTTTAGACTGTCGTGCAAGGACTAAGATGTGTGCTGGGTGGATCCACAAAAGCAGAGCAGGGACCCACGAGAGGCAGAAGGTACAAGAGCACAAACTTCACCATACGTAATGAAAAGAGCCGTCCAGCAGGGGAACAGCGTCTCCAGAACCAGCGAGTCCCGGTCCTCCGACCATACAACTGTGGGAGAGTCCGGAAAGGGCCCCGAGCTCGACCAAAAAGACCCCGAAGAGCCTTCCAAATGCGAGCCCCTACTCAGACGGCGGGAGAGGCCGACCCGCCATTACCTCACAGAGGGTGAAGAATCCGTAGGCCGCCAGCCACACGGTGCAGGTGACAGCAGTGAGCGAGCGCAGCGAGAGCGGAGGGGAGCTGAGGCAGAACTCCCGGCAAGACGGAGAGTAGTAGCGGCACTGCAGCGTCAGGCGGCCGCCGCAGATATCCGAGAAACTCTGCTCCTCTTCCATGGCCGGCTCGCCCCCACCCAGCCTGGCCGCGCCGCGCCGCGCCACTCTAGCCCGTCCCACCGCGCCGTCTCGCTGTCTCTAGGCCCACTTCCGGAGAGCGGGGTAGGCAAGCCCCCGTCCCGCCCCACGCTCAGCGCAGCCGCAGTTCCGTGCGGACGGCCTAGGAGGTTAGTCGAAGGGTTAATCGCGTTCCCGCTGTGTTCCGCCGCTCTCTTCGGATTCTTTGTCTCCTGCAAAGAGTCGTAGGGGAGCAACAACTCAGCAGACAGATAAAACTGCTATTAACAAACTTGCTTTCGCTCGACAAACTGATTTATATTTCTAAGCCAGAATACTCCCCAAGGACACAGTTCACGTTCATACATTCCATTCGTTCTTTTATTTGTTACATAATGAGCACCTATTGTGTACTAGATAGTTTTAAGTGCTGAGGATACAGTGGTGAGTAACATTGACAAGGTCCCTGTCCTCAGGTACCTTCCTGTCTAGTGGGAGAAACAATATGGAAATAATTTCAGAATGCAGTTGGCAATAATGTGATGACCACAGCAGGGGTGGGTGGACTGGAGACTTTGAATAGGGCATTCAAGGGAAGGTCTCTCTGAAAAGGAGACTTTGGAGCTAGAAGGATGAGAAGGAGCCAGACACTGGTCTAGGAGAGTTCTGCAGTTGGACTTTGCCAGGAAAAAGGACCAGCAAAGTCGAAGCTCTCGAGGCTGGAACAAGGTTGGCTTATTGGAGGAATATAAAGGCTAGAGAGACAGGTGCATGGGGTCAGGTAGGTAAAAGATCCAGAAGGGTCTTGTAGACTCTGTAAGGAGTTAGATTTCACTGTCTAGCTTTTCTCTCCCAAACCTCTGCTGGGAGGTAGACAGCAGGAGTGTGAAATGCAGTATATGGAAAGTAAGATTACTAAACTTATTTAATAGCTGCCTGTGGGTTCCCTCTTCTTACCTCAGATGTGGCCCCATGAGCTGCCACGTGGCCTGTTAAAACAGTTATGAAGCTTCAGTCCTGAGGCAGCGCCATGGAATGAACTGATCCCTTTGTGTATAAGGATAAATGGCATAAAGATTTCACCAGCTTTAAGTCTCTGTGATGCAAGTCGGGGTCAATTTCTCCATTCTCATCCAGAATTTTTTTCCTTTTCCTAGAGAATTTTCTTTAAAACTGGCTTTGTTTTTCCAATTTTATTTCTGGGCCCTGAATCTTCTAACCAATATATATTTTTGCAAATATCATTTAATGTCTTTTATAATTATAAAAGTGATATTTGCATATTGTTAAAAATTTGGGATTTTTAAAAATACAAAAAAGGGGAAAGTTGTAAACCAGTGGTATCTCCACCACTGAGAGATAAGCACTGTTGGTGTTTCAGAGAAACCTCTAGCCCTGGAGTTCTTACCCAGGCGCCACTGAAAGAATTCAGTCTGTGGGCTTGGATGGGGAAAAAATCGCATCTTTAGTTTCATTAACTTCTAATTGCAATTTAACATTTATTTTGATTATGAGTACAGACACAAACCAAGTAGTATTAGCAGTGATTTTGTCACCAATGGAAACACAGATATTTTCATTTCACAGTAATTGTTATAGATATCTCAAAAAGTCATTTCCACTCATCACTACTTCAAAATTGCAGTAATTATTAGACCCACCACTAGATCTTGTTATTAATGTGTCAGTAAAGAGATATATATGGCTATAACACATTTAAAAAATATTTTGATAACCATATTTCAATTCAAGGAGCCCTGGTGGCACAGTAGTTAAGCACTTGGCTGCCAACCAAAAGGTCGGTGGTTTGAACCCACTAGCAGCTCCTCAGAATAAACATGTGGCAGTCTGCTCTCATGAAGATTATACGACCTAGGAAATCCTATGTGGCAGTTCAACTCCATCCTGTAGGGTCGCTAAGACTCAGAATTGAATCAACGGCAGTGGGTTTAGTTTTGGATATTTCAATTCTATTGGTTTTCTTTGAAATCCTATGTGGGTTTCTTCAATGCATTTTAAAATATTATTGTGATAAGGGATCCATTAGCTTCACCAAACTTACAATGGGTCTGTGGCACAAAAAAGGTTAAGAACCTATGCAGCCTGAGAAGTTTCACAACTGTAGAGTCATAGAAAGAAAAAGACACCTAAATGTACTTAACATTTTTTGAATATTTAATTATTAGGGATAAATCTTGTGGTAAAGTAATTCCAAAATCTTTATAACTACTTTGTTTTGTCAGATCACAGCATCATCTTAATTCTGTTGTGCGGTTTGGCACCTTAGTAGAAATTGAAACCTATGTATTTGCCATTTACTTAGGTGCCAATTGGGATGTGAAATGACAAGTTTTCATGACCATGATCTTGTAAAAGTATCAAGGAGTGATTGTTTTAGCTCTCAGTATTGGACTTCAAAACATTCTTGAACCTCAGAAGTTCAGTGGACTATATTAGCAAGGGAGGGCAGCTGGTAAAAAGAACTTACATTTAGCAGTTGGCAAGTTTCTCCAAGGAGATTTAATATCTTTTGCAAGGTCAATTGTGGAGAAGTAGAGAAAGGAAGCATGAGAAAAAAATATATACCCTGTATTTGTCAAGGCAGGATAATGGCTGTAACAAAACACCTGATGATTTCAGTGGCTTGAGACAATAAATGTTTACTTATGTCCACAGTTCCACATGGGTGCTCCTGGTCAGGTGACACACTTTGAAGTCAGGGACCCAAGCTCCTTCTGTCTAATGGCTTCACAACTCCCTAGAGCCTTCTCATGGTCCTGTCCATTAGATGGTCTGCATCTGGCCAACAGATGATGGGCAAGAGTGGAGGATAGTGCATGAGAGGGTTTTCTGGCCAGGTCTTTGATCCACATTTCCATTGACCAGAACTCATTAATATGGCTATACCCTACTTCAAGGGAGGCTGAGAAACAGCATCTATCAATGTGGGGAGGGGTGGTTGGGGAGAAATGATCTGGTGAACATCTAGCCAGGCAAAGACCATATTCGCCAAAGAATTCTGGCTATAAGAACCAGGAACTATGTTTGAGTGAATTGAGCACTGGGTTGGCAGTTCACAAGATTAATCTCTTAGACTTACTTTTGGTATGATGGTTAATTATTTCTACTGTTGAAGTAATTCTTGGAGCCTGAGTGTCTTTGAATATGAATAGTAAAGAAAAAGATCTAGAGTAAGTAAAGGAACAGTTAATTTTTATTTTTAGGGTCCATGCTGGGTTCTTAAAACCCATCCATAAGTCCTCTTTTAGTATTTGCTTCCATTTATGGGTTAAGCAGTCATTCCAAGAATACTATCGTATACCAAAAACCAAACCCATTGCTGATGAGTAGATTCCAACTCATAGCGACCCTATAGGGCAGAGTAGAACTGCCCCATAGGGTTTCCAAGGAGTATCTGGTGGATTTGAACTGCTGCTCTTTTGGTTAACTGACCTCTTAACCACTGCACCACCAGGGCTCCACTATCTTATGCTGTTGCTTTTATTCTGTTTGCTTTTTTATGATATATAGTTAATGATTGCTGCTACTGTGTTAACTGATGGTAGGACTCCTATTTAGGGCCACTTACCCATAGGAGTCCTGTGAACTGAACTTGATGGCAACTAATAACAATAACAACCCACAGAGAAGAAAAAGTAAAGGCCCACATAAGTAAAAAGTAATCTCAATCACATGGAGTTTTAAAGAAATAAATATAATACTTTTCATCTATCCATTTCTAGAATCCCATTTTGATTTATCTAGTGTTTTTGAGTGTATCTCTTTATATATCTTTTTTAGTAATTGCTCTAGGTATGAAATTATATATACATAACTTATCACAGTCTATTGGTATTGACATTTTACCAGTTAGAGTGAAGTGTAAAAATCTTACCTCCCTTTACACTCCCCATTCATAATATAATTGTCTTAAATAGTTCCTCTATATACATTAAAAACCACAATGTTATAATTTTTGCTTCAACCATCAAGTGTAATTTCAAAAAATTCAGAGAAGAAAAGTTTATTGTGTATGCCCATATTTTTGTTCTTTTCATTGTTCTTTCTTCTTTCTTGATGTTCCAAGATCCCTTCTTTTATCATTTCCTTTCTATTTAAAGGGCTTTGTTTAGCCATTCTTTTAAGGTAGGTGTGCTGGTGACAAATTCTCTTAATTTTCCTTCATCTGAGAATGTCTCGATTTCCTTTCATTCTTGAAGGATATTTTCATTGGGTATATAATTCTGAGTTGACAGTTCTTTTCTTTCAGCATTTGAAAAATATTGTGCCATTTCCTTCTGGCCTCCATGGTTTCTGATGAGAAATCTGCTGTCATTTGAATTTTTTCCCTCTGTATATAAGATACTGTTTCTATCATTGCTTTCAAGATTTTTTCCTTGTCTTTAGTTTTCAGAAGTCTGGTTATGATGTGTCTTGGCATGAATTTCTTAGGGTTTATCTTGATTAGGTTTTGCACAGCTTCTTGAATCTGTAAGTTTATGTCTTTTGCCACTTTTGGGAAATTTTCAGCCATTTTATCTATAAGTGTTTTTTCAGTCTCATCCTTTTTCTCCTCTTCTTCCAGGACTCTGATGACACAAATATTAGATTTTTTGTATACTCTCACAGATCCCTAAAGCTCTATTCTTTTTTTTCTCTTCAATATGCTTTCTCTCTGTTGTTGAGACTGAGGGATTTCTATTGTTCTGTCTTTAAGTTCACTGATTCTTTCCTCTGTCCTCTCCATTCTGTTGTTGAATCATTGAGTTTTTTATTTTAGTTATTGTGTTTGTCAGTTCTAAAATTTCCATTTGGTTCTTCTTTATATATTCTATTCTTTGCTGAGGCTTTCTATTTTTTCATTTGTTTCAAGCATGTTTGTAATTGCTTGTTGAAGAATTTTTATGATGGCTGTATAAAATCCTAGTCAAATAATTCTAACATCTGTGTCACCTCAGTGTTGGCATCTGTTGATCGTCTTTTCTCATTCAAGTTGAGATTTTTCTGGTTCTTGGTATGAGGAGTGATTTTTTATTGAAACCTTGTCTTAGTCATCTAGTGCTGTTCTAACAGAAATACCACAAGTGGATGGTTTTAACGAAGACAAGTTTATTTCCTCACAGTCAAAGTAGGCTAAAAGTCCAAATTCCGGGCATTAGCTCCAGGGGAAGGCTTTTTCTCTCTGTCGGCCTTCTTCTCTTCGGTGTTCCCCTGGACTAGGAGCTTGTCTGTGCAGGGACCCTGGTCCAAAGGACATGCTCTGCTCCCAGCACTGCTTTCTTGATGGTATGCAGTCCCAACTCTCTGCTTGCTTCCCTTTCCTTTTATCTCTTGAGAGATAAAAGGTGGTGCAGGCCACACCCCAGGGAAACTGCCTTTACATTGGATCAGGGATGTGACCTGGGTAAAGGTGGTGTTACAATCCCACCCTAATCCTCTTTAACATAAAATTACAATCACAAAATGTAGGCCAACCACACAATTCTGGGAATCATGGCCCAGCCAAATTGATACACACATTTTTTGGGGGACATAATTCAAACCATGACAAACCTGAACATTTTGGATACTGTATTATGAGTCTCTGGATCTTATTTAAATTTTCTGTTATAGAAGGCCTCCTGTGACACCACTCCAGTGGGAGAAGAAGGGCACTACTTCATTACCGGCAAGTGGAGGTGAAAGTCCACGTTCCCTACTTGGCCTTCATTAAAACCTGGGGTGGGGGAGGTGCTCCTTGTTATTGCCATGTGGGAGTGGAAGTCCAGGTTTCCCATTTGTTCTCCATTGACCCTGTAGGGTAGGGGTTGGGGGGCGCACTTGTTACCACTCAGCAAAGATTAAAGTCCCTGCTCTTTACTCAGCCTTCTCTGATACCATCCTGGCCGAGGAGTTGGAGCATGTCATTATAGCCTGGCGAAGGTGGAAGTCTAGGTTCCCCACTTGATCTTTGCTGGCAGGGGTGAAAGTGGGGCCACAGTGTTTTTCTGTGGTGTTTAGCTAGAGTAGAGTAGTTATTGTCTAAAAGTTTTCTATCTTGCTAGGCTGGCTGTTTCTCTGTGCTTTTGCTAGAGAGAGCAGGCTTTCCTTGGGGCTTTCTTTTTTTTTTTTTTTTTTTTTTGTCTGCACTCATGAGCATTTCCAGGTTGATAGCTTCTGCAGCACCCAGTTTGGGATATATGAGACAAAAGGAAAACCCACAAAAGTAACTGCCGTATCATTCCTTTGGTCCTGAGGTCCCCAGTCAGTCTGCCTTCCTCTCTCCATGTTTCAGAGTCTTCTATTTGTTTTATATATAATGCGCAGGGATTTTAGCTATTCTTAGTGGGAAGGATAGGGAATAGATATATTCCATGATTTCAGAAGCAGAAGTTTCCTCATTTACCCATTAAAAAAATTAATTGACGTATATTATTCATGAAGTAAAATGCACAGTCTACAGCTTACTTTTTCCACACTCTTACTGGTCTCTTTTGATGAACAGAGGTTTTAATTTTAAGGAACACTAATTTGTCAATCTTTTATTTTATGGTTAGTGTTTTTTTATGTTCTGTTTAAGAAATTTTTGCTACCCCAAGGTCATGAAAATATTTTATTTTATTTTCTAGAAACTTTATTGTTTTACCTTTCATATTTAGACCCGTGATCCACTTTGAATTAATTTTTTATTATTTTAAAGTAAGAGTCAAGGTTCATTTTTTTTGGCGCTGCATGTTGAAAACACCATCCTTTCCCCACTGATTGCAATGCTGTCTTTTTGTAAATCAAGTGACTGTATATGTGTAGATTCTCTATTTTATTCTTTGTTCTATTTTGTCTTTCCTTGTGCCAATATCAAACTGTCTGTCAATTACTGTAGCTTTATAATAGGTCTTGATTTCTAATAGCGTTAAATCCTCCAACTTTCTTCAGGATTGTGTTGGCTGTTCTAGACCCTTTATATTTTCACCAAAAATCCTGCTGGGATTGCATTGAATCTATAGATCAATTTGGAGAGAATTGAAAGCTTAACTATTTTGAGTCTTCCAGTCCATGAACCTGATATGCCCCTTTATTTATTAGATCTTCTCTCTCTTAGGCATGTTTTATAGCTGTTTTGCACATCTTTAATTGGTTTATTCCTAGATACTTGATTTTTTTTTTTATTCTTTTTTTTTTTATTTTATACTTTTTTTTTTTTTAATTGTACTTCAGGTGAAGGTTTACAGAACAAATAGTTTCTCGTGAAAGAGTAGTACACATATTGTTTTATGACATTGGTTAACAACCCCACGACGTCAACCCTCTCCCTTCTCGACTTTTTTTTTTTTGGTGAAAAGATGGTTAACAACCTCACAACACATCAACACTATCCTTACTCAACCTTGGGTTCCCTGTCACCAGCTTTCCTGTCCCCTTCTGCCTTCTAGTCCTTCTCCCTGGACTGCTGTGCCTCATTAGTCCCATTTGGTTTTATGGGGCTGTCCACTCCCCAGCTGAACGGTGAACCTCGGAAGTGACTTCACCACTGAGCTAAAAGCGTGTCTGGGGGCCATACTCTCGGGGTTTCTCCAGTCTCCTTTAGGCCAGTAAATCTGGTCTTTTTTTTGTGAGTTAGAATTTTGTGGTACTTGATGTTGTTTGATGCTATTATCTATTGCATACGTATTTTTATGTATTACATGTTTTCTTTTATTTCACTACTCATCCCTTTTTAATCATTATTTTGCTAATGAAATCAAATCAAGGTTTTATAAAAGAAAATATATCCGTAATTCTGACACCTAAACAAATAAATTTTTTCATTTACTCAAGCATTTGGGCACTTTTGTTTTAATGTTTTGAAAAGATGATGTAATAAATATAAACAATTTTTGAATGAGAGAAAAAATTCTACAGTCCTAGAGATCTTTCAGTTTTGCCTATTACTTTTCAATACTTGTCTCTTAGTTTTTGCACTTTCTTTTATCATTGCAGTCATAATGTACACACCATTTCGTAATTAAAAATTTTCAATGTTTTGGCAAACATTTTCCATATTCTGCAGACTTTAAATATCATTTAAAATGGCTACATAGTGTTCCATCATGTTGTTGTTAGTTGCCATCCAGTCCACTTTGGCTCATGGCAATCTCATGTGACCCCACGCGTGCAGAGTAGAACTGCTCCACAGGGTTTTCAAGGCCATGACCTTTTGGAAACAGATTGTTAGACCTGTCTTCAAGGTGCCTCCAACTGCTAACTTTTGGGCTAATAGTGAAGTGCTTAATCATTTCAATGACCCAGGGACTCCTTTCTATGATGTTAAAATCGTCATCATCACCACCACCTGTTGCCGTCGAGTAGATTCCAACTCATAGTGACCCTAAAGGACAGATAGAACTGTCCTGTAGGGTTTCCAAGGAGCACCTGGTGGATTCGAACTGCCGACCTTTTGGTTAGCAGCTGTAGCTCTTAACCACTACGTCACCAGGGTTTCCTGGGTTAAAATAATCTACCCTAATTTATTTATTAGTGTCCTGTTGTTTTCCTATCCATTGAAAATGGCTAGTAAACATTTCAGGTAAGGAAGAATGACAGTGGGGGGAAAAATAGACAGCTGGAGAAGAAAGGAAAAATAGAGACATAGAAATAGGAAAAAACTCACAGAAACAGATATAGCACAGAAAGCAATGATTTTTTTTTTTTTTCATGGAGTCACATCCCCATCTTGTGGTATTCTAGGATAGTGAAGCTTAGTATTTTCAGAGTTGTGTTTCTTTTTCACAGGTATTTTATACTTGATTGTGTTACTGCCGAGAGCATGGAGGCCCTCTGGATTCAATGGGTCCTTGTCTTTCTCTTGTAAGAATACACAGAGTAGGCAATTTTTGGGTTCGGCTCTAACAGGTTTATTTTACTTGTGACAAGTAAAAGGAGTCAGTCAGGGCTCATGCCTATCCAAAAGACTGGATCTCAAGGAGAAGCAAGGCTAGGGCTTATATGGGTTCAGTGGGGACAACAGAGCAATGACTATTAGGGGTGGGTACTCCTTGGAATGGTAGTGTATACTAATTAGGTTGCGCGTACATCTGGAATCCAAGATAGAACCTGCTGATATTCAAGACGGAGTCCCCTCGGAAGCTCTTGGCATCACTTGTTACGGGATATGGGATATGGCACAGACACACTGATCTTCTGTATTACTTCACCCCCTTTGGTGGGCCAAAACAGCAGTCACACTTTGTTCTTCTGCACGTGTGGAGCCTGTAAGAAGGGAAAAGGGACCAGAAAAACACTAAGGAGGAAGTAGTAATTCACGGGTTGTTCTAACCTTATTTTATGTTGACAGAATGTGGTTCCTGTTTACTCAACTTCTAGGTGGTAGTCTTTTAACAGCTCTTTCATTCTGCCAGCATGGTTAACCCTATCTGTCTCAACTGGAGTGGAGTTATTCTCTTGAGCATCCGTGCAACAGGAAAAAGGAAATGAAGTCAAGAAACACACATGGCTTTTATGTGGAAGGTTTCTCTTCCCTTGTAAAGACCAGGACACTGTATGTCTTTGTTGTAAGGACAAATGCAAACTGAAAATAAGAGGTTTTAATTCTCTGTGTTGAAAATAAGGGAAGAGGCTCCCTCCTCTCCTGTTCTTTCAGAATTCACTTTAGATAACTTGTAATTGTAAATTATTTCTCTTTTTGAAAAGTATGTAAATCAAGAATGTTTCCTCAAGGATTTTAGGACCATCTCTTTTGAAATGTAATCTTCAAGGAAGACCATACCCTTACCTCCCAGTTTCCTGGAAGGAAATTAGCATAACTTCAGACATCCTGCCATAAAGATATTTTAAAAATAATCAATTTTATCTTGAAAACATGATTGTAATGGGTTGTATTCACTCAGCTATATAAAGGGTCAGATTCCTTTCTTTTTAATTTCTTTAGCAGATTGGCTGTGATGATCACATTTTGGTTTATTGCTTATTCAATAATAAAATAATAACATTTTAAATAAATTTTTTTAATTTGAATAATAATTATTTTTAGAGAGAAGTTTTCTGGGTTGGGAGTATATATTGTTTTTAATAGCTTTTCCCCAATATTGTACACTAAAGTTTGTAAATCAAGTAAACTAAACTTTGGTTAAAAAGATGAATCTAGTTCGACAGACATGGGTTTGACAAACAAGTTCAGTTAGACCATAACACCCTCATCTTAATTTCATATGGTTGGTAGCAGTGATTTCTTTAAGTGATTTTGATCAAGTTGCAACTTTGTAATCCAGAAAATAAGTTTCCCTCCTGTCTTAGTCAGTTAGTGCTGCTATAACAGAAATACCACAAGTAGATGGTTTTAACGAAGGGAAGTTTATTTCCTTACAGTAAAGTACACTAAAAGTCCAAATTCAGAGTGTCACCTCCAAGGGAAGGCTTTCTCTCTCTTGGCCTTCTCATCAGTGTACTCCCAGACTAGGAGCTTCTTGGCGCAGGGACCCCAGTCCAAAGGATGCGCTCTGCTCCCAGCACTGCTTTCTTGATGGTATGAGGTCCCCAGCTCTCTGCTTGCTTTCCTTTCCTTTTATCTCTTGAGAGATAAAAGGTGGTGCAGGCCACACCCCAGGGAAACTGCCTTTACATTGGATCAGGGATGTGACCTGGGTAAAGGTGGTGTTACAATCCCACCCTAATCCTCTTTAACATAAAATTATAATCACAAAATGGAGGCCAACCACACAATTCTGGGAATAATGGCCCAGCCAATTTGATACACGCATTTTTGGGGGGACATAATTCAAACCATGACAGCAGGTGTTGCCCATTTTGTCTCGTATACTTGATTAAACTAAGAAGCACGTTCCTCACTGTGTGTTATTGTTTGCTTTATAGGGCTGTCTAATCTTTGGCTGAAAGGTGAACTTCGGGAGTTGCTTCAGTTCTGAGTTAGAGGAGTGTCCAGGGGCCATAGTCTCAGGGGTTCCTCCAGTCTCTGTCAGACCAGTAAGTCTGGTCTTTTTTTGTGAATTTGAATTTGTTCTACATTTTTCTCCCATGCTGTCCAGAACCCTCTATTTTGATCTTTGTCAGAGCGGTTGATGGTGGTAGCCTGGCACCATCTAGTTCTTGTGGGCTCAGGCTGGTAGAGGTTGTGGTTCATGTGGTCCATTAGTCCTTTTGGCTAATATTTTCCTTATGTCTTTGGTTTTCTTCACTCTCCTTTGCTCCAGACGGGATGGGACCAATAGATGTATCTTAGATGGCCGCTCGCAAGCTTTTAAGACCCCAGACACTACTCACTAAAGTAGGATGTAGAACGTTTTCTTTATGAACTACGTTATGCCAATTGACCTAGATGTCCCCTGAGACCATGGTCCCCAGCCCTCAGCCTCAGTTATTTGGTCCCCAAGGTGTTTGGATGTGTCTAGGAAGTTTCCATGACTGTGCCCCCTTTGTGCTCTATTATATACGTCAATATACATGCTGTGGATTGACACAGTGGCTGCAACAATGGTCTCAAGCATAGCAACAGTTGTGAGGATGTCGCAGCACTGGGCAGTGTTTCATTCTGTTGTACACAGAGTCACTATGAGTCAGAGCCAACTTGATGGCACCTTACAACAACAACACATACAAATGTGTATGTAGAAATATCCACAGCCTAACCTGTATACGTACGTGGGTATACTCCTGTAAGCCCTTCTTTCCCTATTCAGCATACATATTTGCCTATGTATCTGCTTGTAAGTTATTGTTTTGTTTTGTTTTTTTTTTTTTTTTTACTGTTCTTGTAGGGTTGTATATGCTATAGTATTTACTGTGGTTGCTTCTTTTTTATTTTTCTTGTATTCCTCTAAGTGTGTTCCTTTGCCTTGGTCAAGTTGTACTGATTTTCCCTATATTGTATATTGTTTTTGCCTTCATCAAAGTTAGCAAGTATAAAATTTATCCTCTAAAAATACAATGCCTTATAATACTAAAGTTCCTTGGAGTTATGGTGTTGCCATGGAGACTTCTGAAAAAGTTTAGAGAGCAGCATGTAAGTTGGCATCGCTGAAATAATTTTCTGATGGATTTATGTAATTTTTTTTTTTTGGAAGGAAAGACATCTGTCCAGATTCCTGCATGCCATAGTGTTGTTAAAAAGAACCAAAGCTGAAAGAAATTGAAACATAAGGTTTATTCTGAGCATTTTTATTCTATATGCATGTAAGGAGATCATCCTGATTAAGAAAAAAAAAAAAAAAAGCAAAGGTTCAAAGTAAGCTGGTTACAATGAGGCTTATAAAGAGAAGATGAGGGAGAATAGAACATCAACCATTGGCTAATCTTAGCATGGTTGATTGAACCCTGCCCTCCCCCTTTTACTGATACGGAGATCAACTGATATCTGGGCATAAAGTCTCTGACCCTCCACCCACCTGCAGCCTTAGTATCTTTTTGAACTTAAATTAAGTAAGCCTGGCTTCCAATAGGAAAGAAAAGATTGGCAATTTGAGTTTTTTTAAAAAAAAAAAAAAAAGGCAGTATTTGGTCAGGAGTTTTTATGATTAAAATTTGGTTTCATGGGTAGGAAAAACCCTAAAATCAAAGTAAGATGTTTGTTATTAATTTTTCTCTTTGACAGTGTCATGGTTAAGAACTTGGAATCTGGAGTCAAACAGCTCTGCTAACTATGACTTTGGAAAAGTTACTTAACTTCATATGATCCTTTTTCCTCATCTTTAAAATAGGCCCTACTTAAAAAAATGTTGAGAGTTAAGGTTCTTAGAACTTTAGTTGGTTATTATTATTAAAAGATTATTATTAATTGTTATTAAAACTCTAAGTAGTTACTTAGCATTTTCAACTTTTTTAGTCTCCCTAAAATTTAGAAATATTCTAAATATGTTGCAATACTTGATTTTTCAGTAACTAAGGCTCCCGTTGTTCAGGTAAACAATTGAAACCTCCCTACCCAAAATACCTAAAATTGGTGGATCCTAATTAACATGTCCAGCCCAGAGAGATCTGATCTGTATTTGATCCTCTAGTCTTCGACGCTCAAAGGTAGGGTAAGAGTGTTTTCTGGATCTTGAGCTTTGAGATGGAACGGAGCGGATGGATACCGGCTACGTCGTGACAGAACACTCACTTGGGATTCGGCCAGCCCAAGACCAGCCCAGCGAGCCCTTTGGTAAAGTGTTAGCCTCTGTCAGGCGTGCATTTGTATGCAGTGTCGCGATCCGGGAGCCGATGTACCTGTTCGCGTGTTCTGCCGAGTTCGCAAACCTCCTCCCCTGCGCCGGCCGGCGGCAGGCACCGAAGCCACACGCCGCTCCGTTACCGACTCTCATTAGCCATACTTTGACATTGGCCCTGTGCCCTCAGCGTAGAGGCGTGTCGCTGACGCGAGAGCCACGGAGGCCCAGCCAGGGCTGCGTGACGTCAGCGAAGGCGTGTCCGGGCCTGCAGAGCGGAGACTGGGCCCTCAGAGAAGGTGTGCCGGGGGCCGGGTGGGGGCGCCGGCCGCGTGGTCACTGGGACGGCAACGTCACGGGGCGGGGCGGCTAGCGCGCGAGGAGCTAAGTGCGATCGCGGGCTCACTGAGCAGCTGCTGCCTCGGCGACTCCCTGCGCTGCCGATATGTCTCTGAGCAGCAGCTTCTCGCGTTTCCTCCAGACGCAAGTGCATTTCGTCTTGAAGAAATCCGTCCACTCCGTGGCTTTGATAGGAGCCCCGTTTTCACGGGGACAGGTGAGAACTGGGACCCGGCATCATGGGGCAGGATCCCGGCCCCTTAGATCCTGCAGAAAGCGGGGGGTGGGGACGGACTGGAGGTGTGGAGGGATGGGGAGAAGCGGAGAGGGGAAAACTGGTGGCTTCCCGCGATTGGGCATCCGGAGAGCACGTGGGGTTATCCCGAAAGAAGAGGGGGAGGGAGAGAGGGGGTGGAGGGCACCTTGTATGGGATGCGAGCAGTGGGCAGAGAGCTGGCGGGTTTCTCTGGCCTCCCAAGAAAGGGCGAGAAAGCAGTGGGTCCAGCTTGGTGTGATGGAGAGGAGGAAGAGGATTCCGTAGAGGGGTTGGAGGAGGAAAAACCAGCCAGAATTCCGGTGGAAAATCGAGGGGGAAAAGGTTAAAAAGAGGGACTGAGGATTTAAGGCTTCAGGCCTCATTTTCTCAGAAAGAGCATTAACTGGGTGGGAAATTGGCGCTAGCCTCTCCAGCGCTGGAGGACGGGAGGGGCTGTTTTGTCCTCTTCAATGAAAGAAGTCTGCCTTCAGGGAGGGCTCGCTGGTCGAAAAGCCTGAACTCTGGCTCCAGGGCCACACACCCACCCACTGACCCTGACCTGGGTTCAGCCCCTCCGCCTGTCTTGACCTCCGCTCATCCTTACCACAAGCAGGGGCTTGGAAGGTTGATTTGGTTCCAGTGATGGACTTCTTTTCCTCTCCTCGGTGTCACTTCTTACCCTGCAAGTGTCTGATGAAGCGACCAGACCTTAGAGATGGAAGTAATAGATGGAAGGCTGATGCTGTCACAGTTTTACAGAGCAATCTATTGAGAACTAAAAATTCAGATTTCTGATTTTCTGTGAACTAAAGTGTTTCCCCCCCCCCCACTCATCTTTCCTCACATCTGATTGTTTAATTTGTGTGACAGAAAAGAAAAGGAGTGGAATATGGTCCAGCTGCTGTAAGAGAAGCTGGCTTGATGAAAAGGCTTTCCAATCTGGGTAAGTGGCTGGATATTAGATGTCTCTGCAGGGCTGTTAACAGACCAGTTCAGAGGCTTATCTTTTGTATCTAGGGACTACAGTGTTAACTGTGTACTTGGGAACAGTCTGTCACGTCTCCCATCCTCCCTTAGATTCCATCTGTAGCTTAAGATCTCTCAGGGAGTCATCAGGGAAAGTCTTGTGATAAAGAGAGTAAGTATGTAAAACGCATGGAGGTAGAGTGAGTCAGGGCTTGGAACAAGCTGCTAGTGACTGCAAAGTGGTGCCGAGAAGGCTAGCTCCAGCTTTAATCGCACAGTCAGCCTTTCCCCCACCCTAAAGCTTTAGCTTTCCTAACTCAGTCATGAGGTGCTTATGATTCATCAGTCTCACCAGTTTCTTCTCTTCAAGTGATTCATTTTCTCACTAAGGT
This sequence comes from Dugong dugon, assembly GCA_030035585.1. Classification (NCBI taxonomy): domain Eukaryota; kingdom Metazoa; phylum Chordata; class Mammalia; order Sirenia; family Dugongidae; genus Dugong; species Dugong dugon. The sequence continues at coordinate 75,333,158 of CM057472.1, forward strand.
TACTGTAAGTAGTGTTTTACAAACTTCCCTGATTATGAAAATCACCTGGTGTCTTAAGTGATCTAGTGCTGCTATAACAGAACTACTACAAGTGGGTGGCTTTAACAAACAGAAATTTATTTTCTTATAGTTTAGGAGGCTAGAAGTCCGAATTCAGGGTGCCGGCTCTAGGAGAACACTTTCTCTGTGGGTTCTGCAGGAAGGTCCTTGTCTCTTTGAGCTTCTCTGCTCCTGGGCAGTCTTCATGTGGTTTGGCATCTCTCCTGGGCTACGTGTTAAAAATACAGATTCCTAGGCTCCTTCGCGGAAGAGTCCAGGTCATTGGGTCTGAGGTGGGACCCAGACATGTGCATTTTCACAAGCACACCAGGTGATCAGAAGTAAAGTTGCATTCTTGTTATTAGGATAATATTCTAAACTTTTAGAACCAGAAGTAAATCTGACCTAAAGATAAATGTCATTTATATAGTAGGGAGAATCCTTCTTTTAGTTACAGGGCATAAAATTCTGCTACCTTCAGAGAGTCCCAGATGGAGCAGGAGAAAGGTGGGGTGCAGAACTCAAATTCTAGTAAGAAGACCAGACTTAATGGTCTCACTGAGACCGGAGGAGCCCCGGAAAGCATGGCCCCTAGATTCTCTATCATCCCAGAACTCAAAACATTTCCAAGGCCAACTCTTCAGAGAGGGATTGGACTGGACTGTGGGACATAAAGTGATACGCTGTGAAGAGTGTGCCTCTTAGCTCAAGTAGATACAACAGACTAAACGGGTAGCTTCTGTCTGGAGGTGAGATGGGAAGGCAGAGATGGTTAGGAGCTGGTTGAATGGACATGGGGAATCAGGGGTGGAAATGAGGAGTGTGCTGTCACAGTATACAGAGAGCAATTAGGGTCACATAACAATGCATGTATACATTTTTGTATGGGGAAAAAAAAAAAAGAGTTCAGGCTGCTGACCAAAAGTTGGCAATTTGAATCCACCAGCTGCTCCTTGGAAACCCTATGGGGCAGTTCTATTCTGTCCTATAGAGTCACTATGAGTCAAAATCAACTTGACAGCACACAACAACAGCATGGCAATTCTATGTTTACCTTTTTGAGGAACCACCGGGCTGTTTTCCACAGCAGCTGCGCCATTTTGCATTCATACCTGCAGTGTGTGAGGGTTCCAGTTTCTTCGCATCATTGCCAGCACTTGTTATTTTCCATTTTTCTGATAATAGCCATCCTAGTGGGTATAAAGTGGTTGTGATTTTTATTTGCGTTTCCCTAGTGACAGATTATGTTGAGCGTCTTTTCATGTGCTTGTTGGCCACCTGTGTATCTTCTTTGGAGAAATGTCTACTGAAATTCTTTGCCCATTCTTTAACTTGGTTGTCTTTTTGTTGTTGAGTTGTAGGAGTTCTTTATATATTCTGGATATTAAACCTTTATCAAATTTAAAAAAATTCTGCTACCTTTATGGTAGGGAAGTTTTTCCTTCTATCTAACCCAAGTGCTTCTAGCTGCTGTTAAGGTGATTTTCTCCATTTATATTAGGACCTTTTATGTATCTTTTCTGGAGATATAGTGCAAAAGGTGTGGCAGCAGGGATCTGGAGATCTTGGAGACAGTAACAGAGAGTCTAGTTAAACTACAAATCCTCTTCCCACTCTTTCTCTGAAACCTCTTCTGCTGATCATGAGTCTTTTTCAAGGGTAGATCATCTTTTTCCCAAACACAGAGCAACAATGAGGTCACTGAAATCATCTTGAGTTGAAGTGTCCTTCAAATGCCACAGCCTATATATAGATAGTGTCTTGAGCTGAATACTCAAAAGTCTTTCTTTTCTCTATGTTAAATAATTGCAGTTCCTTCTTCAATATGATCTCTGTCTTAATCATTTTAGTAACTCTCCAAGTTCACCACCAAAGATGAAAGGTAAATTGCTAAGAGTTAGTCTTCTTTTAATTTGTCACAAGTTACTAATGGGAGATTTTTTTTCCGCCTCCTTATAAATAAGGATACTGTCCCTTTATTTATTTATTTATTTGTCATTCTGGAATCTGCAGAGAATTTTATCATGCAGTCTTTTTTTTTTTGAACATTTTATTGTGTTTTAGGTGAAAGTTTACATAGGAAATTAGTTTCCCATTCAATAATTCATACACAAATTGTTCCGTGACAATGGTTGCAATCCCTGCAATGTGTCAGCACGCTCCCATTTCCACTTGGGTTTCCCATTTCCTTTTGTCAGGTTTCCCTGCCCCTTCCTGTCTTCTCATCTTTGCTTTTGGGCAAATGTTGCCTATTTGGTCTAGTACAGTTGGTTGTTCTAAGGAGCACATTCCTCACGGGTGTTATGGGTTATTTTATAGGCCTGTTATTGGATTAAAGGTGATCTCGGAGAGTGGCTTCTGTTCCAAGTTAGAAGGCTGTCTTAGGGCTAAAGTCTCGGGGGTTCCTCCAGTCTCTATCAGACCAGACTCGTTTATTTTTATGAATTTGAATACTGTTCTACATTTTTCTTCCACTCTAACTGGGACCTACTATTGTGTTCCTAGTCAGAGCAGCCAGTAGCCAGACGTGATACTGTCCGTTTAAATCAACTTCTACACATTCTGCCATTTTAAAAGAATCATTTTACCCCGAAGACAACCATCTCTGGTTCTCACTCTTTTTAATGTTGGCTAAGCCTCTGCAGCTCCTCTGATGAACTGAGTCAGGCATTGCTCGAATTGCTATACTGTCTCTAGATTGGGCCTTAAAAGACTTCTGACAAGACTGACAGGTCTTAGCAGAGGCTGCTGAATGAGGGGGGAGGGGCATGTTTGTAGCAGCTTCTCTTGCTCATGCTTTCAACACCTCCTTTCCTGTCACAGCTCATGGTATTTTTCCACTCCAACCTGGGGGGAAGCCATTCTCCTTTAAATACGATTCCCTCTACTACTTCCTCCTTAAACTTCCAACCAGGGGTTGGAATCTGTTCCTTCTGGTTAGAACCCCTGCTGAGAATTTGCATTTCTAACAAGTTCCCAGGCAATGCTGACACTGCTGGTTAGGGACCAAGTCTGAAAACCACTAGTAGAGCAGTGGTTCTCAGAATTTATCATTCATAAGAATCACTTGAGAATCTTGTTAAAACGTAGATTTCTGATTCAGGATATCTAGGGTGGAGATGCAAACTCTCAGCAGGGGCTCTAATTGGAACAAAGCTGTTAGAAGCCCTGCTTCCAACATAACGTGATGAAGTCTAAGTTTATTTGGACTTCTCTTTCATTTTTTAAAAAATATTTTTAATTTTCCAATTTATATCCTTACTCTAGTGATTGGTGGCCTGGTATCACCAGCAGTCTGAAATAGAATCTCATTGCATAATAATAACACTGTGGCACTCAGCAGATTTCCAGTACGTGCGTTTGGCTCATCTCTGGGGATATGTTGGAGAAAAGTACTAAGAGAAGTTTCAGTTGCTGTACTCCTAAGCAGTACCAACATAACTTAAGTCCTTTGAGCATTTTCAAATAAGCAGCATGGGTCAAAATTTAAGGGAGAGAAGACCCATGGAAAGGTAGCTTTTACAAATCCCTTTGTTCCTCACCTTCTGCCCTGATGTCACAGGCTGCCAGTGTTGCCATGGCATTAATTAAACTTCCTTTGTTTTTGAATGAGTGTATTTGACTTAGTGTCTAGGCTTGTTTGTTCCTTTCCCTGGGCTTAGTAAGGACACTTAGTTGTTCTGCTGTCATGTAACCACTTATTTTAGTGTGTGAAGAGGGCCTCAGAGAAATGAAGAGGCATTGCCCTGGCATGGCTCAGGAGCAATACATCTGTTCATGGTAATTTGTTTGCCCTCTTCTCTTCAGAAATAGAATGAGTAAAGATAGCTGATTGGGTAAACATAGCTCTAAGCTGAGATTAACACTTTGCATTCTCTAATTATAGTAATTTGACCCAGCTGTGGTACCGAAAAGAGATGACAGCCACCGGGACAACTGTCTAAATGAATTCGTCACTGTGGCCAGGTCAAGTGTCCTGGAGTTCAGGAAGCCAGTTGGGAGCTATCCTGTATCTCCTCAACCAGGCTGTTGTTGTGTGTCATTGAGTTGATTCTGACTCATAGCAACTCTATAGGACAGAATAGAACTGCCCCATAGAGTTTCTAGGCTGTATAATTTTTACAGGAGCAAATTGCCACATCTTTCTCCCACGATGCAGCTGGTGGGTTTGAACCGCCGACCTTTCGGTTAGCAGCTGAGTGCTTAACCATTGTGCCACCAAGGTTCCTTTCAACTAAGCTAGGGACAATTATTCATCCTGGTCCATTTGGTGTTCTGTCAGATAGTAGAACAGTAATCTCTTTGATTGAGACTGATTGTGACCTAAGAATCTGGTCTGCTTACGGAAGAACTGCTGATAGATAACCTGAGGTATAGTTATTTAAACATAAGATCTGAGATGTGAGAGTTGTTCACTTGGAACAGATCAATATGTGAATTCAGGGATCATTATTTGCTCTCAGTGGCTGGTTGGGCATGTTAACAATCATGAGTTTAGTTGTATGATAGTTTAGCCTGGCTTTCACCCTACCATTCCACTGAAATTGCCTTGAGCAAACTCACTGATTTGCCAGCCTTTATTTTGCTGGACCTCTCTGTCACACCATTGACCACTCTATTATTGAAATATTCTCCTCTGTTAGCCAAGACACTACTCTCTCCTAGATTTTCTCTCTCCATTGAGTGGTTCTTCCCATCCTTCCTTGTGGGATCCTGCTATTCTTCTGACCCTCAAATCTTGATGTCCCTTGTTCTATCTCTGGAATTTTCTCACTGTGGATGCCCCAAGTACTCAATCTCTTCCACTCTCACCTTACTCTTCACCTCTGCTGCAACCCTGATCTTCCTCTAGAGCACCATGCCTGTTGCTCCAACTTTGTTATTGGAAGCCTCATCTCACTCTCACAAATGTCTCAAACTCAACATGTTCAAAATAAAAATCATCAACATCTCCCTTAAATCTGCTTCTCCTGTGCACCAAGCGCACTATTTTAGGGGCAAGGTGGGCAAACCCTATCTTTATTGCTAACAGTGGTAAGGACTGTCAAAAACCTAAATGCTTAGAGAAACACCAAAAATTAGTACAACAATATATTTATTGTGAGTAGATAAGATTCAGCCAGAACATAACAGGAGATAACATCAAAGCACAGTGCAGGGTTTCAGGGTCAGTCTTTTTACAGAAACAGTCACCATACACCCTAAAACACATCCTGTAGTCAGACATTGGAGTTCCTGTTTCTGGTCACACATAATTTTCCAAAAGAGCCCAATGCTTAAGGCAAAACGCTTTCTGCTAAGCTGCTTACAATGCTATTGTTTGACTTGAAGGTGACTCCAGGAAAACAGTTCCTTAAAGGCTGAAGGTTCAAAAGGTAACCTAAGGGGAAAGGACCTGGATGGGTCACTTCAATTCCATGAACCCAGAAATCTGGATTCCAGGGGAATCAAAATGGTTTTGCCAGGATCAGTATGAATCCAGTTCCCACCTGGAAGTGGATTCAGACTTTACCTCCTCACTGCTCCATTCCTCATCATCAGCTTCCTCTCTGTGACCCTAACTACCCAGAGTTAGGTCACACTTCATCCCTAGCCACCCTGAGCCAGGTCAAAATATCCCTGGTCACCTGAGGCCAGGTTATTGGGTACTAGCCATAGGCTCAGGAAGCTGTACAACTTCCTGTGTTTGAGACCAGCTGGATCCCCTCCCCTCAGCCCCCCGGGGCTAGGACACAAGCTAGAAGGATTCTATCCATCATCAACTGCCTGTGCGGCCTTTCTCTATATTCACCACCCTGAGTTAAGTTGCCCCTTGTGGGTTCGTTAGTTATCTAGAACAGCTCACAAGATTCATGGAGACCATTACCTACTCTTACCCATTTATTATAACCAGAAAAGATACCAGCAGAGAGACCATCAGGCAAGGCCTGGGAGAGTTCCCAGCATGAGACTTCCACTGTCCCCAGGGATGTGCCACACTCTCCTGTGGATGGACGTTCTTGTTCATTCAGGAAGCCCCTAAAGAAGCTCCAAGGTCCAGGGTCCCTTACAATAGTCATCGAAGCCTTAATGCATATGCATTAATCAATTAATATGTATGATTGACTGTATCATTCTCCCCTCTCTTCCTGAGTTTTGTTGCCTGGGTGGGGCCTGTGTAGTCCATACTTATTTGCACATGTTTAAGTGTTGCCTGGCTATTTTAGAAAAACGAAGACACCTTGATTGCTGGCAAATTCCAAGGGTTAATTCCTGAAACCTGAGACAAAGGCCAAACCCAGTTTTTTGTCCCACACATCCTACTTATCTTCTTATTGTCTGTTTTACATTATCATCCACAGTTCCCTTCTTCTTCCCTCTTACTCTTTATATCTGTTGACCAAGGCTTGTTGATTTTACCTCCTAAAAGACTAGAATCCTTCCCCATAATGGTACTTCTCTAGCTCTGGCCCTCTTCTCACACCTGAAGGAGCCCTGGTGGTGAAACCAGACCAATGAGTCCGTGCCCAGCGTGCAAGAAGCCAGTCTCTCAGACACTGGTTTTGAGAGGAAGAAAGAGTTTATTTTGTGGGCTAGCAAGCAGGAAATCAGATTGAGTTCCTCGATTTGAGCGAGCAATCACATTTTATACTTATATATATTCATATATATGTATATATTTATACATATTCATATAGGGGTGGAGGAAGGCGGTGGGCAGGATCAGAAAGTTTTAACTATTCATAGTTTCTATTGATTGTTTATTATGAGGAGGGACTAAGACTTGGTCCGGAAGTGGCCGACGAACTCTTCGCTTTTTTTTAATTTTATTTTTTTTATTATACTTCAGGTGAAAGCTTACAGAACAAATAGTTTCTCATGAAACAGTAGTACACATATTGTTTTATGACATTGGTTAACAACCCCACAACATGTCAACCCTCTCCCTTCTTGACCTTTTTTTTTTTTGGTGAAAATATACATAGCCAAAGATACACCATTTCAAAAATTTCTACATGCACGGTTCAGTGACATTGGCTACACCCTTCCAATTGTGCTGCTATTCTCACTTTAGATGAAGGCTTACAGAACAAAATAGTTTCTCATTTAACAGTTAGTACACATGTTGCCCTATGACAATGGTTAACAACCTCACAACACATCAACACTATCCTTACTCAACCTTGGGTTCCCTATCGCCAGCTTCCTCCGGACTCTTCGCTTTTGAAATAGGCTTGGCTACTGCCGATGACATATATCCGGTGATTTTAGTTCCTTGACATGACATGAGTCTTTTTGTTCCTTGACATGAGTTCTCTTGTGTTATTGAGCATGCGTGGCAGCTCGGGGTCGTCTGTTGGTCATCTTTGTCTGTTCTGTGGATGTCTGACCATTCTGAGCCTGTTAGATCTGGGACGTCAGGGGTTCTCCAGGGGGTCTGCAAAACAACTTAGAGCAAGTGAGTGATGTGGTGGGGGAGGTGACTACATGTGGTCTGATAACCAATGGAGTACTAATTAATTAGGTATCTTCAGCCTCTAGGGTTCCCTAACAGTGGCGCAGTGGTTAAGTGCTCTGCTGCTAACCAAAAGGTTGGCACTTTGAACCCACCAGCTGCTCCACGGGAGAAAGATGTGGCAGTCTGCTTCCGTAAAGATTACAGCCTTGGAAACCCTATGGGGCAGTTCTACCCTGTCCTGTAGGGTTGCTGTGTGTAGGAACTGACTCAACAGCAACGGGTTTTTTGGTTTTCTCACACCTGACTATAACTTTCAAATGCTACCTCTTGCCCTGTTTTTGCCTTCCTCGATTCACCATGCCTTCTTCACTGCCATCATAGTGATCTTTCTAAAATGCCTATTTGATCACATTTCCCCTTTGCTTAAAGGCTTTCCATGGCTTTCTTTTAAGTGGGTCCATGCTTCTCAACCATTAGTCATTCATATATTATCTTTGCAAATTTATCACATTCATGTTCCACTTGTATTATTTATTTTGGTATTTTTCTTTAAATTGGTTTTAAAGCTGTATACTTTTAAAATGTAGTCTGCCCCTACAATAAACCATGAAATCCCAGGCTTATGCTAGATATATTTTTTCTAATACTTTTTTATTTTAATGATTTTTATTACACTCCTCACTGGTGTTTGCCCTTCAACCACTAGTTGTGTGTGTTCACACTTAGCAACTAACAGGATAGGCCATCCATAATTTGGCTCTTGCCTACCTCTTTAGCTTTATCTCCACCCACATTCCATCTCATTGTCTTTACAGCTAGGTTTGTGGGCACTTGACCTGGGTTCCACAAACTGAAGCACCTATCTTAAAAATTTATTTTTTTTAATTTTGATGTGGTATGAAATATATAATAAAAATTTGTCATTTTAACCAGTTTTAAGTGTAAAATTCAGTGACATTAATTACATTCACCATGTTGTGCAGATTATCACCTCTATTTCTAAAACTTTTCATCACACTAAACAGAAACTCAGTAACCTTAAAAAATAACTCCCTAATCCGTCTCTTCCCCAGCCCCTGGTAACCACTAATAAACTTGTCTTTATGCAGTTGCCTATTCTAGATATTTCATATAAGTGGGATCATACAATATTTGTCCTTTAGTGTCTATTTCACTTAGCATGATGTTTTCAAGGTTTATCTGTGTTGTTGCATGTAACAGAACTTCATTTCTCCTTATGGCTGAATAATATTCCCTTGTATGTGTATACCACATTTTGTTTATCCATTCATCTGTTGATGAACACGAGTTGTTCTGACCATTTGGCTGTTGTAAATAATGCTGCAATGAATACTCATGTACAAGTATCTCTTTGAGTCCCTGCTTTCAAATCTTTTGTGTATATATCCAGGAATGGAAATGCTGGGTCATATGGTAATTCTTTTTAACTTCTGGGGAATCATCAAATTGTTTGCCACAGAGGCTGCACCATTTTACTTTCCCTCCAGCAATGGATGAGGGTTCTAGTTTCTCCACATCCTAATCAACACTTATTATTTTCCATTTTTCTGATAATAGCCATCCCAAACTTTGACTTGAAATTCAGAAAGAAGGGGCAGCGAGAAATCAATTCTGTGATCGGCAGTGGTGGCAGCAGTTCTAACAGTATCCTCTGTCCAGCCAGTGGGGTCAGTCATACAAGTTGCAGTGTCCTTCCTTAGTAGTGGATGCGGTAGCAGCAATAATATCTTCACTGGACTGTCCTGCAATGTGATTTTTTTGGTCATTATTCTTGTCAGTGTAGCCTTTAAACCAGATTTTGGCCCTCTTAAGAGATTCTGGAAGGAGCCCAGTGGCACAGTGGTTAAGCACTTGGCTGCTAACCAAAAGGTCAGCAGGTTGAACCCACCAGCCATTCTGCGGGAGAAAGATGTGACGATCTGCTTTCATAAGATTACAGCCTTGAAAACCCTACGGGGCAGTTCTACTCTGTCCTCTAGGGTCGCTATGGGTCAGAATCAACTTGATAGCAACGAAAAGATTCTGGGAGTTACCCTAATTTAAGAATTGATTTTTTTTTTTTTTTGGCTGAAATTAGCCAGGTTTCTATTGCTTGTAGCTTAAAGACCCTGACTGATAAACCAGTTAACAGATTCCAATGAGAAACAAACTGCCAAGTGGAGTGGAATACTCAAAGCCATCCCTTCCCAGAATCTTGATGGTAAATTTTTATTCTTTTGTTTGCTTTTTTTTTCTCTAGTAGTTGACACTGTCTTCTTGTAAGTTAGTGTAACTCATTAGGTTGTAGTTTTTCTGACCTTTAATTAATCGGGGACTGTATTTAGAACCTTTGGATTTCAGCAACTCCCTACTCTTGATGCTTTGACTTTGAACCATCATGTTCCTTAATGTGACTTCTAAAAATAGCAGCCACTAAAATTTTAATTAGCATGAAGATATCTTCAAGTTCTAGGCATACCTCACTGTGGTAAACAAACTTATTGTCATGCACTAAAGTAACTTAAAAATCATTTTCAATTTTCTGTATCTTCAGCGGCAAGGTGGTGATTACAAGACTACAGGCTTGCCAAAACTCGTTGAACTTAAAACTAATTGAATTAATAGACAGTATGCCTCAAAGCTGTTTAAAAGAATCTTCCGCAGTTTTATTTTTTGTAGGAGCAGCTTTTATTCACTAGAAACTATAACAAGTTCATCCATTCACTATTTATATAGTCAAAATATCGAGCATTTCTAAGTTTTAGGTGCTGAGACTACAGTAAAACAAAACGGAAATCCTTGTTACGGGATTCTCATTCTAATGGGGGTGGTAAGAAATGGACCTAAGTACAACATACAGTATGTCAGATATAGTAATGAATGGTATGGAATAAATGAAAGTAAAAGAAAAAACAAACAAACAAACAAAAAAAAACCTGTTGCCATCGAGTCAATCCAACTCATAGCAACCCTATAGGACAGAGTAGAACTGTCCCATAGAGTTTCCAAGGAGTGGTGGTAGATTTGAACTCCTGACCTTTTGGTTAGCAGCCGAGCTCTTAACCACTGTGCCACCAGGGCTCCAATGAAAGTAAGGGATGAGGAATAGTAAGTGTTGGAGAAGGGGTGTAGGCACTGCAAATGTAAAGAGGGAGGCCTCACTGAGAAGGTGTCATGTGAGCAGACCTTTGGGAGGTGAGGAAAGAAGCCATGTGCATATCTGTGAGAAGAGCATTTCAGGCAGGGGGAACAGCAAGTGCAAAGACCCTGAGGCAGGAAGGTGTCTGAATGTTCAGGGCACAAAAAGCCATTACTGAGCTCCAACCACTGGTTGCCATATGGGAAGGGGAGGGCCTTCTACGCCCTTATCTCAATTTTTTTAAGAAAAGGGAAAATCTGAGTTTGTTTTAAAACACTATAGTGATATGAGTGAAAATGGTGGAGTAAGGACCTCCAAAAATTCTCTCTGCCATAAAAGCAATGAGAACACTGGCAAAAATGGTCAAAATCAACTTTTTCAGAACTCTGGAAAATAACTAAAGGCTTGCAGCAATCTGAGGAACGCTTATTCAAGAAAAACAATTGAATCCTATTAAGAAAAGTGAGCTTAATGGCGTTTTGAACTTGACTCTATGGCTAACATCATACTCAATGGTGAAAGCTATCCTTCCAAGATGAGGAACAAGACAAGGATGTCTGCTCTTGCAACTTTTATTCAATGTTGCATTGAAGGTTCTAACCAGGGCACTTAGGCCAGAAAAAAGAAATAAAAGGCATCCACATTGGAAAAGAAGAAGTAAAACCATCTATCTGCAGATGACATGATCGTGTATGTAGAAAATCTTAAGGAATACACAAGAGAACTATTAGAATTAATGAACAAGTTGAGCAAGGCTGTAGGATACAAGATCAGTAAAAAAAAAAAAAAATCAACTGTATTTCTATCCACTTGCAATGAATAATGCAAAAATGACATTAATAAAAACAATTCCACTTACAATAGCATCAAAAAGAATAAAATATATAGGAATACATTTAACAGAAGTGTAAGGCTTGTACACTGAAAACTACAAAACGTTGAAAGAAATTAAAAAGACCTAAATAAATTGAAAGACATTCCATGCTCATGGATCAGAGACTTAATATTGTTAAGGTGGCAATACTCCTCAAATCGATGAACTGATATAGTACAGTCCCTGACAAATTCCCAGCTGGCTTCTTGCATGCTGATCCTAAAATTCATATGGAAATGTAAAGAATCCAGAATAGCCAAAACAATCTCGAAAAAAGAACAAAACTGGAGAGCCCACACTAACCATTTCAAAACTTACTGCAAATCTATAGTAATTAAGACAATGTGGTACTGGCATAAGGATGGACATGTAGGTGGAACAGAATTGAAAGCCTAGAAATAAGCCCTCTCATTTACAGTAATTTTTCACAAAGGGGCTAAGACACTTCAGTGGGGAAGGAAGAATCTTTTCAACAAATGATGATGAGACAACTGTATATCCACATAGAAAAGAATGAATTTGCACCCCTACCTTACAACATGTGCAAAAATTAACCTAAAATGGACCAAAGATCTAAATGTCATGCTAAAACTATCAAACTCTTCTTAGAGAAAAATGTAAGAGTAAATCTTCATCACATTGGATTAGGCAATGGTTTCTTAGATATGACATCAAAAGCACAACTGACACCAAAAAAAAAATAGGAAATTGGACTTTATCAAAATTAAAAACTTGTGCTTCAGAGGGTACTATCAAGAAAGTGGAAGACAGCCCATAGACTGGGAGAAAATATTTGCAGGTCACATATCTGATAAAGGTCTAGCATCAAGAATATATAAAGAACTATTAAAACTGAACAATAAAAAGATAAATAACCCAATTAAAAAATGGGTGCTGGATCTTAACAGATATTTCTCCAAAGAAGATATCCAAATGGCCAATAAACCCATTGCCGTCTAGTCAGTTCCGACTCTTAGCGACCCTATATGACAGAGTAGAACTGCCCCACAGGGTTTCCAAGGCCGTAATCTTTATGGAAGCAGACTGCCACATCTTTCTCCTGCAGAGCAGTTGGTGGGTTCCAACCAGTGACCTTTCAGCTAGCAGCCAAGCTCTTAACCACTAAGCCACCAGGGCTCCAAATGGCCAATAAGCACATGAAAAGATGCTCATCATTTAGTCATTACGGAAATGCAAACAAAAACTACACTAGAGATACCACGTCGCATTCACTAGGATGGATATAATTAAAAGGACAGACAGTTCCAAGTGTTGTCTACGATGTAGAGAAATTGGAACTCTTATACACTGCTGAAAGGAATGTAAAATAATGCAGCCATTTTGGAAAATGGTTTGGCATTTCCTCAAAAAGTTAAAACAGAGAGTTGTCATATGATCCAGCAATTCCACTCCTAGTTATATACCTAATAGAACTGAAAAATATTCACATAAAAACTTGTATATGAATGTTCATAGCAGCATTATTCTTAATAGTCAAGAAGTGGCAACAAACCAAATGTCCATCAACTCATGAATGTACAACATGTGGTATAGTCATACAATGAAATACTCAGCCAAATCTTACCCATCTGCCATCTTCCTTTGCCCTATGTAGACCTCTAGCTGTTTTCCAGTTATTTTGTTTCCCTTCAGAGCCAGCTTCCTGGTTTCCTCTCTGTCCTTTTATACTTCATCTCCCTGTAATCTGGCTTCCTGGGTCATCATTGCAGTGAAACTGGTTTTGCTGAGGTCTCCAACCTCCTAGTCGCTAATACAGTGGACACTGCAACATTCATCTTATTTGACACTATAAACCACTCCTTCCTTGATGTCAGTTTCAATAGAAACTAACACTACTCTCTTTTTGTCTTAACTCTCAGGTTCCTTTGCTAGATAGAGCCTCTTCTACCTACTGCTTAATTGGTGGTGTTTCCAGGATTCTGTCCTCCATCATCTTGCTTTACACTGTCTTGTTTGACAGTCTGTCCATTTTCATGGCTTTACTGTCACCTGTATACTGATGTGTCCTAAAGCTTTATCTCAACACTTTATCTCTTCTCAGCTCTAAAACCTGTACACCAGGTTATCTTCTCAACTTTTTACTATGGAAGTGTTCAGACATGACAAAAGTAGAGAGAATAACAACATAATGAACTGGCTATATCCATCACTCAACATCAGTCATCAGTAAATGGCCATCTTTTTAATTGTGCCCTTCACTCCAGCTCCAGACCATTTGAAGCAAATCACAGACATCACATTTTATATGCAAATATTTCAGTATATATCTTCAAAAGATAAGAATTCTTTAAAACATAACCACAATACCATTATCTCCCTTAAAATAATATTATGTTCACAGTGCCTGGCTGACTTAGTTTTTTTTTTTTTTTTTTAGTTTGAATTGAGATCCAAATAAGGTCCATATTGATTGATATCTCTTCAGTCCTTTAATTGACAGGTCCCTCTCTCTCTTTTCTTCTTCCTTGCTGTTTATTTGTAGAAGAAGCTAGGTTCATTTGTAGAATTTCACTCAGTTTGAATTTTGCAGATGGCATCCCCATGGTGTGGTAAGACATGTTCCTTTGTCCTCTGCATTTCCTGCAAACTGCTAATTAGACCTAGAGCCTTGGACAGATTCAGGTTTAATATTTATTTATTTTGACAAGACTGCTTCATAGATGATGGTATACACTTCTGTCAGAAGCAATGTTATCAGCCATTAATAATTGCCCAGAATTTATCCATTAACTTGTTCCCATGTATTTTCAACAGTATAGTCTCTTAGCTAGTGCTGCTGTAACAAGAGATACCACAAGTGGGCGGTTTTCAAGAACAGAAATTTATTTTTTCATAGTTCAGGAGGTTGGAAGTCCGAATTCAGGGCACCAACTCTAGGGGAAGGCTTTCTCTCTGTGGGCTGTGGGGGAAGACACTTGTCTCAGCTTCTGTAACCCCAGCATTCCTCAGGTCCTTGGTGATCTTCAAGTGGCATCTATCTTTCCCCCTTTGTTCTTTTTTTCTCTGTGCTTAATCTGTGCCTTGTGGCACAGTGTTTATAAGTGCTATGGCTGCTAACCAAAAGGTCAGCAGTTTGAATCCACTAGCTGCTCCCTGGAAACTCTATGGGGCAGTTCTACTCTGTCCTGTTGGGTCGCTATGAGACAGAATCGACTCCTCCCCAAGAGGTCTGAACCTCTGAATAGGAAAACAACCTTCCTGTGTGACCAAAGGAGTCATGGTGGCACAGTGGTTAAGAGCTGGGCTGCTAACCAAAAGGTTGGCAGCGCGAATCCACTTAGCCCCTCTTTGGAAATCTTATCGGGCAGTTCACCTCATCCTATAGGGTCACTGTGAGTCAGATCCTTGGGGGTTAAAGGTGTGACCCAAGAATTGAGTCACACACAGCAGCGTGTGGCATTGTGGTTAGGGCTTTCAAAGAATGGTATTTCAAGATTAAATAAGCCTTGCCTTTTTATATTCTTTCATAGGGAATGCAGAAAATAGGAACTGTGTGTGAGAGGTGGACTCTAGAAGCTATTTCAGTGAGAAATCAGTGGGCCGACATTAGTTTGCTACTTCTCACCAAAAACTGTTTTTATTCAAAATGACATAGTCATATTACAAACAGGTTTTGGGATGTCTTAGGTTACACCATCAGTTTCAGGGGAAAATAAAAAAAGGTAGGGTGGAGAGAAAAACCACAAAGATGCTCATCCATCCAAATATGTAATTCCTACCATGTGTCAGGCTTTTTTTTTTTTTTTTTTTTTTTTGTTATCTCATTTACAATAATCCTTGTAACAACTGTGTAAGGGTGGGGCAGGCTTAGAAACTGAACTTGCTTAGAGATCTTGACTCTTCTAGGAAGTTAGGGACCTAAGGGCAGGAATTCTTTACTTTGCATTTGGTGTGGCACTTGGTCCACTGTGGCCATCTGAGAATGCAATCTGTATGGTTTGAGGTTCCTTCTGCAGACTCACCAGGATATCAGGATAGCCCAGGATCTGGGGCAGGGAAGGCTACACATCAGGAGTGTAACTGGAAAATTTGTTGTCCCCAGCCCTGATGTGTTCTCCTTTTAAGTCCTTTCTGGGACAAGGTAGCATGTAAAGGATAACTGAACAAAAAATTCACATGTAAAGAACTTCATCTCCAGGGATTTTTGCCATCTCATCTTGTAATTAGATATTGGAATAGCTTGAGGCCTTGTCAACATGTTAATGATAGCAGGTCTTCTCTTCAGAGCAGCTCAACAATCTTGTTCTTAAGATTGACAATCTTATACTAGTTCTGAAGAAGGGCAGTGGTTGTGTTGCTGTGGCTTACAGAGGCAAAGGAACCCCCTCTTATGTACCTCACCCTGCCTGTGTTGGAACCAAGCTGCTAAGAGAAAGCCTGAGTTGGCTCACCACGATCTAAAGGTGCTTACAGGATTGATATGACTTTGGTTCAGAGTGGCACATATTACTAAGTCTATCTTAAGAAGATGACACCATCTGTTCTCCTTTGGCAAGGACAAATGTAGCTCAAGAACCAATTAGCAGGAAATATGTAACTGGTGCTGCAAGTCATCTCAGCTACATTTTTTGAGGCAAATTTTGGAGTTTGTTTTGTATTTGTATTTTTTTACTCTAGGGTCACATTCATGCAAAGGCATCCCTGTCTTTGTGTCATCTGAATTTGCATGAGGTTAACTCTGGTATATGCTAGACGGACATGTCTGAGGTGACTGGCTTGGATTCCCAGGGTGACTTCCCTCCTAGAACCCCCACTGCCACTACCCCTGCTCCTGTCCTCCTCAGTGTGGTCTTCATTGCCTCTGAGAACATTAACCAGCTGCCGAAGTAATAGGAGAGGAGAGTGGGGAGGAAGGAGAAGTTGAGGGTGCCGGTTGGTGGAGTCTTCTTCGGGACTCTGAAGAAGTGAACTGCAACAAATATGTCTACTTGTGTGACATGGTTTCTTTCCCTAATGCACCAAACTTAGCTCTAAGGAAGCAAAGAGCTGATTTTCAGATACCTCAAAATACATGGATCTTGAAGGTTGCACAGTCTTTGAGAGTTATATGCACCAAATAAAAAACAGAAACCTCTGCATTTTATTGGTGGTAACCAACTGAATTTCCCTAAATAAGTCTCTTTAAAGGTTATTACTCAAATCACATTTTGCGGATAAGAGAGAAGTTCTGCTTACTTCAAATGGCCTGAATTAACCCTGGTATTCTTTTCCTGGTTTAGACCTTTACTAACACTGTAACTTTGTTTTCAATAAGCTGGTATTCCAGGTACGACTTAGAGGTTCTAGGAATTAGCAGGTGCATTCTTTCAAAATACTGGGAATTCTCTTTGCATGGGGCTAAATCTGCCACATACAATGTCTGACTCTAAAAGCTATTAGTACTCTCTCAGCAGCAAAGGGAGATATCACAATCTTAGTTTTTCTCCAGGTTTTCCTGGCTTATTCCTGAGAAGTCATAAACATTTCTCTCCTATTCAGAGACAGTTTGAAAAGGCTTTTTACTTTTCTCCAAATCTATTTTTCTGCCAGTGGGCCACCTATGGCTCAGTGGAGTCTTCTGACAGTCACTGTCATGACTTCCTAGAAGCCTTGTTAAGTGGAAGTCAGAGCAGAAGGGAGAGTGGGGTACATTCATGGTGTTGAAAAATACCTGGTCATGTGAGTCTCTAACCAAAGTGTTTCAGGCTTGCTCTAAAACAGCTATCTATTACAGTTGGAACTATTTAACCTCACTGAGCTACAGTTTCCTTCTCCACAAAGTGTGGGTAATGATGCCGGCAGAGAACATGAGGATTTGCAGGTATCTATAAAGTGCCTAGCACAGTGTAGCATGTGGAGGCAGACAGTTATGCTCCATTTTTTTCTTTCCGGTCACTGGCTTAGTTTAGGGATTCACTAATAGTGATCAGGGCCCTGAAATAGAAGTGCTGTTCACAGATACTGCTAAGGTTGCGTAGGGCTGTTTTGATTTCTTCCTCCACTGCCTGGTTGCATCATTCTGTTGGTGCACTTGTGTTCTCTCGTTCCACTCCGATGGAGCCTGAAGAAATTTATCAAGGCCAAAGGTAACATCTAGGCCTAAAAGATCAGAGTTGCTCAGTGTGTTTTTATTACCAGCACTGGGGAGAGAAGCAACAAGGCTGTGCCAGTGTGTAAGAGCTCTACTTTTTCTCACTGCAAGTGGAAAATGAGAGCCCTTTCAAATTGGTTTCTGGACTGTTTGACCTAAGAAATTCCTTGAAGTTTCAGGTTCATCTTGTACTATGGTGCCTTCTGAAAAGAGAAGAATGAGCAGCAATGAAGCACTAGGGCTCACCTGACCTAGACTTGCAGATGAGTTGTCCTGAAGCACAGAGTTAGAGGAAGGGATAGTTCCCACAAACATGACAGGCAGACATTCCTTTCATATTACAATATTTGCTCTTTTCATTAGTAATTAGTAATTAAAAATGAGACTGTTTCTTATCCCCTTTGAATGAGAAGAATTTGCTATAGGACTCTGATAAAGTAATAGCTTCAATATTACCCAGTTCATCCTGCTCTTTAAAAAAGATTAACCTCCCATCAGCTTTCCCACTTACCTCAAAAACTTTGGCCTATGGGTTATAATTTGTGTTCTCTACAATCTTTTATCACATTGTTCCAAGATTCAAACTTCCCATTCCTATTAAATTGCTCAGCTGCTTCCAAAGATGCCATGTACACCTCCTTTCAGCCCTTGTTTGTCCTTCAGAAACCAGTTCTGGGTTCTACTCTACTAGTCCTCTGAGTGCTACAATGCTGTTGGTACAGTGGGCATTAGAGAAGGAAGAAAGCTCCTAAGAGGCTACATCAGGATGGCATAGTGCATTCACTGATGCAGCTCTGTAATGAATTAGAATAGTTAAGGATAATATAAAATGGTAATCCTAGGGCAACCTAAGCTTTAGTATTTTGAGGTCCTAATCACTTAGAGGTTATGGCAGAATTAAAGAAATGCTCATGTGGCAGATTGCTGGCTATCCACCAAAATGCATCCTCATCCTTTTTTGAACATAAGGTAGACCGACCATCTCCTGGCCAATGCCATTTATAAAATGGTGCTCAGAATATTATCTGCCTCACACAACTGCGGCAAGGATTGAGATAATCCTGCCATACAGTCATGCAACATTTTGAATTTTACTGTGATGGAATGAGTATGTGTACTTTGTCACAAGTTATTATTTGTGGCCAGGCTGGTAAGAATTGGGATAGCTCATGCAATTAATCTTGTCATCCTTCATTTGTTTCCAGGCTACCACCTCAAAGACTTTGGAGATTTGAGTTTTACTCCAGTTTCCAAAGATGATCTCTACAACAACCTGATAGTGAATCCACGCTCAGTGGGCCTTGCCAACCAGGAACTGGCTGAAATGGTTAGTAGAACTGTGTCAGATGGCTACAGCTGTATCACAGTAGGAGGAGACCACAGGTAAGCTAGGAGCTGAATAGTGGAAAGGCTGGGTTACACGGTGTTTTGGGCTAATCATTTAACATTCATGCAAAGGCATCCCTGTCTTTGTATCATTTAAACTTGCATGAGGTTAACTCTGGTATATGCTAGATGTACATGTCTGAAGTGACTGGCCTGGACTCCCTTGGCTTGTGAGTACATTTGCTGCCTCTACACTATGGACCCTAGGTAACTGTACAGGCAGGCCTTCTGTCAGTGAAACAGCATGTACTTTACTGAGCACTGTTCTGATGAGCCCTGCTGGTGCAGTGGTTAAGAGCTCGGCTGCTAGCCAAGAGGTTCGCAGTTCAAATCCACCAGCTGCTCCTCGGAAACCCTATAGGGAAGTTCTACTCTGTCCTGTAGGGTCGCTATGAGTCGGAATGGACTCGATGGCACCTAACAACAACACAACAACTTTCTGATGTGTTCTCAGCTTTGCTAGGGATTGTGGTTATATAAAGTAAGATAAAGTCCCTGTTTTCAGGAAACCTGTGATCTATTTGGAATAGGTAAAATAAAACACATGGAATGAAAAATGAAATACTGAATTCTACGAGACTTAAGAGAAAGAAGAGATCAGCCTGGTCTAGAGTAGTCAGATTTCACAGGGGAGTGTGATTTGAGCTAAGTAATGAAGGTTTTCGTAGAAGGAAAAAAAGCATTAAACTGCTAGGAGTACTGAGCACTTCATATCTATTCTCAGTTAATCCTCCTAACAATGCCTTGAAGTAGAACCAATTTATCATAATTTACTGCCCAGAACACTGAGGTCAAATAACTTAACCAAGGTTGAGAGCCAAGAAGTAGTAAAGCTCAGTGTGACCCCTATGGCAATTAACTTCTCTTTTCAGATCAAATCTAGCAACTTTCCTTTTGAGCTTTTCAGATAATTTAACAGAAGTTAAATCTTTTTTTGCTACAACCAGAGGCAGGTAGATTCCTCATTAGGAATAAAAATTCAGGTAGAATAAGAAAGTGGTCAGTCCTAGATTCTCTAAGATTAATGAAATCATCCAGAAGGTAGGTCTCCTGTCTCCTAGCTCAGTGCTGTCTCTGGAAGTTCATTTGTCCAATCTTTCTTCTGGTCAAGTCTCATTGTTGGGGGACCTTTTATCAATGTGATTACCACAGGCTTTGGTTTCTTTTGCCTGTAGCTGTCTATATTGTAGCCCTGTCACTGCTTACCTTTTTCCTGTTCAGTGCTAAAACCTAGGCAATCTGGGACATTCCAGAAAGGAAGGGATGAGTATATAACTTAGAATAGCTATTAAACATTTTAAAGGAAGAGGCATAGTATAATATACACTATTCGTCTTAGTCATCAAACCTACTCTAACTTAAACAGGCCAAATATTATTATTCCTATCCTAAAGAAAAGGAAACTGAAGTCTAGAGAAAAATTGGGTGACTTGCCCTAGATCACATAGTCGTCCAAGGACTAAAACCCTAGTATTCTGACTTAATCTACTACTTTTATCATTACACCATGCTATCGCTCAAAGATTATTTCTTGGCATGCTATCACTTGTCTATGCCAGGAAATCTAGAAGACAGTTACCCGGCCAACTGATTGGAAGAGATCCTATTTGTGCCCATACAGAAGAAACGAGATACAGTGGAATACGGAAATTATTGAGCAGTATTATTAATATCACATGCAAGTAAAATTTGCTGAAGATAATTCAAAAACGATTGCAGCAGTACGTCAATAGGAAGCTGCCAGAAATTCAAGCAGGATTCAGGAGAGGACGTGGAATGAGGGATATCATTGCTGATGTCAGATGAATCTTGGCTGAAAGCAGAGAATACCAGAAAGATGTTTACCTGTGTTGTACTGACTACACAAAGGCATTCAACTATGTGAATCATAAATTATAAACAACACTGTGAAGAATGGGAATTCCAGAACACTTATGCAGAACCTGTACATAGACCAAGAGGCAGTCATTCAAACAGAACAAGGGGATACTGCGGTTTGGTTTGAAATCAGTCAAGGTGTGCGTCAGAGTTGTATTCTTTCACAATACTTACATATTCAGTGTGTATGCTGAGCAAATAATCCGAGAAGCTGGACTATATTAAGAACACGGCATCAGGATTGGAGGAAGACAGATTAACAACCTGTGATACGCAGACAACACAGCCTTGCTTGTTGAAAGTAAAGGGGACTTGAAGCACTTACTGATGAAGATCAAAGACCACAGCCTTCAGTATGGATTACACTTCAACATAAAGAAAACAAAAAACCTAACAACTGGACCAATAAGCAACATCATGATAAATGGAGAAAATATTGAAGTTGTCAATGATTTCATTTCACTTGGATCCAAAATCAATGCCCATGGAAGCAGCAGTCAAGAAATCAAATGATTTATTGCATTGGGCAAATCTGCTGCAAAAGACCTCTTAAAAGTGTTTAAAAAGCAAAGATGTTACTTTGAGGACTAAGGTGTGCCTGACCCAAGCCACGGTATTTTCAGTTGCCTTATACACATGTGAAAGCTGGACAGTGAATAAGGAAGACTGAAGAATTGATGCACGTGAATTATGGTGTTAGTGAAGAATATTGAATATACCATAGACTGCCAGAAGAATGAACAAATTTGTCTTGGAAGAAGTACAGCCAGAATGCTCCTTAGATGCAAGAAAGGCAAGACTTCATCTCGTGCACTTTGGACATGTTATTAGGAGGGACCAGTTCCTGGAGAAGGACATCATGCTTGGTAAAGTAGAAGGTCAGTGAAAAAGAGAAAAACCCTCAAGAAGATGGACCGACACAATGGCTGCAACAATGGGCTCAAACACAGCAACGATTGTGAGGATGGTGTGGGACGAGGCAGTGTTTTGTTCTGTTGTACACAGGGTTGCTATGAGTCAGAACTGACTGAACAGCACCTAAGTTTAACATCTTTGACTTTGCAAGTGTTAGGAAGTATCACATACAACCTTTCTAAAAAGCTATAATGCTTTCCAATTTTTATTCTTAAAAAGTTATATGTCACTGTTGGGAGGTAATAATTAGATCTCCCAAGTCTTCCTTAAGAGGTATGAAGCAACACTTTTGTGAGTTGTTACATATAGACCATATTATTTAACTGGTTTTCATTTCGTTGAACAAATATTTGCGGTCCTTTGCTGGGCCAGAGCTAATGGATCAAATTATATGAATTTGTGGCAGCAAAGACATTTGCCACACTACAGGGATAACTGGCTGTCACCTTTGAATCTTAAGAGCCTTCCGTTTAGCTCTGTGTAACTCAGTCAAGGTTAGTCTCTGGGAACTGCAATCTCTGGGACTCTGTCATCCAAACCCTGCCTCAGTCCAGAGCCCTGATTTTTCCCTAAGGACAGAGAGTGAGCTGTGTTGGCTGAAGATATTTGTTACTGGTGATGTCTGCCAAGCAGAGGGTCTTGAAGATTATTTTATTTGTTCTTTGCAGCCTGGCAATCGGAACCATTAGTGGCCACGCCCGGCACTGCCCAGACCTTTGTGTCATCTGGGTTGATGCCCATGCTGACATCAATACACCCCTAACTACTTCATCTGGAAATCTCCATGGACAGCCAGTTTCATTCCTCCTCAGAGAACTACAGGACAAGGTCAGTCAGCTGAAGTGAAAAGAAAGCTGAATGGCCTCCAGGGGTTATCCTGGGGCTTTTAGTGTCTAGTAAGATCTCTGTGAAAGACGGGTTGAGTGTGGCAGGTAGTAGAAATGCTTACCATTCTTTCATTTGTTCATCAAACATTATAAGGCCAGGCAGCCTGCTATATGCTAAGAGTATAGATGATCGTCCCTGCTCTCAGGGAAGCACATAATCTGGTAAAAAAAGCAAGGCAGTGATGGGTAGTGACTAGTGATTGATACATGCACAGCCTGAGGACTTCCTGGTTAAAGGCTGCCAGGCCATACTCTCAGACATACGGGTCTAGAAAACAAGGGAAACCTGATTACCTCTGGGTAATGTTTTCCCCTAAGCTGTTCAGAAGACATAGACATGGGAGTCCATGTCAGGCATAGACTAGAATCCACATATCCCTCTCCTCAGTGAGGGACCAAGTTACACCTCAACAGTACAAAGGTTATTCATTAGGCAGGATTCACGTTTTGGCTGTTAGCAACTTGAGGTGGCAACTGGGTTATGCTGCGAGATCCAATCTGTAAACAATTCAGTAATGTGCAAAGGTAAAAAAGGGCTAATCAGCAGTATTCCTAGATAAGTTAATGAGAAACTGAGGCCACCTTAGGAGAAGTGATTTCTTTATTCTTCTTGAGAAATCTATGTTCTTCAGCTGCTCTTCTGAAACATTTCCACTTGTATCAGTTCTTTCCTAGATCAAGTGTGTCTTATGTTGCTTTAAACATATCCTGTGGCAGACTACACACACTGGTGAGACCAAGAATTCTGGATTAATTCTGTTCATTCCTCCTTTCATAGGTACCACGACTCCCAGGATTTTCCTGGCTCAAACCTTGTGTCTCTTCCCCAGATATTGTGTATATTGGTCTAAGAGACGTGGACCCTCCTGAACAGTAAGTTGATGTGTTAGGGTTAGACTTTGGGTCTGTTTAGGCCACTTATGTTCCACGTGAAAGGTTGATGCTTGACTTAACCTGTCGTAGGTCACTATAAAGGCAAAGTCCCTCTAAACATACATTTGTGAAAATGTTTTTTAAAGTAAATACTCCTTCCTTTATATCTCACCACAGTTTTATTTTAAAGAACTATGACATCCAGTATTTCTCCATGAGGGACATTGATCGACTTGGTATCCAAAAGGTCATGGAACAGACCTTCGATCTGCTGATTGGCAAGTAAGTAATTACAATGTCTACTTCTAGGTCCTAAAGCGAATAGGGCAAACTCCCAGTGGACAGCACACTTTTGCATGTCTCTTAAGGATAGCTTTTCTTTAAAACACAAAAAACATGTCCATGTAAAAAATTTGAATAGTTCAGTAAAGCTAATATGAAACATAGTTCATATTCTTCTTCCGGGGTTGGGAGGGGATTTAAGTCATTGCCCAGATGCTCTGTCTCTCATAAATTTCTCTTCAGCTCCATTTTCAGTGGTTGTTATCTTTTGAGATGAGAAGCATTCATTGTTTCAACTGCTCATACTTCCCAGCTTCACTACTGCATCATCTGAAGAGTTTTATATTAAGCAGATCTTGGTGGTATAGAAAGACGGCAGATGAGCGCTAATCAAATGCTAGTTTTCAGTGCATTTTTCTAATACTGAGCCTTTGTTTCTGGGTAATTAATGCTCGAGTTGCCTCTTGTAGTATGTCACTTCTTAAGGTGTTAAGAAATTTACGTATTTGAAGAGCCGTCACACAAATAAATATATGCACACCCATGTTCACTGCAGCACTACTCACAACAGCAAAAAAATGGAAACAACCTAGGTGGTGCCCATCAACAGACAAATGGATAAACAAATTATGGTATATACACACAATGGAATACTACACAACAGTAAAGAACAATGATAAATCTGGGAAACATCTCACAACATGGATGAATATGGAGGACATTATGCTGAGTGAAATTAGTCAGTCCCAAAAGGACAAATACTGTATGAGACCACTATTATAAGAACTCAAGAAAAGGTTTAAACACAGAA
Source organism: Dugong dugon (assembly GCA_030035585.1). Classification (NCBI taxonomy): domain Eukaryota; kingdom Metazoa; phylum Chordata; class Mammalia; order Sirenia; family Dugongidae; genus Dugong; species Dugong dugon. Next base: position 75,357,771 of record CM057472.1, read on the forward strand.
GAAAACATTCTTTGATGGTTATGAGGGTGGGAGGGAGGAGGAGGGGAATTCACTAACTAGACAGTAGCCAAGAATCATCTTAGGTGAAGGGGGAAAGACAACATACAATACGGGGGAAGTCAGCACAACTGGACCAAAGCAAAAGCTAAGAATATTCCTGAATACAACCAAACACTTTGAGGGACAGAGCAGCTGGGACTGGGGCCTGGGGACCATAGTTTCAGGGGACATCTAGGTCAACTGGCATAACAAGCTTATTAAGAAAATATTCTGCATCCTACTTTGGTGAGTGGCATCTGGGGTCTTAAAAGCTTGCAAGCGGCCATCTAAGATGCATCAATTGTTCCCAACCCACATGGAGCGAAAGAGAATGAACCAAAGACACAAGGAAAGTATCAGCCCAAGAGACAAAAGGCCCACATAAACCAGAGACTCCATCAGCCTGAGACCAGAAGAACTGGATGGTGCCCGGCTACCATCAATGACTGGCCTGACAGGGAACACAACAGAGTCCTAGATGGAGTGGGAAAAAAGTCCAGAGCAGAACTCGAATTCACATAAAAAGACCAGACTTAACGGTCTGACAGAGACTGGAGGAACCCCCGAAGCTATGGCCCCCAGACACTCTTACCCAGAACTAAAACCATTCCCCAAGTCCAGACAAAGATTAGACTGGACTATAAAACGTAAAATAATACTCATGAAGAATGTGCTTCTTACTTCAGTCAGATACAGGAGACCAAATGGGCAGCTCCTGTCTGGAGGCAGGTTGAGAAGGCAGGAAGGGACAGGAACTAGTTGAAGGGACACAAGAAACCCGGGGGTGGAAAGGAGAAGTGTGCTGTCACATTGTAGGGACTGCAACTAATGTCACATAACAATATGTGTATAAATTTTTTGTGAGAAATTAACTCAAGCTGTAAACTTTCACCTAAAGCACAATAGAAAAAAAAAAAATTATTTGGCATAAGGATGTTCTGTGTTAGTTTCAGCCACTGGACACCTGGGATGAACTGAAGCTAGAATCAGAAGACTGCAGACATAAAATCAGAATTAAGTTCAGCTGCTTTTCTACTCTGAGAGAATAACAGCGACTGTAACCTAAATCAATCCAACTTAAATTAGAATACATCAGAGCCCAATGCCGTACGGAAGTGAAGAATTCCCTCTACCTCTACTGACAGTTGTTAATGTTAAGAGGCTCTAATGCCCAGGGTAAGCCAGAAATATAAATTGGGGCTAGTCAGTCTGAGGCATGCAAAACAAATGGCAGTATTATGAAATAGTGTGTAGAAACCTAATATGCTAATACTCAGTAACTTCCAGGAATAGGAAACCTGGAAATTTGTCATATTAACAAACTACTAGGACCAACAGCAACAAAATCAAGGAGTCACAGCAATAGGAAGGATGAATGCCCAAGCACAACCAAATGATTATGCTTTTATCTTCATTCTTTCTAGAAGACAAAGGCCAATCCATTTGAGTTTTGATATTGATGCATTTGATCCTACACTGGCTCCAGCCACAGGAACCCCTGTTGCAGGGGGACTGACTTATCGAGAAGGCATGTACATTAGTGAGGAAATACACAATACAGGTATGTAGCAACCATCCTTGTAGCCTGTTAACTACGTAATATGCTGATGCATCTTCTTTGCAGGGGATCTTTTCTACCATTCCATGTCATTGCAGACTTTGTTTCTGCTTGAACCATTGTAAAGGTCATGGCCCAGCTAATGAAGGATATAGCCACTTAGAGGCATGTCTAGACTTGCCTTGTACCAAAATATGCTAAGATGATATTGAATAAAAAAGTTTTTGTTTACTTGCTTATTAAACACAAGACTAAACTGTCAAAGTGATATAGTTCCTTTTGTCTGTATTATCAAGAAGCAGATTAAGATCAAAAGACAAGGCCAAGTAGCTATAGTTTACTCTTATGTTTTAAGAGGTCAGTTTACTGGGAGTTACCTTTTCAAAATATATGAAAGTTCGATACTACCTTGGGTCCTTCATAAGGTAAATCTTATACTCAGGCTCATTTGATAGGAGCTTTACCATGGGGATATTGAAAGATGAATGCTAGATTACCAAGAGTGGCTAACTTATAGATGGGGCAGTAGTCACCCATGTCTCCCTCCTGACTGCAAAAGTCTATCATGATACTGTGCTTAATTTACAGGGTTGCAATAATCTGGAAATATAGTAATGTATTTTCTTAGTAGTTCAAATGCCCTTGATTACTTCTTTTGGGATATGCTAAAAGCACGTTTAGTCACTGGACATCAAAGACACAAATCACCAGACACAGCGCCTCACAGATCCACGTGCAGGACTGGTGGAAAGGCTACAGTAACATGCCTGCTCACTGCAGTTCTGCAGTGCTGAACTGCACATTGCTAATAGGGGTGGCACACTGAATGGGTGTAATGGCATTAAGGGTATCATGTAGTGGTTTCCTAGGGCTGCTGTAACAAAGTACTACAAACGTGGGTGGCTTATAAGAACAGAAATTTATCGTCTCACGTTCTGGAGACTAGGAGTCCAAAATCAAGTTGCCGCAGTGTTTGATTCCTTATGAGGGCCCTGAGGAGGAACTGTTCTGAACTTCTCTGCTAGCTTCTGGTGATGGCTGGCAATCCTTGACTTGTAGATGCATCACTCCAAATCTCTGCCTCCATCTTCACATGGCCATTTGCCCTGTGTCTCTTCTTTTTTAATAAGGACACCACTTATATTGGATTAGGACTTGCCCTACTATAGTATGACCTCATGTTAACTAATAACATCTTCAAAGACCTCATTTCCAAACAAGGTCACATTCATAGGTACCAGGGATTAGGACTTAAACACACCTTTTCCAGGGAAACAATTCAATCCATAACAGTGTACTAAAATGTAGTATCAATAAACCATCAGGAATATTCTCTGGTGTTTCCAAACTTTATGGCCACCCTAAACATTCTCAGATATTTTCATTCTCAAATACTAGTTTGTTTAGATGACGCTTGAAAAGGTAGATTAACTTCACCCAGAATAACCAACTACAGAATTAACCTCCCCAGAGAAGTGGGCCTGTGTGTTTTTGGCAGTGGGGGCGTGAAGGGGAAGTGGGGGAAGTGGGGCCTGGATAGGTTCTTCTGGTCTAATCGTTTCTTCCCCTCAGCCTGCTCCAAGTCAAAGGAACAGTGCTGAGAACTTTGGCACAGCATTTCTGAAGTTACCAAACCCTTACATCAGGTACCTAGAGTCCAAGATTAAACAACAATCTGGACATTACTATGATGAAGACTTCCCTTAACCAAGATACCAGGTCGGTTTGCTGGG